>JAZHRO010000012.1:51540681-52183636 GCA_037157565.1 Thalassia testudinum | reverse complement strand
CCTTTTGGGCCTATCGTGGGGTTTTGGGCTCGAGGGCATTTCTTGCCCCTCATTATATGCCCCTTACTCTTGAGCTAGCGTTTACTTGCTGAGAGAGTAGCGCTTGGAGTAGAAACTCCACGATAGTTGATCCCCCCAAATGTTGCCCCGGTAGTGTATACGAGTAGGGGGGCATTTGATATTCAGCGGCGTTCTTTAGGGCGAAGGTTGATATTCGTATGGGGCACATGGTCTTGTTATGCCACCAGCCTTAAGAGGCAATTTTGGGGTGTGTCCACCTGCTGTTACTGGCCTTAAGAGGCGGTTTGGGGCACGTCTGCTTGCTATGTTACCACAGGTAACGGCCAGTTACGCCATTGTCAAAATGGTGTCTCATCATCCAAAGAGATCAACATTTATTGCCTTTATAATGAGGTGAAAACCTTAAGCGACGTGCCGACCATTGATGGGACCACCCTTTTCTGCAGTAGCGGGTGTGTGTGTAGGGGTATTAAATGCCCATAATGATGGCCAAGGTTTTCTTCACCTTTGGCGGTTCATTTGGAATCCATGCCAGATAGGTGGGATTGCATTTATTCGAAAGTCACCCCTCGCAAGGGGGGAACCGGTCTCCGTGGAGGCTCTATATAGGGGTGGTGGGTCATGGTTAATGACCCACCTATCTCAGAGAGTGCCTACGAAGAGCCTTTACTCTTGGCAGAGCTGTGTGAAGGGATGCCCTTCGTCAGAGTGCCACCGTGTCGGGACAACTTAATGGTGAAAGCCATCATGTCAGGTTTTGCAAGTAAGAGTAAGTATGTTGCTTCTTCTTGGTGTAGGGTCTCCACCGAGACCAGGTCCTTGTACGGTTTTCCATTGGACTTTTGTAGTCGGTCAACTATTTTGTCATTTTTGGGGGAGTACGAGCTTGGTGGGGTGTCGTTCGAGGCTTGTGGGCTGACGACCTATCTGTGTTCATACGGGATGAAGGGCATGTTTATCATATGTAAATATGCCATAGAGCATGATCTACGGGCGCCCCTGAACCCCTTTATTTCCTCCTTCCTATGCTTTTACTACCTTGCCTCTTCACAACTCAGCCTTAACTGTTGGCTGATGTTCAATGCCTTTACCACCCTTTGCCTTCATTTGGGGATTGTTCCTCGTCTTTCCTTATTTCACCTACTTTTTGAGCTGATGTCTGATGAGGTGTGGCTCATCATAGTTAAAATACCTAAGTTAAGCTAAAAACTAGGTTAAATACTACTGAATTAACACATGAGAAGGGTTAAGTGTGAGAAATAGTGAAAAAGTCCTAAAACATCAAAATTATGTTAAAAATGTGAAATTATGTCATTAAATGAGATATTCTACTCATTAATATGAAATGACGATCTAATTGCAAATTGAACACATAATTGAGTTCAAAACTTCAAATCAAAAGTGAAATCAACTTCCTAAATGTTCAATTAAACTTCAATAAAAACTTGATAGCATTTAAACATCATTAAGATCTTGCATTAGTAGTTTTACATTTAGGTCCTTTGTTCACATACATTTTATTCATTTAAAAACCTTCCAGGGACTTGTTTGAAAGCTCCAGGGGCCTATTTGCAAAACCTAGGGACTACTCTGCATTACTTCTTCACCACTTATGGGCCTTGACACAAATACTCTACCCCTTGGACCATAAGGGCTTCCCTGCAAAACCACCAAAAGACCTGCTGCGAGCTGACCACTGTAGCTGCAAGAACACTTGAGATCTTGATCGTTAATTCCTTGATCTCTTGATTTGATGGCTCATCTCCAATCGAAGCTTCGCACACTTCAGCGTGTGCAGTCACCTTTTTCCCCATATCTCATCCAATGGTCGCGATTTCATTTGGACTTCATGCGTGCCTTGATGAGTTGTAGCTCATCATAGCTAAAATGCCAAAGTTAAGCTAGCAACAAGGTTAAACACTATCAAATTGACACATGAAAAGGGCTAAGTGTGGGAAATAGAGAAAAAGACCTAAAACATCAATTTTGTGCTAAAAATGCATAATTAGGTCATTTAGTGAGATATTCTATTAATAAATGTAAAATGATGATTCATTCACAAATTGAACAAACATTTGAGTCAAAAAGTTTAAATCAAAAGTGAAATTAACTTCTAATATGTTCAAATTGAGCTTCAATAAAAACTTGGTTGCATTTGGACATCATTAGGATCTCGCATTTATGGTTTCACATTTTGGTCCTCCATACATAACATTTTATTCATTTCAAAACCTTCTAGGGACTGTTTTGATAACCGTAGGGACCTATTTGAAAATCCTAGGGACTGCTCTGATATGATTCTTTACCTGCGGTGGGTGTACTCACTGTAGCACGCGAAGAACACGGCCAATCAGGGTCATCCATCTCATGGTCCTTTAATGTGGTGGCTCTCCTATAATCGAAGCTACGTGTGACTTGGTGTGTGCGATCACCTCTACCTCCAGATCCCATCTAGCAGCTAGGATTTAATTTAAACCTCGCGCACGCTCTCTCCTCTCATCTCCACCACCCAAGCCCTAATTGCTTTTCTCCACCACGCGGTGAGTAGAATCACTAATCAAGCCTACTTAGGCAATTCCTCTGCTCACGTGTGCGCTATCGCTTCCTCCTCCTTGAGTGATCCCTTCGTCTGGTCTCCAATTTCCTCCCCCATTCATCGGCTGCTGGTGATAGAAGTGTCTTCCCTCCTCCAATTCGTCATTGCAGTGACCAGCTATAGGCCAGGGATCCCATTCTTCACTAGAGATCTTCCTCATCCCCCTTCGTCGCTACAGTGACCAGTTGCAACCCAAGCATCCCATTCCTCTACTTAGCTAGGATTTTCAATTCTTTCATAGATTAGAATTATTGCTTTCTAGGAGTAGGATTAATTAGTGAACTGATTGATGGATTAGATTAGTTTAGGAGTAAATTAGATTAAATTCGATTTTTCCCTCTCTGATCAATTCAGATCAGAGAGGTAATTTCCTGTATTCATACCAATTTCTTGATCTCCCCACTCATCTCACTGTTCACTTTCACTGATCTCCACTCGTTTTCCACCAATCACCCACCCATCAGAGCATCAAATCAGATCTGATGTTCTTGGGCATTCAGATCTGATTTGAGCACTCACAATCCATTTGAGGGACTCTCCATTCATTCCATTATTCCACAAAGTCCCTCCACTAATTTTGAATGTGAAATCTGAGGATTTGGGTTTGTTTTCAGTGGTTTTTATCATGGGATTTAGATTCTTTCTTCGTGATGTCTATTGCACAAGAGAGAGGATAAATCAGATGTTTATGTGGTTTTCAAGCTTTCCTCAAGAGGGAACATATTCCAAATTTTTCAGAATATATTTGAGATACTCTTGATGTGGTTTTAACTCATTGAATTCTTAATTTGCATCCTGATCTTACATTGTCTATAATGTAAGATGAGGTGCACATTAGGATTTCAAGAAAGTTTTGGGGAAGACTGATATGAATTTCCTGTGTTATTTTTGCTAATTAGAAGAGTTTTCAAATTAGTATCATGAGTTTTTGAAGTGTTGATGATGGTTGCATCACGTGAATGTGCTTTTGAAGGAGTTTTCATTGCTTGAATTTATGATTTTTGATCTCAAATCCCCATTTCAGTACATTAAACAGCTACTACAGCAGCGACATTTTATGGGATTAAATCTTATCTCAAGCATTGAAAAGTTTTAACATGATTCTTTATTGGAATTCTTGAACTGATTTGATCTCTTCTACTCTACTGTCTATAGTAGTAGTAGGATGATTAGATCAGAGTTTTTACATTTTGGATCCCAAATCTCATTATTTTTTGAGTTTAATTATTCTGAATGAGGTTTGAAATGCATTTGATGTTTAGTTTTAATCTATTACCTTTACATTGTCTATAATGTAAGGTAATGATCAAAGCTAAAGTGATTAAGATTTTTAGGACTCTTCTGATGATGTTTATTCCTTGATTTTAAGATGAGTTTTAAGATGAGAATTATTCTTTGATTTGGACAATAATGATCCAAGATCAGACTTTCTCAAGTTTGATCTTGGATGATTCATTTATTGAATTTCTCATCAGATCTGTTAGATCTGAGCAATGGCTACACAACAGCCCTTTGAAAATGTACTTAGACATCTAGAGCTGCTGCTGCTCTGCTAAATCCTAGCAGCAGCACTGCTGTTGGAGCTTTGATTTAGTCTGATTATTAGGGTAGTAGGCGAAGATTTGGGTTAATTGAATGGCTGACATGTTTGTAATGTTGTGTAATAATGTGTAACAAGCATTCATGTAGTTTTATGCTTTTTAATTGCATTTGAATGGCTTGTAATTTGAATTGAAACTCTTTTGTTAGATAACATGCATGCTTCACTGTCCATTTGGCAAATTAATGAGAAATAAAGTGGAAAATCATATTCAATTGCTTAAGCACCCTCCACTTCACGTGCTAAACACAACTAAGCCCTTTATTGCATTTTTAGCCACTCCAAACACTCATTTAGGCCTTAGGTTTCATTAGACAACTCTTTTGTAGGCCTAAAATGCATGAACTTTGTAATTAAATAAAAAAAATATTAAAAAAATCCAAATAAATAAAATAAATGTGTAGCGAGTAGAATATAGTATATTTCTAGGTGTTTGTAAAGTTTTGAGGTCATCTGAACCCCCGACTTAGTAGAACATACCAGCTGACACTTTAGTATACCTTTAGACTTAATAAAAGACTCCAACTTAAAAAATACAAAAACACTCTATTTATCTCACCTCTTTCGCTCTCGCTCATCCCCTACCTCTACTAAATATATAAAACCAATAAAAAGTAGAAAAACCTTAAAAAATATTTAAAATACCATGTATAGTATGTATATACTTGTATATATAATTTATACTAAGCTATATATGTATATACTGTTACATATGTATATAAACTGGATATATAACTTACAGATATATAATATAATGTAACTTAAATATTTAAGAGAACTTAAATTGTATATAAAGTATTTATATAATTATTTATTAATTACACTAACTTATATGTACTATAAAGTAAATAAATTAATAAAACCCCATAAATAAATAATTTATGAATGATACTGTACATATGTATTTATATATGTATAATGTACATTAATACACCTGAAACTTAATTTAATTATATTGTATACAATAAATAATTAACTTATTAAGTTATTAGCTAAGTTATTAAATTAAATTTAAATAAATTAGTAAATTAAGTTATTACTGAAATAACTTATATTGTATATTTGTACTATAGTATTTTAAATAATTTAAACTAATTTAATTATATTTATAAAGTATTATGCAGTTTATACGTAATTTATATGTATAATAGCCTGAAATCACATATTTAATTGTAAATAAATTAAAATAAAAAGTGTCAAATATAATAAAAATATATATTAAATATTTTATTATGTATATTAACTCTATAATAAGTCAATTTGATAATCAATTAACTAATTTATACTGTAATTAGTAAATGAAATCTTAATTTAACTTGTATAAAGTGTAAACTTTAGTCAATTTATTTATATAGTAAATATAATCATTTTTGTAAATAAACTATATAATTATATAGCCTTATATAAGATTTTTCCAAGCATATAATTTATTTTGAAATTGAACATAACTTGGGCCCTCAAATCGAGGGCCAAAATCTTGAATTCAAACGTGCGCTACGTTGGACTGGCAGCATAGAGAGCACAAAATATAATGCCACATCGGGCATTGTAAAGCACATGCTGCCACATAAATTATTTTTGTTCCCCTCCCACTTCAGCTGTCATAGGCGCTAGGTGCTTGAAACTGAACCCCTCTCGATCCTTTTGAGCATATGACACGAATGAGCATTTGATTTGGGTGCAATGCAGGTTGGGAGCCATGAACCATGTGTGGGCCTAATTGAGCCCATTAATGAGCATAAAACGAGATTAAAGCACCTAACTGAGAACTAGGGTAGCCCTAGTAGAGGTCTGGTCCAAAGGTCTTGTGCCTCTTTGAGTTGTGCATGTGCGTGTGAATATATGTATTAGATAGTATATACGTATACTGATAATATATATAGTATATATGTAAATGCAAATATACATGTGTATGTAGTATTGTTTGAGCTCTATTTTGTGTATAAATAACATCAGAACTTTAGTGACATATGTATCTGTCACTATAGATAGAATAAACGTTAGTATAGATCTTACTTTTACCTTAGCTTATGTATATAATTCTTCTAAGGTTTAGCGACACTTATATAAGTTGTTGTATGATGGGAACACCATCATGAACCATAACTAGCTCAGTTTGATCTGATTAAGTCAATAAAAGCTCCTACAAATCCATCAGAATGTCTTAAAGGCACAAAACATTGATTTGAGAAGACAAGAATACAGGATTATTTCTGAAAATTTACCGTTCTATCACAAAAATAGAATAACCGCAGGTTCTTTCAGGGGTTGAACAATGGTCAAATGGTCTTAAGAGTCTAATAAGTGGGTTAGAATAGACAGAAAATGATTTTCATACGTTACAGGAACTAATGTATATCTAAAACCCTAAAAGCAAACCCACTTAATCTACTGAGGTTCTGGTCAGAATAAAATTCACCTAAATCCTCTTAAATTCATAAAAAAATATTCTCTAGTGTTTGGTACCTTCAATTTGACCATTGAAACCCGTCTTGACCCAAAACAAAGTCTCAGACAGACATTTGCCCTGATTTAGGTAATTGTGCAAATTACCCAATCAATCTAAGTCAAAAAATAAAATTCAACTTCACCATTGAATTTCTTAGGTCCAAATGAGGTTTGTACCAAAACATGGGCCCAATCTAAGATTGTTTCAACCTAATTTACACTTTGGTCCAAATCTAATTTTCTTTATTTCACATGACCCTTAGCTTTTGAATTTCTTACAAATATCCCCCCAGCTTTGTCTTCTTCTTCACAAATAGGTCCCTACTGCCATGAAATCCTAATCCTACAACTCTAGCGAGCTTGATTTGGCATTTTCTCCTTGATTCCTTGACGAATCTCTCTCAGATTTAAAAGGGAAGTTCAACAAAGAATTCCCTTCCTTTTGAGCCAGATCCTAAGCCCTACAACCTTTTCCAATCTCTCATGCGAATACATGAGAGATTCAGGTGTATTTCAAGCTTCCATCTCCGGCGAACATTCCAAGCTTAGGAAGCTTGCTTCTCAAGCTCAAATTATCCCCCAGAGGACTATAAAAGAAGCCCCAACGCATATCGTCCATCCTAAGCTAGATTTTGGCCGGAAATTTCCCACATTCGTCCTTCCTATTTCGGCCAAAAGGTTCCTCAAGTTCCAGCGATTCCTCCCGACCTCCGTCATCGTCCGTCCGCAATACCAGCGACGAATTCATCTTCCTCGTTTTCCTCTGCGTCGCACCATACCAGCGGGCGTCTCTCCCTCCGTCTTCATTGCCATTTCCCTTTCACCGGAGTCCCCTTCGTCCCTGGCGCCGACCACACCACAGCCGGTGCCGCCTCTACCTTACTTCATCCGCTATCTAGCCCTATCGACACCTCATTTTCCACTTGTCATTTTCGTGCATTCACAACTCTGATTCAACCGACAACTCACCCTAACGCCCTCCGTCTTCCAACTTGCCGGTGTACCTCCGGTGAGCCCTAGCGGTTTCCACACTAGCCCAACCGCATCGCTTCCACGCTCCTCACCGTCTCCTCGAACCACCGACCAAAACCCCTCAAGTAATTAAGGGGATTGGTCTCTCTATTGCCTCCCCCAACTTACGCACTTTCACACATTCCGCAAGGTCGACAGGCCTCCACATCCACTCACATGCGATGCCACCTCCACCGTTACATTCGTCATCGTTCGCCTCAAACACAAGGGGGTGAGGTCCCCACTGACCCGACACCGCCTCGCCCATGACATTTTACACACGGGCCTGGCACTGACCCGACCCGCCTAATCCGCGCACACCTCGGCTGCGATATCACGCTCGCAGCCCTGGTCTCGGGTGCGCTTAGATCCGAATCCGATTGCCCGAGGCTCTAGGAGAGCGTATCCTAGAGAGAGAAAGAAAGAGAGAGCGCGGGGTTTGGGGGGGTTTTGCTCTGAAGATTAATGGCTGACACTTAGCCTTTTGAAGAAGAAACCCCCCTTCTGTATGTGAAGAGTAAAAGAAGAAGAACAGAAGGTTGGAGAAGAGCCAAGGCAAAGAAAGAGAAGAGAAGGAGCTGAAGAAGGAGAAAGAAGAGTAGTGCCAGCTGAAGTGCAGTGCACTTATTGCGTGACATTTGATCATCTGATACTAATTGCTTCATTGAATATCATTGTGAATAGGATAATTTGGCGATTCAAATCACCATTTTATCCTAACATTTTTGCTACATTGATTCTTGCTCTTATATATTCATCTGATTAGTGCTTCAATTTGATATATTCTTCTTTAGAATTGTGATCTTGAGATTTATATTTGCCTCTTGCTCCTAACGAATGATCTCGGACTTCATTTTTTATATTCGAGTTATAAATTTTATCTGTTTTTCTCACTAATTAGACCTATACTGCAATGTTACAATTTTAAAACCCATTTCAGAGCTACCAACTCTGTACATACATTATGTGTTACTGTATATGTTACTATGTTAATTTAAGTTAGTATAATATATATTATTACTTATTATTGTACATATATCTAAGTATTATTATAAGTTGTAAATAAATAATATAAAAATTTAATTATAGTTTTTTATGCTTGTTTATAGATAAGTATTTGCAAGCATTGTAATTCATTCTTGTGTAAATAATTGTTTCATTCTTTCATTATTTCATTCATTCATTCATTCATTATTGTACATAAAATCAATCTTTTTTTAATTAAAGAATATTATTAGACTTAGAGAGTGATTGTTAGTGAGTGAAATCGTGGTTATAAAAGCTGCATCGTAGTATAGGTCGAAATCGCTTGAAAACAAATAGAATTTATTACTCAAATAGAAGTCTGAGGTCGAACACAGGGAGCAATTAGCAAAGATGATTCTCAAGATTGCAATTCAACACAAATATATGAGCAATTTATAACAAAATTCCAAGCAGTAATGATATAGGAATGAAACGTATGTCAAAATAGTGCAAAAAGAATGGGGTAAAATGGTGATTTGAATCACCAATTACCCCTCACAATTATATCAAATATTTCAATAGTAACAATCAATCTAAAGCCACGTAGGATAAGTGCACGCGCACTTCAGATGTTTGCTCAGCCAATCAGATAGCTAACCCACAGGTGCACAGAGCTAGTGAGGCACTGTTCTCCTTCTTCCTCTTCACTTTCTCTCCTTCTACAGGCCTTCTTCCTTTCCTCCTGTCTTCAGCCTCTTCTCCTTTCTTCACGCATAGAGGGAGGCACTCTCAGATTTGGCTACGTGTCACAGAGAGAAAAACCCCCCTAACCCCTACTCTCTCTTTCTTCCTCTCCCTGGGATCTTTTTCCTCGCCTTCCCAAGGCCCTTCAAAGTATTAGGTTATCGAGTTAACAAGCACACGCGCACCCGGGACTAGGCTCACCGGCGTGGGTAGTGAGAGGGTGGAGTGCTTAGATTAGGTGGGTAATCAAATGTGCCAGACCTGTGAGGGACATGTCACAGGTGAGGCATGCATGGGTAAGGAGCACCTCGTGTTAGGAGACGAAGAGGCTAAGGCAGAAATTCAATTTATGCGCCTGTAGGAGCTTGCGAGTTTACGATGTTGGACTAAAGTCCCACACCGTCTTCTTTGTTCACAGTAGCAGCTATCTTCGGCTAATTCGTGCGAGGGATGCGGTCAACACCCCAATTGACTGGTCAGGCGCGAAACTGAGTCGATTCTGTGTTGCCTGATGTAGATACTGGGAACTGTAGCTGCTGGAGAAGGCTTCAAGAAAGCTCGAAGCTTGCACGTTAATGGTGGCTGCAGGTGAAAACCTAAAACATGAAATAGGGCCTCGTGGTCACGTTAGAATACCTCAGGAGCTTCACCGGACCACGACGAGTGTAGCGGAGGTGGTTTCGTGGAGGATGGTGGTCTGTGGTGGCCGGTCGAAGTCGAGGAAGGCAACCGGTGATGGGTGTGTGAATGGAGAGATACGGAGAGGCTTTTGTGTGGGAGGATGATGCGAAGGTTATGAGGTGGTTGGAGAGGCGTTTGGAGTAATGGAATGAGCGGAGAGCCTCGCCGGAGGTCTGGTCGAAGCAGAGGACGTTGGAGGTGAACGGCGGTGTCGAGGATCAAACTTGGGATATGGAGAGCAGGAAAGATAGTGTAAACCTAACTAAGCCTTAATAACCTAATCTGAACGGACAAAAGGGGGGAGATTCTGCACCGGGGATACATTGGCAACAGAGAAGACGAAGTGCTCCGATAAGGGTAGGAACGATGACGACGACAGGAAGGAGGCTCTTGTTGATACAGCTAAGAGCGAACGAGAGAGAGGAAGGAAATCCAGCTGCTGGTATTGCGAACGGACGACGAAGGAGGTCAAGAGAAATCGTCGAACCTTGCGGAGCTTCTCGGTCGGAGAGGAAAGAGGAAGGCAGGGGTTTCAAAACCGGAATCAAGCTTGGGATCTTCGGTCTGATATGGGGTCCTTTTATAGGCCTCTAGATGATGTTTTGGGCTTAGGAAGCAAGCTTCCCAAGCTAGGAAAGATCACCGGAGATAGGAATTCTATGATACTTGAATCTCTCATGCGTTCACATGAGAGATTGGGAAAGTTTTAGGGCTTAGGAATTGGCTCACAAGGAAGGGAATTCTTTTACGAACTTCCCTTTCAAATCTGAGAGGGATTCATAAAGGAATTAAGGAGAACATGTCATTTTAAGGTCGTCGGAGTTGTAGGATTAGGATTCATGGTGGCAAGGACCTTTTTGAAGAAAATGATGATAAAGATAGGGACCTTTGTGAAGAAAGTCAAAAGCTAAGGACCCATGTGGAATAAAAGAAATCAGACTTGGACCAAATTACAAACTAGGTTGAAACAATCTCAAATTGGGCCCAAATCTTGGTATAAACCTAATTTGAACCTAAGAAGTCCAATGGTAAAGTCGGATTTTGGTTTTAACCTAGTTTGACTAGGTAATTTGCATAATTACCCAAATTAGGGCAAATGTCTGTCGGAGAATCTATTTTAGGTCAATATAGGATTCCAATAGTCAAATTGAAGGTACTAAACCTTAGAGAATATTTTTATATGATTTTTAGAGGATTTAGGTGAATTTTATCTTGACCAAAACCTCAATGGGTTAAGCGGGTCTGTTTTTAGGGTTTCAGATGCCCATTAATTCCTGTAACATATGAAGATCCTTTTCTGTCTGTTGTAACCCACTTATTAGACTCTTAAGACCATTTGACCTTTGTTCCACCCCTGAGAGAACCCGCGGTTATTCTATTTTTGTGATAGAATGGTAAATTTGCATAAATAACCCTGTATCCTTGTTTTCTTCTCAAATCAATGTTTTGTGCCCTTAAGACCTTCTGATGGATATGTAGGAGTTTTTATTGACTTAATCAGATCAAACTAAGCTAGTTATAGCTCATGATGGTGTTCCCATCAGTGATGTATATCAATAATTGCCTCCAAGTGAATGACCTAGAATAAATCGGTAAAAATTAAGTAAATAAATAAAATTGATGCGACAACGGTTTGTATTTGTGACACATACTATAACAAGAATAATTTAAAACCCCTTTTTGTATGAATCGATAGTCAACATATCATATTTTTTAGCGCCATTGTCGAGGATAAAAACCCAACAATAGTGTGTTCTTATGATTGTTGACGTGTTACGCATCACGCCTCTCCTCATCCCCACCGCCGGTGCGCAGCTGTGTGATCGCACCTCCACGGTGACCACAATCACTATTTCATCTACTTAAGGACCTCCTCTGAGCCGCGTGCACACTTAACCAACTCCTTCCCCCCTGAGTGGTTCCCTTTGTCTACTCCCTCAGCTTCCCTTCCTCCTTCTTCGATGGTCAGTGACAGGGACCATTTCCCTCCCTCCGTCTATCGCCTCCTGCCAACTGATCGTTGGCTCTTGGACATCTTCGTCAGTTGAAGGGTCTTCTCCCCTTTTGTCGTCATCAGTCGTCAGCTGGTGACCTTAGACAACTTCTTCCCTTAGATAGAATTCCTGCTTTGGTAGATATATTTGATGTAAACACATTTACACTACTTAAAATGTCTATTTATGCATGTTCTTAAGCATAGGATTGCATTTCATGATATAAATATTGCATTACATGCATCATCTTGCATTTAGAGTAGTTTGAATAAAATGGAGGTTAATTGTCTCCTTTTATGTGCTTGGACAGGGCAAATATTTTATCGGGGCCTCGGATCAAAGATCCAACCGTATGGATATGATCAGGGCGACGATTGGAGTTCAACGACTCCAAGATCGCCCTAATCAGGCATCCGTAGCATCAGATAGAGACCGGGGAACCCTAGAAGATCAAGGGCCAGGATGGTGTAAATCCGCACTTCAGATGGAAAATCCGACCACACGGATGAATTCGGATCGACGATCGCAGCCCAACGACACAAAAATCGAGTCAATCCGACATCCGTGGCACCATCTACAACTTCCAGAAGATGGACGGCCAAGATGGCGCCACGTGGCGCCATCTCAGCCGCCCAATCGGCCGCATGCGTCTGGTGAAGACCGCGCACCGTCTCCTCTCCGCCGTTGGATCTCAATCCAACGGCTGCGGTCGCTCGCGCTTAAAAACGTCCGCGCGACCATTTCGCCCGCGTAGCGCAGCGGCGACGCAGCTGCGGGCGAAGCGGAGGTCGCGGGTTCGAGCCGCGGTGAGGGGCTGGAAGGCGCGGGCGAGCGGGCGCGCACGAGCATCAGATGAAGATCCAACGGCTGCGCGCGCTCAATCAAGACGACGCGCGATTGGACGCCGGGCATAACGCGCGATCACACGCGGGCGGTGCGCTACGCAGCGGGCGCGGACGCGATCTAAGTCGTCCGATCTCGCGATCGGACGGCTGAAAATCAAGCGACGTGCGTAGGCGTTACGCGCGCGGCCAGCCGAGCGGGCGCGCATGGGCGCGGCGGCGACGTCGGGGCTTTAGCGACGGTTTTATCCGTCACTAAAGACCCCTTATTTATTATTTTGAAGATGTAATGTCCATTTTGCCCCCACTCCTTGCAACTATAAAAGGAGACCCCCTCCATACAAAATTTTCATCCCTTCCTTCTCCTCTCTACCTCTCCAAAGCTCAAGAGAAGCTTGTCCCACACCCGGGATGCTTCTCACGAGATAAAGTCCAAATTTTCGTCCCCCTTCGGAAGTGGATCCCGCGACGACGACGGCGTGCTGCTTCGTTCCCGTTCTTCTGCTTCGTCCTTCTTCGTCCCGCTTCGTTCTCCTTCGTCCAGGCGTCGTCCCGTCCGGCTCGTCCTCCAAGCGACCGTCGAGGAGGATTCTCTCTCCCTATTCTTTTTACTGCTTTCTAGTATAGATTTACTGCTTTCTAGAGTAGTCTATTCGTCCTCCGAGCGATCGTCGAGGAGGACATTTCTCCCTCCATTCTTTTAATGCTTTCTAGAGTAATTGTTTTATGTTTTCTAGTTGTAACGAAAGAACTCTTTTATGATAAATTCCTTGTCTATTCTACATCTCATTTTGATTTCCATGTATAGTATTCCTTCTCTCTCTCTTACTCCCTCTCTCTCTTTTATTTGTTATAGATACTTAGATAGTTTAAATTGAATTTCTTTGTGACAAAATAAAAAGAAACGCGAAGTTTTTAAATCAAACGTTCGCCTCCCTGTGTTCGACCCGAAATTTTAATTTCGGTATAAATTTTATTTGTTGAACACGAATCCTTCGCTTTCGAACTACAACGACAGGTTTTCCAAAATCGAACACGTTAGCGTAGCTTCGTAAATTAGTTCAACATTTTGGCGCCGTTGCCGGGGAGACAACGCTCTTTGATTTCTCTTCGCGTTTTGTAACTTACAAATCATTTACTTCACTTTTTTTTCCTTTCTTATTGTAATTGCAGGTACTCTTTTGAGACAGGCAAAAGCGGTAGATCGGAGTAAAGTGCTGTGGAAGGTTTTGTAAGTTATCCCCCACCTCCCACCCATTAGATTTTATTTCATCACATAATAATTCAAACATCAATCAACCTAGGTGTTCTTATAAACTCTAAGGTTAGATTGTTTGTTGTTTGACATCCATACTCACTTCAGGCCCCACATTAAAAAAAGAAAAAAATAAAAAAAAATCTCACAGAGGTACACAACCTCATCTGATTTTCTAACTCAACCGGTAAACCAATCTTAGGAGCCGGTACACACATCCAAACACATAATCGAGTAGAAATCAGATTGAGTAATCATTTGTGTGCCTAATTAGGTGGTGCATCAGGCCAATTGTTTGAGTTGTTTGGGCCGCACCACTTCAAATAAAATCAACTCATCAAGTAGCTGCCAATTAGGTTCAACTCTTAGGGATCTACCAGGCACTCCACATTCTTTTTAAACTTTAAAGGAAAATATCTTCACCTGTGCTTGCAAAACCTGGTGTGGCAATGAAACTTGATTGAAAACACCTAAAGTTGAATCCTAAAAGCTACTAAGCAAGATTTGAACCTTAAAATTCACCACATCAAAAATAATCTTGCTTGAAAACCACTGGTTGTGCACGCACACACAAAGCAATCAATCATTAAGGGCACAACCCATTTAAAGGGCCCATCACATTCCAAAGCACATTCAAACCTAGCCCTAAATAAAACAGAGTAGACGTTGGCCTTAAGGATTGGACTCGCTCTTCAGAACTCAGAACGAGATTATTTTCGATTAGTCTGTTTCTATTGTTCAATCTGATGTCTAGCTAGGGGAGCAGAGTCAAACGATCGCGGCTGGGGGGTACACTAGGAACCGGAGGCGTAAGCCAAAGGAAGAACCTTCTCCCCAGTCCCTCCTTCTAACTGGTTGGATTGAACAGACGGAAGTAGATCAAATCGTTCCTTTATCTCAAGACAGGTTTTGAGAGTCTGTAGGTCTGTAGGCTAACCCATTTAAGGACAGGTTTGATTGTTTGTATTGCAGGGCACCTTTCTTCCTCCCGTGTCTCATGAATCCTTCCACATATTTCACGCATTCCCGCTCTTTCCCACCTGTTGTAAATTATCCTCAACATGACGATTATCCCAACTCGTATTGTAATCGACCATCAGTTAGTTGGGATAATTCAGATTGGGGATACAATTCCGGACCTCCGTGTTTAGGGTCTAACCCTGAACACTTTGATTCTCAATTCTATCCTTCTCAGAGTTGCATCGATTATAGATCGTCCTCCTTTCATGAACAACCTAATGCGATCTACACTCAAGAAGGATACACTGATCCTTACCCATCCTCTGATTTCACTGCCTTTAGGTCATCTCCATCTTTTGAACAATCTGAAATGACCTATTATCAGGATGGGTATAACGAATCTCAATTCGTTAATTCCTCTACATTGATGTCAAACCCGCCCAACCCTGAACCAACTCATTTGGTTCAGGTTAATCAGGTTCAAGATAAGGTTCTGGCTAACTTGAGGAATATCATTCAATCTTTAGAAGTTCAGCCAATACCTTGCATTGAGAGATTGGAGCCCCTGATTGAAATGATTGATGATTTAAATAAGTCTTTGTTGGATTGGCTCCAGGATGTTAAGGATAAGAACCCGGGTGAGTTTCTACTTGGGAAATTAGCGAAATTGAGGATGAGATTCGTGGTTGCTTTGATTCAATCTTGGAATAATTCCCAGGATGAACTCTCTTCAGGAAAGCCAATGACAGAACCCGCTCAGGCACCTGTTGGGGGGGACACGTGTTACGAAGCTGACCAGATTTAATTAAAACAACCAATTAAGGATGATTTGATTTCTTCACCTGAAATCCCTGAGCCGGGTTACGAGGAAACGTATGTCTCCTTGGAACGCAAAGTGACAAATGATTTTGGGACATACATTGATACGGATCCTGATGGTGAAGATTCAAGTTGCGAAGTCTCACACGAGTTTTCAGATCACGATTTTTGTGAGACGATTGGGCCTGAGGAATCTGATAGATCATTTGATAGCCCAATAACTGAGGAAACTGATCTTATTAGGGCACACGATACGGATTCAGAATCGCATTTTCTGGAGGAATTAATTCAATGCCCTGATTATCAGTTAAACCCTGTTGAGCTTATTGATGATTCTAATTCTGAGATAATTAGACCCAAGTCAATTTTGATTTTGCCACATCATCTAGACTTGGAGATTTCAGACGGGGTGATGAATATACAAGAGGTCATGGAATTTGATATGCCGAATGAGGAGGATAGGAGCTGGGAAATTCTGATTTGGGAAGTCAATTTTGAAGGAAATGGAAGATTGAGTCGAAGGGTTCCTTTTAAGCTGAAACCATCAAATCAGAACCCTTACGACATTTGTTTCGAGGATGTCAAACTCAAGCACACATTTAACGATTATCCTTTTGAGCTTCAATTCTCTGTAACCCGACATTTTGGCCTTGGGTTGCATCCTCACAAATCGCAGGCCCGACCCTGCTTGCATTCTGATTTTAGATTTTGGGTAATTTTTATCCAGAACCTAAGATATTCTCGATTATGGGGGATGGGTCTGCACCACAATCTGGTCCACATCTGTGGACCTCTGTTGACAGGTCGGAGGATTCTTTTGTTCATTCTAATTCTGACCTGCACATGTGAATTCTTCATTTCTTTTCTTTGTATAGTGTGCCTAGCTGAAGGCACTAAACTCAGCACATATACAGTTCTTTTTCATTTTCATCTCGGAGCGGACCCGATATCCACGCAATTCAGGTGCTTTCTACGCTTTTCCACTCTGTTTTATGTCTTTTTAATACAATGAGGACATTGCATTAGATAGGCATGGGGGGAATGGATATTTATCTTTGAATTCAATCGTCAGCTCCGTAGATTTGTTTTATTTTATATAAAAAAAAAATCAAAATTAGGAAAGAGAATTTGGGTTTAAGAAAATTTTCAATCTTAAGAAATACTATATTATGTTCTGAACACAAAGACCCTTCAGGTCTTTGGACTTAATCAGCCCGTATATCCACTAAAATGTGGATTTGTTTTTCGAGTTCTCGCCAACTTAAATTTTATTTTAATTGGAGTAAATAAGTTTGGGTGATAAGTACACGACTTATCAACCCGCCCTCTGATGTGAGGGAATTTTGAGTCTTAAGCATCTACATACTTTCTTTGCACTGACTCGTTATTTGGCGATTTTAATGGAAATTGGGTAGCTAATGAACCTTCTAGGGTGATATGGCTGGCAAGTTATCGTGGGTAACAGCCCATAGGTAGGTTGTCCAGAGCCCAGTCACTGACCTTTCTCTTTTTGCTGCCTTTAGGTAAATCTTAGACCAGGGAAGCCACCTACTTAAAAAAAAAAAAAAATCAAAAAGGAGAAAAGAACAAAAAGAAATAAGCCACACTTCGCCGCACGAGTATGGCTGGCAAGTTGTCGGTGGTAACAGCTCATCGACCGGTTGTCCAGAACCCAGCTCAGAAAATGCACTAAAAATTCCCAAAACACTTAGGAAGAAGCGGAGAAGTAGAATAAACCGGGGAGATATACACTGGATTCACCCTTGTGTTGACCCCGTTAAAAAAAAATAATAATAAAAGTAGGGAGAATGCTACCGGTTGTAAAGATACACCTTTAGGCAGAATTCTTTTTGAGGTCACCTAGAGGCGTAGAAATCCGAAGTCCGTTCTAATTGCCGGTCAACGAGTCTATCACAATCACAATAAGATGCTTAAAACTTAGGGTTCTCATCAAATCTTGGGTGAGTTGAATGGCCGTAGAAAGCCACTCTTAAACCCTAAAATTTGAAAATCCAAAAAAAAAAAAAAAAAAAAGAGAGTAAAAACAGAAAAAGAAATTTTTCTTTGAATAAGGCGAGGCTTGAGGCGGTCTGCATTTTGGCTGATACCCGGGCACTGTTGTGTCTTTGAAAGTTCAGTTCTTAAGTAGACAATTTCTTAATGATTGAAAATAACTCAGGTCCAAATAATCTAACCTAATTCTTTTATAAATAGCATATAGTTTTTGCTAGGGACTAGCAAAAGATAGGCATGGGGGTATGATGTAAACACATTTACACTACTTAAAATGTCTATTTATGCATGTTCTTAAGCATAGGATTGCATTTCATGATATAAATATTGCATTACATGCATCATCTTGCATTTAGAGTAGTTTGAATAAAATGGAGGTTAATTGTCTCCTTTTATGTGCTTGGACAGGGCAAATATTTTATCGGGGCCTCGGATCAAAGATCCAACCGTATGGATATGATCAGGGCGACGATTGGAGTTCAACGACTCCAAGATCGCCCTAATCAGGCATCCGTAGCATCAGATAGAGACCGGGGAACCCTAGAAGATCAAGGGCCAGGATGGTGTAAATCCGCACTTCAGATGGAAAATCCGACCACACGGATGAATTCGGATCGACGATCGCAGCCCAACGACACAAAAATCGAGTCAATCCGACATCCGTGGCACCATCTACAACTTCCAGAAGATGGACGGCCAAGATGGCGCCACGTGGCGCCATCTCAGCCGCCCAATCGGCCGCATGCGTCTGGTGAAGACCGCGCACCGTCTCCTCTCCGCCGTTGGATCTCGATCCAACGGCTGCGGTCGCTCGCGCTTAAAAACGTCCGCGCGACAATTTCGCCCGCGTAGCGCAGCGGCGACGCAGCTGCGGGCGAAGCAGAGGTCGCGGGTTCGAGCCGCGGTGAGGGGGTGGAAGGCGCGGGCGAGCGGGCACGCACGAGCGTCATATGAAGATCCAATGGCTGCGCGCGCTCAATCAGGACGACGCGCGATTGGACGCCGGGCGTAACGCACGATCACACGCGGGCGGTGCGCTACGCAGCGGGCGCGGACGCGATCTAAGCCGTCCGATCTCGCGATCGGACGGCTGAAAATCAAGCGACGTGCGTAGGCGTTACGCGCGCGGCCAGCCGAGCGGGCGCGCGTGGGCGCGGCGGCGACGGCAACGTCGGGGCTTTAGCGACGGTTTTATCCGTCACTAAAGACCCCTTATTTATTATTTTGAAGATGTAATGTCCATTTTGCCCCCACTCCTTGCAACTATAAAAGGAGACCCCCTCCATACAAAATTTTCATCCCTTCCTTCTCCTCTCTACCTCTCCAAAGCTCAAGAGAAGCTTGTCCCACACCCGGGATGCTTCTCACGAGATAAAGTTCAAATTTTCGTCCCCCTTCGGAAGTGGATCCCGCGACGACGACGGCGTGCTGCTTCGTTCCCGTTCTTCTGCTTCGTCCTTCTTCGTCCCGCTTCGTTCTCCTTCGTCCAGGCGTCGTCCCGTCCGGCTCGTCCTCCAAGCGACCGTCGAGGAGGATTCTCTCTCCCTATTCTTTTTACTGCTTTCTAGTATAGATTTACTGCTTTCTAGAGTAGTCTATTCGTCCTCCGAGCGATCGTCGAGGAGGACATTTCTCCCTCCATTCTTTTAATGCTTTCTAGAGTAATTGTTTTATGTTTTCTAGTTGTAACGAAAGAACTCTTTTATGATAAATTCCTTGTCTATTCTACATCTCATTTTGATTTCCATGTATAGTATTCCTTCTCTCTCTCTTACTCCCTCTCTCTCTTTTATTTGTTATAGATACTTAGATAGTTTAAATTGAATTTCTTTGTGACAAAATAAAAAGAAACGCGAAGTTTTTAAATCAAACGTTCGCCTCCCTGTGTTCGACCTGGAATTTTAATTTCGGTATAAATTTTATTTGTTGAACACGAATCCTTCGCTTTCGAACTACAATGACAGGTTTTCCAAAACCGAACACGTTAGCGTAGCTTCGTAAATTAGTTCAACAATATTTCCTTGCTTTCTAGAGTAGCTTAGATTAGTAATTAGTGTAATTTAGATAGGCTAGGAGTAGAATAGATTAGTTTAAATCCACACCTCTCTGATTAATTCAGATCAGAGAGGTTTTTTGCATCCATTTCCATTTTGATCCACCAATGTCTCTTTACAACTCATTATCCACATTCACTGTTTTTCCCTCGCAATTAATTCCATCAGTCACCGACTCATCAAGAAACCAATAGATCTTGAGCTTAAGGGCTTACTAATTTGTTGGTGCGCCAAATATCACTTGAGGGTGATTCCATTCACTACATTGGATCACAATCACCCTCCTTTGAACTGAATTGAACTCGGTTTGATCGCTTGAATCTGATTTAATTTCATGGGCTGATTTATGAATTTATTGAGAGCTTTGAATTCTATCAGATCTAATCGATTTTATCGAGTTTGTATTTACTTGATTGGATTAATGGCAATGAGCATGAACTATTTTTATGGGATTTATAATCAAAGACTTTGTCTAGTTCAAGTGCATCATCTCTGGTATTTTGTATGTTTAGGATTCTACAACTGGTATCAGAGCCAAGGTAACCCCTTTGGGAGTAGGTCCTCTTGTCAAGCCTTGCTCTGATTTTGTATCCGATGGTCCGGGGGAAGGCAGTAAAGGGTAGGTTGTGTCCGTCGTTAGTCTTTTTGAGTCAAAACTTCACTCACTTCTGCTGAATCCGATATTACTACTTATCTGCAATTAAGTAGCACATTATGAGCTTATGTTAGATGTAAGAAGTGACCCTCCAAGGCCAGGCGTGATTGAGCTACTAAGGGATGTGCGAAGTGACCCTCCCTTTAGATTCGTCTCCTTAACATATGACTTGCAGTATCCTACGAGTGGAGTGGAACGGCACGAAGCTAGCTCGTCTCCTTCACATACGACTCGCTTGCTCGACTTGCTGACTTGCACCTACAACTCGTAGCTTCCGTATCTTTATTAATGAAAAGCTATATATTCACTCCTATGGAGTAGTATTACAGGGGAACTATAAACATCTTACCTGACCGGGAAATCCATTACCCTAATTACGCAGTCTTGGAATGAACCCTTCGCTGAATCAATTAGCTGGGTTAGATCTAGGAGTAAGATATGTGTATATTAGATCTAAACATGCATTAATGAGTTATGAGTCTATATTAGATGTGCGAAGTGAAACGGAGGGAACCGAAGTGCAACAAGCGAACAAGCTCATCTACGCCCTGACGTAGACTCACACCAACACATATACGACTCTGCTATTTCACAGAGTTGCACTTCGTACGAGCTTGACTCCACTCGTGGAGCTTTCAGAAGATAAATTGGGGAAGAAAAAGTAGCACCTTACGAACCTGAAGAATCGTATTCACTGAACTATACCCTCACTCTCTTATGCCTCCTCTCCTCTGATTTCCTATGGTCCTCCGATCAAAGATCAGCAAAGTGTATACAGGTAACCCGTGGTATAATCGCTAACTTGATCAAGGTCCGTCCTCTGGGTAGTTCTTTGTGTTGTTCAGGACAGGAATGGTGGCCTTAACTTCGCTTCAAGAATGGAAATCTAATATATAGACAGCGTACAGACTCGGCTCCCTCTCACGACAGTGTTCACGCTCAATTTATATCTCAGTTTTGCTCTCTAATGATAGCTAGAGCCAAGGAAAATCAGTTACACTGATTGCAGGCTCTAGCAATGATTCAATTGTTTTTAAGGATCACTAAACCTTCCTGAACACCAATTAATGGTGTGCAGGAGGTATAGGTGATCATATCACCTTAGTGATTCAAGATCAACTACCTAACAAGGTGGCATTGCTCTCTGAGAATAATGGAGTTTTACTTGCTGAGTGATGGGGCTTGAATTGATTCTAATGAAGGTTTTGAATTGATTAAATGGCTAGTTGGATTCCACCTTTTGTGTTGTTTTTTTCGAAGAGAAGGAATCAAACTAGGGTTAAAGGGTTTGCTGACCATTGAACTGATGCTCAGTGATTTTCATTTTAGTTTTAGAGTTTTTGTGATAAAGGAAGTTGGATTTTGGTGATTTTATTCAAATCAGATTAGTAGCAGCTGCTCTGACCTACTAACCGAGAAGTTCTATGTGGATTTTGATCTTTGATTTCAGCTTCTGAGGATGAATTGAGTCTTTCTGGGTTGAATAGCATCTTGAATCGATTTCTCAGATCTAGGGTTAATGCATTTTGCTCAGATCATAGCTTAGAAAGTCTGATTTAAGCCGTCTGATCCAACTTTCTTTTCCAGCACATTTGCTGCAGTAGCAGATCAGCCATTGCTTGGTTGTGCTAGTTGATGGTTGATGAGAGACTCATCATGATCTCTAATTACCCCTAATTAACTAGTCTTCCTAGTTAATTATAAAATAAGGGATATATAGTAAAGGACCTTAAAATAAGTTTAAAATGCTATTTTATCATTCAAATAATATTATTAACAATTTGGTTAATAATTGGACTCAAGATCTTAGCAATCATTCCTTTAATTAATAAGTTAATTATAATGTATACATAATTATGTAATAACTTAAGTAACTTTACCTAATTTAATAAATTAACCTAAAAAGGTCAAAAATGTAAATTCAAGGTGTAAACATAATAATTACCTTATTTATAATCACATATAAAAAGTTGAAAAAGATCTAAGTTAAAATAAACCTTTAAAACCTGAGTTTACAATTAGATCCTTATTACTCATTTCAATCGGGTCCTTAATTCTCATATAGGTCCTTAGGTTTCATTGCATAAAGGTCCCTATCTTCTTATTCTTCTTCTTCAGCAGGTTGAACGGCTGACGATAGAGGGTGCTTCCACTGCTCGATCACCGCACATCCGACGTTGCTCCACCTTCTCCAAGCTCCTGGAGCTTGTGCTCACCATCCCATTTTCATCCATCAGTCTGGATGATACTTTTATCCTAATTTTAGGTGGGAGTTAACCTCACCTTCGTCGGAGACTACGTCGGTGCTTAACCTCCTCTAGCTCGTCACACATCCAGACTCCTCCCTCTTCATCACCGTCAACTATAAATAGACCCTGACCCCGTCAATTACTAGTAAGTTGGCTCCCTTCCCTCTTCTTCACTGTAGCCGACCCAATAGGCAATTCTTCTACAACTCTGGCGATCTTCCACATCATCCTTCGACTACCTCCATTCATCCTGATTGGCTTAGGAACTTCACTGAGGTCTGCAGCGTCCTTGGACAAAGGCGTCAACCAAGGAGTGCCTCTGCTCCATCCATTTTCGCCCGCCGGAGATCTTCCTCAATACCCTCTAATTTCGTCCTCCATCATGAGCCTTCGACGGAGTCCCTTTACCTCCTTCGTCCAGGTAACAGTAGGTAGGAGTAGGAGTAGGAGTAGTCTAGATAGTTAGGTAGTTAATGTAGCTTAATGTCAGAATTCACGGATCGTCTTCTTCTTCTCCAGCGAGCTCCTTGAGCTTGCTAGAGACTTAATTTGGTCTTTTGAACGCACTGTCCACCTTCCTCTATCACTTACAATCACTTCTAACCCATTTAAACACTAATTCTATCACTTAATCGCCTAAATCATATCCACCTTCAACAGCTACTGTAGCTGTCCATGGTGGTAGTAGCTGAGCGAAATTCACATTCACAGGGTTCTTCATCATCTATTCATCATCTAAGGACCCTATTCCACACCTTAATTTGAATAATTATCATCTCTAATGTAAAAGCCTATTTTAATTAAGCTCCTGAGCTCGCTGTCAATGGCGGCTCAGGAATAGTTTAAATTATAAATTATTTATATAATTAGGATCGTAGATATCAGTTGACTTATCTCAGCCACTCATCTGAGTGAGAGACCAAGTCCTGAGCTTCCACCAGTTCAAAATCTATTCAAACTAATTTCACTGATTAATCATTCATGTAATGAATTAAAGAGGAATTAAATGTGATTCTGAGGTTCCTTGTAACCTTAGGAACATTTTCAGATAAAAATGGCATAAATTCAGCACTCTGTGCATGATTTTCACTTTTTCTAGACTCATCGGAGCTTCGGCGAGTCAATTACTGATCTTCAGCCTATAGAATTTGATGAATAGCTCCAGATTGATGTAATATTGATCGTTGATTAGTTTGAGGACATTTATTTGGAATTTCAACATCTGGAGTTGTAGGTGGACCTTCTTCTTCTCCAACTCCGGTGGAGTTGGAGTAGCCTACACATAAGTCTAAAAGATGTATTTAGTGAGTCTACAAGCTTCAATGCAATGCACTGAAGCTGTTCCTGACCTCAGTTCTTTGTAGAAGCCTCCCAATAACTCTGACGAACAAAACACTTTAGGAGTTTAGGCAATGAGCCTGGAACCCTAGGTTCTCAGGTTAGAACTCCTGTTTAGGAGATTGGCAAGATTTCTGAGGTTGAGAGGATTCTATTTTAGGCGTTAATTTTGTGAGAAGAAGCATTAATAAGAAAGTCAAAAGGTTGAGCTTCATAGTCAAACTGAGTTTGAGATCTTGGTTCTAAGCTCGATCTGAGAAATTAAGGAGTTTGAATTGTTTTTGAGATTCAATTAAATGATTTGAGTGATTAAATTGAGCTCAGACTTGTAATTCTGTTGGAATTCATTCCCTGTCAGTTTGGGTTATTTTTGAACCCAAACTGATGGCAGTGGATTTTTGTTGAAATTTGATCTCAAATTCTGCCCGGATCACTTTGTAACAATCCTTAGAATCTGTTTTAATCAACTGGGAATGTTCTGAAGTGTCTGTTTACCTATTCAGAGTTTGAAATTTATTCTCTAAAGCTTTCAGAGAAGATTGAAGCTTCTCTGCAACTCCTGAAGCTTAAAGAGCTTCGAGACCTACTCCAATAGTTGCGGAAAGACCTGCAAAACCTATTCAAACCTTTAGCTAAGTTAGAAAATCCAATTTAAAGACACTGTGGGCATTATTCCATTTCCAGGCAGTTATAACTCCATAGGAACCCCTTAGATTCACTCTTCAAATCGAAGAGGAAAACATCCTCTTAACCTAAAATTGACCCTGCAATCTTGTAGAGCTACCTTAGAGCTTTCCTTCAAGCTTTGAATCGCTTGATTTGGAGCTATGAGTCGGGAGATATCCTCAGTTGAAGTCGGGTCTGAAGGGGGAAAACATAGTCCCACATCGGAAGTCTTCGAGCACGTGCATAGGTATAAAACTAATTTGTGTACTGGGCTTACCAGTCGTCAAGCGCTCGGCTCGAAAAGGAAATCTGATCTTCTGAGCATTGTGTGTGTGTGTGCGGGCATGTGTGCCTGCAGGTGTGCGCTTGAGTGGGCGTGTGTGATGTTGGCCCTGGGAGGGCGAGGTCTGGGAGGTGGTTAGGCCGGTTCAGCTCGAGAAAGAAATAAATAAAAAATAAACCACAATCAAATAAGGCGAGGACCAAGTAGGGTCTGGTCCCACCCTTACAAGGGTGCTGTATATCCTCGAAAGGACCTAGCCGCAAACCTTAAACCAATTTTTGGTTAAAGTAAAAACCTGGTTCAGCTGAAGAGAAAGAAGAGAAGAAGGAGCTGAAGAAGCTAAGTGATGAAGGTAGAAGCTGAAGGCTAAGGGAATTAAGGAGAAATGTTAAAGAGATTAAGAAAAGGTAAGGCAAAGAGGAAAGAAAGAAAGGGAGAAAGAAGAAACAGAAGAAAGACTTGCAACAAAGGAAAGAAAGGAGAAGATAAGGCATAAAGAACAAATGCAAAGACTTAAGAATATGAAGTTGTTATGAAGGAAGCTTAAAGAAATACCAAGGGAAAAGAAAATGAAGGCAGGAGCAATGCAGAAAGAAGAAAGAAAGAAGCTTAAGAGAATAAGAGAGAATAAGAGAGAAATAAACAAAGAAAGAGAACAATAAAGAAAAGGAAATAAAGAAAGAGATAAAGAAGAGAAGAGAAAGAATAGAGAGATAAAAGAAAGAGAAGGAAGAGATAAAATAGAGAGAGAGAGGCTGAAGAGTAAATAAAGAAGCTTTTCTTGTTGTATATTTTTAATTTCTCTTACTCATAATTGTTGTAATAAGGCATGTTTTGAATAGATATACTCTTATCTTCCTTTAATCTTTTGAAATAAATGATGAAAATAAGGTTTCAAATGGGATTTTGCATATTTCTTCAAATTAAATCAACTTTTGCAAGATTCATGTTTTACAATTAACTTAACTATACCTCCTATACTTATAAGATAAATAGAGTTAATTAGTGAATTTAAAATGACTTATACCTCTCAGCAAATGACTTGGACTCAAATAGTTAAAAAATTCTAAAATATTAGGTTAATTCGACCCTATACTACTAAATGACATAATTTCGAGTTAACCTAAGTTACTTTTCTCTACTCATAATTAAGTAAAATTAACTTAATTAACTGAGTTGAAGTAAGAAATAATCAATGTTCTGAACTGAGATTTTGGCTAGGAATTGGAGTTGAAATGGAATTGATTTGTTATGTAATGTTAGAACAATTTAATCAAGCATTCATGTACTGATATAACTTAGAAATTTGATTTAGATGCTTTGATTTCAGGTTTTATAGTCTTTTGTCACCTATTGTTTCTTGAATTAACTGTCCAAATGAGAATATTAATGAAATTCACATCAAAAATCATTCTTAACTGCTCGTACACCTTTCATGTGTTGTGCTGGACACTATTGAATGCCTATACTATTTTTCCAACCACTAGAACTCATCTTTAGGCTTTAGGTTCCAATTCCAACACTCTTGAAGGATAAAATGTGTCAACTTTGTATATAAATAAAAATCATAAAAAAAATTCCAAAGAAATAAAATAAAATTGTCTTAAGTAAGGTTAGGTATTTCTTTAAGTGTATGCCAAGTTTTAAGGTATTTTGAATCCCCAACACGGTTCAGTATACCTTAGGACTTAATAAAAGAACCTAGCTTGGAAAACAACAAAAATGACTCTCTCTCTCTCTCTCATCTCACTCTTTCTCTCTCATCCCCTATCTCTACTATATATATAAAATCCATAAAAATCGAGAAAACCCTAAAAATACCATGTATACTTTGTATATACTTGTATAGATTAATTAAACCTAAGCTCTATGTAAATATTGTATAATATATATATATAATGTATATAAATAACTTGTATATATAATCTATGTATTAAATTAAGTATTTAGAGTAATCTAATGTATATATAATCTTATTGTATTATTTTATATTAATTTATATAACCTAAATGTATAATAAGTAATTCTATGAACCTATTTAAATATATATATCTGTACCTAATACTGTACATACATATTTATAGATGTATTATGTACTATATAACACCTGTAATTTAATTTAATTGTATATTTATAGGAAATAATTAGGTTATTAAGTTAATTAGGTAATTTATTAAGTTAAAATAAAATAAATTAGTAATTTAAGTTAATACTGAGGTAAATTATAGTGTATGCTTGTACTATATTATATTAAGTATTTTCAACTTATTTAAACCATATTTATACTGTATTATAGTATTTATAGTTTATTTATATGTAAAATCATCTAAAACATGTATTTAATTGTAAATAAATTAAAATAAATTTTATAAAATATAATAAAAATCTATAATAAATAATTTATTATGTATATTAATTTTATATAAAGTCAATTGTACTATTAATTAACTAATTTATATTTAATTGACGAATTAAACCCTAACTTAATGTGTATAATCAGTAAATTTTAGCTAATTTAATTATATAATAAACTAAATTATTTTTATAAAGTAATTGCATAATTATGTAGCCCTATGTAAGGCCTTTACAACCCTATAATTTATTTATAAATTATATTAAATTATGGCTCTCAAATTAAGAGCCAAAATCACCTAATTAAACTTGCACTTGTGCGTCGCTGCAACCAATTGGGCGCTTCCTTTAGCTCCACATCGTGGGTGTAGGAGCAGCCGCAATGCCTTAAATTATTTTTGTGATGTGGGCATTTCAGTCATCATGGCGCTAGACGCCCTCACATACCTTTCCCTCCTCTCTAGATCTAACAAGAATATGGGATATGAATGAATGTATGCAGTGCCTGGGCCGAGGGCCATGCATTGTGCGTGGGCCTGATTGGGTCCATTAACAAGCATTGAACTGGAATTAATACACCTAGTAACTAAACTAAGGTGGCCTTAGTAGATGTCTGGTCCCACCCAAAAATGGATACTACGTATCCCTCGAAAAGGCTACCCGCCCATTAAACCAAATTTTTGGGTTGAAGTTGAGTCGAACCAGTCTAAAGGAGGAGAAGAGAAGAAGAAAATTCGACTGAGTGTTAAAGAGCCCCTGAGTGCCTTTGTGTGAGTTGTGTCTGTGCTTGTGTGTATGTGTGAGTGAGTTGTATGTGATGTAGGTCTATGTATGTGTCTGTTGTGTGTGTGTGTATACAGTGTGTATAATAAGTATATGTATATAAATAATATGATATAATATAAATAAATAATGTATACTGTATGGTATATATAAGCATATAGATTAGTATGTTTGAGCTCTCATGTAAATATATAAACCAAGAGCTTTAGTGACAGATTCATCCGTCACCGTATATATATATATATGTTAGTGTAGATAATAGGTTTTGCCTTATGTTATGTAAATATTTACTAAAGTTTTAGTGACACTTATATACTAACATTTTACCCTACAAATGTCAGTATATTAATCAAACTTAGTATAGTAAGTATTATTAACTATTTTTGCACATATACTTGGGTATTTTTTATAGTAGTTATATAAAATTAATATAAAATAGTTATATATAATTTTTTATGCTTGTTTGTGTACATATATTTTCAAGCATTGCAATGTATTTTTATTCATTCTTTTGTACATAATTAACCAATTCATTCAATTCTTTAACTCTTTCATTCATTTTTGTAAATAAGATCAACATTTTTGGAATTAAAGAATATATTTGGACTTAGAGAGTGATGTATATTAATAACTGTCTCCCAGTGAATGACTTAGAATAAACCAGTAAAAATTAAGTAAATAAATAAAATTGTCACGACATCGATTTGTATTTGTGACATATACTACATCAAGGACATTTAAACACCATTTTTAGTGTAAACCAGTCGTCGACAATCATATTTTTGGCGTCCTTGCCGGGGACAAAAAACTCAACAATAGTACTTTCTTATGATTGTTGACAAGTTGCACATTAATGCCCTTGAAAGTGAAAATGGGCAAGCCTCTCTCCGACACTTATACATTGTATAGTCAGGAAGCCGGATATCAGATAGTGGACCTCCACGATAGTTTAAAGGGGCAGGATCACCATTTCTTTTTTCTTTCTAATCTTGAAGACCTTGGAGTCCCCTCCACTAGGGAAGGTCCGCCTGAGAAGGACCAGCTGCCCTGAGCCGAGGATCTTGACCCATCCACGCGAAGAGACACGGAGAAGTTGGTTAAGTTTGGTCCAATCGCTTGGTCGAAGCTCAGGCAAAAGGAGGTCCACGAGGCATTGTCATGGGTGGTGGATGAGTTGCCGATGCCATGTAAGTGGGAGAAGGTAGAGAATGGCTTTCGCATCGTACCTTGCACCAGCTCATTACTAATCCGGTATCTTTGGTTGTAGCTTTCCAGCGATTCACCTTGTCGGGCATGCCCAAGCATTAAGGTGGCATCGTCATCTGCCGCAAGTCGCAGCAAACTGAAGAGAGGCCTATGAAGTATGGGGAGGGGAATGAATCCGCTCAATGATAGGGGCTGAAGCAAAAGGAGGAAAAGGCCCTTGAAGGGGTCGAGGAGGAGCCAGTTGTCCCCCTGCGGTGAGCGAGGAAAGGTCATCGCATGGAGCCTTTGCAGAAGGAGTCAGCGACGTCCTCGCTGCAGAGTCCTATTGTAGCCGAGGGGGAAGGTGCACTTTCCGCTCCTCTAGGTCCACCTGAGCCACCAAGGTGATCTCCCTTGGTGACTCACCCTCGAACGCACCGCTAGAAGCGATTCAGCCAGAGGGTACCTCCAGTCTTACTATTCCTTCAGCTTCGCCTGGAGCCCTTGCTTTGCTAGCCCGGAAGGCGACTAACAGGGGCGGTGTTTTTGGCCAGCCCTACTACTGACGAAGTTCTACCGATGTGCGAGTTCTGGTGATCCCTCCGGGTGAGGGCAGTGGGGGGGTTCGAGAATGATTGACCGCACCGTCGGGTCCATTGTTGGATCCGTTCTGGAGGGTGCCTCTAAGGGATCTGCACTCGTGCCTGGGGTGTTTGTTCAGCCAAGAGCGTCTAGCTAGGCCACCGACTTGGAGAGGCAAGTGTTAAGGCGCCTGCACGATGCCTTGTCTTGGGCCACTTCTGGGCCTCGCAGCTTGTATTGGAATCACGTGTTCTTCTACTGCATGCACGCAAGTTGATAGGAACACCATCATGAGCCCTAACTAGCTCATTTTGACCTAGAAAAGAGAACAAAAGCTCCTACATTACCAAATGAAGGGCCTAACTCAAGGAATAACCAGTTTGAAAGAAAAATAAGAAACAAGGGGTAAAACTGTAATTTTATCATTGCACTGCAACAACAGGATTTCTCAGGGGCTAAACATAGGTCAAATGATCTTAATAAGATAAAAAGTAGGTTAGTTAAATAGAAAAGGGTCAATGCGAAATCTGGGAATTAAGTGACTTCTTGTAACCCTAAAGCAGACCCACTTAATTTAACAAGGTTTTGGTCAGGATAAAATTCAAATAAACCCTCTAAAATTCATGGAAAAATATCCTCTAGGGTTTATAACCTTCAATTTGGGGTCCTAGTCAAATATTTGCCCTAAATTAGGTTTTTGTGTAAAATGCCTAGTCAAACGTGGTCAAACTTAAAATCCAACTTCACCATTGGATTCCTTAGGTCCAAATTAGGTTTATACCAAAATTTGGACCTAAGGGAAGTTCACCTTGACCTACTTTGCAAAATAATCCAACCCAATTACATCTAGACCCCTACCTTTTGAAAACTATTGCAAACACCCCCTAGCTTCCTCATCGTTCTTTGCAATTAGGTCCCTCCACCATTACAGCGGAGGATCCTACTCCGGCGAGGATTCGAGGGGGATATCTCCTTGATTCCTCAAAGAATCCCTCTCAAATTTGAAAGGGAGATTCTTTGAGGAATTTCCATTTATGTGAACCCAATCTTGAGCTCCAATTTCCACCCAATCTCTCATGCAAACGCATGAGAGATTTGGGTATTTCCCAACCTTCCAAGTCCAGCGGCGTTTCCGTGCTTGGAAGCGTGCCTTCCAAGCACAAGGCCCTTTGCCAAGAGCTACAAAAAGGCCTCCAAATCCCTCCGCTCCTCTCAAGCTTGTCTTGGCCTGAGAAAACCCCCAATCTTCCTCTCTCCCTTCCGGCCAAAAATCCCAGCAAGCTCCGACGACCCCTACCTCCTCTTCTCGTCGCTCTGCTACCTTACTAGTGGCAGAGTTGCCTCTGCCTCCTTCGTCCGCGTCGCGCCACACCAGCGCCCACGCCTATCTCCCTTTCGTCGTCGTCGTCCCTCTCTCTCTAGGTCTTCGTCTCCGGTGACAGCACATATGAGCCATCTGCCTCCTCTGCTCCCCCTTCTTCTATCCCCTCGTAGATAAGTCCTCTCCCTCTACTCTTTATTTTCCCTTCATCTATTTCTATTTTCATGGCCCGAAGCTCACATACCACTATCACCTTCTCCACCTCCGGCAAACCACTGGCAAGGTGCTCCAGCCATTCCACGCACCCACCCACCTCGCCAACCACCTCAAAAGCTTCGCCACATCCCACTGATAATCTTCCCCCTTTCCATTGACCGCCACACACTCCACACACTTCCCCCGAACACACCCATCTCCACAGCCACAGAACGACCTAGGCACACACGCCCAAGCCGCCCCGCGCCATGCCAACCACCGGGCCATTTTCGTTGTGTCACGACGAAGCTTTCTGTGTGATTTAACGAGGCCGTGAGGCCGTGTTTCTTGTGGACAGGTTTAAGCCATTGGAGCGAGCTCGAAGAAGCTTGCAAGCTTCATCTAAGGCTCCAGGCTTCAGGTTCCCAGGTCCCAGACACGCAGATTCCCCTTGTGAACAACTCCAGCCCAGCAATTGGAAGCCAAAGCCCTCACATCCGCTGAAATTAAGTGCGTGATCTGCTGCGGGTGCACGCGAGAAGAGGGTGGGACATTTAGTCCCACCTCGGAAGTTTTGGACGAAGTGAAGTGATATAAGTTGAAAAAGTGCCAGGGGCTTAGCACCTTCTGACACGGGGTGAGGTCCCACTCATCCCCTACGCCTCATCTGCGACCCACACCTTCGTGAACCTGGTTCTTGACCCGACTACCCGCTCACTCCTCGCCCACCACACACGCCGGTTGGCCTGGTCTCAGGCGTGCTGACCCACCCCGTTTACCCAAGAAGGCTCTGGGAGAGCAAGCCTAAGAGAGAAAAGAGAGGAGAGTTCGCGGGGAGGGTAGGGGGTAGGTTTTGCTTTCAGGGACAAGGAAGAAGAGGAAGAAGGAAGCCACAACAAGAGCTAAGGGTGAAGCCGCAAAGAAGAATAAGAAGGCTGAAGAGGACATAGAAGAAGGAAGCCTTAATAGAAGCCAAAGGAAGAAGGAGAAAGGCAAAAGTCTGAGAAGGCTCGATTGAAGTCAGAAGCAAAGAAGGAGAAAGAAGAAAGAAAGAAGAAGCCAAAATCAAAGAAGAGAGAAGAAATCAGAGAAGGAAGAAAGAAGAAAAAAGAAGAGCCAAAGAAAGCTAAAGAGAGATTGTAGAAGCACTGCACTATAGCATTGAGCATTTAAGACGTCTGATTTTTACATCAGACGTCCTTATTCCATTTTAAGCTTTTACATACATTGATATTATTTTCTTGCTTCATAACTTTGATTGGTCATTGCAGTTTATAAATTTGAAAGTTGTATTCTTGGTTTTTAAATCCCAATTTGCTCCTTGTGTTCGACCACAGATTTATATTTTTCGAGTAATAAAAAATTTCATTTGTTTTCAAAGAGATTTTGGCTATACTACGACGCATTCATTTTAAACCCAATTTTGCCTTGTAAACATTTTGGCGTCGTTGCTGAGGAGCAACGGGCAATTTACAAATCTTGAACACAACTTTTGATTCACTACTAACTTGATCTATTTCTTCTGTTGTGATTGTTTCAGGGGAGGAAAAAAAAGACAGCCGCACAACAATCACACCAGGGGCAAGTACTTTCTCATTAGCCCTTTCTCTTAATCCCCTCAATTCTGAAAAGGAAAAATAAAGAAAAAATCAATTTAGGACTATCTGCTTTCCATATCTAGCTAATCCACCAAAGTTGCCTGATTTTGATTTCAACACATTTTGAATTGTGCATCTACTTAAGGTAACTAGGGCTAGCACCTTCTTGATTGAGCCCTAGATACCATCATTTTTGGCAACTAAATTGGACCGATTAGAGCCAACTTAAGGATTCCAATCTAGGATTTTAAAGACACATCTTTTCTAAGCTAGAATCAATTTTCCAAAAAGAGGTGTGCCTAAGCCTTGATTGAAAAGACTTATCCAAGAGAAACCCTAAAAATCAAGCTCTTAAGTTCACTTGGACCCTAAAAGAAAGGACCTAAAAGCTCTCAAGGGACAAAGAGGTGAAATTGACCCCGGGTCAACCAACCTTGAAATTAGGTCACTTTTTGCACTCAAAATATCTAAAGTTCAAGTGGAACCCTAAGCATCTTTGATCTTAATTAAAAGTGGTAGACTTAAGAGGTCAAGGTCCCCATTCTGGTCTACCTGGAATCTCAGTAACAAGAGAGGTCAGGTGGGGGAAACCCTGTAACTCGTGTGGACGCTCTACCGTGTAAGGGTCTTTGCGGGACTTTCCCTCTCTGGCTGCCCAGGTATTTCTCAGGTGGACGGCTTTTCTAACTAAGGGGTATCATCCGCCCCGAATCTCTATAGTCATCCAAAATTTTTTTTGGTGTCTCGATTGGGTCCAGCCCATTCTAATCTCGTCTAATCTATCAGTGCAAGTTTGGTAGGAGGTCCTTGAGACCATCCTTAAGACCTCCTTTAGAAATCCACTCCCGCTGAGGCCAAGCCTCGACGCTCGTGTTTGTGTAGCAACCCCACCACATAGACCTCTCCTCTGATTCATCAGAACCAAGTTCTCCTTCTTCTATCATGGCACAACCAATTGAAGAAGAGAACAACCTTGAACACCAACTCTAGCGCTTGAATGATCTATTCTAGAACATTGTAAAGCCACCGCAGCATCCTATGATGCGAGATCACTATAATCCCGCTGCGGTGGCGATGGAGCCTCGAGTCCAAATCTCGACTGGAGGTCTTGATTCTGAACTCAAGCCCAACATGATTCATGCTATTCCAAAGTTCCATGGGCTTAACTCCGAGGATCCCTTCCAGCACATCAAACAACTCAAACATCTGGCCCAGACCTTCGGGTCAAATGTACAAAATCGAGATATTCTGCTTATGAAGGTGTTTTCCTTCTCCCTCATGGACAAGGCAGCTCATTGGTATCAGACTCAGACGCGTCCGATCAACACGTGGGTTGAACTCCAGGCCGAATTTTTGAAAAAGTTCTTCTCCGTTGGTAGGACGAATGCCTTACACCACCATATCACTCACTTCATTCAATAGTCTGGAGAACCTCTTCATGAGGCATGGGACCGATTTTTGAATCTCATGCGAAAGTGCCCCCACCACGGAGTTCCTAAATAGGAACAGGTCCAGTCTTTTTACCAGGGACTCCGTGAAGACATTAGATTGTTCGTCAATGCAACCTGTGGAGGAAACATCATGGGTCAACATGAAGACACGGTGTGGGAGATTCTCGAGAATATGTGCGAGAACTCAATCAATAATGACTCCATGGGCTTATTCAACTGGACGAATGCCTGCACATAAACGAATCCTAGGGGAGCACATGAGATGCAGGGCCTCTCCGCATCCGTCGACTTGAAACTGATGGCTAGTCGGTTAGACAAGGTCTCTATCATCGAGAAGAAGGTGGATGAGCTGACCCGACATCTGCAGCAAGCCACCTCTGTGCAAAACGCGTTTGCACAGCCACCTCTTGCGAGGGAAACTGTGCAGAACATCTATCACCGATTTTCTCAGGGGATGGACCCATATCCACCCCCGTCTGACTCCGGACCGGAGGGACCTCTGATTCGATTTACTCTAGTTGGGGGAACTCTGAACCCTCGTACTCTGATTTTCCTGAGGCTCCTCAAACCTGCGAGGACCTCAACGCCATCTAGAATGACCCATTCTCCAATACCTATAACCCTGGATGGCAAAATCATCCCAACTTTCTGTGGGTGGGAAATACTCAGAATCAAAGACCACCTTATCAACCCCGTCCACAAGCACCTCGTCCATATCAGCCTCCTCAGCCTTGGCCCAACCCCACCTATCAATCTGGGCCAAACCAAGCAGATCAAATGACTCTTATCCTTCAGACTCTAGTTGACATTCAGAAGATGAATGCAGCAGTACAAAAACAACACAAGGACGAGATCATAGAGGTTCGCAATCAACTTGCCCAGATGGCGAATTTCCGCCAACCTGGCACACTCCCTTCGCAACCTCTGCCGAATCCAAATAACGTGCCGACCTAAAGGTGCATATGAACCCAAATCCGGGCCACACCCACATGATTTATCAAGCCCCTTCTGTTCCATCACTCGACGGGATGGAAGTTTCAACATCTTACGCGGGATTTCAACAGCAGCCACCTATTTTACCAACCCCAAACTAAAACCAGGCAGGACTGAATTCCGTAACAACCCGTAGTGGTAAAGCAACTCAAGACCCACCTTATCCAAACCACTCCAAACCTGGTAATAACCCAAGCCCTAGGATAGTTATCCAGGACACCCCTGTCCCAAATCAAGAACCTGACCTATTCTAGAGGAACCAACCAAGGTTCCATTTCCTGAGGCCTTGACCAAGTGAAAGAGGATAACCAAACCCGCGGCTCCTAAGGAGGATATGGTCATGTTCTTTGAACATGTCCATATAAACATCCCCTTGATTGATGCAATCCGCCACATACCGGCTTACGCACGATTTCTAAAAGATGTGTGTATACCCAAGCGTAACCGCGAACCAAAAGTGGGAGTCTGTCTTCGCGCGGTGGCTAAATCGTGTTTTAACAGATATCTCGTTGTAATATAGATGATCTCTTCGCGAAAACAAATAAAAATTTATAACTCGAAATTTAAAATATCCCGAGGTCGAACTCAGGGAGCACACTTTGATTCTAGAAGCATACAAATTCACAATTCAATATACTACTTTTACAAAAATTAAAAAGAGAGAGAGTGAACAAAGATCCTTCTCTTCTTTTTTTTTCTTTCTTTCTTTCTTTCTTTTTCTCTCTTCTCTTCTTTCTTTGCCTTTCCTTTCTCGGACGTCTGATTCTTTGAATCAGAAGCCTTATCTACCCCTTTGCTACAGTGCCTTGTAGGCTCTTCTTCTTCGGCTTCTTCTTCTTCTTCTTACACTATGCTTTCTTCTTCTTCAGTTGGCTTCTCTCCTGCCATGCTTTTTCTTCTCTTTTCCTTCTGTGAATCTTCTTCTTTCTTTAGTTTCTCTTCTTCAGCTTCCCTTCTCTATAGCTTCCTCCTTCCTGTCTTCTTTCTCTTTCAGCTCCGCTCTGTGCGGCTAAGTCTCAGCCGCCCCTCCTCCTTTCTTCTTCTCCTGCTTCCCTACGCGATACACGGTTAGGCAAAACCTAACCCCTACTCACCCCGTGTCTCTCTCTCTCTCTATGTTTCTCTCTCAAAGGTTCGCTCCCAGAGCATTCGTAGGTATACTGGTCGGGTAATGCGCCCGGGACCAGGCCCACCAGCGTGCGGTGGTAGGCGAGGAGTGCACGGTAGGGTAATTGGGTTCGGACCTAGGAATGCGGGGCGTGAGTGTAGGCGAGGGCGGGCGCAAGCGCGTGGCACGCTATGTGTGTGGGTAAGGGACCTGACCCCTGTGTATCGAAGGTGATAAGCCTAATACACTTTTTCGATTTATATGACGCGCTACGCCCAGCCGTTTACGAGGTGGAACTAATGTCCTGCCCATTGTTTCTTGCACGCCCACAGGAGACCTTCCTTCCAATTGCCACAACCTCGGTCACCTGCTGAGCCACTTGCTTGGCTGTGTGGGTTCGTGACGCGAATCTGCACCTCCTGGGACTCTGCTGCCTGGAGCGCACGACCTGGAGCTCGCGAGCAAGCTTCTTCGCGGCCGCGTCAATGGCGACTAGCGTGCAGAACCTGAAAGCATGAGCACTGCCTCACGGCTTCGTCAGAACATCAGAAAACCTCCGCCGTATCACGGCGAAGGTGAGGCAAGGGTTGGCTAGTTGCAGGGTGGCCAAGGCGAGCGTGCTTAGGTCAGTGGGAAGTGGTGAAGCTTCTGGGGTGTTTGGTGAGGTGGATGGGTGAGTGGAATGACGGAAGCACCTCGCCGGTTTGTTTTAGGATTACAGAATGTCATTTAATTCCTAGAAGTTGCTATAACCCTTTTCGGATCAAATCATCCCACTTTCTTTCTTATTAAGCCCATTTGACATGTATTTAGACCCTTAGACATCCCGTTTGTGTACTGCATCGGTAAAATTGCAGTTTTACCCCTTGTAGTTGCTTTATACTCAAATTTATAGTTCTTTGATTTAGGGTTTCCCTTAAGTTTTGTAGGAGCTTTTGTATACTTATTTTGGTCAAAATGTGCTAGTTAGGGTTCATGACGAGGCTCTCATCATACCCCCATGCCTAACTTTTGCTAGTCCCTTAGCAAAAATTTAAGGTTTTAACCTTGGTTCTAGACCATGAATTTCTTCCATCAAGTTTTGATAAGTGCTTTTCCTCTTGTATCCTTGATTAGGTCAGAATGCCAATCATAGGCCTAAAAGGTACTCTTGTACCAACCAAGATCCAGATCTTTCTAGCTTTAGCCTTAGTCTTTAGTAAAGGTTTTTAAGGCCTACAGGAACTAACCTAATGTCTATTGGACTCTGTGGTTAAAGCACCCGTACTTGAGATATTTTTAGCCTTGGTTCAGTTTGCAGTGCGTTTTGTAAGAGAGAGACAGAAGATTTATTCGTTTGAAGAGTTTTCTCTCTCTTTTCTTTTTAATTCTAGCTTAGGATTGGCTTCACAACACGATTTGTATCGGATTCCTTGTCCCCATCATCAATCCTCAAGGGTCCCTGGCAATTGATGCTTCGAGATAGCACCACCCATGGTAACCCCCAGAACCCTGACTTTCGAGATTTCGAGATAATCCCATCCATGGTGTTCCGTGGCCGAATTCAGATTATGGCAATTGACACTTCGTGATAATGCCATCCATGGAATCTAAACCAGCAGAGTGCTTACATGCCCCCAATAGGATATGTAAATATCCTAAGAGATAAGCACCGAGGAGATGATATGTTGTTACTCATCTTCGAGGGGAATTTGCCATCTCCCCGCGCCTGGAACTCGTCCATATCAACTTGTGTTGATCGACTGCTCCTAATCTAGGTGACATTTTCAAAATATTTGAAACGCTTCTGCGTGATTTTGATATTTATGCTCGCTGAACCAGACTGTGTGTGTGTTTGGGTGCTTAGGTTACTGAGTCCCGTAAATCGAAAGTCAGTTAACGAGGCCGAATACTCCCTAAGCCTTGGACCTAATATTTAAGCTTTTCATTTTCCTCAACCTTTTGAGGAATATCTAGATCTTAATGGGTACTAAGAGTCTATCCAAGAATGCCTAAGGTTTGCATTCTTGCTAATCTTGTTGTGCACTTTCCTTTTTCTTTTCCTTAATGTGGTCTAGAACTTAGGTTAATTCCTTAATTTCTTACTAATGACTATCCCTTTTCTTTCATTTTGCGCTCCTTTTTATCATTTTGTTCTTTTTCTCCTCCTATAAAGTTTGCCGGCACTTTCTTCCTCCTTCAAAGTTTTTTTTTTTTCGTATATGCGGATTTTTTTGTTGAAACCTTTTCCTTGCTATTTTATTGCACTTTCATACCCCCTCATGCCTAAGTTTTACAATGTCCTCAATGTACATTAGGTGGGTTTTTATTTGGCTTGGTTAATACATTAGGACAGGTATTTGGTGAGTGGATGGGTCGAGGGGACTGTTGCAGACGATTTCTAATATCAGGTACGGGTACCTGAGGTGAAGTTGGTTGTCCTAAAGGATGAACCTAAAGTGCAAAATGTCGGAAAAGGTTTCGAGTTTTTCAAAAAGAATGACGGGCTACCTCCCGTTAAGCGCTGAGTTTTACGCCATCGGCTGGGGGCAATAAGCTCAGGGAGAATGGAGGATAAATGATGACTCAGCCAACTCTATACTGGTTACGTCAATGAACGGTTTGAGTCTCTGACCGTTTACAACGAAAGGTTCGGAATCGTGGCTGAGAGGACTGATTTCGACAGGCTCCATTTCTAAAAATCTGTCGGACAAGATATGGTCCGACCCACTTGGATCGCAGTTTCCCAGGGAAGAGTTTGAGTCAGCCATCGAAGAGTAGGACCTTCTGACCAAGGTGGAAGATCTTTCTAGATATGTGCTTGTCATGAAAGGCTTTAACCCGCTCATTGTAGATTCGCGAGTTCTCATACGCATCAAGGCATAATTCATCAATCTCGCTTATCTAAAGCTTTCTGTGAGTTCCAGCCTTAGAAAGATCTAAGTTGCAGCTCCGTACTGCCCAATAGGCTTTGTGCTCCAGCTCGATGGGAAGGTGACATGCCTTACCGTACACCAATCTAAAAGGAGACATGCCTAATTGGGTCTTGTGGGTGGTCCCATAAGCCCACAAAGCTTCCGGAAGTCGGGATGACTAGTCCTTCCTGTCAGGTCGAACAGTAACCTGTAAAATTTTCTTGATCTCCTGATTTGATAGCTCAGCTAGACCATTAGTTTGGGGGTGGTAAGGAGTAGAGATTCGGTGAGACACCTCGTATTTGGTCGTCAGTGACCTAAACTGAGCATTGGTAAAATGGATCCCTCCATCAGAGATGATTGCATGAGGAATCCCGAACCATGAGAAGATATTTTGATGAATGAATTTGATGACGATCTTGTGATCACAGGTTTGAGTCGGAATGGCTTCGATCCATTTGGACACGTAGTCTACAGCGAGTAAAATATACTCAAAGCCGTCTGAAACAGGAAAAGGGGCCCATAAAATTAATCCCCCAAATATCAAAAATCTCGCATACGAGAATTGGGTGCAAAGGCATCATGTCGCGGTGGCTCATGTTGCCCAAAGTTTGGCAATGACTGCATGCCTTATAGTGACTGTATGCGTCCTTGAAGATAATGGGCCAGTAAAAGCCACATTGGAGGATTTTTTATGCGGTTTTGTGCCCGGAGAAGTGGCCACCGCATGCCTGGTCATGGCAGAAGGAGAGAATGTCATTGATTTCGCCCTCCAGGACACACCGCCGGATGACTTGGTCAGCACCTATGCGGAAAAGGTATGGGTCTTCCCAGATGTAGTACTTGGCATCGGAGCGTAACTTGTCTTTCTTGGCCTTTGGCCAATCAGACGGGATCTGATGAGATGCCAAGTAGTTTACTATATCAGCAAACCATGGAAGCCTAGTGCCAATAGTCAAAAGGTGCTGTAACGACCCGATTCCCGAGTCCCTACGAGACACGAGAACCGGACCGACTCGACTAATCCCAAGACCTAGTCATCCAACGAGGAAGTAACCAAAAGAGCAATAAAATAAACCACATTCAACATAAAATATAACTAGCAGTAACAAAATACAGCAGTAAGAAAAAGTACTACAGCATATACCACCACAACAGTAGAACAACATTTATAACATAACAAGAACTGCAAGTAAAGAAAAGTACAAAGAGTAACAAAAACTACTCACTACAGTGGAACAAAAAGGGCACAAAAGAACAGTGGTAACTCTACTGGACCCTACTCGGCCCAGCATCCTCTGTAGCCGCTGACCCTGGCTGCTCAACACCTGGTCCTGAAAAGTAACGAGTGTAACACGTCAGCGAAATGCTGAGTAGAGTGGCAGCTAAACCTAAGAAGCAGAAAAGTGTACAGTAGCTGTTTTATTTTCTTTCTTCCTTTATTTACGTCTTTCTATTGTTTCACAGTTTATCTATTTCTCAGATCCTTCACTTGATCTCGAATGTTCCTCGTGGGAACGATCTTGATTGCAGTCTTTTCCGAACAGTAGAAGTAACACGTGGTGCTCTCCTGGCCGGGAGAGTCCCCCGTGGTGATCCTACTCTCAGTCAACCACCCCAAGGTCACGGACAGACGTAACGGTGACTACGGCACGCGCGATAAACGCACAGGTAGCTAACCCGCACTGGCACACGGTCAGTCGTTTCCGTTAACGAGTGCGCCCAAAGCACAGCACGGAACCAGTACAGGGCAGACCCTCTCAGTAAAGGGGTCCAACCCCTCCACAGTAACCAAACAGGGGCCTTGCCCCTCCACAGTCCGCGCACCCTCGCCTGACTACCCTGGTTTGCCCAGTGGGCCTAACAAGTCGGTGTAGGTGAGCTAGCAGAACCCCAGGGCCTGTGGGGTAGCTAGTACTCGCCCTACACTAGTAGCTCTCCTCGGTACTGCGTACACAACGGCCAGCAAATTGGTACAAAGTGGCCAAACCTAACCCCGGGTCCCTGGGGCGGCTGGCTCCGCTCTGCACTAAACAGGTAACAGGTACTTCCCTTGGTACCACATACCCAAGAGACAGCACACTACCACATCTTTCTTTCTGAGATCCATTCCTTTCTCTTTCCAGGAGATCCACTCCTAATTCCCCGTAGGGTTCCAGCTCTTTTAACTCAGAACATCTAGGTTTCACTTTCCAGTTTCACGTTCTTACGATCCATGTTCTCAATCACGTGTATTTATTCATAACAGGCAGCTGTTAAATCAATTTACAGGCAGCTATTTGTTCCTTTCCATTTTTCCAAGACTGCAGTATTCGTATATTCCACTAGTTTTTCCATCCTAGGATTCATGCCATACCCTAGGATCTATCATACAATCTAGTTTTCCAGCCCTAGGATTCATGCAACACCCCAGGATCTACCATTCATTCTAGTTACTCATTCCTAGGATTCATGCAATGTCCTAGGTTCTATTTATGGTTCCATAATTTAACAGATTATACTAATAAACTTAAAAGCCACTCTACCAGTTACAACAAGAGTACTGGGGGCGTGGTCGGGAATCCCGCGTGCCTCCGCAACCCCCGAGACTGCAATGGAATGGGGTCCTATCACAAGGATCAAACACAAGGAGTTTCTCAAAACAGTATCTAATCACTATAGGCGGGTAGAGGATTTTATTCTAAAAAGGACGCAACTCGAAACGTGGAAAACAGACTCTGAACGGCCCTAAACGGGTCAAAAACAACGAAACAGTGCAAAATCAGACGTCTGGAACTTCTTCCAGACGTCTTAAAAATGGGGATCAGATGGTACCTTGTCCTACGTAGTCTCTCAGACGTCCAGAAGCCTGCGGGGGCGTCTGGCCTAGTTCCCAGACGTCCGATGGTCACCCCGGACGTCTGGAAGTCCCTCCAGTCGTCTGGCACTGCTGCCAGACGTCTGATTCGCGTTGGATGCGAATCTCAGAACCTGCACGTACCCACTCATCGTTCTCAGTACGGACGGTCCCAGAAAAGGAAGAAGGATGAAAAATAACTTACTTACCAGACCTCTGGATAGTCCTCCAGACGTCTTAACCGTCGTCTGGTTGGAAGACCAGACATCTGATTCTGGAAAAACTTCCAGAACCAGAGCGCTACTCGCCCTCCACCCGCGACGCACGGCCGCGCCGCGCCGCGCCTCATCCGCCTGCTGCTCGAGCTGCAGCAGACCTCCCGCGTCACTCCGTGCCTGCTGCGCCCCCGCCGGCCGGCTCTTGCTGCCCCGGCAAGCTCGAGCCCTCACGGTCGAGCGCCTCCTCCCTCACACAGCACCTCCTCCCGCACTCACCGCGGCTATCGCTGTCGCCGCTCGCTCGCGCTCGCACTCGCGCACCGGCTGGAATGAGAACAAGAAGGGAGCGAAGGTGATGAGAGTGAGGGAGAGGGCGTGGCTTTTTAAAGCCGCGCGGGGAGAGAGAGAGAGAGCGAGACAGAGGGGCTCAGCCTGCGCCCGCAGGAGGAAGAGGGAAAAAGAGAGGAAGGCGGTTGCGGTTCTGTGCACGCCTGCGTGCAGACGCAGCCCCGCGTGCCACCGAAAATAGATCCCAGACGTCTGGAAGGGGTTCCAAACGTCCGGGCCACCTCCCAGACGTCTTAAAAAAAATGTCTTGGAGTGCGTTCATAACAGGTGCTCATAAGGAAAATGCTCTGTGATGGGTCCAGAAGGGTCGACGATCTCAGAAGGAAGGTAATACAAGTGGTCAGCTACCATGTTCCGTCTTCCCACCTTGTCACGAATCTCGAGGTCGAATTCTTGCAACGGCAAGATCCATCGGATTAATCGAGGCTTCGCATCCTTCTTAGCAAGGAGATGCCTCACAACTGTGTGATCCGAGTATATTATGACGTGGGAACCCAGGAGATACCATCGGAATTTTTCAAGGGCAAATACTACGGCTAGCAACTCTTTTTCCGTAACCATGTAGTTACACTGACCCTCGTCAAGTGTCTTGCTAGCATAGTAGATGACCATGGGCTTCCTGTCAATATTCTGCCCCAGAATCGCTCCTACAGCGAAGTTAGATGCATCACACATGATCTCAAAGGGTTGAGACCAATCAGGGGACTGTAGGATCCGGGCTTGGGTGACTCGGTCACGAAGGTTCTCAAAAGCTTGAGTGCATTCCTTGGAAATCTCAAAGGGTACGTCCTTGGAGAGAAGAGTAGTCAGGGGCATGCGATTTTCGAGAAATCAGGGATGAAACGACGGTAAAAATCAACATGCCCCAGAAAAGATCGGATGTCCCTGATCGAGCCAGGCATAGGGAGTCTAGAAATCAGATCAACCTTGGCTCGATCCACCTGGATGCCTTTCTCAGAAATTAAGTGTCCCAGGACGATCCCCTCAGACACCATAAAGTGGCTCTTTTCCCAGGAAAGAACCAGATTTACGTCAATGCAACACCTGAGTATGTGAACCAAGTGCTGGAGGCAATCGTCAAATGATGCCCCGAAAACTGAGAAGTCATCCATGAAGACTTCCAGATAATCACCTACCATATCAGAGAATATGGCAAGCATGCACCGTTGAAAAGTCGCGGGTGCATTGCAGAGACCGAAAGGCATCCTTTGGAATGCGTATGTCTCGAAGGGGTAGGTGAATGTGGTCTTCTATTGGTCCTCTGGATGAATCACCACTTAGTTATAACCGAAGTACCCGTCAAGAAAGCAGAAGAATCTATTTCCCGCTAACTTCTCGAGAATCTGATCAATGAAGGGTAGTGGGAAATGATCCTTCTTCGTGGAGGAATTGAGTCTTCGGTAATCTATGTAGACTCTCCACGAGTTGGCTATACGGGTAGATATGACCTCTCTGGTTTCAGTCGTGATGGTGGTGAGCCCTGCCTTCTTAGGCACAACTTGGACTGGGCTCAACCAGCAACTGTCGGAGATCGGGTAGATGATCCCTACATCTAACCACTTAATGATCTCATTTTTCATGACCTCCTGCAGATTGGGATTCAAACGTCTCTGCATTTCACGGGAAGGTCGTGCGCCCTCTTCAGAATAGATAAGGTATATGCAATAAGAGGGAGTTATTCCAGTCAAATCATCGAGAGTCCAACCAATGGCTCTGCAATGTTGCTAGAGAACAGTAATCAGATGGAATTCCTGATCAGGTGTGAGTTTGGAGTTTATAATCACAGGAAATGTCTGATTAGAACCCAAAAAGACGTATTTTAAATGATCAGGAAGGGGTTTGAGTTCAAGAATGGGGTTATCAGCAGCAGCAAGTGGTTTAGAGTGAGTGTGAGGTACAATGGTAGGAGTTATAGGTTTCTCTATCTCAAGGTCCAACTCCTCTAATTGCGGTTCAGGATCCTCTTGTGGTTGATGAGGAATAATCATGTTATCCTCAAGTTGTGGTTCATCAACCACAGCTCTAATATCACAGATTTGTTCAATGACATCGCAGTTGATCCCTTGTTGGGCCTTAAAGATATCAATTTTGAGAGTCTGGTTCCCAAATTTCAGTTTTATTTGGCCCTCTTCACAACTTATATTGGCCCTTGCAGTGGCCAGAAAAGGTCTCCCAAGTATGATTGGTGTATCCCTTGGGTTTTCAGGTACGTCCATATCTAAAACTATGAAATCTACAGGGAAGTAGAAATCCCGCACCCTTACAATAACATCCTCAAGAATCCCTTTAGGTGACTTGATAGATCGATCTACTAACTGCAATGTCACCTCGGTCGGTTTTAGCTCAGATTCTTCTAGATGGTTAAGTAGGGATGTGGGTATCAAGGTTATGGAGGCACCTAGGTCCAATAATGCTCTATCGAACTTGGTTTCACCGATCTTACATGAAATCAAGGGAGTGCCTGGGTCTTTTGCCTTGGGTGGGAGTCTACTCAGGATTACAGAGCTGGCTTGCTCTGACAGTACAATTGGACTCCCACTCTTGGTTCTCGACTTATGCTGAGGTGTACACACGTTCTTCAAAAATCGTTTCTAAGCCGGTACGTAACGGATCGCATCCATCAAGGGGATGTTTATTTGGACCTGCTCAAAGAGCTTGACCAGGTCCTCCTCAGGAGCCACGGATTTGGTCGTCCTCTTTCCCTTCGTCAAGGCCTCAGGAAATGGAACCTTGGTTGGTTCCTCTAGGATAGGTCCAGGTTTTTGATCTGGGACAGGGATAGGAACATCCTGGATGACTGCCCTAGGGTTTAGGTCACTACCAGGCTTAGAGTGGTCTGGATAAGGTAAATCTTGGGTCGCCTTACCACTACGGGTTGTTACAGAATTTATTCCTGCCTGGTTTTGGTTAGGGGTTGGTAGAATGGGCTATTGCCGTTGGTTACCCGCATAGGAGGTTAAAGCTTCCATCCCGTCAGGTGAAGGAATAGAAGGGGCCTGATAGACCATGTGTGCTTGGCCCGAGTTTGGGTTCATAACGTGCCGCTGGGTTGGCATGCTATTAGGGTTAGGAAGAGGCTGAGAAGGAAGTGTGCCAGGTTGGTGAGAATTTGCCAACTAGGTAAGTTGGTTGCAGACCTTAGTGATTTCGTCCTTATGTTGCTTCTGGATAGCCACATTCATTCTCTGAATGTCAGCCAAAGTCTGGAGGATAAGGGACATTTGATCTTGGTTTGGCCCAGATGGATAAGTGGGGTTGGGCCGAGGCTGAGGCGGCTGATAAGGACGAGGTGCTTGTGGACGGGGCTGAAAGGGTGGTCTTGGATTCTGGGAATTTCCCGTCCACTGGAAATTGGGATGGTTTCGCCATCTAGGATTGTAGGTGTTGGAAAAAGGGTTATTCTGGATGGCGTTGAGGTCCTCGCAGGTTTGAGGAGCCTCAGAAAAGTCAGAGAATAGGAGAGTAGAGCTCCCCCGACAAGAATAGAAAGGATCGGAGGTCCCTCCGGTCCTGGAGTCAGATGGGGGTGGATACGAGTCCATCCCTGGAGAAGGTCGATGGAAAATGTGCTGCACAGTTTCCCATGCGGGAGGGGGCTGTGCAAAGGAGTTCTACGTAGAGGTGGCTCGCTGCAAATGCTGAGTCAGCTCATCCACCTTCTTTTCAATAATAGAGACCTTGTCCAATCGACTGGCCATTAATTCCAGGTCGGCTGATGTGGACAGGCCCTGCATCTCGTGTGCTCCCCTAAGGTTCGTCGCTGCGCGGGTATTTGTCCGGTCGAATAGTCCCATGGAGTCATTGTTGATGGAGTTCTCGCACATATTCTTTAGAATCTCCCACACGATGTCTTCATGTTGACCCATGATATTCCCTCCGCAAGTTGCATTGACAAACAGTCTAATATCTTCACGGAGTCCCTGGTAAAAAGACTGAACTTGTTCTCATTTAGGAACACCGTGATGGGGGCACTTTCTCATGAGATCCTGAAAACAATCCCATGCCTCATGAAGAGGTTCTCCTGTCTGTTACGTGAAGTGAGTAATCTGATGGCGCAAGGCATTGGTCCGACCAACGGGGAAGAACTTCTTCAAGAACTCGGACTGAAGTTCCTCCCAAGTGTTGATCGGGCGGGTCTATGTCTGATACCAATGGGCTGCCTTGTCTATAAAAGAAAAAGAGAACATCTTCATAAGTAGGATATCCCAATTCTGTGCATCTGACCCGAAGGTCTGGGCCAGATGCTTAAGCTATTTGATGTGCTGGAAGGGGTCTTCAGAGGTAAGCACATAGAATTTAGGTATGGCGTGGATCATGTTGGGCTTTAACTCGGAATCAGGTCCTCCAGTCGGGATTTTGACTCGAGTCTCAATTGCCACCGCAGCGGGATTATAGTGATCTCGCATCGTGGGATGCTACGGTGGGTTCATGAAGTTTTGGAAGAGATCATTGAGTCGCTAGAGCTGGTGCTCAAGATTATTCTCTTCTTCAACAGGCTGAGCCATTGTGGAAGAAGCAGGGGAATTGGGTTCAAAATCAGAAGAGAGGTCTATGTGGAGAGGTTGTTGCCTAAACAAGGGTACTGAGGCTTGGCCTTGGGGAGAGTGAATTTCTAGAGGAGGTTTCAAGGACCTCCTACCAAACATACACTTATGGATTGGACGAGGTTAGCAGGTGCTGGACCCAATCAAGACACCCAAAATGTTGGGTGACTATAGAGTTCGGGGTGGATGATACCCCTTAATCGGAAGGTCGTCCACCTGAGAATTACCTAAGCAGCCAGAGAGGGTGAGTCCTGCGAAGACCCCTACACGGTAGAGCGCCCCGACGGGTTACAGGGTTTCCCCCACCCGACCTCTCTTGTCACTGAGATTCCAAGTAGACCAGAATGGGGACCTTGACCTCTTAAGTCTACCACTTTTAATTAGGATCAAGGTACTTAAGGTTTCACTTGAACTTTATCAATTTGAGTGCAAAGAGTGACCTAATTTAAAGGTTGGTTGATCCAAGGGATCAACTTCACCTATTAGTTCCTGTGAGAGCTTATTAGGTCCTGTCTTTTAAGGTTCAAGTGACTTAAGAGCCAGATTGCTTAGGGTTTCTCTTAATAGATCTTTTCAAGCAATGGCTTAGGCACACTTCTTTTGGAAATTTTCAATTCTTGATTAGAAGGTGTGTCTCTAAAACCCTAGCTTTGAGTCTTAGGTTGGCTCTAATTGGTCCAGTTAGTTGCCTTAAGATTAAGTAATTAGGGCTCAAGCAAGAAGGTTTTAGCCCTAATTACCTTTAGTGGATGTACAGATAGAATGTGTTGAAATTGAAAAACAGGCAGCTCTTGTGATTTACTATGTATGAAAGACAGGTAACCCCTAGATTGCTTTTCTTTCTTTTTTTCTTCCTCTTTAGAATTTTAGGGGCTTAAAAGAGAGGATAGAAAATTACTTATCCCTTGGTGTGGTTGTTGTGCGGTTGCTTGTTCCTTCTTGTTTTCCTGTGCTTGCACAACAAAAGAGAAGAGATTAAGTCAGTAGTAAATCAGAAATTGTGAATTAATAGCTTCGAGAATGCTCGTTGCTCCCCGGCAACGATGCCAAAATGTCTTCGCGCGTTGGCTAGATCGTGTTTTAACAGATATCTCGTTGTAATATAGATAATCTCTCCGCAAAAACAAATAAAAATTTATGACTCGAAATTTAAAATATCCCGAGGTCAAACTCAGGGAGCACACTTTGATTCTAGAAGCATACAAATTCACAGTTCAATATACTACTTTTACAAAAATCAAAAAGAGAGAGTGAACAAAGATCCTTCTCTTTTTTCTTTCTTTCTTTCTTTCTTTTCTCTCTTCCTTCTCTTCTTTCTTTGCCTTTCCTTTCTCGGACTTCTGATTCTTTGAATCAGATGCCTTATCTGCCCCTTTGTTACAGTGCCTTGCAGGCTCTTCTTCTTCGGCTTCTTCTTCTTGCACTGTGCTTTCCTCTTCTTCAATTGGCTTCTCTCCTGCCTTGCCTTTTCTTCTCTTTTCCTTCTGCGAATCTTCTTCTTTCTTTAGTTTTGCTTCTTCGGCTTCCCTTCTCTGCAGCTTCCTCCTTCCTGTCTTCTTTCTCTTTCAGCCGCGCTCTGTGCGGCTAAGTCTCAGCCACCCCTCCTCCTTTCTTCTTCTCCTGCTTCCCTGCTCATTACACGGTTAGGCAAAACCTAACCCTTACCCGCCCCACGTCTCTCTCTCTCTCTATGTTTCTCTCTCAAAGGTTCACTCCTAGAGCATTCGCGGGTATACAGGTCAGGTAACGCGCCCGAGACCAGGCCCACCGGCGTGTGGTGGTGGGCGAGGAGTGCACGGTAGGGTAATCGGGTTCGGACCCAGGCCCGTGGGGCGTGATCTCGGGCGAGGGCAGGTGCAAGCACGTGGCGCGTTGTGTGCGTGGGCGAGGGACCTGACCCCTGTGTATCGAAGGCGATAAGCGTAATACACTTTTTTGATTTATATGACACGCTGTGCCCAACCATTTACGAGGTGGGACTAATGACCCGCTCGTTGTTGCTCGCATGCTCGCAGGAGACCTTCCTTCCAATTGCCACAGCCTCGGTCGCCTGCTGAGCCAATTGCTTGGCTGTGTGGGTTCGTGACGCAAATCCGCACCTCCTGGGACTCTGCTTCCTGGAGCGCATGACCTGGAGCTCGCGAGCAAGCTTCTTCGCACCCGCGTCAATGGCGGCTAGTGTGCAAAACCTGAAAGCACGAGCACTACCTCGCAGCTTCATCAGAACATCAGAAAACCTCCGCCGTATCACTGCAAAGGTGAGGCAGGGTTGTCTGGCGGTGGGGTGGCCTAGGTGTGCATGCCTAGGTCGCCCTGTGGTCGAGAGGATGGGTTTGTTCGGGGGGTAGTTTCTGTGGGTGGCGTGGTTGGTGGGAGGGCGAGAGGTGGTCAGTGGGAAGTGGTGAAGCTTCTGAGGTGTTTGGCAAGGTGGATGGGTGAGTGGAATGACAGAAGCACCTCGCCGGAGGTATGGCCGGAGGTGGAGAAGGTGGTGATGGACAGTGGCCGTCGAAGGGAAGAAACAACAAATTAATAGGGGGAAAAAAAGGAGAGAGTAAGGGGAAGAGTTTTCACCTAGCTAAGCGGACGAAAGGGAGGAGATGGTGATCGGCGCGTCTTTGCCGTCGCCGGAGACGAAGGTGCTAGAGGAGGGAGCAGCGACTGTTATGAACGCGCGCTCCAGACGTCTTTTAAGACGTCTGGGAGGTGGCCCAGACGTCTGGAATCACCTCCAGACGTCGGACCAGACGTCTGGGATCATTTCCAGACGTCTGGAAATCGGTTATTTTGGCACGATTCCTTCGTCTGCACGCCCGAGCGCGCAGACCTGCGGAAATTCCCTCTCTCTCTTTTTCCCTCTCTCTCCTGCGCCCTCTGTCATGCTCTCTCTCTCCTCCTCGCGCGGCCTTAAAAGGCCATGCCCTCTCCCTCACTCCCGTCACCTCCGTCTCCTTCCTCTTCTCCTTCCAGCCAGTGCGCGAGAGCGAGCGCGAGGGTGCAGCAGCAGCGACAGCCACGGTGAGCGTGGGAGGAGGTGCTGCGCGTGGGAGAGGCGCTCAGCCGTGAGGGCGAGCTCGCCGGGGCTGCTAGGGCCGGCCTGCGGGGGGCACAGCGGGCACGGAGTGGCGCGGGAGGCCTGCTGTAGCTCGAGCAGCAGGCGGAGCTCTCACGACGCGGCCGGGCGTCGCGAGCGGAGGGCGAGTTGCGCCCTGGTTCTGGAAACTTTTCCAGAATCAGACGTCTGGGCTGATAGCCAGACGACGGGCACGACGTCTGGAAGACTGTACAGACGTCTGAAAGGTGAGTTTTTTCCGTATTCCTTCCTTCCTTTCGACTGACCGTACTAAGAGAAAGAGGAAATGAGTACACGCAGGTTCTGAGATTCGCATCCAACGCGAATCAGACGTCTGGCTGTAGTGACAGACGACGGGAACGACATCCAGACGTCCAGGGTGACCCTCGGACGTCTAGGAACTAGGCCAGACACCCCCGCAGGCTTCTGGACGTCTGAGAGCCCACGCAGAGCAAGGTAATTCGCTGATCCACTTTTTAAGACGTCTGGAATAAGTTCCAGACGTCTGATTTTGCACTGTTTCGTCGTCTTCGACCCGTTTAGGGCCCGTTCGGGTTCCGTTTTCCGCGTTTCGAGTTGCGTTCTTTCCGGAATTAAATCCTCTACCTGTCTACAGTAGCTGTATACTGTTTTGAGAAGTTCCTTGTGTTAATCCTTGTGATAGGACCCCATTCCGTTGCAGTCTCGGGGGTTGCGAAGGCACACGAGATTCCCGACCACGCCCCCAGTTCGCCTGTTGTAACCGGTAGAGTGGCTTTAAGTATAATCTGTTAAATTATGAAACTATAAATAGAACCTAGGACATTGCATGAATCCTAGGAATGAGAAATAGATTGAATGGTAGATCCTAGGGTGTTGCATGAATCCTAAGGCTGAAAAACTAGATTGTATGATAGATCCTAGGGTATGACATGAATCCTAGGACGGGAAAACTAGTGGAATATGTGAACACTGTAGTCTTGAAAATGTGGAAAAGAAATAATAGCTGCCTGTGAATTGAATTAACAGCTGCCTGTTATGAATAAATGAACATGATTAAGAATATGGGATGTATGAACGTGAAACTGGAAAGGTGAAACCGGAATGCGCTGAGTTAAAGAGCTGGAACCCTACGGGGAATTAGGAGTAGAACTCCTGGAAAGTGAATGGAATAGAATTGGGGAAGTGAGCTGGTCCTTGAGTACGGAGTACCAAGGAGAGCGACTGTCCCCCTGTTTAGTGCAGAGCGGAGCTAGCCGCCCCAGGGACCTGGGGTTAGGACTGGCCACTCTGTACCGACTTGCTGGCCCTCGTGTATGTAGTACCGAGGAGAGCTACTAGTGTAGGGAGGTACTAGCTACCCCACGGGCCCCGGGGTTCTGCTAACCTCCTACACCGACTTGTTAGGCCCACTGGGGCAAACCAGGGTAGGCAGGCGAGGGTGCGCGGACTGTGGAGGGGCAAGGCCCCTGTTTGGTTACTGTGAAGGGGTTGGACCCCTGTTACTGAGAGGGCTCTGCCCTGTACTGGTTCCGTGCTGTGCTTTGGGCGCACCCGTTAACGGAAACGACTGACCGCGTGCCAGTGCGGGTTAGCTACCCGTGCGTTTACCGTGCGTGCCGTAGTCACCGTTACGTCTGTCAGTGACCTTGGGGTGGTTGACTGAGAGTAGGATCACCACGGGGGACTCTCCCGACCAGGAGAGCACCACGTGCTACTTCTACTGTTTGGAAAAGACTGCAATCAAGATCGTTCCCACGAGGAACATTCGAGATCAAGCGAAGGATCTGAGAAAGAGATAAATTGTGAAACAATAGAAAGACGTAAATAAAGGAAGAAAGAAAATTAAAACAGCTACTGTACACTTTACTGTTTCTTTAGTTTAGCTGCCACTCTACTCAGCGTTTTGCTGACGTGTTACACTCGTTACCTTTCAAGACCAGGTGTTGAGCAGCCAGGGTCAGCGGCTGCAGAGGACGCTGGGCCGAGTAGGGTCCAGTAGAGTTACCACTGTTCTCTTATACCTCTTTTTGGTTCCACTGTAGTGAGTAGTTCTTGTTCCGCTGTACTTTTCTTTACCTGCAGTTCATATTATGTTATAAATGTTGTTCTACTGTTGTGGTGGTACATACTATAGTGGTTTCTTTCCTTACTGCTGTATTTTCTTGCTATTAGTTATATTAATGTTGAATGTGGTTTATTTTACTGCTCTTTTGGTTACTTCCTCGTTGGACGACCAGGTCTTGGGTTTAGTCGAGTCGGTCCGGTTCTCGTGTCTCGTAGGGACTCGGGAATCGGGTCGTTACAGCGACGAAGAGAAGGGGTCGAAGAGTGCCAGCTGCTACGGCCTGGCACGAAAGAGAATTGGAGCTAGCTTTACCACTGGTATGGTGGCAGAGCGACGAGAAGAGGGAGGAAGAGTCGCCGAAAGGGTCGGGCTGTTGGCCGGAGTGAGGAGGGACGAATTTGGGGGAGTTCTCTGGCCAAATCGAGCTTCCAGCAACAAGCAGCCCCTGCCGCTCCTTAAATAGATGTTGGCGAGGAGGAGATCTCGAGGAGGGAGCGTGGGTAGGCTGCCGGAGAATGGCCGGAGAAGAGACCCATGCCTCTTGCGCGTTCGCATGAGAGGTATGGGCATGGCAAGGCATGAGAGGGGGTCCATGCGGAAGAAGACAACGTAGGAGACCCCCCTCTCGTTTTTGGGGCCGATCCCCATACCCTACGCGGCGCCATCCTCCGCGCAAAGTCGCCGGAGGCATGGGCAGCTACTGCGGGTAGCAGAGGGACCGGCTTGCAAAGAACGAAGTGAAATCTGAGGGGCTAAGTGCAAGGGTTCAAAAAGTTAAGGGTTAAAAAGTAATTCTTGAGGACAAGTTTGTAAAGTAGGTCAAAATGGCCTTCCCTTTGGTCTAAATTTTGGTACAAACCTAATTTAGACCTAAGGAATCCAATGGTGAAGTTTGATTTTAGGTTTGACCACGTTTGACTGGTCAATTTGCATAAAAACCTAAATTAGGTCAAAAATTGGGTATGGTTCTCAATCTAGGTCAAGATAGGTTCCAATGGCCAAATTGAAGGTTCTAAACCCTAAGGAATGTTTTTTCATGAATTTTAGATGATTTAATTAATTTTTATCTTGCCTGAAACTTTGTGAATTAAAGCAAATTTGTTTAGGGTTACAGAATGTCATTTAATTCCTAGAAGTTGCTATAAACCTTTTCGGATCAAATCATCCTACTTTCTTTCTTATTAAGCCCATTTGACCTGTGTTTAGACCCTTAGACATCCCGTTTGTGTACTGCATCGGTAAAATTACAGTTTTACCCCTTGTGAGCTGCTTTATACTCAAATTTATAGTTCTTTGATTTAGGCTTTCCCTTAAGTTTTGTAGGAGCTTTTGTATACTTATTTTTGTCAAAATGTGCTAGTTAGGATTCATGATGAGGCTCTCATCAGAGTCCGATCAAACTATCAGAGCAAGCCAGCTCTGTAATCTTAAGCAAACCCCCACCTAAGGCTAAAGACCCAGGTACTCTCCTGATTTCATGTACTATTGGTGATACCCAATTCGACAAAGCCTTATTAGATCTAGGTACCTCCATAAACCTAATACCTACATCCCTCCTTGACCACCTTGAGGAATCTGAGCTTAAATCGACAGGGGTGACGTTGCAGTTAGCTGATCGATCCATTAAGTCACCTAAAGGAGTACTCAAGGATATCATTGTTAGGGTACGGGATTTCTATTTCCCGGTGGATTTTATAGTCTTGGATATGGATGCACCTGAAAACCCAAGGGATACACTGATTATACTAGGGAGCCTTTTTCTGGCCACTGCTAGGGCCAATATAAACTGTGAGGAGGGCGAAATAGAATTGAAATTCAGGAACCAAACACTAAAAATTGACATCTTTAAGGTCTAACAAGGGATTAATTACGGTGTTATAGAATAAATATGTGATATCAAGGCCGTGGTTGATGAACCGTATATCGAGGATAACCTGATTAGTCCCGATCAACCACAAGAAGATCAAAACCTGCAAACAGAGGAGTCTGACCCTAATCTAGATGCACCCATAACTCTTTCCCTTGCTCCTGACACACACCTTGAACCGCCCGCTGCAGTTGATAACCCCATTCTGAAACTCAAGCCTCTTCCCGAACATCTGAAATATGTCTTTTTGGGTTCCAATCAGACATTTCCTGTGATTATCAACTCCAGACTCACACCTGACCAGGAATCCCATCTGATTACTGTTCTCCAGCAACATCGTAGAGCCATTGGATGGACTCTCGATGATTTGACTGGTATCAGCCGCTCTTATTGCACACATCGTATCTACACCGAAGAGGGCATACGACCTTCGCAGGAAATGTAGAGATGTTTGAATCCTAATCTGCAGGAGGTCGTGAAAAAGGAGATCATTAAGTGGTTAGATGCAGGGATCATCTACCCGATCTTTGACAATCGGTGGGTGAGTCCAATCCAGGTTGTGCCTAAGAAGGTAGGACTTACCATCATCACGATTGAAATCGAAGAAGTCACACCGACCCGTGTGGCTAACTCGTGAAGAGTCTGCATTGATTACAAAGGACTCAATTCCTCCATAAAGAAGAATCATTTCCCACTACCGTTTATTGATCAAATCCTTGAGAAACTAGCGGGAAATAGGTTCTTCTGCTTTTTGGATGGGTACTTCGATTATAACCAGGTGGTAATCCATCCTGAGGACTAAGAAAAGACCACTTTCACCAACCCCTTCGGGACGTACGCGTTCCGAAGGGTGCCGTTTGGTCTCCGCAATGCACCCGCGACTTTTCAGCGGTGCATGCTTGCCATATTCTCAGATATGGTAAGTGATTATCTGGAAGTCTTCATGGATGACTTTTCAGTATTCGGAGCATCATTTGACGATTGCCTCCTGCACTTGGTCCAAACCCTCAGGTAGTGCATTGACGTGAATCTGGTTCTTTCCTAGGAAAAGAGCCATTTCATGGTGCCTGAAGGAATTGTCCTAGGACATCTTATTTCAAAGAAAGGCATCCAAGTCGATCGAACCAAGGTGAACTTGATTTCCAAACTCCCGATGCCTAGCTCGATTAAGGACATCCAATCTTTTCTGGGGCATGTTGATTTTTACCGTCGATTTATCCCTGATTTCTCGAAAATCGCGTGCCCCCTGACCACTCTACTCTCTAAGGATGTACCTTTCTAAATCTCCAAGGAATGCACTCAAGCATTTGAAATCCTCCGTGACCGAGTTACCCAAGCCCTGATCCCACAGTCCCCTGATTGCTCTCAACCCTTTGAGATCATGTGCGAAGCATCTGATTTCGCTGTAGGAGCGGTACTGGGGCAGAAATTTGACGGGAGAACTGTGGTCATTTACTATGCTAGCAAAACACTTGATGAGGCTCAACGTAACTACACAGTTACTGAGAAAGAGCTGCTAACCGTAGTATTTGCCCTAGAAAAATTCAGATCTTATCTCCTAGGTTCCCGTGTTATCATATACTCGGATCACACAGTTGTGAGGCATCTCCTTGCAAAGAAGGACGCGGAACCTCAATTAATTCGCTAGAACTTGCTGTTGCAAGAATTTGACCTCGAGATTCGTGACAAAGCGGGAAAACAAAACGTGGTAGCTGATCACTTGTCCCACCTTCCTTCTGAGATCATCGACCCTTCCGGACTCATCACGGAACATTTCCTAATGAGCACCTTCTGACTATCAATACAGGGCTTCCATGGTTTGCTAATATAGTAAACTACTTGACATTACATCAGATCCCATCCGATTGGCTGAAGGCCAAGAAGGACAAATCGCTTTCCAATGCCAAGTATTACTTCTAGGAAGACTCGTACCTTTTCCGCATCGATGCTGATCAAATAATTCGACGATGTGTCGCGGAAGTGGAAATCCAAAACATACTCTCTTTCTAAAATGACCAGGCGTGCAGTGGACATTTTTTAAGTCATAAAACCGCAGCAAAAGTCCTCTAGTGTAGCTTCTATTGGCCCACAATTTTCAAAGACGCATACAATCACTGTAAGGCATGTATCCGTTGCCAGACCTTCAGCAACATGAGCCATCGCGATATGATGCCTTTACAGCCGATTTTGGTATGAGAAATTTTTGACATTTGGGGGATTGATTTTATGGGGCCCTTCCCTGTCTCAGACGGCTTCGAGTACATTGTACTCGCTGTTGACTATGTGTCCAAATGGATCGAAGCCATTCCAGCCCGAACCAATGATCATAAAGTTGTTATCAAATTCATTCATCAGAACATCTTCTCGTGGTTCGGGATTCCGCGTGCTATAATTTCCAACGAAGGGACCCATTTCACCAATGCTCAGTTCAGGTCACTGATGATCAAATACGGGATGTCACACCGAATCTCTACTCCTTACCACCCCCAAACTAATGGTCTAGCTGAGCTATCAAAATGGGAGATCAAGAAAATCCTCCAGGTTACTGTTCGACCTGACAGGAAGGACTGGTCATCCCGGCTTCCGAAAGCTTTGTGGGCTTATAGGACCGCCCACAAAACCCAATTAGGTATGTCTCCCTTCAGATTGGTGTACAGGAAGGCATGTCACCTCCCCGTCGAATTGGAGCATAAAGACTATTGGGCAGTACGAAACTGCAACCTAGATCTTTCTAAGGCTAGAACCCATAGAAAGCTTCAAATGAGCGAGATCAATGAATTATGCCATGACGCGTATGAGAACTCGTGAATTTACAAAGAGCGGGTTAAAGCCTTTCATGATAAGCACATATCTAGAGAGACCTTCCATCCTAGTCAAAAGGTCCTACTCTTCGATGTCAGACTTAAACTATTCCCAAGAAAACTACGATCAAAATGGATCAGACCCTACTTAGTCCAACGAATCTTTGGAAATGGAGCCATTGAGATCAGTCCACTCGGCCACGATTCCGAACCTTTCATCGTGAATGGTCAGAGACTCAAACCGTTCATTAATGTAACCGATACAAATTTGGCTGAGATATCCTTTACCCTCCATTCTCCCTAAGCTCATTGTGGCCAGCTGATGAGAACCTCATCATGAGCCATAACTAGCTCATTTTGACCTAATACAGAGGATAAAAGCTCCTACATAACTCAAGGAAAGGCTTAACTCAGAGAATTCTGAGTCTAAGAAGAAAATAAGTCATAAGGGGTAAAAATGCAATTTTACCAGCACAATCTGCAAACAGGGTAACTCAGGGTCCAAACATAGGTCAAACTAACCTAATAAGAAGGAAAATGGGATGATCTGATCTGATAAGGGCTACAGCAACTCCAAGGAATTAAATGACAATCTGTAACCCTAAAACAAATCCACTTCAATTCACGAGGTTCGAGGCAAATCAAAAATCTACTAAACCCTCTAAAATTCATATAAAAATAATCTCTAGGGTTTAGAACCTTCAATTTGGCCTTAGGAACCCATTGTGACCTACTTTGAGAACCATGCCCAATTAATGATTTAATTTGGGTTTTTACGTAAATTGGTCGGTCAAACAAGGTCTGACCCAGAAATAAAATTCACCATTAGAATCCTTAGGTCCCATTTAGTCATGCATAAAAACTTGAGCCTAAGAAGAGACCTTCTTGACCGACTTTGCATTTTGGTCCTCATCCATTACTTTTTGACCCTCAACTTTTGAAACCCTCACATTTTGGCCCCTAATTCTTCATCATTTTTTGCATTTGGGTCCTCCCTGCAAAACCCTGAGCAACGCCATGCTCCGGCGAGGCATGGCGCCGCGCAGGGTGAGGGCGACCCCCTGCCAAGACAATGGGGTGTTCCCTGCGACGTCTGCTGTCGTAGGGACACCTCCACGATCTCTGCCATCGCCCACACCTTCCGTACGAACGCGCGGAAGGTATGGGTCGCGATCCGGACATCCTCCGGCGAGGGAGGCACGTCGTCTCCCTCCGCCCTCCTCTCTGATTTCGCCTCTATAAAAGCCGCCACCGTCTGCCGCATTCAGCAGCTCGATTCTGACGGAGAACCACCCACAACTTTCTTCTCTTCCCACTCCGGCAGACACCCAGCGAGCTCCCTTTCCTTTCCTCTTCGCTCTGCCACAAAACCAATGGCAGAGACTTCTTCCTGATTCTCCTCCGCGTCGCGCAATACCCACGCGTGCTGCTTCAGCCCCGTCGTCGCCGCCGCCGTTCGCCCCCACTGGGTACCTTCTTCTCCGGCGACAGTCGTGTCTGCTCCTCCCCCTTCGTCCCTGCAAGTAGGTAATAGTTACTTCTCTTCCTCCCCTCTTTCTTTTCCCTATTTTAATTTGCTCAATCAAACCCTCGACCGACCCGACCACCATCATCTTCCACGCCTCCGGCCCACCTCCGGCGAGTCGCTCCCATCATTCCGCCACTCCACACGACTCGCCGACCGACCCAAAACCTCCGCCTCGTCCCACTGAACTGTTTCTGCCCCTTCACTGCCACTCCTCACCTCCACATCACTCCCCCGAACAAACCCATTCACCCGCCCGGTCCGCGAGCTCACCACGTGGATCCGGCGGATCCGACCCGAACCTATCCTGAGCACTCCTCGCGCATCACCCACTTGCCGGTGCGCCTGCTCCTAGATGCGAAGCCTGACCCGATTACCCGGTGGCTCTAGGAGAGCGATCCTACGAGCGAAGTCTTGAGAGAGAGAGAGACGTGCGGGTAGAGGGAAAAGGGTAGGTTTTGCTCTGTGCAGGCCAAGGCAGAGAAGAAGAAGAGAACAGGGTGCAGTGCAGAGAAGAAGAAGCAGAGGAAGAAGAACAGATCGCAAGATAAAGAAGACCGAAGGAAGAAGAAGGTGGAGCATGTAGCAGCGGCGAGTTAAGTCATCTGATTGGAAAATCAGACGATGCTCTGCAGAAGAAGGACTGCAGAGAAAGGAGAATGAAGAAGCCATGCAGCTGAGCAAGGTAGGGGACCGCAAGAAGAAAAGCTCTGCAGCTAAGGCTGAAAGAAGAGAAGAAATAAGAAGAACTGAAGGTAGAAGACTGAAGGCAGAAGATCAAGGAAAAAGATCCGAGAAAAGAAGAAGATGAGCTAAGAGAGAGAAGAGAAGCCACAAGATTAAGATTTATTTCTCCCTCTCTCTTTTATTTTTGTAATAAAGTAACATTGTACTTCTAGAATACAACTTGCTCCCTGAGTTCGACCTCGGGAACTCTTTTTCGGAGTAACAAATTGTATTAAACTGGTAACCACTTCTCTATACTATACTATGACGAAATAATAAAAACTATAGGGGAGTCGCGCTCGCCACCAGCCGATGGCGTAAAACTCAGTACTTAACCGGAGGCAACCCGTCATTCTTAAAACCTGAAACCTTTCTTGACATTCCTATGCTGAATTCATATTGCACTTTAGGGTTCATCTATTAGAACATCCAACTCCACTTCAAATACCCGTACCCGAGTCTAGAAATCGTTCGCAACAGTCACCTCGACCCATTTGCCCACCCAAAACCTGTCCTAATGAATGAACTAAGCTGAATTTGAACCCACCTAATATACAAGGGGGACATTGCAAATCGAAGGCATGGGGAGGTATGAAAGTGCAAAATATCATGAAAACTCATCTCACAAGAAAAGGTTTCAACAAAAAATCACATATCACAAAAAAAACACCAAAAAATGAAAAAAATCTTGAAAAAAATAGAAACAAACTGAAGGGAGAGAAAATTTTTGAGGCCATATAAATCATGAGAAAATGAGGAGGAAAAGAGCAAAATGTCAAAAAAGGAGCACAAAATGAAAAAAAGAAAAAAAAGTCATTAGTAAGAAATTATGGTATTAACCGAAGTTCTAGACCACATCAAGGAAAATAAAATGAAGAAAAGTACTAATGAGACAAAAAAGAGATTAGTAGGAACGTTGATTTTAGGCCTTTTGGGCTAGACTCTTAGGCTTAAACATTCAAGTATCCGCTAATATCTGAATAATCCTCAAGAGGTTGGGGAAAATGCGAAGCTTAAGTATTAGGTCTAAGGCTTAGGGAGCATTCAGCCTCATTAACTGACCTTTGATTTGCGGGACTCGGTAACCTAAGCACAACAATCCACACACAGTCTGGTTCAATGCGCATAACTATCAAAATCACGCAAAAGCATTTAAATGTTCTTAAAAAAGTTGCCTAGATTAGGAGCGGCCGATCAACACAAGTTGATTTGGACGAGTTCCCAGGGCGGAAAGGCGGGAAATTCCCCTCAAAGATGCGTAACAACATATCATCTCCTTGGTGCTTGTCTCCTAGGATATTTACATATCCTACCGGGGGCACGTAAGCACCCTGCTGGTTCAGATGCCATGGGCGGCATTATCACGAAATGTCGATTGCCAAGGTCTGGATTTAGCTATAGAATGCCATGGCCGGGATTATCTCCAAATCTCAAAAGCCAGGGTTCTGGGGTTGCCATGGGCGGTGCTATCACGAAGCATCGATTGCTAGGGATCTTTTGAGGATTGATGATGGGGACAAGGAATCCGATACATATCATGTTGAGAAACCAATCCGAAGCTAGAAATAAAAAGAAAAGAGAGAAAACTCTCCAAACAAACAAATCCTCTGTCTCTCTCTTACAAAAAAAATGCACTGCAAACTGAATCGAGGCTAATATATGTCTCAAACACGGGTGCTTTAACCGTAGAGTCCAACGAACCTTAGGATAGTTCCTGCGGGCCTTAAAAATCTTCGCAGAGGACCAAGGCTAAAGCTGGTCAGGTCTGGATCTTGGTTGGTACTTGAGTACCTCTAGGCCTACTGTCGGCATTCTAACCTAATCAAAAAGAAAATGGAAAAGCACTCATCATAATGTGTGAAAGGAACTCATGGTCTAGAACTGAAGTTAAAACCTTAAAATTTTACTAAGGGACTAGCAAAAGCTAGGCATGAGGGTATGATGGGAACACCATCATGAGCCCTAACTAGCTCATTTTGAAATAGAAAAGAGAACAAAAGCTCTTACATAACCAAATGAAGGGCCTAACTCAAGGAATAACCAGTTTAAAAGAAAAATAAGAAACAAGGGATTGCAGTGTAACAACGGGATTTCTCAGGGGCTAAACATAGGTCAAATGATCTTAACAAGATAAAAAGTGGGTTAGTTCAAATAGAAAAGGGTCAATGTGAAATATGCGAATTAAGTGACTTCTTGCAATCCTAAAACAGACCCACTTAATTTAAAAAGATTATGATCGGGATAAAATTCAACTAAACCCTCTAAAATTCATGGAAAAATATCCTCTAGGGTTTAAAACCTTCAATTTGGCCTTTAGATCCTATTTTGACCTAAATAGGAGTCCTAGTTAAATATTTACCCTAAATTAGGTTTTTGTGTAAAATGCCCAGTCAAATGTGGTAAAACATAAAATACAACTTCACCATTGGATTCCTTAGGTCCAAATTAGGTTTATTCTAAAATTTGGACCTAAGGGGAGTTGACCTTGACCTACTTTGCAAAACAGTCCACCCCAATTACATTTAGACCCCTAGCTTTTGAAAACTCTTGCAGACACCCCCTAGCTTCCTCGTCGTTCTTTGCAATTAAGTCCCACCACCATTACAGCGGAGGAATCCTACTCCGGCGAGGATTCGAGAGGGATATCTCCTTGATTCCTCAGATAATCCCTCTTAAATTTGAAAGGGAAATTCTCTGAGGAATTCTCGTTCATGTGAACCCAATCTTGAGCTCCAATTTCCACCCAATCTCATGCGAATGCATGAGAGATTTGGATATTTCCAGACCTTCCAAGTCCCAGACACGTGGATTCCCCTTGTGAACAACTCCAACTCAGAAATTGGAAGCCAAAGCCCTCGCATCTACTGAAATTGAGTGCGTGACCTGCTGCGGGCGCGTGCGAGAAGAGGGTGGGACATTTAGTCTCACCTCGGAAGTTTTGGAAGAACTGAAGTGATATAAGTTGAAAAAGTGCCAGGGGCTTAGCGCCTCCTAACACGGGGTGAGGTCCCACTCATCCCCTATGCCTCGTTTGCGACCAACACCTCTGCGGACCTGGTTCTTGACCTGACTACCCGCGCACTCCTCGCCCACCACGCATGCCAGTGGGCGTAGTCCCGGTCCCGGGCGCACTGACCCGACCCGTTTACCCAAGAAGGCTCTAGGAGAGCGAGCCTAAGAGAGAAAAGAGAGGAGAGTTCGCAGGGAGGGTAGGGGGTAGGTTTTACTCTCAGGGACAAGGAAGAAGAGGAAGAAGGAAGCCACAGCAGGAGCTAAGGGTGAAGCCATAGAGAAGAAGAAGAAGAAGGTGAAAGAGTGCGCAGAAGAAGGAAGCCTCAGCAGAAGCCAAAGGAAGAAGAAGGAGAAAGGCAGAAGTCTAAGAAGGCTCGGCCAAGTCAGAAGCAAAGAAGGAGAAAGAATAAAGAAGCCAAAATCAGAGAAGAGAGAAGAAATCAGAGAAGGAAGAACGAAGAAAGAAGAAGAGCCAGAGAAAGCTAAAGAGAGATTGAAGAAGCACTGCACTGTAGCATTGAGCATTTAAGACGTCTGATTTTTACATCAGACGTCCTTATTCCATTTTAAGCATTTACATACATTGACATCATTTTCTTGCTTCATAACTTTGATTTGTCATTGCATTTTATAAATTTGAAAGTTGTATTCTTGATTTTTAAATCCCAATTTTCTCGCTGTGTTGGACATTGGATTTATATTTTTCGAGTAATAAAAAATTTCATTTGTTTTTAAAGCGATTTTGGCTATACTACGATGCATTCATTTTAAACCCAATTTCGCCTTGTAAACAGAAGTTCATGCCCCACTTTGCAAAGGAGATGAGTGGAATGACAAGCACCAACTTTCCAGGTAGTAAGTGGTGCAGGGTGACAAACCGTTGGCACATGTCGCACTTGCGCACGAAGGCCTTGCAATGCTGCTTCATTTGGGGCCAGAAGTAGCTCGCCTGGAATAGCCGGGCGAGGAGTGCCTTGTACCCTTCGTGGTTTTTGCAAGCGCCTTCATGAGCCTCTTGTAGGGCTTGAGGTGCCTCGTCTTTAGTTAGGTACTATAGTAGGGGAGTGGAATACCCCCGTTTGTACAACTGCCCTTCTATCAGGGTGTATCTAGAGGCCTTGAGGCAGAAGGCCCTAGGACGGGGCTCTCCCAAGGGCAGCTCGCCAAGGCTCAAGTAAATAACGATATGCGTCATCTAGGAGGTGTACGGCTCTATTGCGAGCATTCTGGGAGAAAGGACAGTTGGCTCTCTCAAAGTCTAGAGGCAAATGTCCTCGTCTTGCCCCTGAGGGATGGCGGCGGCGAGTTTAGCCAATGCGTCTGCCAAGAGGTTTTCCACCCGAGGTACCCGCCTAATGGAGATGATTTTGAAATCTGCCAACTCCTTCTTGACTATCTGCGTATAGCATCATGTTCGGATCCCAAGCCTGGTACTCACCGTTTATTTGGTTGGTGACAAGCTGGGAGTCCGTATGAATCTCGAGCGAGGCGATCCCCATGGATTTCGCAACCTAGATGCCTGCCATCATGGCCTCGTATTCCGCCTGATTATTTGACGCAGGGAAGTCCAATTTTATGGTGTACTTATGAGTAGCGTCGTCTGGGCAGTTAAACCTATCTTGACCCCAGATCCGGCTGTCATGGACGAGCCATTGACGTATGGTCGCCAAGGGGTGAGAAGGAGGCATCAATATCGGTGAATCAACAACGAAGTTCGCTAGGACTTGTGCCTTGATCGCCCTTCATGGCTAATACTTGACGTTGAATTCGGCTAGCTCCATAGCCCATTTGATCTACCATGCTGACCCCATGGGCTTGTATAGAATTCGCCGGAGGGGGTAGTCTGATAGGACCATTATGGTGTGGGCTTGGAAGTACGGGTGCAGCTTCCGGGTGGCCGTAACGATGGCTAGCCCCAACTTTTCAATGATCATGTACTTGACTTCCACATCTTCATAGGTTTTGTTGACGAAGGACACAGGTCGCTGAGTTCCACCTTGATCGCTGACCAAGACAATGCTGACAGTTCAAGCGGAGGTGGCTAAGTACAGGGAGAGAACTTCCTCTAGTGGGGGGGGCCATCAGGACGAGGGGACTTCAGAATGAATTCTTGACTTCCTCTAGGGCCTTCTGGCAGTGGGGAGTCTAGTGGGTGGCATTGTAACCTTTGCCCTTTTTTATGCACTCGAAGAAGGGCAATCATTTGTCGGAAGATCGAGATAAGAATCGACCTAATGAGGCGATCTTGCTAACCAACAACTGTAACCCGTTCAACATGCCTGGGGGCTGCAGGTCTTCAATCGTCTGGATCTTTTTCGGGTTGTCTTTGATTTCCCGACTAGAGACTAGGAACCTTAGGAATTTGCTGGCCGAGACCCCAAAGGTGCACTTGTTGGGGTTCAAGTGGAGGCAGCTATTCTTTAAAATGTGAAACACCTCGACCAAGTATTCTAGGTGTTGCAGGAAGTTCGATCCCTTTATGAGCATGTCATTGATATACACTTCAAATGATTTTCCTAATATTTTTGCGAAAATCATGTTTACACGGCGCTAGTATGTGGCCCCAGTATTTTTAAGGCCGAAGGGCATAACTCTATATTGGAACAGGCCCCTGTCGGCTGCGGTGACGCTAATCTGGTGGCACCCGCTATAGGCATCTAGGAAGGACATGTGAGATTGTTCGCTACAAGAATCCACCAGGGGGTCCACCCTCAGCAAAGGGAACTCGTCCTTCATGCAGTCTTAGTTTAAGTTGGTGAAGTCGACACACATGCTCCACTAGCTGTTGGCCTTCTTCACCACCACGACGTTTGAGGGCCATGCTGGGTATAAGGATTCTTCTATGAATCCTACATCCAAGAGCTTTTGTACCTCCACTTCGACCGCTTGCCACTGCTCGGCTGACTTGTGTCAGTGAGCTTGCTTGACTATGCGGGTGCCTGCCTGAGTGTTCAAGTGGTGCCGAATCAGGGACGGGTCCATCCTGGGCAAGTTGTTGGCGGACCAAACGAAGATATCCACATTGGCCCAAAGTAGGAGTAGCAGCTCCTACACTTCGGAGGTTGCAAGGTCTGCTTCGACCTAGATGAGCTTCATAGCGTCGTCGGGGTACATCTGTATAGCCATGGCTGATGAGCCCAACTATAACCTCGAAGTCGCTTGCTAACCACCAGGGATGGTCTCCTGCTGGGTTTCTTGGACTTGGTTTCTTTCTTCCCCTAGTTCTGTGACTTGGGGGGCTGTGGTTCCAGAGACCGCTTCAACTCGATTCGAAGGAGCTCTTGTCTAGTCGACAGATCCTCATGCACTATTCCTACTTCGCATGGGGATTGGAAAAGCACAAATTGGAAGTAAGAGGAAGGGATCAGTCGGAAGCTGTGGGTAGTGGGAAGGCCAATGATGCTGTCAAAATTCGTCATCCCGACCACTATGAATGTGGTCGTGCAGTTGAGGTGCCTGTCCCCATTGCAGACGAACAAGGGGAGGCTGATTTCTCCCTTTGGCATCACCTTGTGGTTGCCAAGCTCGACCATTGGATGAACCGAAGGGGCCATGTGCTCTTCCATAAAACCCAGCTGGCATAAGGTTTTGAAGAAGAGGACGTCCACAGCTTTTCCCTCGTCAACGAGGAGCCGGGGCTATTGTCATCCGGCCAGCAAAAGTGTTACTAGCAGCAGGTCAGTGTGTTCCGTCAGGTCGAGGAAAGAGGCGAACAGTCGTGAGATCGCATGCCTGATGGGGCTTCTCTCACCCCACTAAAGAGTAGGGAAAGTGCCAAGGGCCGATCGCTTAGAGGGGCTGCACTGCTAGCTAAGGGTGGAGTTAATGCCGACAATGACCTCGACCTCCATACTTGCAGGGGGGAGGCGAGTATAATGAGGTGCCACAGACATGGCTGTTAGGACCTGGCAATGGTACTCGGTAGGCAGAAGCAAGGGAGATACCGTTTGCTTGAGGCGACGAGCTGTGGTCTCGTCAGGCTCAGGGGCCTCGATGAGTACCATGTTGACCCCACGAAGGTGTTCAAGCCTCTCCTTGTGGTAATCCTCTGGGCCTTCCATGGGCTTATTGCCCTTATCCTGGCCCTTGTTTCGCCTAACAAACTGGGCCAGGTTCCTATGTCATATCTAGGACTCTATCTGGTCACGCAGATCACAGCAATCTTCAGTGGTGTGTCCCCATGCCTTGTGGTACTTGTAGTAAGGCCCGATGTCTGCCTTTTTCTTCATCAGCTTAGGCAGGGGAAGTAGGTCCTTGTCCATAAGCCACACCTTCGCCAACACGTCCACCTGATTCACAGCCAGGGGAGTGTATTCTTCAAAATTCTCCTGCCTAGTCTGGTGGGGTCCATTGTTCCGGCTTTTGCCAGGTCGGTCATTCCTCCGCTCCGCGAAGCCGGCCTTGCGCTTGATGAAGCAGCTACTTCTGTGGATGGGGAAGGAGGCAGAGTCGCTTGGGGCTCACCTCTCCCAGACTGGGCTGGCATCTTCCGCAAACCCCTCAGCCAGCCGGTTACGGGAGCGGAAAGAGCCGCTCTGCTCCACGAACTGTTGGTGCTAGAGCACCACGATCATTTGTTTTGATGATAACAAAACACGTGTTATTTAACATTTGCAATTTGAGTCCTAGATTTCAGGTCAATTGCAAATGTGGACGTGTTTAGACGGAGTTCGAGCTCGCATCCAGGACGAATTGGAGGAGCTTGACGGAAAACAGAGGAGGTTCACGTGGAGCGACAGATTGAAGATAGAAGACAAGAAGAATATGATAGATTCTTTTTAATCCTTTCATGTACTTTTATCTTTATTTTTCTTGCTCTTTATTTTTCTTAGAAAATTATGTTAAAGAGCCTCAAAGAACCCTAACAGAAGTCCTAGGAACACCGGCACAACCCTAGGATACTTAGGTTTTCTGTAGAATACTTAGAAAACCAATATAGGGTTCAAACAGACTTTCCAGACGTCTAATTCCCAAATCAGACGTCTGATAATGTATTTTAAGACGTCTGACTGTTGTTTCAGACGTCTGATAACTGTTAGGCTGGACATAGTTAGTTCTTTCTGACGTCCAGACCTTAGACCAGACGTCTTAGGAGACGTCTGATGGATTTGCCAGACGTCCAATTAGTGGACCGTTGGCTGGCTTAGCAGACACTCAAGAATATGACCGTTAGAGCCTTATCAGACGTCCTTAGGCCTTTCCAGACGTCTGATAAATGACCGTTTTGCCTCGGCTGACCCAAAATCTCTTCTCAGAGATTTTCTAGCCGTTGCAACGTTTGGAAATCAATTCCCACAGTAAAAGTAGGTTTCCAGACGTCCAGACATAGTGCCAGACGTCCTGTATGTCGTCTGATGGACTTGCGTAAAAATCCTGTTTAGATCTGATCCAAGTCAGGGAGAGACCCGCCCAAAATCAGACGTCTGACATTTGAATCAGACGTCTTATAGTGAACTTCCAGACGTCTGATGCTAGAATTAGACGTCTGATAAGCCTGTCAGAACAATGATTGTTCCTGATTTCGGGCTGATTCACTTGGACTTTGTTCCCAACGGCTATAGAACCCTTCCTAAGCCTTCCAAAGCCTTCCTAAGGCCTCTATAAATAGAGGGGAACCCTTGCAACACGAATATACACTTGGATACACTTAGCTACACACTTACACACTCTTTTGTGTCCAGAAAAGATCTTGCTCTCCAAGCTCAAGCTCCATCATCTTGAGAGCTAAATTCAATTTGCGCGCCCGCTCTCCCGCTGTTGTTCACGAGAGCGACGTAGCGCCATCGCGTGGCACACGCACCGCGTCATCGTCGACGCACTCCTTGCAAAGGGGAGTTTCCTAAATCCTATAGAAGCTTAGGTTTATTACTTTGTTGGCTCTATAGGTTGTTGTTTATTTTACCTTTGTCTTTTGGTTGGGTATTCACTTTGCGAATTCCCGTCTCCTTCGTGGGACAAAATCCTTCTCGTGGAGAGAAGGGGTTGAGGAACGCTACCCTCGTACTTGTAGCGTGGTTGTACTGAGGTTGAATCACCCTCGTTTTAAGTGATTCGGTTTAGTGGATTTTGATCAACTAGGTTGATCGGAAAATCCTAACTCGAGAGGGTTAGGTGGTGGTTTTCACCCGATTTGGGTTTCCACCTAAAAATTACTTGTGCACATTTTGTGATTGCTTATTTTGTGAGATTGCTTTATATATTTTATTTTCGCATTTTTTACGTCACACTGATCTCACCCCTCCAAGTAGGGAAATTACACGAACCTCATGGCCCGATCCTAGAGTTCTGGCATGTCTCTGTCTATAGCAGGAAGTCGTCGATGTCATACCAGAACCTTTGAGTCAGGAGCCCTGACTTGAAGTATTGGATGGCAATGGCATCGTGAGGCCGCTTACACTTGAAGTACTGGACATGAACTGGTCTAGGTACGACCGGAAGGACTCATTCCTTCGTTGCCGGACTTCTGATAGCCTTTCGGGGTTATCTCTAACCCTCTGCTGTCTGGAAAAATATTGGCAGAACTTGTCGGCCAGTTCCTGGAAGTAGGCAATCTGCCCGGTCGAGAGCTCATTGAACCACTTTTGGGCCATGCCGGACATATAGGATGAGAATACCCTGCAGAATACTTCGTCTGGATAGCATGCACCAGCATGATTTGGGGGTAACTCCTAAGGAAGCTGTTGGGGTCCACCCTCCCTGCATACGGAGCCATGACGAGCTGCTTGAACCTCTCGGGTAGGGGGGTCGTCATCACCTCCTTGATGAAGGGATAGGTGGTGACATAGGCTCAAGGGCGTATGCCCCTCATAGCCCAGGTAACCTGATGGACGATCTCAAGGATTGATCCCCTGCTGCTGGTTGCAGGGGATTGAGCCCCTAAGATTTCCTCTGAGGCAGGCGGATAAGGAGCCTTTGGTGGGCTACGAGGGACTTCGCCTCTCTGGCTACTAAGCTCGCGCTTTAGTCTCGAGCTATTCGCGTAGGTGGGCATTTTCATCCTGTACCTCATGACGCTACCTCAATTGCTCGTCATCCGGGCTGGGCTAGCAGGCCTCCTCTTGCGGGGGCAGACCAAGCTCCCAGATCTATCTAACCTTGAGGTGCTTCTCCGTGATGGAGATTTCCTTGGCCCTGAGGGTTGTCAATTTGGCCCGAAACTGCTCTTCCCTCACCTGTAGCTCAAGGAGGGGGTCACGTTCGTGGTCCTCCGATGGTTACGCGAGGACTCGTTACTTCTCCTTGTTTGGCTCAGCCAGCTGAGGGCGTCGCTTAGACACTGATACGCTCGACTTGGCCCTATCCAGCGCCTTTTCAGGGTCAATGTAGGAGGAGTTGCAAGTCGTGGGAACCATTGTGAGGACCTCGAGAAGCAAGAAACGCTATTAATCGACAATCGCTTCCCACAGACGGCGCCAATTGATTGGCTCCCCGTGGATATGGGGGATCCGACTGAAGAAGTGATCGACTCCCTAGAATGAGTAGTCCGATGAGGGGATCAAAGTAATCTCACAAACGGCACAAGGATTATTTACCCAATTCCACTGCAAGGGGTGTATGTCTAAGGGGAGGATGGAACTCCTAACTATGCACTATAATTTCGTGAGGTTACAGAATATACAATCTCTCAATTTCTCTCAGATTTCTTAAGAGGGACTTGGGTGTCCTCCCACCTATATATAGTGTGGGGAAGGAGATACCAGTGACATCTCTCAAGCAGATCAGGCTCAAGCTTCAAGTAGGATCTCCTGAGCGGATCGTGGTTCTAGTGGATTTCCTGAGTGAATCGCGCGTCTAGCAGGATTTTCTGAGAAGATAAGCTGTCAAATTATTAACGGTGGTAGCTGGTGTCAACATTTATTGGAGGGGCAAGCCTACTATACTCTCGTTAAACCTCCAACGGAAAGGTCTTTCCGGGTTCGGCTATGCCCCGCTTGCTCGTATGCAGGTCAATTGGTTTGCCAGATCTGCCTGCGCAGGAGGTTCTTCTTGTCTGTAGGTGAGTTGGATCTCCAAACCCGACTGTATTCAAGCTTCTCTAGGCTGGATTCTTCCTTTTGGGCCTATCGCAGGATTTTGAGTTCAAGGGCATTTTTTGCCTCTCATCAGTTATCATGTATATTTTTATCCTTTTTCGTTACTTTTAAATCATATCTTTATTTATTTCTTTGAGGTTCTTTTATATTTTTACCTTTTTATATGATTTTTTATAAGATAAGTTGTTTATGAGTTTAATATTTTTTGCTATTAAGTAGGAAAGACATAGGAAGTATGTATAAGATAAACATAAATTTTAACTAACCAACAACTTACTCAACCCGACCTAATTTTATGGGTTGGATTGGATTGAGTTGAAAAACATCTCGATTTGCAGACCTTGAGGTTTGGGTTGAGTCTCAACTCAACTCGTGTGCAACCTTGGTTTGAAGTTATGTAGCCCTCATATGATTGAGCCTTAGACTGAGTTTGATGATTTGACCTGGTGAATCGGAAACATGATGTTGTGAAATTTGAAATTGAAAATTTGGAGCGCTCAAATACAAATTTATCACATTTTGTTTTATTTTAAGGTGTTAAAAGTAATTTTCTGATGAAAATTTTCAATTGCAAAACTAAATGCTTCTCTCATGATTTTCTCTCCTCTCTTCGTGAGAGTGGTTTTCACGTAAACTCAAATGTTCCACATTGTGAACTTTGATTTCGTTTTTATTTTCCCAATATGGTGTTAGAGTGGGTTTGATCCCATTGAGAACGAAACCATAACTCATGAGAAAGTGAGAGAGATCACAATTGCTACCACTGCCTCTCTCCACGTGTGCGTAGGCTCTCTGCCCATGTGTGGAAGGGGGGTGAGCCACTGAGCATGAACCCATTACCAAGGCCACTGCCTCATCTACTATCGCCCCCTTGAGGTTGTTGTTGCTGTGGCTCTTCCTGTACCACAATTGAGTCATTCCCTCTTTCTGACCAGCATCACTACCCAGTCAACCTCTCCAATCACTGTCGCCAACAGGCCCCAACGATGTAACCCAAGAGCTATACTGCCACTAGAAGCCCCTAGTGGTACATCCAACATGAGAAGGCACTTGCAACAAGTTCAACTCTCAGAAATAGAAGAGTGCATCGTGGTGAGATGAGTCCAGGTGTAGAAGGATCCCTATGGCCATGTGTTGACCCCGATGCAGATGTGCACGTCCGATCTTAACGCTACAAGGCCAGATCTTCCTCGCCCGAAATTCTTATCACCCTGTTTTCCTCAATTTTGACTTGGTACTGCTGAAGTCCTGCTCATCCTTATGCTTCCCCAATCCAGCTCCTTCGAAGAAGAAAAAAGAAGGAAGGTGGTTGATGAAAAAAAAAAGGGAGAAGGGGGAAGTATGTCTAAGAGTCTATTGTGGAGCTCATATATGAGAGACTCATTCTTTGTTGTCCGTACATGAGAGAAGTTCACTCAAAGTCTCCAAAAGAGAGGCACACTTCGAGTTTCCACATGGGAGAGACTCACTTCGAGGTCCTCACATGAGAGAAGCTCACTCAAGATCTTCAAGAGAGAAGCCTACTTCAAGTTTTCATGTAGGAGAGACCCACTTCTAAATCTCCTAGACCTTGTTGGGATCATATCTCGTTCCATTGCAGTTGCTACTTTTACTACAATCACTATTTGCACCTCTAATTTACTGCCTATTCCTTCAGATGTTTACATTCGGGGAGTGTCCATTTTTATTTCTTGTAACAAGTTAGGCATTGCACGCTCCAACTTAAGTAGAGTGTTAGAAAATAAATTAGGTTAGATATTTTAGAATTAAATAATAATGCTTGGTTGTCTTGCTATTTTTAACTTTCTCTTATTTTGGTAAATGTGCTATTACTTTCCTCTTATCCCTAAGTCCTCTATCTATATAAAGAGGGTCAAGACTTGTTTAACTAAGTCAATTTTTATTTTCCCGACAATAATATTGATGCCACTTATTTAATTGCAAATCCCATATTCCATTCCCATCCCAAACATGTGGAAATCGATTTTCACTTTGTTCAAATAAAAGTGGCACGCTAATCAATTTGTATCCAGTGAGCATCAGCTCACTAATGGGTTCACTAAAGCCTTGTCTACTACTAAATTTTCAGCTATGTGTGCAAAATTGAAGCTTACTGCTCGTGCTTCAGTTAAAGAGAGGATGTGTGAGTATTTTTATACTAGCATTAAGAAAAAATGATGTAAATGTAAGGGGTGTGAATATAAAATGATCATTTCTATATAAGTCCATCATTTGTAACAAATTGGAGAAAATATAATAAACCCCATTTGCATCTATTTCCTCTCTCATCTAATCATAATAAAACCTCTATACTTATTCTAGATGTTTGATTAGCCTCTTCCATGCATCTACTTTTGAGAACAAATGACTCTATTCGATTTTAAGTTGATACAATACTCCATTCTTGATATGGAATGTTTGGATCTACAAATCAAGCATTCTTTCACATTTTTGTATGCCTACTTTAAACTCACTTGGTGCCTACTTTTACGATTAGATATCTACCAATTGAAATTTAGACAACTGCCTTAGAAAGCAAGCATCTAACGATAATTAATTTTTTAATGATTATTGTTTGAGCCATTTGTCCTCAAAGGGTTCTAACCATATTTGATTTTCAACATCTACCAAATCTTAATGACAACCCAGTACAGTCCATAAATATCCCATGAATGTCACTTAAACCTATATACATTTGTTCTAGTACCCTTAAGTTCATTTCCACCATAATTAAATTTCTTAAGTGCTCAAAAGTTCTCTTCTATCACACTTTGCCTTATTGAGCACTTTTCCTCTGTTCCTTATTCTAAAAGGATTTGATCGTGGAGTATGCAAAACTTGTACTTAATTTCACATCTTTTGCAAGGTTTTATGAAATCTTATAATTTTGTTTTTAAATTTATTGTAAGGTTACTTAGGTTGTGAGTTTCCTTTTCTCTCTGAAGGGAGGTGATAATATCTTGGAGATTGTTTGAGAAAAGCCTGTTGTAAGTGAGAGATGCTGCTCTCCTTTGTTTATAGAATGGCTAAAGGTTTTCAACTTTTAGTTGGGGTAGAAATTCTAAGCTAAAAAGGCTTTGGTGGAGATTTTCTTGAATAATATTTTTCTCTCTAAATCTTTGTATGCTATTGTGATTGCTTGTTTTTTTGTTTAATTTTTATTACACACAATTCAACTCCCCTCTAATGCCATTCGTATGTATAATTTTTTAGTATTCATGTGTCCTACTTCTATGTATGTAAATGCTTCCAGCACTCCCATTCCCCATGTCTAGAGTTTCTTTACTTGAGGTGTTAGAAATTCAGTGTTTCAATTACAGAAGTGGTTTTAACACTTTTTCTTGTTTACTTTGTAGGAATGTTAACTTGAGGGTTTATGATTGTTTTTTCTTGCTTGAAACAGTAGGCAACTTTTGATGTTAAGAGGAAGGAAGGTTAAAAACAAGGGGCTAATTCCCCTAGGGATTTAACATCCCTTCATACCTAGGTTTTGCAAAATTCATGTTTTTACCCCAACATATATTTCATGTTAGTGGTTAATATTCAAGTAAAGGAGAAAGGGTTAGCAACTCAAGTAATTTAGCTCTTAGTGGAAGAAAGGCCAGAGTTCTGTGATCTGACGGTTTGTCTCTCTTTATGTTTGCTATTGATTCTATTTGATTGTTTGATTTCAACAACATAAATTTATAGGAATAATGTGCATTGCAACATCCCTATGTTGTAAATAGGACTCAATGTTCACCCAACCATCCATTAGGATAATAGATTGAACTTGGGTATTTGAATTTGGATGTTGGTACAACCACTTCCAAATTCCAATATAGAAATATTTACATTCTAATCCATCCGACCATCAATAAATTCATCACGTCCACAAGTCTTCTTTGCAAAATCACTTGAAGTTAGTCGTACGGAGATGGAATATAGAACCAATCATATATAGATTATTTTACATGGCTTGATAAAATATTTAGACTGGTCAGCATTACCACGTAATTACAAACATGCCCAGCTTGACAATATTGTGATTATATTCATATTCATAGGGGCATTTAAGAAAATATCAACTCCGCTAACTACACCGAACATGGACAATCTCATCTTCAGGACTCTCCAAATACATATGAGTTCATTAACGAGGGTTGATATGGCTGCTTCTTCATTTTCTTTATGGGTGGTACATCTAGCATAAACGTACCCCTTAGACCCCTTGGATCTCTTGTCTAATTTTCTGAATGGAGATAGTTCATAAAAGTATTAAACTTACATAGTTTATTCTTTGATAAACAGCCACTAAAGAATGAAACATGAAAAGCTTTGCAATTAGGAAATGCCATATTCTCCACCACTTTGTTGGGTGTGACGGATCCTCTCCTTAAGCACAATATTTACCACTGCAGTGAATTTTGGGTTTTTATCCCAGACGAAATGCATGTGAGCTTATCACTACTGGATGGTGTGAATCAAACTCCTGATTCAGTTTTTCATAACCAAATACTGGCCTCTCTGTCTTGTTTGTAACTCTGGTTGCTACAAGGGTCGAGCTTCGTCGACCTTTCTATGAACTTCAGCATCATTCTCCAGCACTCTTGATGCCGTTGTGATAGAAATTGACGATGGTTCCATGGTGATGCGAGTTGGTGTAGGCCTGAATTTAGAGTCATGACTCTAGAATCATAAAAGAATAATGTTGAGCATTTTTGTTATCCAACTTGTAGAAGGAAATATTCTGTGGAGACTTTGTTTATAAAACAATCATTGAGACTGGGACAGGCAATGTGGAAATCTCCCTAGTGGTTTGGTAAAATGGACGTGATTCCAAAGGTCCCTGCTTATGTCTGGGTTCATCGTTTTCAGCTCAATGATTTCTGGATTTTTCACATCAAATTCCACAAAACTTGTTGGATCCAAGTTATAATGGACATAAGATGTTCATCCAAAATGCTTTGGTCTGAATTCTCCAAGTAGGGATCCACGACTCTACATGTTATTGCTCCCACCATAACCAATTAATGAAATGGGAATGAAATAGGATTCTGATAAGAAACCAACTTGATCGAGATGGGGATCATGCCTACGCTCCAAGATAAGAGTACAATGGAGTGACTCACAAGTTAGCCCCGAGCACCACCAACACTACATCCAGCCACGATCTATGGCAGGTTAGATTGGTGGCTCCTACTTTTAATTCTATGCTTTATGTTCTTTGACATTCCCTCCATTTTTTGTAGGCAGTGTCAATAAGATTTGCAATGCGACTCCTCGGTCACTTGAGATAAAGCAATATTACATCGGCATTGCCATATAGGCCATTCTTCATACCTTCATACAATACTGATACCGATCCTCATGGTTCTTCCTTCCACAAAAAGAAATAGCAACGAATGGGGATAGATACAATTCTTAACATTTCAATCTGTTGCAAAAGACCTTGATTACATTGGTTTGACATCAGAAGCATCAACATAACATACATGTAATGAGGCCAAGCGACTTTTCTTATGTTACTATGTAACATCCACATAAACGTCGCAAGACTTCTCTTTTAGGAGGAAATGAGAGGATCTTCCAATATGTGATGGAATGTCATATAAGCCCAAATGGCTCAGGTGGCGGCTCAAAACGATGATCAAACACCAAACCCTGGTCAGACTTGTCATCAATGCTGTGCAACCAGCTCATGTTCTTTGAGTCCTCCTTCAGAAGGATTGTGTCATATCGTGAGCTCTCGAAAACATCTGGGTCTGTGGCCGCCCTTCCAATGAGGAAGGGGCCATCTGGGGAACTAGCAACACCATCGCCATTTTCTGAGAATCCATCGTTGACACTCCCACTGCCAGAGATTGTTCCATTGCAGTAGACATCCTCTGTGTCATTTCCATTGCGTACTGAGGGGTATACCAAAGAATCAGACCTACGAGCAGGATGGCCTTTTGATGCAGAGCGGATGCTCTGAGGAAAGAGGGATGCACCGCGGATGCCTCCCATGCTCTGACGGATGTCCTAAAACAGGTATACATCACATGTGTGAGAGAGCATAACATGTGGCAGCAAACTGCCAGAGTTAAACTGAGGAAAATCAATGACAAAGGTTAAGAAGGCTAAACTTGGAGAATAGTAAAAATGATGGCTCATGGAGCTCACTAAGTTGATTGAATCTGCAAGAAATGATGATTAATTATTGAAAAATCCTTCCCAATCCAAGATATGCTCTAGAAGGGAGTTGGGTTGACATCGCAAATGGCTGAGGTAAGCATCTGACAATCTAGGTGGACATGTGAGCGGATATCATGTATCATGTGATAAGATCTACTCCACTGAGTCCACCCCAATTTAAAAGAATTGTATTGTAGATACTCATCAAAGTAATTGGTGTAGAATGGAGTTTGATTACAAAATATAGATCTTGAGGATTAAGAAACCCTTTGAGGTTTTTTTATGTTAATGCTTTTGTTGTTGGGAAGCATGCAAATCCTACAATTTCTGTAATACAAACTTTTTATTTCATTTATGGAGAAAATAAGAATCTTCTTATTCATCAAGAGATGTTCTCTATGATAAGACAGGATGTTGGAATCCCTTCTGGAAAAAAAAACAGGTTGTTGGAATCAGCTTTTAGCAAAATGAAGGAATAACCAGAAACACATGAATTATTTCTGCCAGAGACTCCTGAAATTGACTAGTTTCACGTCTTGGGAAACATACCATATGCCGCAGCGCCATGTCAAGGGACTTCTTTGAAATTGTTCTTCCAAAACCAGTACTTTCCATTGCACTGACTGTCTTAGCAGTTTTTTTTAATGAACCATCTGATACAGGGATCTTCTGTGCCTCTGGAGGTGTCGATTGTCCATTGGTATATGTTCGGGCTCTAGGTGAATTCTCAGGGAATCTTCCCCTTGTAACAATAGGTGAGGAAGATCGCCTCCTGGGAGGATTTGTAGCTAATGGTGGTTCAGTATTCAGATTTGAACGAACTGTGAGTGCAGTTCCAGGGCGTGTCCTACCAGCAGAAACTGGCCGTTCTGGAACTTTTGTCCTAAGGTTGGGCGGTGCGTCGAGTGGGAAGTCGGGAAGTACAATGGGCAGCACGGTGGACCTAGGCTTTGGGCCAGGGGAGCTTGGACGAGAAGGGGGGCCAGTATTTCGGGCATTCGTGGAGGGGACTCGGCCCACTGAGGACGACCGGGCAGCTGGAGCAGAAATTGTAGGGGTCCTCCGACTTGGGGTTGAAGGGCGTGAACTTGAGCGAGTACCCATGGAGTTTGAGCTTGAATTCAAACTTGCAGGAACATGGGGCCGGGCAACAGAACTTGTAAGAGAACTCAAACTGCTGGAAATTTGAGGACGGGACACTGGAGTTGAGGGTCTTGAAGCATGCAATGAACGTGGCTTTTCACTAGGAGTTTGAGTGTTGCGAGTTTTATCACCGGAAGTAAGAGCTTGACGGGCTTTGGATGGAGTTGATGGACGTGAAGACACTGGACGAGAAGCAGTTGTTTGCCTGGAGATAGAAGTAGAGGCAGGGTTAGAAGCAGGTGCATAATGTCTGGGAGGTGTTGCTGGTCTGGTAGGGGTTGATGGTCTGCAAGAGGAGACAGAGGCTGTGCTGGTATTAAGCACTGAAGTTTTATTGGAATTGCTGGAGAAATGGCTGGAGTATGTGGAGACAGCAGAGCGAGTTACTGAACTGCTCCTAGCCGGTTTTGCGGGTTGATTATTCTCTGTTTGAGACAGGGAAAACTGCAGAAGAAAGAAATATATCCAACTAATTAACTTGTCAATAACAATATTAACAGGCAAAAATATTGAGAACTGCTTAATAGTTGCATAGGTATACCCTGGAAGCCTTCGTGGTAGAGATGGATGGTCTGGCAGACAGGTTGCTCCTTGCAGCTACTGACATTAATTGATGATCACTTGAATCCACTGAAGAACGAAGAGGCGTTCCAGGGGGTGTCAAAAGCCTATAAAAAGACGATCGTGCATTCATATGAAATCATGTATAAGAGTATCTACGACCCTTTTCCCAAAAAAAAAAAAGAATATCTATGACCAAATTGTGCTTGCTCTGATTTAGTTTCAAAGCATTCAACATTTCAGAAAAAAAAGCCTTATTCACCTGACTTATCACAGATAGAAAAACAAATCTTTGATGTGATATACAATCATGAAATGGATTTTTCAACTTCCAAAATAGCTGCAAATTTCAAGAATGCCTGCTCATTTGCCAATTTATCTTTTTGTTTTTTTTTTCTTTTCTTGGAGAAGTAAATTTGTTATGCGATGTTCATAACAAATTGGAAAGGTAATAGTTGAATTGGTGGATTTGTCAACCAGAGATGATACGAGAGCTGTTGCAACTTGTGAGTGAAAAAAGATTTCAGCTTAACATTTTAATCAGAAAGATTTTCTGGAGGTGTAAAAAACAAAATTAAATAGGAACTCTTCTACTGCTTGAGCAAAGAGAATGACTATTGCCTTTTCACACAAGCCAACTAGAATACCACAAGATTTGTATCTACACATTTCAGACAATCATAACATCTCTAAATCATTTTCTAATGATATTCTACATGATTGATTGGTTTTCTGGCAACAAACCAAACTCTGTATCTACTTTCCAGCTAAAACTGACAATTTTACTCAATCTGTTACCTTCCAGTGAAAGTTTCCATGTTACCACTAAATATTGAGAAATTCAAACCAACTAGAAATTGTCAATATCCCCAGGGAAAATATGGTCCCTGCATGGAAAGATTGGTGGAATTTTACTTTACAAAATTCATAGAAGCTTTGGTTTCACTCACCACCTAATTTGATCTTATACATGTTAGGCTAGCTACCTGAAACTTTACCCATTACATATAATGAAACCTTCATCAATCAAAATTAGAACTTTCTTCTGTTGAAGATCTATCATGATGATTGGAAATTGATTGAGCTGTAGAATAAACACACATTCATTCTCCCGGAAAACATAGCTAAGTTATGTCAAATCAAGATGCATTATAGAGTGGAATGATGCCATGAGAAATAGTCATGCTCACAAAAATAGCCAATTATTTACTTAATTGACCTTGATAAAAGAAACTCTACAATGAGTCATCGCAGATAACAAAATTATGAGTCCAAATCGATAGATGGTACATAGTGAAAGATAGAATGACCAACAGAAATTTGAGAAGTTTCCAGTTTCTTTATGTCCAAATTGAACTCTGGTTCCTTTTCACAAGAAGCTCCCCCAAGTAAGAAAGATCAAAGTTTCAATCTATCAACTGAAAAACCACCTGCCAGTTTAAAACTATGAATATGATTACCTTCAATGCATCCATCTATTGCAGCTCTGAGCGTCAAAATTTACAGAAGTTCTTCCTCCTTGATTAGATCGATAGATTAGATCTTAGTTAAAACTTAAAATATTCTTACGTCAAAACTCATGACACGTCCTCCCCTCTCAATTGTGTTTACACTAAGTATTCAATGCCAAAAGCAAGAAATGTAGCAAGGTTATATAAATACACTTATAAGTTACGAGTGGTTGCAACGGCTTCTGCTAAACACCAGCTTTTGGCACGCTTGAACAATGGAGTTCAAGAAAAGATGAGATCCCGATATAAAGTCAACACACATCCTATCAGAACCCTACCGCAATCCGCACTAATCTAGAAGTTATAAATAACCGAATCATTTAGGCAAATCCTGATTCTCTGTTATTAACCGGACCTATCAACCATACAACCACGGTTACATCAAGATTCCCAAAATACCTCGAGACAAATAAGGCCTTCAACTTTTAGATTACCTAACATCCAAAGCAAACAAGAAATTCACGCGAACGTAACAACTAAATTGACTACCCACTATATCTTAAAAAGTAATAGCATATCCATCTCATGCTCGAGGATAAGAATTCTCAGTCAACAAACAAAGATTAGACACGACGGCAACAATTGACCTATAATCTTCTAACGTAATTTACATCTATCAGCATCTAAAGCAATGCATCAAGCTAGATCCCCCCATCGAGGTTAAAGCAAAGGTCCCAGTGGACCAAGCAATCCTTCTCTCATCCTCTTACCAATCATAATCATGCTTCCCCATATCCGAACCCGATAGAAGATCGTCGATCCCGCCCCTCGGCAGCTTCGCCGACTCGATCGACATGATCCCCGTCTTGGGGCCACCTGCAAAAACCAGAATTCCAACAAAACCAATAAGCCACGAAGACACAAAAGCAACTCCTCCTCGTGCTCGCACGAATCCCTCGCAAACCTCTCCACCGTCGCGACCAATCACTGAACCCCACAAATGATATGAAACCCACAAAACATCTCACCACACAACCACCAAACCACTCCACCAGAGCTGCTCGGCTAAGCAGAAGGAAACAACCGTAACGTACGCCATCACCGCCAAAAGAGGAAAAAGGAAAAAAGGTGGAACCGCCCGATTAGAACCACGCGGGATCAAAGTCGGAACCGGAACCCGAGCGTGGGGAGGATCGGGAAGGACCGAACCGTTGTGGCGGTCGGGGTCGTCCCCGGCGACGGGGACGCTCCTCCGGTTCCTGGAGAAGAGATCGAGCGCGTCGTCACCGGGGTCTCTGCTGCCGCCCCCGGCGACCCTCCCCTTCCTCTGCTGCTGGTGGTGGAGGAGGAGGGAGGCCCTCGGGTCCCTCTGCGTGCGGATCATCTCCAGATCCGCCGGGGGTGGGGGGGGGAGGAGGGGAAGAGAGGTTCAGATCTGAGGAAGGGAAGGAGGAGGAGAGGGAGTTGTGGGAGACCGGTGGGGGGGGGGGGGGGGAACGCTTCACACGACTGTCCTCTTCTCTCCTCCCCTTCCACCTCCACCTCCTTCATGTGCTGTTCGCAGCAGTGGCGGTAGAGACCACTCTCTAGTACTTGTGTTTGCGTGTGTTGGAAAACGCCGATCGTTTGTTTAGTTTTGGCTTTTTTTATTTTTGATCGGCGCGGGCGATGGATGGACGGCGGTGATGAGTCCTGATGGGTGCGCGGCGATTTTTTTTTTTTTTTTTTTTGGGAGGGAGGGGGAGTTTTTGCGTTTGGCGCGGGAAATCAATCGTGGGAGGAGTCTTCGTTCTTCGTCTCAACCGATCGTGGCTTTCTGTAGGGGGAAGAGCACAAGTTTCCCCACGTCCGGAGGGGTATAGAGGGGGACGGGCGAGGTCCCCGGGGTGGGCTGTGGAAATTGACCCTCGTTCTGGGATGGTATGGTAATTAGGGGATGAGTTGTGGGATAATCCCGCTGTTAATTGCAAGATGCGGCTTAATTGCGCAGTAAACGCGTGCTGCGGATCCGGTGGCGGTGTTATCACCGCATGTGAGATCCAAATCCATCGCGTAAACCGCCTTGCAAAAGAAAGGGTAAGATTCTCATGTCATTTGACCGATTGAGGATAATTTTCCGGGGGAACACCTAAGGAAACTTCTTTTTGTGATGTGCGATGTAAGAAGAACATGTGATCGTTGGCACTTTCTAAATCGTGTGCTTGCTGTCCGCTCATTCACCCTGTAATCGAACATCTATAATTTTTATATTTAAATTAAATAGTACCGATGATTTTTTTTATATAAGTCAAATATCATCCATAATTTTTATATTTAAATTAAATATTTGATGATTTTAAGTTACAAGTAAAAATCATCTGTGGTTTCTTGATTTTCAGTCACCAAATCAGGGATGAGTGATTTTTTATGTAATAATAGCTGATACGATGGATGATATTTTAATGTATTTGTACATAGTAGGCCTCAACTTATATGATGTAATCTTCACTTAGTAGGGGAGTTGATTTGGACCTAAAATGCTATTTGAGCTCAAAAATAGCAATAGGTCCAATGTAAAAAGTAATCATGGAAAAAAATAAGAAAATTTGTGATCTAATTCCATCTTAATTGGTGTATGTCTAGGGAGAGTGTTATAATTCTCAAATTTCACCATGTATTCTCAAAATTCTCAAATGTAAGATATAATATAATCTCTCTCGTTCTCTTTTACTGATTGCATAACCCCTTTTAGCCAAACGATCTTTGTGGATCATGGTCGGTTGACCAACCGATCGTGCATCAAAGCTTACGATACCATGATCTCCATGAACTATAATGGTGCATATCTAAATAATCGTTTTGCTTTTGGTAACTACCTTGCAGGAGCATTCAGACATAGGGGGACATAGTCTCTTCCTGTCATACATCCTTGTTGGTTAGGTTTTGTCCGCTTGGCTGGTTCAACCAGCCTAACTAGCAACACGTGACCAACCATTTAATGCATCAACACCTACAAGTGGAATTCATCTCTTATCCCACCTAGCAAGTTTGCCCAGCCGGGCAAATCAATGTAAATGGGCAAGCAGGCCAATGAAGGTCGATCTTTACCAATCGAATGATCTAGGCAAATTAACTACTAGGTGGATGGGTTTGAGTGAATTAGCCCTTGTGGGCAAATGAATTCTACCAACTAGACATTTTAAAAAGCAATCGTTATCTTTGGTGGACCTTATTTATATAATCCAATAAAAAAAAAAAAAATCTTCTCTCACCGGAAGCCGTAAATTTTATCCGAAATTTTCACAAATGGAATAAAAAAGAAAGGAATGTTACGGTACGAAAGAATCCCCGGTGGATACAATGGCCTCAAAAGAGAAGTGGGTGAAATGGACAGACGTCAGACGGCGACATCGAGTGTGTTCCTTGAGAATGGGTGATGGTATTCCTTGCTTGCATGATTGAATGTGGCAGAAACTATGGATTTCTTGTTCTTCCTATTGATTGGGTAGGTGTGATATTTGTATTGCGATCCATGCTAAATGGTGTAGATCCCACCCGCTAAAAGAATTGAGATAGATTTTCGGAGCAAATTGTTTGTGTTGATGGATGATTTTGAGGTAGAAGTTTTCTTTGAGGATTGCAGAAATTTCAGTTGTTGAATGAAAGCCGAGAAGGTTCTACGAAGACTGCAATTACGTGTGAACTTGCAGGTGTGGAATTGAGGATTTTCTCACAAGATATTTGGAGAGTGCATTTCGAAGATCCTCTGGTGGTACTAATACCATGTGAACATTTTAAAAATTGATCCAACCAAAGTACGAATTTCCTTCAAAATAAAGTAAAATGAATTTTGGATTTGGCTAGAAATGCAGAAATTGATATAAATTCTTCTGTCAACCGACACAATCGAATATTCCGCTTTCGTCACAAGTATCACTTTTTGGTGCCGCTTCTCTTCGATTTCAAGCACACAATAAATGCAAAAGATTTGGTTATTTAGTTTTGCTTCGAAGCTCATATGTTAGGTGTGTTCTCAAATTTTATTAATTTTTTATTTTAACAAAAAAAGTAATCTTTTTTTCTCCCTCTACGTGAGTGTGTCCCTGTTTGGTGGGACATCCCGCTATTTATTTGTTATCCTCCCGCTAATGCATGTAACACATCTTTTGCATGTTTTCCATGCAGTGATAATCGTGGTCATTTGAATGGTCATAAATTCATCACCAAGATACGACTTTTCCAATGATCGCAGAGTTGTGACCTTAATTGTAGTCGTCATTCTCTGCATGGTTCTCAGGTAGGTAGTTTACTACTAGGATGTCCAACGCCTTATTAGGTGGACCATCTAAGCAGTATTTCAGATATTATCGGGCCATCCACGCAAGAAAGATTTTTCATATTTCACTTGCTAGGATTTTTTAGGCTTATCATTGGCCTCGCGACTTAAAGAACCTTTTAACAATTGAACTTAAGTAAAGATTTTTCTTCCTTTTTATCACTTTCACCTCTATCTTTAGCCCAAGAGATTTAGAAAACATTATCCTTGTCGGTGGTAGTCCAAGGAACTTGCCTTGTGAATTAGGCTAGAAAGAGCTCTATCCGCAAACGAGAGTATGAGAGAGAGAATTAGAAAATGATCTTACTTTGTACTACTTAAAGAGGTGTATGTCCCAAGGAAAGATGTGACGTAATTAGAAATATATATATAAAATAATCACATGTTATTAGTAATGTCTTCCAATTATAAGTAGGTTACGTTAGGTGTGATTGATATCGGATGAAATCAAGTATGATCCTTTCTCATTTCGTTTCAATGGACCCCTCTCCCCTCAAATGCATGATCAGTTATATAGACTCCATTGTAATGGGTTCAACAATTTAGCTTCTAGTTTAGAACTTAAGTCTTGATCCATCGATCATTTGGCACCCTCGTTGGGGACCTTCCATGCATCTTCACAACTATGTTATTTCATCTTCAATTACCTAGGAATTATTCCCACCTTCATGCCAACTTTGGCTGGCTTAGCTAAGGGAGCTTTTTCTCTTGATTAACTCATAAGGAAAACTTTCAAAACCCCTTGCTCATGGATGCCTAATAGACATGGAAAGGGTCATGCCATACAAGTCAAGAGACGGTGTAGGGGGATTGTGAGAGAATAAAAGACTCGCCGGCCAACTTAGAGGGAAAGAATATAGAACTAGAAAGCTGAACAAGCATAAGAAAGGGAGCACGATTGATAGCCCGATCAAAGGTAGTTGTTTTGTGAGACCCTCGGTCATCCATCTTGTCAAGTAGGTTGGCAAGGATTGGTTAAAAAAACGGAGGTCATTACACTCGCCACTTTTGGACATTTTGACCTCTTGGATGGTTGGTGTTTGTTACTCACTTAAGACCCCGTAACCAGCCAACTTTACAAGTGGGCTAGCTAGAGCTAATAATAAACTTTGCATCTTTAGGGTTAATTTATTTAAGAGGTTAACCCTCGTTTCTTTAAGGGGTTATGATCATAACTTAGGTTTTTGATGTCTTTAACACTAATTTTACCAACGCTGATTTGGAAGGGCATTAGTAAAATTGATGTTAACTTCGTATCTCTCCTCGTTCCTTCCACACACACCTAAACTCCTACTCTCAAGAAATTGATGTTAAAATCAATTCAAATAAATATTACAAAAATTAACACCACAACTTAACATTAATTTATGTAAATAGAAATTAACTTTAACATCACTTTATAAATAAATAAAAATAAAAATTAACACTATTTTCATATTTTTTAACTCTTTAAATAGACTAATCATTAGACTTTAGCTTCTTAAAAGCAAACCTTACAATCCCTCGAGCAAATGGCCTTTGCCTTGGTGACGTAGTCCCACGAGGAAAGGCATTCCGGTGCTTGCAAAGTTAGGATTTCCCTAACTTATTAGACCATTAATTATTGATATGGTCGTACTCGATTGAGGTCAGTGTGATTGAGATCGTTTGTCTGAAACACGAAACATCCAAGGCAGTTTCAATCTTCGTCATTTGTCCATCTAAACATATATACAAGCCACGGCACGCTTTATCTCGTATTGATTAGGCAATATGGTTTAGAATTAATATTGAAGTGACCCGAAACCCAACCCCAATTCCGGGAGTCTGACTAATACCAAGACAACATGATAAGCCAAAATAATATAATCTGGATTAGAGACAATATCAGCCAAAATTCTTTTGGACTTGAGGCTTAGGGTTAGGAGTTTACAAAGATACTACAAAGTCAAATCACGTATGAATGCATGTAATTACGACCTTTGAAAAAAAATCTTTAGCATTTAATTAAAGTGAGGTGTGACTTTACCATGTATCATACATCCACGTAAAGATAATCGATCCCTTTCTCCCTTTTTGTCTTTTTTTAATCATAGGTGGATCCCCTCCTACAAATGTACATCACACACAAATCACTGCCTTAATCATAGCCTCGGAAAACGCTTTCCCACAAACCCAAACTTTGTTTTCATTTTTTTCACGAGGGTTCCTTCACCAATTTTGCAACTAATTTTTTATTCCTCGCAATAAATGGAGAGGGGGGTGGGCGATGGGCGCCACGAATGATCTCAGCCGTCCAATACAGGGTTTTTCCTCTTACACATAAATACGGAGCTCATTAAATTGGTCGACGAGGAATTTAGATCTGGTCTTTGGACGGCCGAGATCGGAGTCTTTTTTTTTTTTTTTTAAATGCGACTGGTGTTAATTTAAGATCTATAAAAATTGTCGGGGTCCGTCAGATTATTTGGAATTACTGGGGAGAATGTAGTCGGGAGATCAGAGGAACTTATCTGGTTCCGAATCCCGATATTGAAAGCGGTGGGCCATTCCAGCAATGTTTCCACTTCTTGACTCTGACCGGTTGTACCAAGGGAGAACAGGCGTGTAATTCGGAGGGAAATTTGAGGGGGAAAAAATAATGGGTTTTTACGTTGGCATCCTTGACTTCATTCACTACCTCTTAGTTCTCAGATTTAACATAAGTACCCCTAGCTTCTAATGATCATTTGCAGATGTGCCCACCCCGTGACCACGTCATTAGCAAGCAACTTAACCAAGGTATGGTTGAGTTAGAATCCCTCCTCCTGCCCTATGGAAGGAGCAATCTTAGGATCCCCTCCTCTCCTCCCAACTCCTACTCTACCTAAGCAACAAGAAAAAAAATTGTATACCGTGGGAAACGCAAATGAAGCATGAAAACGGAAAAGATCTAAATATCCACACAACACGAGAAGTTGGTGACTCAATTCCACTAGTATGGTATTGTTCACGCGACGAGATCGTGTTTCAAAAAGACATTCGTTGCAGTATACTTTGAAATCGTCGTATAAATAATTTACAAATTTATTTACTCGAAATTCAAAATATTCCGAGGTCGAATTGAGGGAGTAAATTGGTTTTTTAGAAACTAAATCACAATTTCAAATTACTCAAAAGATGATATGAATGCAATCCAATGTATATAAAAACTAGAGAGAAATGCAAAAATAAAAGTCTTTCTCCTCTCTCTCTTTTTTTTTTCTTCCTTCTTCTTTCTCTTCTCTCTTTCTTTTTTTAGACATCAGATTCTGTGAATCAGACGTCTTAACTGATGGATGCTACAGTACTTTCTCTTTCTTTCTTCTGCTTCTTCTTTCTACCTTGAGCTTTGACTGCGGCTCCTTCTTCTTCTATTCTTCTTTGCCTTCCCTTGTCTTCTTCTTCTACTTTTCTCTGCTGCACCTCCTCCTTCTTCTTCTTCTGCAGCTCCTTCTTCCTCTTCCTTTCTCTGCGGCTTCCTCCTTGGCTTCTTCTTCTTTCTTTCACACCTGCTTCTCTCTCTTCCTTCTCTTCTTTATCTTCCTACGGCTAAGTCTCTGCCTCTCTTCTTTTCTTCTTCAGGTACCTTCTTCTTCTTCTTCTTTTTCTCTTCTTCTACCTGGCCGCTCCTGCTTCTTCTTCCCTGCGCACACACATAGAAGCAAAACCTAGCCCCTACCCGCCCCACGTCTCTCTCTCTCTATTTCTCTCAATGTTCTCCCAGAGCCTTCTCAAGTTATTGGGTCGGATATGCGCCCCCGGGACCAGGCCCACCGGCGTGCGGTGGTGGGCGAAGAGTGCACAGGTTAGTCGAGTATACGGGTCAGACCAAGTCCGCGTGGCGTGGGGTCACGGACGAGGCGGTGGGTGAGTGGGACCTCACCCCGTGGTCAAGAGGCAACAACCCTATGACAGTTTTTCACTTTATTCAGCTGCGCCCGCTCCTGATCTTCCGAGGTGGGACTAAATGTCCCACCTTCCTTGCAGGTGTCCGTAGCGAATGTTCGCGTCCAATTGCAGAGGCTGCGTAGTCGTCGACTCTAATAGCTGGGTTGGAGATGTGCGCGAAGGAAACCCGCACAGCCTGGGACCTGGAGCCTGGTGCCTGGAGTTCTGGACGAAGATCTCAGGCTTGCTTCGTGCTCTGTCAATGGCGGCGAAGGCCTGGCCCCTGTCACCAAGAAAATGGCCTTGCGGCCTTGTCAAAACACATAGGGAGCTTCGCCTGGACACGGTGAAGGTGGGACGGTGGTCGGTGCAGCTCAGAACAGCCTAAGCGTGCGTGCCTAGGTCGGACTGTGACTGTGGGTGTGGGGTTGTTCGGTGGAGATGTGGAGCGTGTGTGGCGGGCAGTGGAGATGGGGAAAGTGCTCAACGGATGGTGGCAGAGGTTTTGAGGGGTCTGGCGAGGTGGATGGAGGTGTGGAAATGGCGTAGACACCTCGCCAGTGGTTGGCCGGAGATGGGAACGATAGTGGTGGTCAGTGGCAGTCGAGGGGTCGAAAGTGTGAATTAAGAGAGGGGAAATGAAGAGGGGGAGAGGAGGAACTTATCTGTGGGTCTCTAGACAAAGGGGGGAGGCAGAGGGCAAGTGGCACGTATTAGCCGTCACTAGAGATGAAAGCCCTGAGGTGAGGATGACAGCGATGAGGAAGTGGTTGGAGGGGCAGGCGTGGGTACGGCGCGGCGCGGAGGAGCACAGTGGAGAGGACTTGATGAGAACCTCATCATGAATTCTAACTAGCACATTTTGACCTAAATAAGTATACAAAAGCACCTACAAAACTTAAGGGAAAGCCTAGATCAGAGAATTATAAATAAAATAATTCACAATGGGTAAAACTGTAATTTTACCAATGCAGTACACCAACGAAAATTCTAAGGGTCTAGACAAAGGTCAAGCAAACCTAATAAGAGACAAAGTGGGGTGATTTGGTTTGAAAAGGGTTATAACGACATCTAGGAATTAAATGACACCCTACAACCCTAAAACAAACCCACTTTAATTCACGAAATTTCAGGCAATATAAAAATCAATTAAATCCTCTAAAATTCATGGAAAAATATCCCCTAGGGTTTAGAACCTTCAATTTGGCCATTGGAACCTATCTTGACCAAGATTGAGAACCATACCCAATTTTTGATCTAATTTGGGTTTTTGTGCAAAATATTTAGTCAAACGTGGTCAAAACTAAAATCAACTTTTACCATTGGATTCCTTAGGTCCAAATTAGGTTTGTACCAAAATTTGAACCTAAGAGAGGTCCATTTTGACCTACTTTACAAATTGGTCCTTAACAATTACTTTCTGACCCTTAACATTTTGAACTCTTGCGTTTACCCTCTCAACTTTCCCTTCGTCTTTTACATACCGGTCCCTCTGCCACCCGCAGCAGCAGGCCATACCTCCGGCAACTTTGCGCGGAGGATGGCGCCGCGCAGGGTATGGGAGCCGGCCCCAGAAATGAGAGGAGGGTCCCCTACGTTGTCCTCTTCCGCATGGACCTCCTCCCATATCCTGTCGGCACCCATACTTCTCGTGCGAACGTGCGAGAAGTATGGGTCTCTTTTCCGGCCACGTCTCCGGCGACCAGCCCATGCCTCCTCCTCGTGTTTCCCTCCCTGCCAGCACCTATTTAAGGGACGGCAGGGGCTCCCGCTTCGGTCAAGCTCGACTTGGCCGAAGAATCCCCCCAATTTTGTCTCCTCCTCCTCCAGTCAAGAGTCCAGCGAGCTCCGGCGAGCCCTCCTCTTCTTTTTCGTCGCTCTGCCACAATACCAATGGCAGAGCTGCCTTCACTGCCTTCTTCCGCGTCGTGCAACACCCGTGCACGCTCCTCTAGCCCTGTCGTCGTCTCAGTCACCCCTCCCCTGGACATCTTCATCTCTGCCGACGGCAGGAACGAGCCGTCCGCCTCCTGCCCCCTTCGACCTCTTAGCTAGGTTAGAATTATTCCTTTCTCTCCCCTCTTTATTTCCCCTATCTTTATTGCGATTTTTATCCCCTCAACGCCGCAGTCCACCACCATCGTTTCCATCTCCGGCCGACCACTGGCGAAGGCGCTCCCATCGCTCCACGCATCCACACGCCTTGCCAACCACCTCACAAGCTCCACCTTCGTCCACTGTCCACTTTCCGCCCACTCACTACCCACCACACACACTCCATACCTCCACCGAATAACCCCACAAACACAGCCATAGAGAGACCTAGGCACGCACACCTAGGCCACCCCGCGACCAGCCAACCACCGTCTCACCTTCGCCGTAACACGGCGAAGCTCCCCAAGTGATCTAATGGGGCCAAAAGGCCGTGTTCAATGATCGCAGGTTTCGACCCCCTACCGCCATTGGAGTAGGAGCAAAGCTCCCGCGCAAGCTCGCTCCAGGTCACCCCGCTCCAGGAAATCGAGTCCCAAGTGCGCGGAAGCATTCCATGACTCTTTCGTACCTAGCAATTGGAGGCGTCCGCGACTGCAGCTGCTTCAATTAGGCTAGCATCTTCCCTGTGAGCATGAAGAAGCGGGTGGGACACTTTAGTCCCACCTCAGAAACACAAGCGGTAAGTCATTTATATTATTTTTGTGTCTTACGCTTATCGCCTTCGATACAAATGGGTCAGGTCCCTCGCCTACGCACGCGCAACACCCCACGCGCTAGTGCCTGCCCTCGTCCACGCTCACGCCCCGCAAGCCTAGGTCCAAACCCGATTACCCGACCAAGCACTCCTCGCGCACCACCCACGCCGGTGCGTCTGGTCCCGGGCACGTTACCTGACCCGCTTACCCGATTAAGGCTCTGGGAGCAAACCTTGGAGTGAATTTGAAAGAGAGAGAGAGAGAGACGTGGGGTGGGTAGGGGTTAGGTTTTGCCTAACCTTGTAATGTGCAGGGAAGCAAGAGAAGAAGAAAGGAGGAGGAGCGGCTGAGGACTTAGCCGCACAAAGTAGCAGAAGTTGAAGAAGAAGCAAGAGGAGGGAGCACAGCAGAGAGAAGAAGAAGAGACGCAGCTGAAGAGAAGAGAAGGAGAAGTAGCCAAGAGCTGCAATAGAAGAAGGAGCTGAAGAAGAAATTCAAAGGAAAAGAAAAGAAAAGAGAAGGAGGAAAGCCTGCCGCATAGAGGAAAGGAAGAAGAAGAAGAAGGCTGAGCAGAGAAGAGAAGAAGAAGCCAAGAGGAGAAGAACCTGCAAAGACACTGTAACAAGAGGCAGCTAAGGCGTCTGATTCAAAGAATTAGACGTCCGAGAAAGAAAAGGCAGAGAAAAAAGAGAAGGAAGAGAGAAAAGGAGAAGAAAGAAAAAAAAAGAGATTTTTGTTCCCTCTCTCTTTAATTCTTTGTAAAGTAGTATATTGTAGTGAATTGTGAATTTTGTAAGCTTCTAGAATTAAGTTTGCTCCCTGAGTTCGACCTCGGAACATTATAAATTTCGAGTAATAAATTAAAATAAACTGATCGTCATTTTTCTCAATATACTATAACGAAGATATCTTTAAAACACTGCGAACAACGACTATCAGCTTTTGGCGCCGTTGCTGGGGAGCAACAGGCATTCTAGAAGCTATTAAATCATAATTTCTAATTGGCTACTGACTTAATCTCTCTTTTTGTTATGCAGGCACAGGAAAGCAAAGAAGAAACAAGCAGCCGCACAACAACCACACCAAGGGACAGGTAATCTTCTATTGTCTCTTTTAAGCCCCTTAAATTCTAAAGAGGAAGAAGGAAAAGAAAAGCAATCTAGGAATTACCTGTCTTTTATACATAGTAAATCACAAGAGTTGCATGCTTTTAAATTTCAATATATTCTATCTGCATATCCACTAAGGGTAATTAGGGCTAAAACCTTCTTGCTTGAGCCCTAGTTACTTAATCCTGAGGTAACTAACTGGACCAATTAGAGCCAACCTAAGACTCAAAGCTAGGGTTTTAGAGACACACCTTCTAATCAAGAACTGAAAATTCCCAAAAGAAGTGTGCCTAAGCCATTGCTTGAAAACATCTTTTAAAAGAAACCCTAAGCAATCCGGCTCTTAAGTCACTTGAACCTTAAAAGACAGGACCTAACAAGCTCTCACGGGAACTAATAGGTAAAGTTGATCCCTTGGATCAACCAACCTTTAAATTAGGTCACTCTTTACACTCAAAAGGTTAAAAGTTCAAGTGAAGCCCTAAGCACCTTGATCCTAATTAAAAGTGGTAGACTTAAGAGGTCAAGGTCCCCATTCTGGTCTACCTGGAATCTCAGTGACAAGAGAGGTCGGGTGGGGGAAACCCTGTAACCCGTGGGGGCACTCTACCGTGTAGGGGTCTTCGCGGGACTCACCCTCTCTGGCTGCCTAGGAAATTCTCAGGTGGACAACCTTCTGATTAAGGGGTATCATCCGCCCCGAACCTCTATAGTCAACCAATATTTTGGGTGTCTTGATTGGGTCCAACACCTGCTAACCTCGTCCAATCCATCAGTGCATGTTCGGTAAGAGGTCCTTGAAACCTCCTCTAGAAATTCACTCTCCCCAAGGCCAAGCCTCGGTACCATTGTTTGTGCAACAACGCCTTCACATAGACCTCTCTTCTAATTTTGAACCCAACTCCCCTTCTTCCACAATGGCTCAGCCTATTGAAGAAGAGAATAATCTTGAGCAACAGCTCTAGTGACTCAATGATCTCTTCCAAAACTTCATGAACCCACTGCAGCGCCCCATGATGCGGGATCACTACAATCCCGCTACGCTGGCAATTGAGCCTCGCATCAGAATCTCGACTGGAAGACCTAATTCTGAATTGAAGCCCAATATGATCCATGCCATACCTAAATTCTATGGGCTTAACTCTGAAGACCCCTTCCAGCACATCAAACAACTTAAGCATCTGGCCCAAATTTTTGGGTCAGATGCACAGAATCGGGATATCTTACTCATGAAGATGTTCTCTTTCTCCCTTATGGACAAGGCAGCCCATTGGTATCAGACACAGACCCGCCCGATCAACACTTGGGAAGAACTTGAGTTCGAGTTTTTGAAGAAGTTCTTCCCCGTAGGTCGAACAAATGCCTTGCGCCATCAGATTACTCACTTCACGCAACAGACGGGAGAACCTCTTCATAAGGCATGGGATCGTTTTCAGGATCTCATGAGAAAGTGCCCCCATCAAGGAGTTCCTAAATGGGAACAAGTCTAGTCTTTTTATCAGGGACTCCGTGAAGATATTAGATTGTTCGTCAATGCAACTTGCGGAGGGAATATCATGGGTCAGCATGAAGGCACCGTGTGGGAGATTCTCAAGAATATGTGCGAGAACTTCATCAGCAATGACTCCATGGGATTATTCGACCGGACGAATACCCACGTAGCGGCGAACCTTAGGGGAGCACATGAGACGCAGGGCCTATTCACATCAGTCGACCTGGAATTAATGGCCAGTCGATTGGACAAGGTCTCTATTATTGAGAAGAAGGTGGATGAGCTGACTCAGCATTTGCAGTGAGCCACCTGGGCCGGCCATGTTTTGCATGTTAGAAATCGAGGTTACAAGTAACCTATCGATGTAATTGCAAAACACGTCGATCAGATAAAATTTATACTGAAACTCCAAGGGAGTCCCGGGTTGAACACAGGGAGGCGATGTTTACTTTAAATGAAAATCGCGCTTTGATTCGTTTCTTTTTGGTATTTTAGGGTTTTGTTATTTTTTTTGTGTTTTTGAAATAAAAGACAAGCAAATGATTCACAAGATAGAGATGTGGAACAAATATGACATATATATCAATTCAATGTCGATTACAATGAACTACAAAAGCATAAAAAGAGAGGGAGGTGAGAGGAAATCTCCTGAATCGGCTGTTCGACGAGACAACGGTGCCTGGCGGATGCTCGGACGAAGGAGGTGAGGAGCAGGACGACGGAGGTGAGATGCTGGAGGACGTCATGTTGAGGAAAGCTTCGGCGTAGTTCTGGAATGGAGGTGAGAAGACGAAGTTGATCTGCTACCGGAATGGAGGTGAGAGGACGGCTCCAAGGCAACCTATGAAGGGAGGTGGGAAGGAGGAGTATTTGGTGGGGCAGAGGTTCGCTACACTAATAAGCACCTTGGGAGCTTGAGAACAAGCTCTAATGGAGCGTTGGTAGGCTTGTTAGAGCTTGGGAGAAGGTGGGAGTAGAGTAGGTAGAGATGGCTTAGAAGGGAGGGGGTGTAGGTCCTTTTATGGTGGTGGAGAAGAGGCAAAAATCGTATCTAGGTCTTTACTGACGTCCACAAACGTCGCTGCAGCTGTCGCTGAAGATCCACCCTTAATTGTTCTTGCTGGCTCGCATGTGCCTTTAGTGACGTCCATAAATGTCGTTGCAGCTGTCGCTGAAGATCCACCTATCAAATCCTCTTGCTGGTGTGTGCAAACCATTAGTGATAACTGCAAGCGTCACTAAAGGTGCGTCGCTGAAGATTCGCGCGCTTCCCTGTTGGCGTGCGCTTCGCTGGCGCTACACGCTTCGCGCACTTGTGTTGCGCGCGCTAGCGTGCACGTACGTCGCACGGCTGCTGCTGCTGAGCAGTTGGCCAAATTGGAAATTGGGGGGGCTGCGGGGATTCGAACCCACGCCCCACCCTTGACAGCTGCTGTCTGGACCATTGCGCCAAGTGTGTGGATGTGTTGTGAGGAGGAGTTTGGTGCAAAGCTTCCCAGCCGTTGGATCTTGATCCAACGGCTAGGATTCAAGGGCGCGGATGAAGAAGGAGTTGGGCGGTGCTGCTGGACGGTGTTGGACGGTTTGGATGGCGCCATGTGGCACCATCTGGGTCGTCCATCTTCTTCTTGTAGAGGGTGCTACGATGCTCAGATCAAGGTGATTCTCGCGATACCGAACTGCGATCGTCGCTCCGGATCCATCCGTACGGTCGGATTTTCCATCTGAAACCCGTATGGATGTCGCATTGCCCCCCTAGCTGTTGATTCCTCGGGTTTAATGTGATGCTACGGGACTCCGATCTGGACGATTTTAGAGGCGTTAGTCTCCAATCGTCGTCCCGATCAGATCCGTATGGTCTGATCGTCCATCCGAGGCTCTGAAATAAATCCTCTTTTCTCCTGACCATAAAAAGGACCTAATTAACCTAAAATATAAACAATTACTCTAAATGCAAAATGATGCATGCTATGCAATATTTATATCATGATATACAGTGCTAAGCCCAGGAACTATCACAAATAAGCATTTTACGATGAATTTATACGTGTTTATCACCACCTCTGCGTAAAACTCCTTCGCACAACCCCCTCCCGAACGGGAAACTGTACAGAACATTTCCACCGACCTTCTCTAGGGATGGACTCGTATCCACCCCCATCTGACTCCAAGACCGGAGGAACCTCCGATCCTTTCTATTCTTGCCGGGGGAACCCTACTCCTCCCCCCATTCTCCAACTTTTCTGAGGCTCCTCAGACCTGCGAGAACCTCAGCGCCATCTAGAATGATCCATTTTCCAACACCTACAATTTTGGATGGCGAAACCATCCCAATTTCCAGTGGGTGAGAAATTCTCAGAATCCAAGACCACCTTTTCAGCCCCGTCCACAAGCCCCTCGTCCTTATCATCCACCTCAGCCTCGGCCCAACCCCACTTATCCATCTGGGCCCAACCAAGATCAAATGTCCCTTATCCTCCAGACTTTGGCTGACATTTAGAGAATGAATGCGGCTATCCAAAAATAACACAATGATGAAATCACAGAGGTTCGCAACCAACTTGCCCAATTGGCAAATTCTTGCCAACTAGGCACACTTCCTTCTCAGCCTCTTCCTAACCCGAATAGCGTGCTGACCCAGCGGCGCATTATGAACCCAAACCCGGGCCAAACGCACTTGATTTATCAGCCCCCCTCTGTTCCATTGCCTGGCGGGATGGAAGCTTCAACCTCCTATGCGGATTACCAATAGCAGCAGCCCATCTTACCAACACTTAACCAAAATCAGGTGGGAATAAATTCTGTAACAACCCGTAGTGGTAAGGCAACACATGATCCACCTTATCCAAACCACTCTAAGCTTGGTAGTGACCCAAACCCTAGGATAGTCATCCAGGATGGTCCTATGCCTGTCCTAGATCAAAAACCTAGACCTATCCTAAAGGAACCAACCAAGGTTCCATTTCCCAAGGCCTTGACCAAGGGAAAGTGGACAACTAAACCCGTGGCTCCTGAGGAGGACCTGATCAAGCTCTTTGAGCAGGTCCAAATAAACAACCCCTTGATGGATGCGATCCGCCATGTATCGGCTTACGCACGATTCTTGAAGAACGTGTGTACACCTCAGAGTAAGCCGAGAACCAAGAGTGGGAGTCCAATTGTATTGTCAGAGCAAGCCAGCTCTGTAATCCTGAGTAGACTCCTACCCAAGGCAAAAGACCCAGGCACTCCCCTGATTTCATGTAAGATCGGTGAAACCCAGTTTGATAGAGCATTATTGGACCTAGGTGCCTCCATGAACTTGATACCCACATCCCTACTTAACCATCTACAAGAATCTGAGCTAAAACCAACCGAGGTGACATTGCAGTTAGCAGATCGATCTATCAAGTCACCTAAAGGAATTCTTGAAGATGTTATTGTTAGGGCGCGGGATTTCTACTTCCCCATAGATTTCATAGTCTTAGATATGGACGCACCTGAAAATCCAAGGGATACACCAATCATACTAGGAAACCTTTTCTGGCCACTGCAAGGGCCAACATAAGTTGTGAAGAGCCGCAAATAGAACTGAAATCTCAAAATTGATATCTTTAAGGCCCAACAAGGGATCAATTGCGGTGCCATTGAACAAATTTGTGATATTAGAGCTGTGGTTAATGAACCACGACTTGAGGACAACATAATTATTCCTCATCAACCACAAGAAAATCTTGAACCGCAATTAGAGGAGTTAGACCTTGATATAGACAAACCTATAACTCCTACCCTTGTACCCCACACTCACTTTGAACCACCCGCTACTGCTAATAACCCCATTCTTGAACTTAAATCCCTTCCCGAACATTTAAAATACGTCTTTTTGGGTTCTAATCAGACATTTCCTGTGATTATAAACTCCAAACTCACACCTGATCAGGAATCCCGTCTGATTACTATCTCCAGCAACATTGCAGAGCCATTGGTTGGACTCTTGATGACTTGACTGGAATAAGTCCCTCTTATTGCACACATCGTATCTATTCTGAAGAGGGCGCACGACCTTCACGTGAAATGCAGAGATGTTTGAATCCCAATCTACAAGAGGTCGTGAAGAAGGAGATCATTAAGTGGTTAGATGCAGGGATCATCTACTCGGTCTTCGACAGTCGTTGGGTGAGCCCAATCCAAGTTGTGCCTAAGAAGGCAGGGCTCACCACCATTACGACTGAAACCGGAGAGGTCATACCTACCCTTATAGCCAACTCGTAGAGAGTCTGCATAGATTACCAAAGACTCAATTCCTCCACGAAGAAGGATCATTTCCCACTATCATTTATTGATCAGATTCTCGAGAAGTTAGCGGGAAATAGATTCTTCTGCTTTGTTAACGGGTACTCCGTTACAACCAAGTGGCAATTCATCCAGAGGACCAAGAGAAGACCACATTCACCTGCCCCTTCGGGACGTACGCGTTCCGAAGGATGCCTTTCAGTCTCTGCAATGCACCTGCAACTTTTCAGCAGTGCATGCTTGTCATATTCTCTGATATGGTAGGTGATTATTTGGAAGTCTTCATGAATGACTTCTCAGTTTTCGGGGAATCATTTGACGATTGCCTCCAGCATTTGGTTCACATACTCAGGCGTTGCATTGACGCAAATCTGGTTCTTTCCTGGGAAAAGAGCCATTTTATGGTGCTTGAGGGGATTGTCCTAGGACACTTAATTTTTGAGAAAGGCATCCAGGTGGATCGAGTCAAGGTTAATTTGATTTCTAGACTTCCGATGCCTAGCTCGATCAAGGACATCCGATCTTTTCTGGGGCACGTCGGTTTTTACCGTCGTTTCATTCCTGATTTCTGGAAAATCGCGCGTCCCCTAACTACTCTTCTCTCCAAGGATGTACCCTTTGAGATTTCCAAGGAATGCACTCAAGCTTTTGAGATCCTTCGTGACTGAGTCACCCAAGCCCTGATCCTACAATCCCCTGATTGGTCTCAACCCTTTGAGATCATGTGCGATGCATTTGACTTCGCTGTAGGAGCGGTTCTGGGGCAGAAGATTGACGGGAAACCCGTGGTCATCTACTACGCTAGTAAGACACTTGACGAGGCTCAGCGTAACTACACGGTTACGGAGAAAGAGCTGCTAGCAGTAGTATTTGCCCTTGAAAAATTCAGATCTTATCTCCTGGGTTCCCACATCATAATCTACTCGGATCACACAGTCGTGAGGCATCTCCTTGCAAAGAAGGACGTGAAGCCTCGATTAATTTGATGGATCTTACTATTGCAAGAATTCGACCTCGAGATTCGCGACAAGGCGGGAAGATAGAATGTGGTAGCTGACCACTTGTCTCACCTTCCTTCTGAGATCATCGACCCTTCTGGGCCCATCACGGAGCATTTTCCTGATGAGCACCTCTTGACTATTGGTACTAGGCTTCCTTGGTTTGCTGATATAGTAAACTACTTGGCATCACACCAGATCCCATCTGATTGGCTGAAGGCCAGGAAAGAAAAATTGCGTTCCGATGCCAAGTACTACATCTGGGAAGACCCATACCTATTCCGCATAGGTGCTGACCTAATCATCCAACGATGTGTCCCGGAGGGTGACGTGCCTTCGTGCGTGTGTGTTAAGAGGTGTCGTTATAGTTGCACTTGATACGTCGATTTTAAAAGAAGTAAACGGAGGTGAGTCCGAGTGTCGATCTCAGGGAGGCGTGGAAATCGGATTTTGTTTACCACTTGTTGTCACGAAAAAGGCGGAGTTTTGCTTGCGAAAGAAACGGTTTTGAAAAGCGAGAGATAGAGAGAGTTTAGGGTTAGAAAGCTCTTTGGTTTTGATCATGCACTTTAAACAGAAATTAAAAAGGCAACTAAATGAAAAATAATTTCATTAAACATGCATTCATAGTTCATGGTTTACAATATTAAATACATGCTTCAACAAAAGTAAATGAAAGCTTAAAAGAGAGAGAGAGAGGTAGAGAGAGAGTGGAGAGCGACGAGGCAGCCACGGCGGTGGAGGAGGCTCCGTCGGCGGCTCGTCGTCTCCGGCGATTACAAGAGTGCCTAAGACTAGCTAGGAGAGGAGTGGAGTAGTTGCAAGTGGGAGAGGATGCCTTGAATGGTGGTAGAAGGGGGTTTAAATAGAGTTAAGGGCTTCCTAAAAGAAGAATGTGCTTTAGCGACATCCAGAACGTCGCTAAAACCGCTTCCATATACGTCGGTGAAGGTCTGCTGCCGCCGGTCAGCCGCCCGCCCCTTTCTCTCTTCAGGCGCGATCCGTGGACGTCGAACGAGAGCCGTCCGATTGATGATCGGACGGCTGAGATCCTCCCGCGCCTGCGCTAGGATCGCGCTTCGGGCGTGCGTGCGCGCGCGCGTTTCCGCCCGGCGTGCGCGCGCGCGTGGGAGGTGGGGCGCTGTCGTCGCGCCGCGTGGCGCGATCCTAGCCGCTCGCTTCTGATCGCGCGGCTCAATTTTGCCGCGCCCTTCGCCCGCAGACGATTTTTGCTCCGCGCGAATCGAACGCGCGTCGCCGCAACGCGGGCGTGCGCGCTAACCGTTGCGCCACGCCCGCGCTTTGTCGCGGCGACCGCGGGCGAGCGCGCGGATCTCGGCCGTTCGATCGAAGATCAACGGCCGAGATGCGTCCTTGGCTGGCTTGGGGGCGTGCGGGCGGCGGGGGCGGGGCGACGTGGCGCGTTCTAGGCCGTTGATCTCCAGATCAACGGTCAGGATTTCTTGGGCCCATTGTGGGAGCTCCGGATGTCGGATTTGGCCGATTTTGAGTCCGTTAGACTCCGTTCGTCGTCCTGAATCCATCCGTGCGGTCCGATTGCTCATCTGAGGCCTGCTTTGACAAATGCTTTACACAAATGGCCATTAATACAGTTTATAAGCAATCTTGGTACTTGATGCATGCAATGCTCCTATTCTACTTTATGTTGTGCCTTTTATTCTAAAGATGGGCCATATTCAACCTAATTACTACCCCCTTGCGTGGTGTTATCATACCCCCATGCTTACTCCTTGCTAGTCCCTAGCAAGGTTTATTCTAGCCTTTATTTCTTTGGCGAATTCAAGAAGTAATTGCTTAGGCACTTCGTTACTTGTTAATAAGAGGAACTATACGAAGATCTTAATCTACAAAGACTAAGCAGCGCCCGGGTGTCTGCCAAAATACGAATCGCCCGAATCCTTGCTTTGTATATATAACTATACTTATGTATACGTATATATCTATATATGTCTTTTTAGAATTTTTAGAATTCAGTGTGGGTTGGTAACTTTTTACGGCTACCCAACCCACCCAAAACTCGGTCAAAACCCTAAGTGCTAAGCATCTTGGTGTGAATGTTGTGATAGACTTACTTAACGGTAATTGAGACAGACTTCGAGTTTCTACGCCTCTAGGTGACCGGAAAAGAAAATAAATTTTTGCCTGAAGGTGTATTTGTTCGATTGGTAGCTTTCTCCCTGCGTTCATTTTACTTGGGGTCAACACAAGGATTTTCCAGTGTATATCTCCCCGGCTTGTACTACTTCCCCGCTTCTTCCTTAGGTGTTTTTGGTCTTCTTTTTTTGTGCAATTATTGAGCTGGGCTCTGGACAACCGACCAATGGGCTGTTACCCACGATCACTTGCCATCCATACTTGTGCGGTGAAGTATGGTTTATTTTCTTTTCTTCTTCTCTTTTTTTTTTTTTTTTTTTTTATTATTATTTTTTTTTTTTACGTAGGTGGCTTCCCTAATCTCAAATGTACCTAGAGGCAGTGAAAAAGAAATGGCCTGTGGCTGGGTTCTGGACAACCTGCCAATGGGCTGTTACCCACGACAACTTGCCAGCCATACCACCCTAGAGAGTTCATTAGCTACCCAATTTCTGTCAAAATCTCCGAGAAGTGAGTATGTGCAGAAATGTGTGCAGATGCTTAGACTCAAAGTTTTCCTGAGTTAGAGGATGAGTTGATAAGTCGTATACTTATCACCTTATTTATTAGGTGGATTAGAATAGCTTAAAGTTGCAAGGATTCGCCGCTAAATCCATATTTTAATGGACACTAGGGCTGATTAAGCCTGAAGGCCTGAAAAGTCTAAGCGTTTAAGTTCTTTTTGTATTATTTCCCACTATTGGCAAGTTTCTAATGCCTAAGTTTTTCTTCCTAAATTCAAAATTTTTTTTTTTTTTTTAATCAATTAATTTATTCATTCAGACTGATTAATTAAACTCAGGATTATGCAATTTACCATCCCCCCCATGCTTAAGTTGGACAATGTCCTCATTGGCAGATGCATGGATGCAGAAGGGTTCAAAAAGATAGTACCTGAGTGATGTAAACTACCAGATCAGTCTGAATCCGCTGGGTTGCCTCTCAGGAAGCGCTGAGTTTAACGCCTCCAGCTGGGCGGTGCCTGGTGTCAGCCCTCAACAAGGGTGACACTCTCCTTGGGGGGTACCTGGGCCAGGAAATGCTTCAATCTTTGACCATTGACTGTAAAGGTGTGCCCGGTATTAAGATCGGCGATTTCGACTGCCCCATTGGAATAGGGCTTGACCACCCGAAATGGTCCTGTCCATTTGGACCTAAGTTTCCCTGGAAAGAGTTTCAGGCGTGCATCAAATAGCCAGACTTGTTGGTTTGGCTCAAAGGTTTTCCTATGAATGAGTCGGTCGTGGACGGCTTTCATTTTCTCCTTATATAGCCGACTATTGTCAAAGGCGTCCCGACGAATTTCTTCAAGCTCAGATAATTGAAGAGTCCTTTGCGCACCAGCTAACTGGGGATCCATGTTACATTGCTTAACAGCCCAGTAAGCCCGGTGTTCCAATTCGACAGGGAGATGGCAAGCTTTGCCAAAGACCAAGCGGTAAGGTGACATGCCTATCGGGGTCTTAAAAGCGGTCCTGTATGCCCACAGGGCATCATCAAGTCGTGTGGACCAGTCTTTCCTGCCAGGTCTCACAGTCTTCTGTAAAATGTTCTTGATTTGTCTGTTTGAGACCTCAGTCTGCCCATTTGTTTGTGGATGATACGGGGTGGCAATGCGGTGGTTTACCCCGTATTTTCTAAGTAGGGCACGGAATTGGGAATGGATAAAATGGCTTCCACCATCACTGATCATGGCCTTGGGTATTCCAAAATGGGAAAAGATGTTCTTCTTTACAAAGTCCATGACCGCCTTGTGATCGCATCGTCGGGTGGCAACGGCTTCAATCCATTTGGAAACATAGTCTACCGAGACCAAGATATACTCGAAGCCGTTGGATGGTGGAAAGGGGCCCATAAAATCGATACCCCAAACGTCGAAAATTTCGACAATCAAAATGGGCTGAAGGGGCATCATATCTTTTTTGGTCATTGTCCCTAGTGTTTGGCATCGTGAGCAAGTCTTGGCAAAGATGTGTGCATCCTTGAATAGGGACGGCCAATAAAATCCAGACTGCAAAACTTTTGCAGCTGTTTTCTTGCCAGAGAAATGGCCGCCACATGCTTGGTCATGACAAAAGGAAAGCACACTCTGAACCTCGTCTTCGGGGAGGCACCTCCTGATGATCTGATCAGCACAGAGGCGAAACAGCATGGGATCATCCCAGAAATAGTGCTTGGCCTCAGCCAAGAACCTGTCCCGTTGCTGTTTGGACCAGCTGTGCGGGGTTTGTCCTATAACCAGGTAGTTGACATAGTCAGCATACCATGGCATTTTCTTGTCTTGCACGGCTAGGATGTGTTCATCAGGGAAGGTATCAGATAGAGGTAGGGAGGGTCCAATGTGGTCTGGATGAAGTCTTGACAGGTGGTCAGCCACCACATTTTTCGATCCGGCCTTGTCTTGGATTTCCAGGTCAAATTCCTGCAAAAGCAGGATCCATCTGATGAGCCTGGGTTTTGCATCCTTTTTGGCCAACAGGTGCCGGATGGCTGAATGGTCGGTGTAGATAGTCACGTGGGATCCCAGCAAGTATGATCGGAATTTTTCCAGTCCAAAGACTACAGCAAGCAACTCTTTTTCTGTGACCGTATAATTACGCTGGGCCTCGTCCAACGTTTTGCTCGCGTAGTAGATCACCACGGGCTTCTTGTCTTGCCTTTGTCCCAGGACAGCGCCTATGGCAAAATCTGATGCGTCACACATAATCTCAAAACCCTGGGACCAGTCTGGGGGTTGAAGTACCGGTGCGGTGGAGACTAAGTCCCGGAGGGTATGATAAGCCTGGGTGCAATCAGGAGACATGTGGAAAGTTGCGTCGTTGGCTAGAAGGTCGGTCAAGGGTTTGGAAAGTTTGGAAAAGTCTTTGATGAACCTTCGGTAGAAGCCAACATGTCCTAGAAAAGAGCGAATCTGTCGGACCGAACTAGGTGGAGGAAGTTTGGAAATTAAATCAACCTTAGCTCGATCTACCTCGATGCCCTTATGCGAAACGATGTGTCCGAGGACAATTCCTTCCTGAACCATAAAATGGCTCTTTTCCCAACTTAACACCAAGTTAACCTCGATACATCGTTTCAGGATTTTCTCCAAGTTGCTCAAACAATGGTCGAATGAATTCCCGAATACAGAGAAATCATCCATAAAGACCTCCAAGTATTCACCCACCATTTCTGAAAAAATGGCTAGCATGCAACGCTGGAAGGTTGCGGGTGCGTTGCATAACCCGAACGGCATTCGACGGAATGCAAATGTGCCATACGGGCAAGTGAATGTGGTCTTTTCCTGATCTTCTGGAGCAATTGCGACTTGGTTATATCCTGAATATCCATCCAGGAAGCAAAAATACTTCTGCCCTGCCAATCTTTCAAGGATTTGGTCAATGAATGGCAAGGGGAAGTGGTCCTTCTTAGTGGCTTCGTTAAGCTTCCTATAATCAATACACACCCGCCATGCGGTGGTGGTGCGGGTGGGAATGGATTCGCCATGATCATTAGTGACAACGGTGAGCCCAGCCTTCTTGGGAACCACTTGAGTGGGGCTCACCCAGGGGCTATCAGAGATAGGGTAGATGATGTCGGCGTCGAGCCACTTGATAATTTCTTTTTTAACGACCTCCCGCATGTTAGGGTTTAACCGTCTCTGCATCTGGCGGGAAGGTCGGGCCCCGTCTTCCAGGTAAATCTTGTGGGTGCAATAGGTGGGGCTAATTCCTCTTAGATCTGAGATGGTCCAACCAATGGCGGCCCGATGTTCTGAAAGAGTTGCAGTCAACCTTAGTTCCTGATCCTTGGTTAGATGGGAATTAATAATCACTGGGAAGGTCTGGCCAGGTCCCAAGAAGACGTACTTGAGATTCTCGGGCAATGGTTTAAGTTCAGGTGCGGGTGGGACCACAGTCGATGGGAATGGAAAGGGCGGTAGTTGATCAACATTGATTTCTTCAAATGGTGTCATGTGATGATACTCAGCCTTACAGAGGTCCACAGGTAATGATGGTGACGAGTCAGAACTACGGGTTTGGTGGTCTGAGATAGAATTGAGGGTAAGGCATTCCTCGATTAAAGTTTCCACGGGATCATGTTCCTCAATGTAATCACAATCAAAAGACTTTGTTGCCCGGAAGATATCTAATTGCATTTTCCTGTCTCCGAAGGCGATTTCCATACATCCCGTGTCGCAATCGATGTTTGCTTTAGCCGTGGCTAAGAAAGGTCTGCCTAAGATTATGGGTGCGTTCTGTAATTTTTCAGGGACTTCCATGTCGAGCACCAAAAAGTCGACTGGGAAATAGAAGTCCTTGACCCGTACAATCACGTCCTCGACAACCCCCTTCGGGGTTTTCACTGATCTATCCGCCAGCTGGATGGTGACAGGGGTTGGTGCCAGCTCCCCAAAACCAAATTGGTGGTACAAGGTTGTGGGAATTAGGTTGATAGAAGCACCTAGGTCCAGGAGCGCTCTATCAAATGTCATGTCCCCGATGTTGCAGGAAATCAGGGGTGCTCCTGGGTCAGTTCGTTTGAGTGGAAGGTTGCTTGATATCACGGAACTGGCTTGCTCAGAGAGTACAACCTTCCTAGGTGCTTGAGGTCTCGTCTTACGCTTGGGTGTACAGGCATCCTTTAAGAACTTGGCGTAAGCGGGGATGTGTTTGATAGCTTCTAGAAGCGGAATATTAATCTGTACTTGTTTAAAAATTTCCATCAGCTCCTCAGTTTCCACAGTATTCTTTTTTCTCTTGATTGTTTCCAAGGCCTCAGGATAGGGTGTCTGGATTGGTTCCATGTTTGGGTCCTTGGTTGGTGCTTCTTCTAAGTCGGGTAAAGTCTCGGGGAGAGTCGGCCATTTGGGATCCTGGGTTTTGGTGCCGCTTCTCAAGGTCACCGCATTCGCAGAGGCATTGGGGCCATGGGGTGATCCTTGAGAAGATGAGGATGAAGAGGCGCCAAACCCAGGAGGTGTTTGTGGAGCCGGTTGGACCATATGAGCCTGCCCGGGGTTGCCTTGGAACCCTTGCGAATTGGGGCCTCTGTTAATTATGTTTCGCGGGTTTGGTTGTGGTTGGGAAGGTAGAGATCCTTGCTGTTTACAGTCCAAGAGTTGGCTTAACTGTCCCTTTACCAAGGCCATTTCCTCCAGATGTTTTTGGTTCATGTCAGCCATCATCTTTATTAGGGTGTCCATTTGGTTTTGTGGGGGAGGGGCCGCCCTATTTTGGTTATATTGGGGTCTAACTGGTGGTCCTTGCTGATAAGGGGACAAGTGTGGCTGTTGGTTTGGCCTGGGCTGGTTTTGGAATTGCGGTAGTTTCTGGTTTGTCCAACCAAAGTTGGGGTGATTACGCCAGCCGGTGTTGTAAGTGTTGGAGAAAGGGTCAGGTTTTGCATATCCTTGGACGGCTTGCACATCTTCTAGAATAGCCGATGTTGATGAAGAAGGAAGGGAGTAATCAAGGGTCGAGGGAGCAAAGGTCCCTCCTTGGAGCATGGTTGGGGGTTGTTCCAGGTTTAGTTGGGTGAAGGGTTGGACCAGGTCAACATTATGTGCTCCTTTTGCTAGGGTGAAAGTCTGCAAGGGGTTCCTGGTCTGGTTTAGAAGCTCATCAATCTTCTTGTCCACCAATTCCACTCGATCCAACTTTTTGGCAATAATGTCCATGTCAACCATTCCAGAATTTGCTTGCACCTCATAAATCCCACCACGGGGTTGACTGGATCTGTTAAACTGGTTCATGGAGGCATTGTTGAACGAATTCTCGCTCATAGACTCAAAGAGCTCAAACGCGCTCTCCTCATCTTTGTTTAGGAAGTTTCCCCCGCATGAGGCATCGACGAAGTTCCGTAGGTTGCTATCCAGACCGTGGTAGAAGATCTGGGCTAATTGCCACCTTGGAACTTCGTGGTGTGGGCATTTCCTCAAAAGTTCATTGAATCTTTCCCACGCCTCATGAAATTGTTCCCCACCCTGGAGTGTGAAGGTAGTGATAGCTCTTCTGAGGGCATTGGTCTTTCCTATGGGGAAGAATTTCTTTAAAAATGCATGCCTCAGTTCCTCCCAGGTGGTGATGGGTCTACCTAGGGTTCTAAGCCAATGAGAAGCCTTGTCTCTTAATGAGAAAGGGAACATCTTGATTAGAACAATATTAAGGCTAATGTTCCTAGGTTTTACTGTTCTTGCTATGCGGTCGAGATCTTCTAGGTGCTGAAAGGGGTCTTCATTTGAGCTTCCATGAAAGTGGCTCTGGATTAGACTTAATACATTAGGTTTTAGCTCAAAATCGTCTCCCCCTTCGGGGATCCTAAGGTGTGGCTCGACTCTAATGGCAGAAGGGTTATAGAAATCACGGAGGGGTCTTGGCTGGTTCTGAAACGGTGGTAAATCAAGTGGTGGTTGTCCTGGTATGTCATTGAAAGGTGGTGGTTGTTCTTGCGGGTTCTGTAACCGTTGTATGGCTTGCATGATGGTGTGGATTTGTCGTTGCTGAAGCCGATGGTTAGCATTGATTTGAGCCTGGACGACAGCCATAGCATCTGGTGGGGGTTGATCTTCAGCCTCATCTACCCTAGGTTCAGCCATGTTTTCAACAGAGTTACGTCGCCTAGATTCCTGCCCCAAAACACACAATTCGGGATGCAGTGAGCGCCTCCCGTGCATACACTAGAGAAGAACTGGAGGGGATGCGGAGGGCGACAGATGCGAGAAATGTGTTTCAATCAAGCACGCAAGCCTAATCCTTATGGTGTATTCCTTAGGAGACCTAGAAATCTCACAAAGGGTGATTAAGTCCGTAAGCACTGGACTTCCCTTCTCAAGGCTAATCTGGCCAGGTTGATTACGAGGGGATTGCAGGGAAGGTTCTTCCTTTGGCTTACGCCTCCGGTTCCATAGACCCCACAACCGCGGTCGTTTGACACTGCCCCGCAGCCTAGCCACCAGATTCTACCAAGGGAATGAAAGCCAAGTGCCTAGCCGACAAAACCTCTCCTTTTGAGACTTAACTCAGTCCTGCCTAGGGCACGTCTACTCAGTTTTAAAGGGCTAGGATAGTGCTTGTGCTTAGGGTGATGTGATGAGGCGTTGATTGGGGTGGTGCCTCTTAATGTTTTACTTTCAAAGTGTGTGCTTCTAGCAAAACATGATTTTCAAGCAAGGATTTGTTAAGATATAGTGTCTTTTTAGTGTTCATCCTTACTTAAGTACTTTTTAGGGTTGACGTGTCTTAATTTTTTCAAACAAGTTTCAGTGGGCACGTCAAGTTCTGCACACAACTTAGTGAAAGTAGATTTCCTTTTATTTTGTAGAGGCTCTAAAACCCTAGTGTACTCATCCTGATAATCATGCAGCTTCTATTAGATGAGTCAGTTTTAGGGTTGAGTGGTGCGGCCCAGGTCAACTCACAGTGGCTTCGCAAACACCACTCAAGAGAAAGAGAAAAGAGCACTCCAAGAATTTATCCAGCATATTAGAGTGTACATTTTTTTGTAGGGTGATGTGTTAAGAATGTGGGTCAAGCAATCATTCACCACGCCAATTTTTTTCAGTTTTTATGATTTTTTTAGATTTTTCACGCAAGCAAACAATGAGAGAGAGAGAGTACTCACTATCGGTCCTCGAGGCGTCTACTTCCTTGCTACCATAGTGGAATGCATCGCTTCGCCGTCCATGCGCCGAATTCCTGCATCCGTCAAGTAAAAAGGAAAATAGGGCATTAGACGATATGAGAATGAAGGTGGAATGGAGGTGATAAAACAAATCCGTTGCCTCCCCGGCAGCGGCGCCAAAAACTGACGTGCCTTCGTGCGTGTGTGTTAAGAGGTGTCGTTATAGTTGCACTTGATACGTCGGTTTTAAAAGAAGTAAACGGAGGTGAGTCCGAGTGTCGATCTCAGGGAGGCGTGGAAATCGGATTTTGTTTACCACTTGTTGTCACGAAAAAGGTGGAGTTTTGCTTGCGAAAGAAACGATTTTGAAAAGCGAGAGATAGAGAGAGTTTAGGGTTAGAAAGCTCTTTGGTTTTGATCATGCACTTTAAACAGAAATTAAAAAGGCAACTAAATGAAAAATAATTTCATTAAACATGCATTCATAGTTCATGGTTTACAATATTAAATACATGCTTCAACAAAAGTAAATGAAAGCTTAAAAGAGAGAGAGAGAGGTAGAGAGAGAGTGGAGAGCGACGAGGCAGCCACGGCGGTGGAGGAGGCTCCGTCGGCGGCTCGTCGTCTCCGGCGATTACAAGAGTGCCTAAGACTAGCTAGGAGAGGAGTGGAGTAGTTGCAAGTGGGAGAGGATGCCTTGAATGGTGGTAGAAGGGGGTTTAAATAGAGTTAAGGGCTTCCTAAAAGAAGAATGTGCTTTAGCGACATCCAGAACGTCGCTAAAACCGCTTCCATATACGTCGGTGAAGGTCTGCTGCCGCCGGTCAGCCGCCCGCCCCTTTCTCTCTTCAGGCGCGATCCGTGGACGTCGAACGAGAGCCGTCCGATTGATGATCGGACGGCTGAGATCCTCCCGCGCCTGCGCTAGGATCGCGCTTCGGGCGTGCGTGCGCGCGCGCGTTTCCGCCCGGCGTGCGCGCGCGCGTGGGAGGTGGGGCGCTGTCGTCGCGCCGCGTGGCGCGATCCTAGCCGCTCGCTTCTGATCGCGCGGCTCAATTTTGCCGCGCCCTTCGCCCGCAGACGATTTTTGCTCCGCGCGAATCGAACGCGCGTCGCCGCAACGCGGGCGTGCGCGCTAACCGTTGCGCCACGCCCGCGCTTTGTCGCGGCGACCGCGGGCGAGCGCGCGGATCTCGGCCGTTCGATCGAAGATCAACGGCCGAGATGCGTCCTTGGCTGGCTTGGGGGCGTGCGGGCGGCGGGGGGCGGGGCGACGTGGCGCGTTCTAGGCCGTTGATCTCCAGATCAACGGTCAGGATTTCTTGGGCCCATTGTGGGAGCTCCGGATGTCGGATTTGGCCGATTTTGAGTCCGTTAGACTCCGTTCGTCGTCCTGAATCCATCCGTGCGGTCCGATTGCTCATCTGAGGCCTGCTTTGACAAATGCTTTACACAAATGGCCATTAATACAGTTTATAAGCAATCTTGGTACTTGATGCATGCAATGCTCCTATTCTACTTTATGTTGTGCCTTTTATTCTAAAGATGGGCCATATTCAACCTAATTACTACCCCCTTGCGTGGTGTTATCAGAGGGCGAAATCAATAACATTCTCTCCTTCTGCCATGACCAGGCATGCAGTGGCCATTTTTCTAGGCACAAAACCGCATCAAAAATTCTCCAGTGTGGCTTTTACTTGCTCACTATCTTCAAGGATGCATACAGTCACTGTAAGGCATGCAGTCGTTCCCAAACTTTGGGCAACATGAGCCAACGCAACATGATGTCTTTACAGCCGATTCTCGTATGCGAGATTTTTGATATTTGGGGGATTGATTTTATGGGCCCCTTCCCTATTTCGGACGGCTTCAAGTACATTTTACTCGCTGTGGACTACGTGTTCAAATGGATCGAAGCCATTCCAATCCGAACCTATGGTCGTCATCAAAGTCATTCATTAGAATATCTTCTCACGGTTTGGGATTCCTCGTGCGATCATCTCTGATGGAGGGGCCAATTTTACCAATGCTCAGTTCAGGTCATTGATGACCAACTACGGGGTGCCTCACCGAATCTCTACTCCTTACCACCCCTAGACTAATGGTCTAGCTGAGCTATCAAATCGAGAGATCAAGAAAATCCTACAAGTTACTATTCGACCTGACAGGAAGGACTAGCCGTCCAGACTTCCGAAAGCTTTGTGAGCTTATAGGACAGCCCACAAGACCCAATTAGGCATGTCTCCTATTAGGTTGGTGTACGGGAAGGCATGTCGCCTTCCCGTCGAACTGGAGCACAAAGCCTATTGGGCAGTACGGAGCTGCAACTTAGATCTTTCTAAGGCTGGAACCCACAGAAAGCTTCAGATAAGCGAGATTGATGAATTACGCCTTGACGCGTATGAGAACTCGTGAATCTACAAAGAGTGGGTTAAAGCCTTTCATGACAAGCACATATCTAGAAAGATCTTCCACCCTGGTCAAAAGGTCCTACTCTTCGATGCCCGACTCAAACTCTTCCCTGGGAAACTGCGATCCAAGTGGGTCGGACCGTATCTTGTCCGATAGATTTTTGGAAATGGAGCCGTCGAAATCAGTCCACTCAGCCACGATTCCGAACCTTTCGTCGTGAACGGTCAGAGACTCAAACCGTTCATTGACGTAACCATTATAGATTTGGCTGAGTCATCATTTATCCTCCATTCTCCCTGAACTTATTGCACCCAGCCGATGGCGTAAAACTCAGCGCTTAACTGGAGGCAACCCGTCATTCTTTTTGAAAAACCCGAAACATTTTCTGACATTTCTTTCACTTTAGGTTCATCCTTTAGGACAACCAACTTCATCTCAGGTACTCGTACCTAAGATTAGAAATCATCCGCAACAGTCACCTCGACCCATCCACTCACCAAATACCTGTCCAAATGCATGAATCAAGCTAAATAAAAATCCACCTAATGTATAATGAGGACATTGCAAATCTTAGGCATGGGGGGTGTGAAAGTGCAATGAAATGACATAATAAGAAATGATTTCAACAAAAAAATATGTATATATGAAAAAAAAAACTTTAAAGGAGGAAGAAAATGCTGGAAAACTGTACAGAAAGAGGAGGAGAGAAAGAGCAGAATGATAAAAAGGAGCACAAAATGAAAGAGAAAAGGGATAGTCATTAATAAGAAATTAAGGAATTAACCAAAGTTCTAGACCACATTAAGGAAAATAAAAATAAAAGTGCACAACAAGATTAGTAAGAACGTGAACCTTAAGCATTCTTGGCTAGACTCTTAGTACCCGTTAAGATCTAGATATTCCTCAAAAGGTTGAGGAAAATGAAAAGCTTAAGTATTAGGTCCAAGGCTTAGGGAGCATTCGACCTCGTTAACTGACTTTCGGTTTATGGGACTCAATAACCTAAGCACCCAAATTCACACACACAGTCTAGTTCAGTGAGCAGAAATATCAAAATCACGCAAAAGCGTTTCAAATATTCTGAAAATGTCACCTAGATTAAGAGCGGCCGATCAAAACAAGTTGATTTGGACGAGTTCCCGACACGGAGAGGTGGGAAATTCCCCTCGAAGATGCGTAACAACATATCATCTCCGCGGTGCTTGTCTCCTAGGATATTTACATATGCTACCGAGGGCATGTAAGCACTCTGCTGGTTCAGATTCCATGGATGGCATTATCACGAATTGTCAATTGCAAGGGTCTGAATTCGGCCACGGAACACCATGGACGGGATTATCTCGAAATCTTGAAAGCCAAGGTTCTGGGGGTTACCGTGGGTAGTACTATCTCGAAGCATCGACTGCCAGGGATCCTTAAGGATTAACGATGGGGACAAGGAATCCGATACAGATCGTGTTGTGAAACCAATCCTAAGCTAAAATTAAAAAGAAAAGAGTGAAAAAACTCTCCAAACAAATAAACCTTTTGTCTCTCTCTTACAAAATGCACTGCAAACTGAACCAGGGCTAAAAATATCTCAAGCACGAGTGCTTTAACCACGGAGTCCAATAAACCTTAGGTTAGTTCCTTTAGGCCTTAAAAACCTTTGCGAAAGACTGAGACTAAAGCTAGACAGATTTGGATCTTGGTTGGTACTAGAGTACCTTTTAAGCTTATGATTGGCATTCTGACCTAATCAAGGATACAAGAGGAAAAGTACTTATCAAAATTTGATGAAAGAAATTCATGGTCTAGAATAGAGGTTAAAACCTTAAATTTTTGCTAAGGGACTAGCAAAAGCTAATCATGGGGGTATGATGAGAACCTCATCATGAACCCTAACTAGCACATTTTGACCTAAATAAGTATACAAAAGCTCCTACAAAACCTAAGGGAAATCCTAGATCAGAAAATTATAAATTTGAATATAAAATAATTCACAAGGGGTAAAACTGTAATTTTACCAATGCAGTACACCAACGGAAATTCTAAGGGTCTAGACAAAGGTCAAGTAAACCAAATAAGAGAAAAAGTGGGGTGATTTGGTTTGAAAAGGGTTATAGCGACATCTATGAATTAAATGACATCCTACAACCCTAAAAAAAATACACTTTAATTCACGAAGTTTCAGGCAAGATAAAAATTAATTAAACCCTCTAAACTTCATGGAAAAACATCCCCTAGGGTTTAGAACCTTCAATTTGGCCATTGAAACCTATCTTGACCTAAATTGAGAACCATACCCAATTTTTGACCTAATTTGAGGTTTTATGCAAAATATCCAGTCAAATATGGTCAAACCTAAAATCAAACTTCACCATTGGATTCCTTAGGTCAAAATTGGATTTGTGCCAAAATTTCGACCTAAGGGAGGGCTATTTTGACCTAATTTACAAATTGGTCCTCAACAATTACTTTCTGACCCTTAACTTTTTGAACTCTTGTGTTTACCCTCTCAACTTTCCCTTCGTCTTCTACATACCGGTCCCTCTGCCACCCGTAGCAGTAGGCCATACCTCAGGCAACTTTGCGCGGAGGATGGCGCCGCACAGGGTATGGGAGCCGACCCCAGAAACAAGAGGAGGGTCCCCTGCGTTGTCCTCTTCCGCATGGACCTCCTCCCATGTCCTGCCGGCACCCACACTTCTCGTGCAAACGCGCGAGAAGTATGGGTCTCTTTTCCGGCCACGTCTCTGACGACGAGCCCATGCCTCCTCCTCGTGTTTCCCTCCCTGCCAGCACCTATTTAAGGGACGGTAGGGGCTACCGCTTCGGTTAAGCTCGACTTGGCCGAAGAATCCCCCCCAATTTTGTCTCCTCCGTCGGTCAAGAGTCCAGCGAGCTCTGGCGAACCCTTCTCTTCTTTAATTTTTTGTAAAGAGAAGAGGAGAAGAAAGAAAAAAAAACAGAGATTTTTTTCCCTCTCTTTAATTTTTTGTAAAGTAGTATATTATAGTGAATTGTGAATTTTGTAAGCTTCTAGAATTAAGTCTGCTCCTTGAGTTCGACATTGGAACATTCTAAATTTCGAGTAATAAATTGAAATAAACTGATTACGTTTTTCGCAACATACTACAATGAACATATCATTAAAGCACTGCGAACAACGACTAGCAGGACTCTGCCACTGGTACGGTGGCAGAGTGACGATAGGAGGGAGGAGAAGTCGCTGAAACTTGTGGGCAGATGGCCGGAGACGAGAAGAGACAAATTTCAGGGGATATCTCTGGCCAAAACAAGCTTGTCTCCTGCGGAGGGATCTACGCTTGCTTATAAAGGCACAGGCAGAAGGAGAGTCGCAAGGAGGCGACCAAAAGTCTTCGTCGGAGGCATGGCCTGAGTGAAACCCATACCTCTCGAGGGTTCGCACGAGAGGTATGGGGCGATTCAGGGCATGGGGAGTTGCTCATACGGTAGGGGGCTTCCCAAAGAGCTCCCCTTTCAAATCTAGAAGCAGCTCCCTAGGGAAACGAGGAGAAAACCACTTAGAAACCTCGTCGAAAGTATGGGTCCCTGCTACAATGGTAGAGGGACCTGAATGAAGAAAGTGATGAAAATTTGAGAGGGTTTTTGCAAGGGTTTCCAAAAGTTAAGGGCCAGAATGTAATTGGGTGGACCTTTTTGCAAAGTAGGTCAAGATGACCTTTCCTTAGGTCCAAATTTTTGTACAAACCTAATTTTGACCTAAGAAATCCAATGGTGAGGTTGTATTCTAGGTTTGAATATGTTTGACTGGATATTTTGCACAAAAGTCTAAATTAGGTCAAATATTGAGCTTGGACCCCAATCTAGGTCAAAACAGGTTCCAAAGGCCAAATTGAAGGTTATAAACCCTAGGGGATATTTTTCCATGAATTTTAGAGGGTTTGGTTGATTTTTATCCTTCCTGGAACCTTGTGAATTTAAGTGGGTTTGTTTTAGGGTTGAAGAATGTCATTTAATTTTTAGATTTCACAATAACCCTTTTCTGACTGAACCATCCCACTTTTTCTCTTATTAAGTCCAATTGACCTATGTCTAGATCCTAAGAAATCCTGTTGATGCACTGCAATGGTAAAATTGCAGTTTTACCCTATTCTTCAGGTATTCCTTTCAGATCAATAATCCCCTAAATTAGGCCTTCTTTTAGGTTATACAGGAGCTTTTGTTCATTTTATTAGATCAAAATAAGTTAGTTAGGGCTCATGATGAGGTTCTCATCAGGTATACATCTAGGGAGAGGATGTAGCCCTCAAATCACTCACCATGCATGGGAATATGGTTTACATGGATAGGAAGACAGGTTGGCTGGAATACCTTCTCTCATATAAAAGGGCTCCCTTTATAGAGGTCTAGAGCACACACGCCCGAGAGCACTCTCTCGAGCTTCCTCCTTGAGGAGGTGCATGCAACATACAGAAAGGTAGAGGGGACAACCCTCGACTGTTTGGTAGCTTTTCCAGATTTGTTCCTCTACTAATGGCATAACTTTCACAGTAGTGGTGCAAGGCATATACTATGCTTGGCATGCAAGCCATAAAAAAAAGAATAAAATAAAAAAGGAGTGGGATCTGCCTTAGTTCCTAAGATACCGCTACGCTTCACTGTCCCAGCAAGCCTTGCCACCTTGGCGCTTGGCAGACAAGGTAAGCAAGTTGACTGGGCAATCCAGGTGATCCGACTAAGATGAGCACCCGAGAGCGACTTTGATCATTGCGCTAGTTGCCTTTAGATATGGCAGGGTGTTTTTTGGCTGTAATCGACTTTCTGCAACATTCGTCAAACAATCACAATAAAGCACTACTAACAGGTTTTTATCCCTTACAACGACGCCAAAATATGATCGCATGACTACCGGTTTGTACAAAAAAAGGTTTTAAATGTCGTTATTGTAGTATACGTCACAAATACAAACCGTTATCGCGTCAATTTTATTTATATACTTAATTTTTACTGGTTTCTTCCAGGTCGTTCACTGGGAGGCAGTTATTGATACAACACTCTCTAAGTCCAAAAACATTCTTTAATTCCAAAAATGTTGATTTTATTTACAAAAATAAATGAAAGAATCAATGAATACAAGAATTTACTTAATTATGTACAAAAGAATACATTACAATGCTTGGAAATAAATGTACACACACAAGCATTAAAAACTATGTACAACTACTCTTGTTAGTTTTTTACAACTAATATAGTTAATATCTAAGTATAGGTACAAAAATAACTAATAATACTTACTATACTAACTCATTATAACATACTAACATCTATAGTAACATATATAATAGATACAGTAACATATATAAGTATTGCTAAAACCTTAGTAAACTATATGCATGACATTAGGTAAAAACTATTATCTATACTAACATATATATATATATATGGTGACAAATGTATGTAGATTCCCAACTAGGAGGGGGTGATATAATAAAATGCGAAATAAAATATATACCAATCTCACAAAATAAACAATCACACAATGTACACAATTATTTTTAGGTGGAAACCCAAACCGGGTGAAAACCACCACCTAACCCTCTCGAGTTAGGATTTTTCGATTATCCAAGTTGATCAAATCCACTAAACGAATCACTTAAATGAGGGTGATTCAACCTCAATTACAACCACGCTACAAGTGCGAGGGTAGCGTTCCTCAACCCCTTCTCTTCACGAGAAGGATTTTATCCCACGAAGGAGACGAGAATTCGCAAAGCGAATACCCAACCAAATAACAAAGTAAAATAACAAATATAATCCTATAGAGCCAACAAAGATTTAAACCTAGCTTCTATAGGAATTGGGAAACTTCCCTTTGCAAGGAGTGCATCAAATCGATGATGCGGGTGCGTGAGCCACTCGACGGTGCAACGTCGCTCTTGTGAACTACGGCAGGAGAGCAGGTGCGCAAAGGCTTGATGCTCTCAAGATGAAGAACTTGAGCTCGGAGAGCAAGAGCTTTTTCAGGACACAAAAGAGTAGAAAGTATGTTTCTTGGGTGTGTCTTGGTGTGTCTAGGTGTGTGTTTGTGTGCAAGAGGTTCCTCTCTATTTATAGAGGCCTTAGGAAAGCTTTGGAAGGCTTTGGAAAGCTTCCATAGCCGTTGGGTGCACAGCCCAAGAGAATCAGGCCGAAATCAGGAATAATCATTGCTCTGACAGAGTTATCAGACGTCTGATCCTGGCATCAGACGTCTGGGAAACCAGTTTAACACGTCTGAAAATAAGGTCAGACGTCTGATTTTATGCGGGTTTCTTCCTGACTTGAATCAGATCTAAACAGGGTTCTAGTGCAAGTCCATCAGACGACATACAGGACGTCTGGAACTATGTCTGGACGTCTGGAAACCTACTTTTTCTGCGGGAATGGATTTCCAAGAGATTGCAACGGTTATGAGATCTCTGAAAAGAGATTTTGGGTCAGTCGAGGCAAAACAGTCATTTATCAGACGTCTGGAAAGGCTTAAGGATGTCTGATAAGGCTCTAACAATCATATCCTTCAGTGTTTGTTAAGCCAGCCAACGGTCCACTAATTGGACGTCTGGCAAAAACATCAGACGTCTTCTAAGACGTCTGGACTAATGTCTGGACGTGTGATTTCATCAGACAGAGCTAACTAAGTCCAGCCAAAATGTTATCAAACGTCTGAATCAATAGTCAGACGTCTTAAAACATATTATCAGAGGTTTGATTTTGGAATTAGACGTCTGAAAAGGTTGTTTGAACCCTATATTGGTTTTCTAAGTTCTATATAGAAAACCTAAACATCCTAAGGTTGTGTAGGTGCTCCTAGGACTACTGTTTGGGTACTTTGAGGCTCTTTAACATGATTTTCTAAGGAACAAAAAGAGCAAGGAAATAAAGACAAAAGTACATGAAAGAAATAAACAGAATTCTATCCTATTCTTCTTGTCCTTCCATCTTCAATCTATCGCTCCTCGCGAATCTCCTCTGTTTTCCAACAAGCTCCTCCAATCCATCCTGGATGTGAGCTCGAACTCCGTCTAATCACATCTCCATTTGCAATTGACCTAAAATCTAAGGCTCCAAGTGCAAATGTTAAATGACACGTGTTTTGTTATCATCAAAACAAACGATCGTGGTGCTCTATCACCAACAATCTCCCCATTTTTTATGATGACAAAATCACAAATAATAATGCAAAAAAAATCCTCCCCCTTTTTGACATTATCAAAAAGGTTTGATTGATTTTAAATTTCCTATAACTCCCCCTTAAAACATGCTCTTCTATGAATTTCTTTTAACAAAAGTAATGTCCTCTCCCCCTTTTTGTAACAACAAGATAGCCATTATTTTTCTCCCCCTTACTAAAGGAAAATTAGCTAACTTGCAACTCCCCATTAAAAATTGATAATTAGCTCATAATTTTTTTAACTCCCCCTATCTAAATGCTAATAAAAAGATAGGATAAAGAATTTTTACCTCCCCTACCATGGCCACTAAAATGGTTCAAATGGTGGTGGTGGATGCCACATCGGATGGGGCTCCCATCCGTAGCTTGGAGGCCCGAGCATCGGTGTCGGTCTCCAATCTGGTGGTCGACGTGCGGCGGGTCCATCGTTTGTTCGCCGTCACGTCGGTCTTCCTGCTCTCCTCCTTAGTCTACTCCTTGGTTCTCCCAACTCGAGTTGACCAGCCTTGAGCTTGTAGGTCCAGTCCTTTGTGTTGTAGTTATCTCTGGAACCTACAAAACAAGATTCCAATTCTTTCTTCGGTATCCAAGTGAGCTTGGTTTCGGATCTGGTAGCAGGTCTCCTTGACGGAGATCCTTTCTCAACCTTAGGGCTATAAAAATTATCTACTTTGTTGATTAATTTGTTGGAGTTTTCCCTAAGACATGCAATTTCTTTTTCTATAATATGCATCTTAGTCTTTAAATCAGAAATTTCTAATTTTAAAATATCATTTTCTTCAATCAATTTAATATTTTCATTGATTAAATTTTTATTTTCTAATAATAGGTTATTATCCTTTGGACTAGTTTCTATGTCCTTGAGTTATTTTTCTAACCTATCATTTTCATTTTTAAGAAAGCTAAGGTTCTTTCTAATGCTTTTGTGTTCTATTTTAAGTGATTTACTAACTTCAAAAAGCTCATTAAAAGCGTCTTGTAAATCCTGGTTTACTTCATTGTCGGAGTCGCTTTCGCTGTAGATGTCGCTTTCTCCGATTACCATGAAACCCATGCAAGCGGTTTCATTCTTTTTCTTTTATTCTTCTTCTTCCTCCGAGCTCATCTCTTCATGAGTGTCCTCTAACTTCCTCCATATCTCATGGGCGGTAGTGCACTCTTGGATTTGCTTGAATTCTTTCGGACTCAACACGCAATACAGGGCATTTATTGCCTTTGCGTTGAGTGAAAGCTCTCGAATCTGCAGCTGCGAGTAGCCTCCTTAGGGTCGCTTCGGGATCTCGTATGGGGTTTCGCAACATCCCCATATCTCAAACTCAGTGGCTTGGAGCCACGTCTTCATCCTCAACTTCCAATATCCGAAATCCCTCCCGTCGAAATAGGGTGGTCGAACGGTGGACTGCCCTTCGGAGATTCTGATTGCGGCTATGCTCCCCTCCATGATCTTCTTGTCGGGTGTTACTCCGATCTCGCAAGAACCTGCTCTGATACCAATTGTAGATTCCCAACTAGGAGGGGGTGACGTAATAAAATGCGGAATAAAATATATATCAATCTCACAAAATAAACAATCACACAATGTACACAATTATTTTTAGGTGAAAACCCAAACCGAGTGAAAACCACCACCTAACCCTCTCGAGTTAGGATTTTCCGATCAACCAAGTTGATCAAATCCACTAAACGAATCACTTAAACGAGGGTGATTCAACCTCAATTACAACCACGCTACAAGTGCGAGGGTAACGTTCCTCAACCCCTTCTCTTCACGAGAAGGATTTTGTCTCACGAAGGAGACGGGAATTCGCAAAGCGAATACCCAACCAAATAACAAAGTAAAATAACAAATATAATCCTATAGAGCCAACAAAGATTTAAACATAGCTTCTATAGGAATTGGGAAACTTCCCTTTGCAAGGAGTGCATCAAATCGATGATGCGGGTGAGTGAGCCACGCGACGGTGCAACGTCGCTCTTGTGAACTACGGCAGGAGAGCGGGTGCGCAAAGGCTTGATGCTCTCAAGATGAAGAACTTGAGCTTGGAGAGCAAGAGCTTTTTCAGGACACAAAAGAGTAGAAAGTATGTTGCTTGGGTGTGTCTTGGTGTGTCTAGGTGTGTGTTTGTGTGCAAGAGGTTCCTCTCTATTTATAGAGGCCTTAGGAAAGCTTTGGAAGGCTTTGGAAAGCTTCCATAGCCGTTGGGTGCAAAGCCCAAGTGAATCAGGCCGAAATCAGGAACAATCATTGCACTGACAGGGTTATCAGACGTCTGATCCTGGCATCAGACGTCTGGGAAACCAGTTTAACACGTCTGAAAATAAGGTCAAACATCTGATTTTATGCGGGTTTCTTCCTGACTTGAATCAGATCTAAACAGGGTTCTAGTGCAAGTCCATCAGACGACATACAGGACGTCTGGAACTATGTCTGGACGTCTGGAAACCTACTTTTTCTGCGGGAATGGATTTCCAAGAGATTGCAACGGCTATGAGATCGCTGAAAAGAGATTTTGGGTCAGCCGAGGCAAAACGGTCATTTATCAGACGTCTGAAAAGGCTTAAGGACGTCTGATAAGGCCCTAACAGTCATATCCTTCAGTGTTTGTTAAGCCAGCCAACGGTCCACTAATTGGACGTCTGGCAAAAACATCAGACGACTTCTAAGACGTCTGAACTAATGTCTGGACGTCTGATTTCATCAGACAGAGCTAACTAAGTCCAGCCAAAATATTATCAAACGTCTGAATCAACAGTCAGACATCTTAAAACATATTATCAGATGTCTGATTTTGGAATTAGACGTCTGAAAAAGTTGTTTGAACCCTATATTGGTTTTCTAAGTTCTCTACAGAAAACCTAAATATCCTAAGGTTGTGTAGGTGCTCCTAGGACTACTGTTTGGGTACTTTGAGGTTCTTTAACATGATTTTCTAAGGAACAAAAAGAGCAAGGAAATAAAGATAAAAGTATATGAAAGAAATAAACAGAATTCTATCATATTCTTCTTGTCCTTCCATCTTCAATCTATCGCTCCTCGCGAATCTCCTCTGTTTTCCAACAAGCTCCTCCAATCCATCCTGGATGTGAGCTCGAACTCCGTCTAATCACGTCTCCATTTGTAATTGACCTGAAATCTAAGACTCCAAGTGTAAATGTTAAATGACACATTTTTATTATCATCAAAACAAACGATCATGGTGCTCTAGCACCAACAATGTATCCGTCACTAAAGCCCTTAGTGTTATATATATAACAGCTCAAACACTTATGCCAATCTATATTCACTATCAGTATACATTATTTATTTACATTATATACTATTTATACTTATGCTTATTATATATCATATACATATACACATACACACACACACACACATATACACATAGTATGGCATTACACTGCTCACGCACTCTTAACTCACATACACAACACACAGGCAAAGCTAACACTTAGCCGCAGACACTAACACATGCATAGGGGTAAGCTCCAACACATAGTAAATTTTTTAGCTCTTCTTTTCCTTTTCTTAGCCTGTTCAGACCAGATTAGTCTGATTTTTAACCAAAAATTTGTTTAATTGACAGGCGACCTTTTCGAGAGATACATAGCACCCATTATTGGGTGGGACCTGACCTCTACTAGGGCCACCCTAGTTTTTACTAAGTGCATTTTTATGCAGTTTATGGCTAATTATTGGGCCCACCCAAGCCCACACATAGTACACGGCCCCCGACCCGGTGCACCGCACAATATCATAATCTCATGCCAATGCTGGTATCAATATCAGAGGGAATGGGTAATGTGTGTGTGGGCACTCAGCGCTTGACGACTAGGTAGCCCACAACACAAAACATTAATATGGTGGTGCGGGCACTTTCACGTTCATGATGTGGTACAAAAGCCGAGCAACCATTGGCGTTGTAGCTGCGCTGGTTTGTGTTCTGATGTGGTAATTTTGGCCATCCATTTGAGGGTCATAATTTATTATAAATTTAAAAAAAATAATGGGATTTTAAAGCACTTACATATGGCTACATAATTATGTAGCTGTTGGTGCTAGAGTACCACGCTCATTTATTTTTATGATAACAAAACACATGTTATTTAACATTTGCATTTGAAGTCTTAGATTTCAAGTTAATTGCAAATGGAGACGTGTTTAGATGGAGTTCGAGCTCGCATCCATGGCGGACTGGAAGAGTTTGATAGAGGAGAAGGCGTTTCGCGAGGAGCGAAAGCTTGAAGAAGGAAGGAGATGAAGAATATGATAGATTTCCTTTCTTAGTCATTATACTTTATTATTTTGTTGCTCTTTATTTTATTTCTTGGTAGCATGTTAAAGAGCCTCAAAGTACCCTCAAAGTAGTCCTTGGAACACCTGCACAACCGTAAGATACTTAGGTTTTCTGTAAAGAACTTAAAACTAAAATAGGGTTCTGACAGCCTAATCAGACGTCTAATCTGGAAATCAAACGTCTGCCAGTGACCTTTAAGATGTTTGACTGTTGACTCAAACATCTAATAACTTAAGCTGGACTTTGTAGGTTATGTATGATAAAATCAGATGACGATACCTTATTCCAGACGTCTTAGAAGACGTCTGATGATTGTGATAGATGTCAAATTAGTGGAATGTTGGCTAACAAAGTAAACGTTGAGGAAAATAACCGTTAGGCTTCTAACAGATGTCCGTAGAGGACCCCAGACGTCTGATATGTGACCGTTGAGTCTCGTTGTGAGCCAAAATCACCTTTGTCAGATTATTCTAGCCGTTAACCTTGGAATCCATTCTCGCAGTACAATAGGTTTCCAGACGTCCAGACCTAGCGCCAGATGTCTTGTACATCGTCTGATGGCCTTACACTAGAACCCTGTTTAGGTTTGATCAAAGTCAGGAAGGAAACCCTCCTAGAATCAGACGTCTAACTTAGTTCCCAGACGTCTGATACCTGCAACAAACGTCTGAAGACCCTGTCAGAATCATAAATGATTCTGATTACGGCCTGTTTTGCCTTGGGTTCAACCCTAATGGCCATGAAAGCCTTCTAAGGCCTTCCAAATCCTTCCTTGGCCCTTTATAAATAGAGGACCTTTACTTTGCAAATACACACCCAAACAACACATTTCCACATTTCTTGTGTCAAAAGAAGAAAATCATCTAGAAGTGCTCTCCAAACCATTGCCCACACTCTTGAGAGCTTCAACTTCACTACACTCCCGCTCTCCCTCCGCGATTACAAGAGCAACGAGGTGCCATCGCGTGGTTCACGCACCCGCGTCGTCACCCCGACGCACTCCCAATTAAGGGAAGGTTCTTCACCTAGAGTAACTAGGTTCATTTATATACTTTGTTGGCTCTATAGGTTTGTTGTATTTTTTCATTGTTATTGGTTGGATATTCCCGTTGGGAATTCCCATCTCCATCGAGGGACAAAATAGTCCTTGTCAAGATGAGTGGTTTTGAGGCACACAGCCTTCGTTCAAAGTAGTGTTGTTGTATTGAGGTTCAATCACCCTTGTTTAAGTGACTGGGTTAGTAGATTTGATCGACTAGGTCGATCGAGAAAATCCAAACTCGAAAAGTTTAGGTGGTAGTTTTTACCCAGTTTTGGTTTCCACCTAAAAATACTTGTGTCTATTGTGTGATTACTTATTTTTATGAGATTGTTTATTTTATTTCCGCATTTTATATATCACACATATCTTACCCCCTCCCGTTGGAAATTATAGTAGTTACTTTAAAAAAATAAGTTAGTTTATTTTATAATTAATTAACTAAAGTTTACAGTTTTTACAAGTTAAATTAAGGTTAATTACTAATTATAGTATAAATTAGTATATTAATCATCAAATTAACTTAATACAGTATTAATATACATAATACATTATTTATTACATATTTTTATGGCATTTTAGAAACTTTATTTTAATTTATATAGATTTAAATATATTTTTTAGTTAGTTTTACTTATAAATAAACTATAAATACTGAAATATAGTATAAATATGATATAAATAAGTTGAAAATACTTATTATAATATAGTACAGGTATACAATATAAATTATCTCAGTATGAACTTAATTTACAAATTTATTTTATTTTAACTTAATAAACTACCTAGTTAACTTAATAAACTAATTATTTACTATATATATATAGTTAAATTATTGTTCAGTTGTTATAATATTTTTATTATATATATAAATATATATATACAGCATTAAGTACAAATATATACACATAAACATGTTTATATAATTACTTAGTTATTTTACATTTAAGTTATATAAATTAATATAAAACAATATAATAAAGTTATGTATACATTAAGTTATCCTAAATACTTAATTTAATACATAGAATACATATATAGATTATTTATAGATATTTTATACATATTATACAATATTTACTTATAACTTAAATTTAATTAGTATGTACAAGTATATACATAGTATTTTTAAGAGTTTTTAGGGTTTTTCTGATTTTTATGGGTTCTATAGATATAGTAGAGATAAAGGATGAGCGAGAAAGACAGAGATGAGAGAGAAGATATGTTTTTGGTGTTTTTAATGTTAAGTTCTTTTATTAAGTTTCAAGGTATTCTGAACTATCGACTGGTATGTTCTACCAAATCAGTGGTTCAGAATGCCTTGAAACTTGGTACACATTTAAAAATATACCTAATCTTGACCAAGCTAAGTTTATTTTATTTTTTAGAATTTTTTTAAAGATTTTTATTTATTTATAAAGTTCATACAAGTTATGGTCTTTAAAGAGTTTTCAAAAAGAATCTAAGACCCTAAATAGCTTTCTAATGGCTGGGAAGTCAATGTAAAACACCCTAGAGCATCAGCACACTATCTGAAACATATCTGAACAATTAATTTGATTTTTGTTGTGATTTTCATTAATATCAGGTTTTGGATAGTTTGTACAACTAACAATAGTTGACAACAAAATTTAAACAAGAAATCAAGACATTCAATTCAAATTATAAGTTATAACAATACATGAATGCTTGATACATGAGGTTCTATGATTAAAAAATATGTCAGCTCAACTACGACTCCAATTCCATCCCAAAAGTCAACTTTGATCAGACTCCAACACAGCCACATAGTGGCTGCTATAGCAGCTACATAACAACAGTTGAAATCTAAAATATGATCCGCTTAAATCCCTGCAGCAACCATTTGAAATCAAAAGATGGAACAAGAGTTGGACTTCTTAACTTCAAATTTGCAGCCACTGCTACCATCTCAATAGCAACAGCTGTTGCTTTAGATCTCTGGAAACCAGCTTAGATCAGACTTAAGAAGGTCTAATCTGAGGCACTTGAAATCCATAAAACTTCTGGCAGATCAAATCTTCCAAAATCCTTTTAAATTCATGGCTTGAAATATGAAAATCCATTGATGAAATAATTTCCAGACTGGATTTTGTAAATGTCAAAAAACATGTTGCCCTGAATGGGCATTTGCTATGGCTCCACCAAAATGATTTGATCATCTAAAACATCTGCACATCGTTAATTGGTGTGCATCTGTTCTAGGCGATCCTTTAAAATCAATCGGATCATTGCTCAAGCCTCGAATCAGGACATCTAATTTTCATGTACTTGAGCTACCAAACAAAGCCAGAAATCAGAGATTATTAAATTCAAAATTGGGCATAAGCACATATAGTGCTAAAACTGCGTTAAAACACCTTAAGCCCAATGCAATCAAGTCAGTCAAACATACGAAAGCTCAATTTGATCACTTAAATTCGATTAACACATGATTACTTCATAAAATCCTCATTCAACTCCAAGAATTCATATTAGTCCAAATGACCAAATAAACACAAATCAAACTGTATTGAGGGTGCTTGTGACTAATGGAATAAATGAATTCACCTAAGATGGAATTGAATGCACTGTGGGTCTAGAAGCTATTGAACTTTAGATCCATAGTGATTCTCATGAATGGAATGAATCATGAAATAAATCGTTAAGGAAAATAAGTGAATGTGATAGTGATATGCAGAGGGAGATTAGTGGACATGTGGATGGCAGTGAGTTCATCTCCTTTGATCTAAGTTGATTAGAGGAGGTAAGGGAGAATTACACTAATCTACTCCTAAGCTAAACTACAACATCATCAGGATTTTGATTTCTAACATCTAATCTACTCCTAAATTACTCTAACTAACACTATAGTTAATCTAAAAAATAGGAAATCCTAATCCAACAAGAGGAATGGGGTTGCTTGGATCCAAAGCCGACGACTAAGCAGGAAGAATGGGGGAGATCTCCAGCGAGTGAAGAGCCCTCTAGTGGAGCTCTAGGGTCGTCCTCAGGTGTACGTCTTCCCTAGCTGCTGGGAGGAATTGGAGGTGAACAACCACACCTCTGTCACAGATGTGGCGAGTGAAGGAGTTAGGAGAGCTAGAGAGGACGAAGGGATCGCCTTAAGCAAGTAGGAGGGGAGGTGATTTGCGTGCACGCGAGCTCAAAGAAGGACTTAAGTAGCCGAGGTATTGAATGTGGGCACCATGGAGGTGAAATCACACACCAAGGGCATGGGCGGCTGAGATGAGGAGCTAAACATGCGCGAAGTTCCAATCCAAATTGTAGCCGTCGGATGGGATCTGGGCGAGGTGGTGACCTCATGCGCTGAAGCGTGCGAAGCTTTGCAAGGATCAGAGCCACAAGATCAAGAAAGCAAGGAGTGAATGGCTAGGATGCAATGTGTTTATTGGGCGCTACAGTGGATCCACACAGCATTAGGTCTGATGGTGAAATTACGCAAAGGCCTTTATGGGTGAAGGGGTATAAGATTTGTAGTGCAGCCCATAAGTTGTGAGAAAGCACTTCAGAACAATCCTTAAATGTTGCAAATAGATCCCTACGGGCTTCAAAATGGTCCTTGGAAGGTTTGAAGTGAATATTATGTATATGACTTAAGGACCTAAGTGAGAAACCATAAATGCAAGATCCTAATGATGTCCAAAGGTAATCAAGTTTTTATTTAAGCTTAATTGAACATTAAGGAAGTTAATTGTACTTTTGATTTGAACTTTTGAACTCAAATATTTATTTAATTTACAAATGGATCATCAATTTATGTTAATGAATATAATATCTCATTTAATGACCTAATTTTACTTTTTTAGCACATATTTGATGTTTTAGGCCTTGTTCCCTATTTCCCATACTTAATCTTTTTCATTTGTTAATTCAATAGTATTTAACCTAATTTCTAACTTAACTTGTGCATTTTAGCTATGATAAGCCACACCTCATCATAGCTAGTGTGGTCAAGGCTCCTTGAATTGGACCTAGGCTTAAGCTCACCTTTGTCTAGGTTATGGGCTTCGTGGGCCTCTATCTAATGGCTCGAATTTTTCCTCCCTCGTCACAAACAAATTCACTATAACCTAAATCAAAAAAATCTCATGTATGATAAACCCACAACTTGATGGAGCCCTCATAAATCTTGGCCTCTAGTAGCGAGATCTCCTCATATATGTAGCCATTGTCAATCCCCATACTAGAGGAGTGCCTCTATTTTTGCTGCACCTAGATGACCTCTAGTTCGATGTTATTGACTATGCTGAGGTAGAGCACCTTTGGGCTTTAACATCTGAAAGAGCTCCTCCACGAGGATCGCGACCTCTTGAACATCCCGCAAATGGTGTCGTTGGCAAACAAGAGACTAATGGGGTTGGTGGAGATGACAAGTGATGGGGATTTTCCTTTGGCGATGGTAATGGAGTCAAGGACATGAATCTCCCTAAGGGCGAAGGCCTTGTGGCTTGAGGGGCTCCCAAGGTAGAGAGCCTTCAAAGCAAGGGAGACCAAAACATTTTGCGCAAGGATTTGGAATGCAAGGAGTAGAACCTAATGGCCTTCCACCATTCCCTACTCATCCATGTCATGGGTATGCCCATGGCTAAGGCTTTCGACCAAGACAACATCAAAATGTCAACAACCAGTAGCATGAGGGTCTTTGGCAAGTAGAGGGAGCAGAAGTCATCATAGTCACAATGCTCACCATAGATCATGGCGACAAAAGCTGAGCACGCTGACAAGAGGAAGGGCCTTAAGAGGGGGAGCCTTGCCAACAATGACCTTGTCCTATTGCTCCATGATCTCATCGCCCTATCGGGTGCATGGTATCCATGAATCTGGAGATGAATCCCATGGGGAGAGCACCAAGGGGGCAAACCTTGGGCAATGGGCTCAAGCGAGACCTCCTCGACCTCAAGCTTGAGGTCAAGCTCTTCATGTCTTGGTCGATACTCAAGATTGGATGATGTGCGAGACTCCATCCGCACTTGGGTAGTTGACCTCCATGAGATCCTCTAGGATGTCAACAACCTCTTTGTCAACTACCACATCGAGAGCGAGAAACTCCTCTCCCCATCCTCCTCCAAGAATTTCTTTCGATCAACCAATCCCTTGTTTTAAGTGCACTTGCCTCTACTTCTCTCTATATGTGCCCATAGGGAGGTGAGTGGGAGGAGTAAAAGGGGGAGATGTTGAGTGGCAATGGTTTTTGCAATGAAGGTGAAGGTGGTGGATAGAAAGAAGAAGATGGGGAAGGGGTAGATCTAACAAACATTAGGATAAATCTAACAAAACTTAACTCAAGGGGAACATTCGTAAACAACATTAGAATTTTAACGATATGTACATAAAATTTGGGAACTTAAGATTTCTGATGCCATATCGAAGTTAGGTTAAAATCCAAAAATACATTATCCATCAAAGAGAACATGGTGGGAAAAGGACAACATTGAGCAATGGCATCTTGTTGGATTGGGAAAAAATGATTGGCAGTCTTGTTGAGACTACACTTGTGCCTTTTGGTGGGAAAGATTTTTCAGGAATAGCAAAAATAAAAAACAAAAGGTCATTTCGTAACCTCTTCTTTGGCAGGACTTGAAATGAATTATGGAATAAAATTCAAATGGATCTAAATTTAAAAATAAAAAACTATAGTAAAATTAATAAGTTGAACTTCATATTATATATCATAAAATAATAAATATAGATTGTGATTAAATCAAGAGATAAGGAGGATAGAATAACTTCATTTCAAAATTTCTATGCTTGATTCAGAATAACTTTTCCTTTACATTGGAATAAATCGAACCAAATACACCTTAAGAGGACATGTTTCTAAATAAGTGGTATCATTGTTCATTAACACGAGATTTTGTTTGGGCTGAGAAAATAATGTTTAAAGAAAGTTGTCGCTAGCAACTTCTGTCGGATCTCCCTCCAACAAAATCATGTTACTGGCGTTCGTGGTTAATTGCTTTCCAGATCGTTAAAAAAAAAAAAAAGGTAAAGAAATATATATTATAATGTATTTTATATTGTATAAAATAAGGGTATTAATTTTAATTAATATATTTTAATTTTTTTACCAATGAAAATTATTTTCTATAAATGAAAAATTACTTTTTAAGTGAAAGATTACTTCCTATATGTGAAAAGTTACGTCTTAAGTGAAAAATCATTTACTACCAATAGAAAGATAAAATACACCGATGTCTTTTCATTTTCAGTTACTGTATTTTAATTTTCAGCCAGTTAAAAATCATTTCCAACTGATGTGTTTTGATCTGTTTGATATTCAATCGATTGATTCTGATCGCGTGTTGCAAAATACATTGCAACGTATATTTCCATATTTACATCCTTTCAAATTTGAAATCTAATTTATTTGAAAAATTAATTTTTATTTATTTAACTATTTAATCCTTTTATTTGATAACTTAAATTTGACTACAATAACGTAGGTATATTTAACATTGATTTCCACTTGTATTAATCAAATTTATATTAATATCGTACACTACCCACACATCTAACATCACACGTGTCATATTCCTAATCAATTATCAAATAAATAATATAATAATTGACATCATAACTTAACAATAATTTAACTAAATATAAACCGACGGTAACATTACTCCATAAATAAATATAATTATAAACTAATATTAATTTTATATTTTTTAACACTAAGTAAATTGCCTCTAAAATTTCGAAAACACAAAATATGACAAAAGAATATAATATGATAAATGTGAAGAGCACTCTTTTTACTCTTGGAATAAAAAGAGCAGTCATACGGACAGAAATGCAATCTCTCGTACTTCCTCTCCCTTGCTACATGAGACATACAAAATGCAGAATTTCTACGGAGGGTATGCAAGTAACTTTTCTATATGAAATTTTAAATTAAAAACAAATATCTAGATATTATGTGCCGTTCGTACTCCCATGCGTAACTTCTCACTTAGAATCCTTCGAAAAATGGAATGCTATATTTTTTAATTAGAATAGAGATGGTATTTGGTGTACTTTACTGTTAAATTTTTTTTTTTTTGTTGTTTCCGATGGGAAGGAGAGTAAATGAGAGCGCAGTGAGAGTACATTTAAAGATTTTTTTAATTTCATTTGAATTTGTGGCTGCAAAAAAAAAGTTATGATGGGTACGTAAGCTTGTTGTTACCCGCTTTTTAATGTATCTCCTGTCGAATAAGGCTATTTCTGCTTTTCTTTCTATGATTAATAAAAAATAGATAAAGTGCCGTCTTTGGTCGTGACTCCTCTAGTTTAAAAATAAAAATAAAATAAAATGAAGACAATAAATTCGCATATATGTGATGTATGAGTTGAATGCATCCAATAGCAAGTGCAAAAGATTTTGTTGCACTCTGCTGCCGGCGAGCCCTTTATTTGACGTTGAATTCTTTACTCGGGTCTGCGTGGAAATGGGACAAAATATTATATGAATATGTTAAAAATAGATTAAGAAAATAATTGTGTTTATTTGAGTGATAGAATAAGGAAAAGATTAAGTGAATAGATAAAATGTTCGATATTATGATGTGATATTAGTAATATTTATTATATATTATAAGAGTGAAAAATATTAATGTGTATTTATTTCATATTAAAGTTATGGATCCTATAATTTATTAGATATGGATCCTATAAATTTAAATAATTTCTTAAAATATTTAAGTTAAAATTATCAAATATTAATTTTCAATCGTATATCTTATTATTTACTTTCATAAGATTACTGTGTGAGACTATCTTTAAGATATTATAACTTCTCTCCCTTGAAATTCTGATGACGTTTTGGTAAAGATTTAATCAATTAATCAATATACTTTCGGTAGTAGTAGTGACTCTACTTTATGATGTACTCTTTGTTCGTCCCAAGGATAATCATTTCCTCCTACTAAAGGAGTTTGATTCTAATACCATTTGTAATAACTCAGATATGGTCAAATGAGAATAAACATTAGCTTCGATAATTTATTAGACCTGGGTCTTATTAATTCAAACAACTATCCAAAATGCTTAAACTTAAATTATCAAGTAATAATTTTTAATCATTTATATTTCCCTACTCATTTTTGTGATTTTCCTACATGGAGCTATCTTTGAGGTATTACAATCTCTCTCGTTTGAAATTCAGACGTCATTATAAGAGTTCAATTAATCAATCAATTTAATTTCAGTAGTAATGTTAGCTCTGCTTCATGATGTACACTTTAACTACCTTAAAATTAATCCTTTCATCCTACTAAAGAGAACTTAGCTCCGATACCATTTTCTAATGACTCGAACCTAAACTTAAATCTAATAAAATAAATACCATTGGCAACTTATTGAACTTAAACCTTATAAATTTAAATAGTTAATCAAAATGTTTAAATCTAAATTATCAAATAATAATCTTCTATCTTTATTTTCTTTTATTCACTCTTATAAATTTAATATGCGAAATTGTTTGAGATGTTACAACGACATTAAAGTATAGTTTACTTGGAGGGTTAAACCCTCAAAAGAGGGGGTTAACCCCTAGTTACTTAACTACTTAACCTTTTATTTGCTAACCTGGGTTTAGCAACTTGAACATGGATTTGTCTAATACTAATTTCAATTGGTATTAGATAAATCCGTGTTAAACTTTTACATCATTTATGTTTCTAATATCTCTCATATTTTATATATCTAATACTACTACCAAGTAAGTACCATAAGAATTAACACTACAACTTAATACCAATTTAAATAAATATAAACTGATATTAATAATACATCACAAATAAATATAATTATAAACTAACATCAATTTCATATTTTTTAACATTGATTTTCTATTTTCTCAAGCAAACTGACCTTGATAGAATCCTCCATGAAAAAAAAATTCCACCTGCAAAATTAATTGAGGTTGCAGCTCGTTCCCGGCAGCTATACTGACGTTCCCCCCTCTTGAAGGTTCTTCTTAATTTCGGTGCCTTGTTGCATCCCTCGCAAATCACTTCCAGCCAACGCCTTTTTAATCAATGACCACTTATACATTGGCTCCATCAGGGGTAGGGGTTGGCGGCTGATCAGTCTAGGTTAGGTGGATTCATATTGTTTAGTTTGGGGTATATTCGATTTAAGTTGAGAAAATGATCCTATGATATCGAATTTAGATGATTCAAGTTGATTTAGGTCGAGTAAAACTTAAATTCTACGTATGTTTGCTAATAGAAAAAGATTTTTTTATTAAAATACTTTACACCGTAATAACTACAAAATATTCCAACAATCTTATATACAATTAAATGTTATATATAATTACAAGAAAAAACTCCTAAACATATGTTAATATTATTTACAAAATAATTCACCTATACATTTAGATCAGAAACGAGTAGATGGATGTACTTCACGGATTGTGTGATTTGGGTTGTATATGTTAAATCCATCAACTATTCTAAATCTCATATAGCTTTTACGATTTAGATCTTAACTCAACCTATAGCATGGATAACTCAGATCAAATGACCTATTTTTAATTATTTAAATTAATTATTTAGATTCATCCAAATAATGTTCACACCCCTGGTAGGGGTGACTCCTCTGTGTTTCTTCTCACGGCGAGCTCTCCAAATATGATAAAAGAATCTACCCAACCATATGCTTGGCAGAGCAATTAAATCCTCCTCCCCAATAGAAAAATGGCTCAATGAAATCAACTAGGCTTGACTGCACGTCCACAACTTTCAACCCTAACCCAAACCATACTGCCCTTAGCAAAATTGCATCTCACATAATCGATGCTCCATGGATTTCCTCGTCCCCATCCTTGCCCTAAGCACACTACCAAAGGGAACAACATCGTCGAACCCATTTGGTTGTGAGTTAGTACCTACCTTTGGTTAAGTATTAAGATGAGATAAGTAGCATAGTAAGTATTGGATGTTATAGATGAATTAATATATTATAAGTTGTGTGTTGATATCATGAGGAAGTAAAGAGAAAATTATTATTTACTTATTTTATATTTAATATTAAATTATTATTTATTATAACCTTGTTAGAAAGTGGAGTAGATTCGGTTAGATATTATAAATAAATTTATATATTATGTATATAAAATTGAGTTGATAGTTACCGTAAATCATGTACTTCAAGAAACTATACATGCATTGTTCGTTTGCTCCGTATAACGTAAGAAATCCTATGATTATAACCCACAACCAAACGGCCATATAAATAATTTGCATCTTGGCCTAAGTCCCTTTGATCGCTCTGCTTCTTTGAATTAGCTTAGCATCGGTGCCTACCAAATTGTCCCCACATTGGGTATGAGCAGATTCCAAGGAAAATGCTCCCTTTGTATGAGGGTCCATACCCAATGATCATGTTTGTGAATGTTAAGTATCACCTCAAGAATTGGCCGACACATCTCTTCATCAGAAATTTGCTGAAGTTAAACTTAGGCTATGTTTGACAGACAACTTGTAATCTAAGTAAAGGATATGGGAAGGCTTAGGAGGGGGTTTAGAGGTAGGAGGCAGGATACAAGGCCCAGTATTATTTTCTGTTCATACATATAACTAAAAAAATATTTATTAAAATTATAATTCATCACATCAAAATCTACTCTTTTATTTCTCTCACAAAATTAACGTATCAATCATTAATAATCCTCCAAACTATTACACTCTCATGCAAAAAAATAAAAAAAAACACAAATCATTATGATTAAAGACATAATCTCTTTATACATGAAAAGAAGAACCACCGAGCATCAAATGATTGAATTTAAAACAACAGTTGTTCATGTTTCGTATAGCTGAATATGTACCCATAAAATTGCATTTTGATATATTTAACTCCATTATTTTATGATAACGTATCCTGCACGTCTCCCCCGCTTTCCCCCCTTTTTTCCTCCGAGGTTCGAAGCCCTAACAAATATGGGACTTTGATGTAGGTTGATCGGAGCTCCCTACCTCCGGACCTTCTTCCCCTCTCCTTGGACCTTCCCTCTTCCCCGATTGAAGGTGTTACTTGACATGCAGCTATCATGGAGCTTTGTGGTGCTCGCTTGTGTCGACGGTGGTTGTCCTTCCTCTTCATCAATTCGCCCTCGTGGGGGTGTCGGTGGTGGCGTTCGTCGAGTTTGCGGTGCATTCTTGGAGCACGTAAATCGGTCGCCTTCCTCCGACTGACCGCCCTCGTCCTTATCGATTGGCAGCCCTCGCACTCCGACCGCGACGTGCTCTACCGCTCCCCTCTCAGGTCGGTTAAGCTGTTGCTGCGATCCCCTTGCCGATGTTTCCATGCGACTGCGGCAACGAGGGAGTGATGCGAGGTTGTGGTGTCCATGATGATCTGTTATTGCTGTGTTTGTTTTTTGTGCTGTGGAAGAAGTTAGGTCTTTCTTTTTTTTTGATTTTTTTAGTGTTGCTATGTTTTGAATAGGGATCACATGTGACTTCAGGTTACCACGGTCGAGTTTCCTGACGTGAGTAAGGGGTTGATTATTCGATATCTCATTAGTGTGATTTTCAAGATTTTATCTCATTGGTACTTTAATGTTCTACGAGTTAGGATTACCCTCCTTAAGGAGGTCGACATTCCTAATTCACGGTATACTTTTTTTTTCTTTTTCCTTTATTTGTATTTTGATTTTCTCTCATTCTACGTGACGTAACCTCCTCCTATTTGAAGGTGTTAGAATTCTTTGTGTTTCTCTTTTCCTTGTAAACACATTCTTTTGCATCGAGTACTTCTTTGTTGATAAAAATTGCTCTTCCAAGAAACAAAGAAAACCCCATTATTTTAGATCACGAGAAGTTACCATTGTTATATTCATTGTGACTGTCTTACCAGCATTATGAAATATCCATGGATAAAGTCAAAGAATGGATGGATAAAGAGTTATCAAAGGATGTGCTAATCATGAGAGGATTGGCGCGTTTCATACTGTCGGCACTGATGTGAAATGAAATTTAATAAAAGAATGAAAGGACAGAAGGCTCCGAGGAAAAAAAAAGGACAGGTTGAAAACTCAAAATCAAAGATTAAAAAAAAGGATAATCAATATGAGAAATCCAAAAATGATTTTGTGGAAGCAATTTTTGTGGGATGAATGAAGGGATAATGACTATGTATTCACAGCAACCGATCTACATGGATATAAGGATCTTCGACTCTTAAACTCGTCTCTTTCATCTCAGACGTCTCCCAACTAAGAATTGATTCTCTATCTCTAAATCTCTTAGAGCTGGAGTTGTTCAAATAAGAAATGATTTGCAATAACGAATGGTTGATATTGGAACAATTAACTTGAAAATGAATGACGTTGTAGTACCCTGAAAATAATTTTATATAGGAAATTTATAAAAATAATCAGTGGATGTGAAAAATGAGAATTGTTATTTTACGGTATGAGCTCAAGTATTTTAAGTGCTCACTTTACATCCAATGAATTCATATCTAATAAGTTGTTAAGATTATTTTTTCTCAATTAGATTTAAATTTATACTTGGATTGTTACCAATGGTATTATAGTAAAACTTCCTTTACAAGGAGAAAAAGAATTATCTTGAGAATGATCAAAAAGTGAGTCATGAGGTGAAACACCGCTACTATTGGGAGCACATTGATTAATTGATGAACCTTAAATAAAATGTTAGGGTTTCAAGTGAGAGAGTTGTAACATTCCCAAAAATAGTCTCACATAAGAAATAGATGAAAATGCATAGTATTATATAAGTAATGAGAATTACTAGTTAACAACTTGGACTTAAATATTTTGGGTAATTAATTTTGGTCAATTGGACCAATACCTAATAAGTTGTTAAGATTAATTTTTCTCAATTAGATTTAGATTTAGGTCCAAGTCATCACAAATGTCACAAAAGATATCCTAAACTATGTTCCTTATATTCTAGAACTTCTAAAAACCTCATTTTACTTGGTATTTAATGTTACGACCTGATCCTAGATCTTTATAGGATCCGAGACCGACCCGCCTCGACTAATCCCAAGACTTAGTTGTCCAACGAGAAATAACTAAAAGCAGGAAATAATTTACATCCACACATGCAATGTAACTAAGCATAAAAAAAATAAGAGAAAATAAACGAAATGGAGCCAAAAGTCTATCAATATTACAGGCTATCACAACTATGACAGAGGGAAGTATAACGGAAAAGTAACTGAAATATAATTTCATCGACCAAAAAACTCACTACTACAATAGAAGCTAGGGAAACAGTAAGAAACATAGCTAAAGCTAGGCGCGACTGGGCCCAGCTCCCTCTGCAGTCGGTAGTGCTGGCTGCTCAACTCCCTGACCCGAACAAGGTTTTAAAAACTTCCGAAGTCAGCGAACGCTGAGTAGAGTGGTAATTTTGCCGTTTACATGTAATTAAGATAAGTTATTATTTAATGCAATTAAGTAACTATCCATTTTCATTTAGTTCAACCAAGTACTTCTAATTTGTTGTTCCTTTATTCACTTAAGTCCTTTCTTGATCTGGCCTGTTCCTCACAAGAACGATCTTGATTGCAGTCTTTTCCATGATGTAGGAGGTACATGTGGTGCTCTCTTGACCGAGAAAGTCCCTCGTGGTAATCCTACACCTAGTCAACCACCTCGAGGTCACGGTTGCGACGTAGCGGTGACTACGGCACACGTGATAAACGTGCGGGTAGCTATCCCGCACTAGCACGCGGTTAATCGTTTCCGCTAGCAGGTACGCCTAAAGATACAACACGGAACAGTGCAGGACCTTATCCTCTCAGAACAAAACAGGGGTCTCATTACTCCACAGTCCGCTTACCCTCGTCCGACTATCCCGATTTGTCCAGTGGGCCTAATAAGAGTTTGTGTAGGGTAGTTAGTCCTAACCCCGAGCCCCTTGAAGTGGCTACCTCCCTCCTTACGCTAAGTAGATCACCTCAGTACCACGTACATGAGGGCCAAACAAAGTTGGTGTAGAGTGTCTAGGCTTGACCTTGGGGCTCAACCCAACGAGCAGCTAGTACCCCTCTACACTAAAGGGACAGTAGCTCTCCTTGGTATCTCATACACAAGGGCTAGCTCACTTCCTGTCTACAGGAGTTCTCCTCCTAATTCCCCGTAGGGTTCATGCTAGTATTCCTTTCGTTTCATATTTCTGACTTTCAGATTTCTTTATTTACATTCCTGGTTCCATTCTCAAAATAGGTAGCTCATGATTTTCTAACTGACAAGGCATCACATTAAAATAACCAATACATTTGCCAGCATTTAAAGTTATACGTGCATCTCAAGTAAACAGTGTAGCTCAACCATACTCATTTGTTCTTGCCCTAGGGTTCATTCTCATCATAGGGTTCTACATATATCTCAAGTATACAGTATAGTTTAAACCATACACATCTATTCCTGCCTTAGGGTTCATTCTCATCATAGGGTTCATTCAAGTTATTTATCTCTAAGCATGCAGTTCATTTATTTAAATCATAGTATTAATGTAAACCACTCTACCGGCAAACATGGGAGGAATGAGGGCACAGATCGAAGATCTCGTCGCCTTCACGGCTCCCGCGTACTCGACTGGCTGGAGACCTATACAATTAACCAATCTCTTCAAACGAGTCCAAAATCGTATACAAGTGATACTAACTCGTACAGGAACTCAAGCGAAAAATGGTATTTCGTTTGCGGAAATCTGATTTCATTTAGGCCTTAAACGGGCCAAAAACACTCACACTATTCAAAATCAGACGTCTGGGTCTAGTCCTAGACATCTTAAAAGACGTCAATACTCACCCTGGGTTTTCTGCGGCTACCTCGGACGTCCGGACCCTTCTGTGATCGCCTGAGGTGAGTCCCAGACGTCGGACTCTCAGTCCTGTCGTCTGGAGGTACGATCAGATGTTTTGCGACGTGTCCAAACGTCCAAAAGCACCTCGAAGGGGGCACCCCGCACCATTCCAACACCTTACGCCCTGCGTACATACGTGCAGACCTAAAAATGGCTAGACAAATTGTAACGACCCAATTCCCGAGTCCCTACGAGACACGAGAACCGGACCGACTCGACTAATCCCAAGACCTAGTCGTCCAACGAGGAAGGAACCAAAAGAACAGTAAAATAAACCACATTCAGCATGAATATAACTAACAGTAAGAAAATATAGCAGTAAGGAAAGAAACCACTACAGTATATACCACCACAACAGTAAAACAACATTCATAACATAATATGAAACTACAGGTAAAGAAAAGTACAGCGGTAACAAGAACTACTCACTACGGTGGAACTAAAAAGAGGTACAAGAGAACAGTGGTAACTCTACTGGACCCTACTCGGCCCAGCGTCCTCTGCAGCCGCTGACCCTGGCTGCTCAACACATGGTCCAGAAAGGTAATGAGTGTAACACGTCAGCAAAACGCTGAGTAGAGTGGCAGCTAAACTAAAGAAACAGTAAAGTGTACAGTAGCTGTTTTAATTTTCTTTCTTCCTTTATTTACGTCTTTCTATTGTTTCAAAATTTATCTATTTCTCAGATCCTTCACTTGATCTCGAATGTTCCTCGTGGGAACGATCTTGATTGCAGTCTTTTCCAAACAGTAGAAGTAGCACGTGGTGCTCTCCTGGCCGGGAGAGTCCCCCGTGATGATCCTACTCTCAGTCAACCACCACAAGGTCACGGACAGGCGTAACGGTGACTACAGCACGCGCGATAAACGCACAGGTAGCTAACCCGCACTGACACACGGTCAGTCGTTTCCGTTAACGGGTGCACCCAAAGCACAGCACGGAACTAGTACAGGGAAGAGCCCTCTCAGTAACAGGGGTCCAACCCCTCCACAGTAACCAAACAGGGGCCTTGCCCCTCCACAGTCCGTGCACCCTCGCCTGACTACCCTGGTTTGCCCAGTGGGCCTAACAAGTCGGTGTAGGAGGCTAGCAGAACCCCGGGGCCCGTGGGGTAGCTAGTACCTCCCTACACTAGTAGCTCTCCTCGGTACTACGTACACGAGGGCCAGCAAGTCGGTACAAAGTGGCCAGTCCTGACCCCGGGTCCCTGGGGCGGCTGGCTCCGCTCTGCACTAAACAGGTACAGGTACTTCCCTTGGTTCTACGTACCCAAGAGACAGCACACTACCATGTCTTTCTTTATCAGTTCCATTCCTTTCTCTTTCCAGGAGTTCCACTCCTAATTCCCCGTAGGGTTCCAGTTCTTTTAACTCAGCACATTCAGGTTTCACCTTTCCAGTTTCACGTTCATACATCCCATATTCTCAGACATGCTCATTTATTCATAACAGGCAACTGTTAAACCAATTTACAGGTAGCTATTATTTCCTTTCCACATTTTCCAAGACTGCAGTATTTATATATTCCACTAGTTCTTCCCATCCTGGGATTCATGCCATACCCTAGGGTCTATCATACAATCTAGTTTTCCAGTCCTAGGATTCATGCAACACCCTAGGATCTACCATTCATTCTAGTTTCTCATTCCTAGGATTCATGCAATGTCCTAGGTTCTATTTATGGATCCATAATTTAACAGATTATACTAATAAACTTAAAAGCCACTCTACCGGTTACAACAGGAGTACTGGGGGCGTGGTCGGGAATCCCGCGTGCCTCGGCAACCCCCGAGACTGCAACGGAATGGGGTCCTATCACAATGATCAAACACAAGGAGTTCCTCAAAACAGTATATAGCTACTGTAGACGGGTAGAGGATTTAATTCCGAAAAGCACGCAACTCGAAACGCGGAAAACGGACTCCGAATGAGCCCTAAACGGGTTGAAAACGACGAAACAGTGCAAAATCAGACGTCTGAAACCTCTTCCAGACGTCTTAAAAAGTGGATCAGAGGTTACCTTTTCTCTACGTGGTCTCTCAGACATCCAGAAGCCTGCGGGAGCGTCTGGCCTAGTTCCCAGACGTCCGATGGTTACCCCGGACGTCTGGAAGTCGCTCCCGTCGTCTGGCACTGCAGCCAGACGTCTGATTCGCGATGGTTACCCATTTCCTCTCTCTCTTAGCATGGTCAGTCGAAGAAGAGGAAGAAAGACGGAAATAACTCACCTTTCAGACGTCTGGAAAGTCCTCCAGACGTCCTCCCAGCCGTCTGGTTGGAATCCCAGACGTCTGATTCTGGAGAAAATTCTAGAATCAGGGCGCTACTCACCCTCCGCTCGTGACGCTCGGCCGCGCCGCGACTCGTCCGCCTGCTGCTCGAGCTGCAGCAGGCCTCCCTCGTCACCCTGCGTCTGCTGCTCCCCCTCGTCGACCGGCCCTAGCAGCCTCGGCAAGCTCGCCCTCCTGCCGAGCGCCTCCTCCCTCGCGCAGCACCTCCTCCCACGCTCACCGCGGTTGTCGCTGCCGCCGCTCACTCGCGCTCGCTCTCGCGCACCGGCTGGAAGGAGAAGAGGAAGGGGGTGGAGGTGATGAGAGTGAGGGAGAGGGCGTGGCATTTTAAAGCCGCGTGGGGAGGAGAGAGAGCGGACAGAGGGCGCAGCCTGCGATCGCAGGAGAGAGGGAAAAAGAGAGAGAGATGCGCTCGCAGGTCTGTGTGCTCAGGCGTGCAGACGAAACCGCTCGTGTCGAAAAAAATGAATCCCAGACGTTTGGAAGGGGTTACAGACGTTTGGTACGACGTCTGGGCCACCTCCCAGACGTCTTAAAAGACGTCTGAAGCCGCGCGTTCGTAACAATATAACAAACTCAAAGGAAGTTTCATCCCCGAAACTTGCTCTAACTAGGGTGCGGGAAAAACGTCATAGTAACCATAACAAACTCAAAGAGGACCGAAGCCGGTTCGAAAAGATGTACCCGCGAAGAGCTCCGGGTACCGCTCCCGCATTGCTGCCTCAGGCTCCCACGTAGCCTCCTTGTACCGCTGGCTCCTCCACAAAACCTTTACCAGGGGATCTTGCTTTCGTCTCAAACTGCAAACGACTCTGTTTAGAATCTGCACTGGCCGCTCGGGGTAGGTCAGGTTGTCGTCCACCTCGACGCTTTCGTGACTCAGTACGTGACTGGGATCGGCTACGTACTTCCTAAGGTTGGACACGTGGAACACGTCGTGCACACCAGAAAGTTGCGGGGGGAGGGCAATCCTATAAGCAATGGGTCCAACCCGCTCCAGGACCTCAAAGGGCCCCACAAACCTCGGCGCGAGCTTCCCTCTCACCCCAAACCGCTGCAGGCCCTTCATGGGCGAAACACGGAGAAAGACGTGGTCCCCAACCTCAAACTGCACCTCTCTGTGTTTCCGATCCGCGTAGCACTTCTGTTTGCTCCTGACAGCATGGAGTCGCCTATTGTTCGTGACGCTTTTGTGCGGTTTGTTAAAAAATAATATCGCGTTGTAGTATAGCCGACAAAGCGTTCAAACAAATAGAGAATTTTATTACTCGAAAATCGGAGTATCCGAAGTCTAACACAAGGAGCAAATGGAATGTACTACTAATCAATGTAATTGAACACTAATTTACTCAAAATGTTAATTCAAATATAAATGTAAGCCATTAAAAGTCAAAAGAAATGAAATTGGACGTCTGATCTTGTGATCAGACGTCTTAAAAGTATTTTTCCCTTTTCTTTTGATTATTCCTCTTCTTCTGCAGTCTCTTTTTCTTCTTCGGCTTCTGTCTTTGCTTTATTTCTTCTTTCTCTTCTCTCTTTTTGCTTTGCTTCTTGTCTTGCGAAGGCTTTCTTCTTCCTGCTTTTGTTTCTTCTCCTGCCTTGCCTTCCTTCTCTTTTTTCTTCTCCTACGAAGGCTTCTGTTCTCTTCTTCTTCTCTGCCTTGCTTCTTCCTCTTCCTTGGTCTCCTTCGCTCAGTCTCTTCTGCTTCTTCTCTTCTCCTTGCGGCTAAGTCTCTCCACGCTCAAACTGCCTGCACAGGAGCAAAACCTACCCTTTTCCCTCTACCCGCGCGTCTCTCTCTCTCACCAATTCACTCAAGGGACACTCTCCCAGAGACACACGGATAATCGGGTCGGATCATACCCGGAACCAGGCGCACCGGTAGGTGGTGATGCGCGAGGAGTGCTCAAGGTTTGGGTCGGTCGGATTAGGCCAGATCGGCGAGATCAAGCCGCGGACGAGGCGGGTGTGAGGGCAGGTGAGGGACCTCACCCCTGTGCTCTCGGAGGCGTTAAGCATAAAACATGAATTCAATTTATGGCGCAGCGGCGCCTCGTCTCTCCACGATGTGGGACTAAAGCTTCTGCCCTGATTTCGCGCGCGCCCGCAGACTTGCGTGCCATCCCCACAGCTGCTGGCTCTGCTAGCGCTCCTTGCTGGACCAGCGCACTTTGCGACACTCGCACGAATACGTAGCACCTGCAGCCTGGGAGCCCTGCCGCCTGGAGCTGCTACGGAGCTTCTTCAAATGTCGTCCATGGCGGCAGGAGCATCAACACTGTCAGACACAAAACGAGCCTCTCGGCCCTATCAGACTAACTAGAGACCTTCGTCGTGGCACGGCGAAGGCGGTGGACGGTGCTGCAGGACGTGGGATGGCCTAGGCGTGCGTGCCTAGGTCAACCTGTGGCCGGAGGTGTGGGGTCGGTCGGGGGGTTATTATGGAGGTCTGGAGTGGTAGTGGAGGGGTGGAATGAGTTCCTGGTGGTGAGGCGGAGCTCACGAGAGGGTTGGCGAGCCGTGTGGAGGGGCGGAATGGTGTGGGCAGCTCGCCAGAGGGCGGTCGGAGGCGAGGACGATGGAGGTGGTTAGGCACTGTCGGAGGGTAATTGGATAAAATAGCAGGGGGAGAAAAGAGAGGGGACTGTGGAGAAGGTATTTGGCCTAACTACAGGGATGAAGGGGGACGGAGTGGCGAACAACAGTACCTGCTGTCGCCGGAGAAGATGCTGCCCAGTGGGGGAGAACGGTGGCGACGACGGGGCTGAGGCGACGTGCGTGGGTATTGCGCGACACGGAGGAGAATTAGGAAGATAACTCTACCACTGGTTTTGTGGCAGAGCGAAGAGGGAGGGGAGGGGGCCTCGCCGGAGCTTGCTGGGAATTTTGGCCAGGCAGGAGGAGATGAATTGGAGGTGGAAACTCGGCCAAATCAAGCTAAAGATGAGCGGCCGGAGGTGTAGTCTCTTTTATAGGCACCGAGCCGATTGTTCAGGGTGTGGAAGGCACGCAATCGTCTGAAGTTGGTCGCCGGAGATGGAAAGAGTTTAGATACCCAAATCCCTCGTGCGTTCGCACGAGAGATTGGGTTCACACCAGGGATCAAGATTGGCCTCAGATGGAAGGGAATTTCTCAGAGAATCTCCCTTCCATTTCTAGGAGGGGATCTCTGAGGAATCAGAGAGGATTCCATCTCAAATCCTCGCCAGAGAAGGATTCTACTCCAATAATGGAGGCGGGACCTGATTGCAAAGGTGGCGAGGAAGTTAGGGGGCTCTCTGTTATGCTTTTCAAAAGATAGGGACCAAATTATGATTTGGGTGTACTAAATTGCAAAGTAGATCAAGATGACCTCCCCTTAGGTCCAAATTTTGGTAAAACCATAATTTTGACCTAAGGAATCCAATGGTGAAGTTGGATTTTAGGTTTTACCTCGTTTGACTGGATATTTTGCGTGAAAACCTAAATTAGGTTAATTGATGAATTAGGACCCTAATCTAGGTCAAACTGGGTTCCAAAGGCCAAATTAAGTGTTCTAAACCCTAGGGGATATTTTTCCATGATTTTTAGAGGGTTTAATTGATTTTTATCCTGACCGAAACCTTGTTGAATTAAGCAGGTCTGTTTTAGGGTTACCACATGTCATTTACTTCCTAGATTGCACATAAACCCATTTCTGATTGACTCAACCCACTTTTTATCTCATTTAGACCTTTTGACCTGTGTTTTGCCTCTGAGAAATCCCGTTTATGTACTGCAATGGTAAAATTGCAGTTTTAACCTTTAATTCATGTTTTCTTCTTAGAGCACTTATTCCTTCATTTAGGCCTTCTTCTAGGTTATGTAGGAGCTTTTATCTTCTTTATTGGGTACAAATGAGCTAGTTATGGCTCATGATGAGGCTCTCATCACCTATGGATCTGCTCGACTACCTCCTGACTCTGCCGGATCAACTTGGGGCCAACCTCCCACTTGGTCCCCACCTCAACCCAACTCAAGGGTGCCGTACACCTCCGTCCGTACAGAGCCTCGTAGGGAGCCATGCCGATGCTCGAGTGATAACTGTTGTTGTATGCAAACTTCACCAGGGGCAGGTGTTCCTCCCAAGAGCCCCTCCAGTCCAGTACACAGGCACGCAAAAGGTCCTCAAGTGTCTGTATCGTGCGCTCGGACAGTCCGTCCGTCTGGGGGTGGTAAGCTATACTAAACCTCAACCTCGTCCCCAGGGCCTGCTGAAACTCAGCCCAAATCTGGGACATAAAGCGGGTATCCCGGTCAGATACGATCTCCCGTGGAACTCCGTGTAGTCGTACCACGTCGCGGATATACCTCTCTACCAACTGTGCTGGTCCCAAAGTGACTCGGATCGACAGGAATTGTGCCGTCTTCGTCAGTCTACCAACAATTACCCAGACAGCGTCGTGTCCTCGCTGGGTAACAGGTAAGCCCACCACCAAGTCCATGGTGATGCTCTCCCACTTCCACTTTGGCACTGGAAGCAGCTGTAGCGGCCTTGCAGGCCTCTGATGCTCGGCTTTCACCTGCTGACACACTAACCACTTCTGCACGAATTCACCCACATCCCGCTTCATCCCCCTCCACCAAAACTCGCGTCTCAAGTCGTAGTACATCTTCGTGTTTCTGGGATGTATGGTGAATCTGGAACCGTGTGCCTCAGTCAGGAGCTCTCTCAACAGCTCCTCGTCTCTGGGAACGCACAACCGTCCCCTCAGGCGTAGCACTTGGTCTGTGAAAGAGAAGTCCCCTGGGTCTCCTGACAGTACTCTGTCGCGCAAGGACTGCAAGTACGGATCGGCCATCTGTCCTGTGATAATGCGGTATATCAGCTCTGGCTTAGTCTGTCGTGTCATCGTCACTACCCCACAGTGCCCCCGTAACTCCAGGGGTCGCCAACTGCCCACCTCCTCCAAAAGGCTCCAACTCTGTAACTGTAAACTGGCCAAGTGTGCGGACTCCTTACGGCTCAAGGCGTCAGCCACCACATTGGCCTTTCCCGGGTGGTAGGAGATGCTGCAGTCGTAGTCCTTCAGGAGCTCCAACCAACGTCTCTGTCTCATGTTGAGCTCCTTCCGATCAAAAAGGTATTTGAGGCTCTTATGATCTGTGAAAATTTTGAAGGTCTCACCGTACAAGTAGTGCCTCCAAGTCTTCAGCGCGAAGACAACAGCTGCCAACTCTAGGTCGTGGGTAGGGTAGGTATGCTCATGGGGCTTCAGTTGCCATGAAGCGTAAGCGACAACGTGACCCTTCTGCATGAGCACACCTCCTAACCCCTGCAAGGAGGTATCCGTGTACACAACAAACCCGCCACTACTGTCAGGGATGGTGAGCATGGGAGCCGAGGTCAACCTCTCCTTCAGCTCCAGAAAACACGCCTCACAGGCGTCTGTCCAAGTGAAAGGCACGTCCTTCCTGGTCAACTGTGTCATAGGACGCACAATCTATGAAAAACCTCTGATGAATCGTCTGTAGTAGCCTGCCAGTCCCAGGAAACTGCAAATCTCAGTGACTGAACGCGGTTTCTCCCACCTGAGTACTGCCTCGACCTTGGCTGGGTCCACTGCCAAGCCGTCTCCAGAGATCACATGACCTAAGAAGGTCACCTCCCTCAACCAGTACTCGCACTTGCTGTATTTGGCGTACAGCCTACGTCGTCTCAGAGTATCCAGAATCATCCGAAAGTGCTGTCCGTGCTGCGTCTGATCTCTAGAATAGATGAGTACATCATCTATGAAAACCACCACGAACTGGTCCAAGTACGGTCTAGACACCCGGTTCATCAGATCCATAAAAGTAGCAGGGGCATTGGTCAGCCCAAACGGCATGACCAAAAACTCGTAGTGTCTGTACCGGGTGCGGAAAGCTGTCTTGGAGACGTCGGTCTCCCTGATCCTCAACTGGTGGTATCCCGACCTCAAGTCGATCTTGGAGAACACCGTGGCACCCCGCAATTGGTCAAACAAGTCATCGATCATCGGCAGCGGATATCTATTCTTGATGGTGACCCTATTCAGCTGTCGGTAGTCCACACAAAGGCGTAGGGTACCATCCTTCTTTTTCACAAACAGTACCGGGGCTCCCCAGGGAGATGCACTGGGCCTCACGAAACCCTTCTCCAAAAAGGTCCTGCAACTGAGACTTAAGCTCTCGTAGCTCAAGCGGTGCCATCCTTTATGGCGCGGTGGAGATGGGACTGGTCCCTGGTACTAGCGAGATCTCAAACTCGATCTCGCGCTCGGGCGGTAGTCCTGGTAACTTGTCTGGAAACACGTCAGGGTACTCTCTGACCACCGGGATGCTCTGGAAGTCTGCCACAGGGCTGGGCTCTGCCACCACACAAGCTAGGAAGCCCTCACACCCCTGGCTCAAAAGTTTCGCCGCCCAAAGTGCTGAAATGCACCTGAAGCCTCCGTCCACTGGCTGTCCATGAAACTCGAAAGAAGGCAACTCCGGCATGGAGAATACAATCTTCCTCTCAAAACAGTCTACCAAGGCGTGGTAAGCGGACAGCCAGTCCATCCCCAGAATCACTCCAAAGTCCTCCATCTGTACCATAATCAGGTCAGCTAGCAAGCTATGTCCCCCGACGCTGACCTCGCAATCCGTGTACACCTCTTCAGCTACAAACAGCTGACCACTCGGACCTCTGATAACTAACGGATTTTCTAACAGTGTATAATCCTGGTCCAAACTAACTGCGAAACTGGCTGCGACAAACGAGTGCGTAGCGCCGGAATCGAAAAGTGTGTAAACGAGTCTGCCGGAAACTGAAACCATACCTGCCACTACCGAGCCCGAAGCTCTGGCATCCCTGTGTGTCAGGGCGTTGATACACCCCTCAGCTCTAGGTGCGGACGAAGCAGCCACACTCTGCGTCGGACGGGCAGGTGCTGGCCGGTACCCTCCTCGTGACTGCTGTCCTCTTCCTCGCACCTGGTAACCGCGGCCTCCTGCGCACCCTTCGGTGCTCTGCGTGGGAAGTATCTGCTGACCTCCTGCCCTAGATGGGCAGTCCCTCCTGATGTGGCCCGGCTGGCCACACTGGTAACAGAGGGGAACCCGGCTCCCGCCCTCAGTGGGTCCCTGCTGTCGGCTGGGCCGGGGTCCGATGCTGGTGACTGGCCCCTGTCGAGGGCCCCCAAAGGCCACTGATGGCCCTGTAAAACGTGACGGCTCTCCTGCGGACGCCACGTGTCTCCTCTCTCGCCGGCCCTGTGAAAAGTCTGGCTGAAAGGGCCTCTTCCGCCCGCCGTCAGTGTCTCGCGCGGACGTGTTGGTCTCCTCGTAAGTCATGGCTGCCTCCACCACCCTCGAAAACGTAGGCAGCTTCAGGGGTTTGACATACCCCAGAATCGCAAGCTGGAGCCCCTTGGTGAACCTCTAAAGGCGCTCCTCCTCAGTAGCTACCGCTGTTGCTGCAAAGCGGGACAGCTCCAGGAAACGCCTGCGGTACGTGCTCACAGTCATCGTCCCTTGGCGGAGAGTGTGGAACTCCCGCCTCCTCTAGTCCTGCCACGTCTGGGAAAAGTACTGCTCGCAGAAGAGGGCGACGAACCGATCCCAGGTCGGCTCGTCCCTCTCCTGTCCCCGGACCGCCCTCCACCACCTGTGTGCCACACTCTCCAGCTGGTACGTGGCAAAGGCCACGCGGCACTCCACCGGGGGGCGAAGGGTGTCGAAAATCTTCTCCAGCAGCTCGAGCCAGTCCTCTGCCTCGGTCGGCTCCTCATCCCCCTTGAAGGAGGGGGGCTTCAGCTTCCGGAACTGCCCGAAGAGCTCGGAGTGGCGCTGCAGTGGGGATGCTGGTGCACCTCCAGGCAATAGTGCCTCGTGCACAGAAGTGTCGGAGGAAGGTGGGGGCTGTGGCGGCCCATCCCCTCCCCTGCGACCAGCGCCGCGTCCGTCGGGTGGTCCCACAGAGGACTCCCCCTCCGCAGCCCCAGGGGGAGGCGCTCGGGGCGGTGGGTGGAGCTCCTCTCGCACAATATCCCATATCAGCTGGGCGAGGTCCCGGGCCTGGATGCCCGGGAGTAGTGGCTGGTCCATTGAGGCGTCGGCAATAGCACGCCCACCTCGCCGACCTCGTCCTCGGCCGCGCCCGTGCCCGCCTCACTAGTCCCGCGACGAGGCATCTCCTGCAAGGAGACGCGAAACAAAACGGAACACGTCACTACAGAACGATACCTAACGGAAACGTCTAAGAGCTCATGTCAAAAGATATGTTGTGGTGGCTACTCTAGTTATAGACATGTGAATTGGTTATTTTCCAGTCAGTTGATTCACTTCTCTGGACGACCTTGCTCTGATACCATCTTGTAACGACCCGATTCCCGAGTCCCTACGAGACACGAGAACCGGACCGACTCGACTAATCCCAAGACCTGGTCATCCAACGAGGAAGTAACCAAAAGAGCAGTAAAATAAACCACATTCAGCATGAATATAACTAACAGTAAGAAAATACAGCAGTAAGGAAAGAAACCACTACAGTATATACCACCACAATAGTAGAACAACATTCATAACAAAATATGAAACTGCAGGTAAAGAAAAGTACAGCGGCAACAAGAACTACTCACTACAGTGGAACCAAAAAGAGGTACAAGAGAACAGTAGTAACTCTACTGGACCCTACTCGGCCCAGCGCCCTCTGCAACCACTGACTCTGGCTGGTCAACACCTGGTCCTGAAAGGTAACGAGTGTAATGCGTCAGCAAAACGCTGAGTAGAGTGGCAGCTAAACTAAAGAAACAGTAAAGTGTACAGTAGCTGTTTTAATTTTCTTTCATCCTTTATTTACGTCTTTCTATTATTTCAAAATTTATCTATTTCTCAGATCCTTCACTTGATCTCGAATGTTCCTCGTGGGAACGATCTTGATTGCAGTCTTTCCCGAACAGTAGAAGTAGCACGTGGTGCTCTCCTGGCCGGGAGAGTCCTCCGTGGTGATCCTACTCTCAGTCAACCACCACAAGGTCACGGACAGGCGAAACGGTGACTACGGCACGCGCGATAAACGCACAGGTAGCTAACTCGCACTGGCATGCGGTCAGTCGTTTCCGTTAACGGGTGCGCCCAAAGCATAGCACGGAACCAGTACAGGGAAGATCCCTCTCAGTAATAGGGGTCCAACCCCTCCACAGTAACCAAACAGGGGCCTTGCCCCTCCACAGTCCGCGCACCCTCGCCTGACTACCCTGGTTTGCCCAGTGGGCCTAACAAGTCGGTGTAGGAGGCTAGCAGAACCCCGGGACCCGTGGGGTAGCTACTACCTCCCTACACTAGTAGCTCTCCTCGGTACTACGTACACGAGGGCCAGCAAGTCGGTACAAAGTGACCAGTCCTGACCCCGGGTCCCTGGGGCGGCTGGCTCCGCTCTACACTAAACAGGTACAGGTACTTCCCTTGGTACTACGTACCCAAGAGACAGCACACTACCACGTCTTTCTTTCTCAGTTCCATTCCTTTCTCTTTCCAGGAGTTCCACTCCTAATTCCCCGTAGGGTTCCAGTTCTTTTAACTCAGCACATTCAGGTTTCACCTTTCCAGTTTCACGTTCATACATCCCATATTCTCAAACATGCTCATTTATTCATAACAGGCAGCTGTTAAACCAATTTACAGGTAGCTATTATTTCCTTTCCACATTTTCCAAGACTGCAGTATTTATATATTTCACTAGTTCTTCCCATCCTAGGATTCATGCCATACCTTAGGATCTATCATACAATCTAGTTTTCCAGCCCTAGGATTCATGCAACACCATAGGATCTACCATTCATTCTAGTTTCTCATTCCTAGGATTCATGCAATGTCCTAGGTTCTATTTATGGTTCCATAATTTAACAGATTATACTAATAAACTTAAAAGCCACTCTACCGGTTACAACAGGAGTACTGGGGACGTGGTCGGGAATCCCGCGTGCCTCGGCAACCCCCGAGACTTCAACGGAATGGGGTCCTATCACAATGATCAAACACAAGGAGTTCCTCAAAACAGTATATAGCTACTGTAGACGGGTAGATGATTTAATTCCAAAAAGCACGCAACTCGAAATGCGGAAAACGGACTCCGAACGAGCCCTAAATAGGTCGAAAACGACGAAACAGTGCAAAATCAGACGTCTTAAAAAGTGGATCAGAGGTTACCTTTGCTCTGCGTGGTCTCTCAGACATCCAGAAGCCTGCGGGGGCGTCTGGCCTAGTTCCCAGATGTCCGATGGTTACCCCGGACGTCTGGAAGTCGCTCCCGTCGTCTGGCACTGCAGCCAGATGTCTGATTCGCGCTGGATGGCGAATCCGAACCTGCGCGTACCCATTTCCTCTCTCTCTTAGTATGGTCAGTCGAAGAAGAGGAAGAAAGACGGAAATAACTCACCTTTCAGACGTCTGGAAAGTCCTCCAGACGTCCTCCCAGCCATCTGGTTGGAATCCCAGACGTCTGATTCTGGAGAAAATTCCAGAATCAGGGCGCGACTCGCCCTCCGCTCGCGACGCTCGGCCGCGCCGCGACGCGTCCGCCTGCTGCTCGAGCTGCAGCAGGCCTCTCGCATCACCCCGCGTCTGCTGCTCCCCCTCGCCGGCCAGCCCTAGCAGCCCCGGCAAGCTCGCCCTCCGGCCGAGCGCCTCCTCCCTCGCGCAGCACCTCCTCTCACGCTCACCGCGACTGTCGCTACCGCCGCTCACTCGCGCTCGCTCTCGCGCACCGGCAGGAAGGAGAAGAGGAAGGGGGCGGAGGTGATGAGAGTGAGGGAGAGGGCGTGGCATTTTAAAGCCGCACGGGGAGGAGAGAGAGCGAACAGAGGGCGCAGCCTGCGGTCGCAGGAGAGAGGGAAAAAGAGAGAGAGAGAGAGATGCGCTCGCAGGTCTGTGTGCTCAGGCGCGTAGACAAAATCGCTCGTGTCGAAAAAAACGAATCCCAGACGTCTGGAAGGGGTTACAGACGTCTAGTACGACGTCTGGGACACCTCCCAAACGTCTTAAAAGACGTCTGAACCCGCGCGTTCGTAACACAAATCTCTGCAGTTTGGCCTGCATGGCCATAAACCATCTAGAAGCACGTACCTTGGCACTAAGCGTGCTTTCAGACGTCCAGCTTCAACTTCGAACGTCCTTCTGCTACTCCAAACGTCTGGGAGATGCTTTAGACGTCTGATATTGGAAAATGTCCAGTACGTAGAACTCGCACGAGCCTTCTCCTCCACGTGGCCCCTCGGCACCGCCTGCAGCTGCTACGCCGGCAACTTCAAGAGGCCATGAAGCCCACCTTCTCGAGCTCCTCCTTGCGCACGAGCTCCTCCAAGCTCCTCCTACTCTCTCGCAACTCCCTCGCGAGCTCCTCCTCTCGAGCTCCCCTCTCCTCCTCTACATCTCGTCCCTCTCTCTCTTCTTCCTCGCCACATGCCGTGCTGGTGGTTGGAAGGAAGGTGGCGGTCGGATGGAGGGAAGGATGAAGGTGGTCGTCGGTGGAGATGGAGAGAGTGGCGTGGGGGGGGAGTGGGAATCAAATAGGAGAGGGTTAGGGTTTGGGGTGAGGAGAGAGAGAGGTGTGCGTGTGCATGTGTGCGGAAAAAGAATATAATGTACCGCTCTTTTACTTTCAGATGTCCAACCCTCCATCCAGACGTCTAGACAGATGTCTGACGGCTAATCTAGACATCTTAAACAATCCAAAAGGGCAGCTGATCATTTCATTTAAGAAGGTGGAGAGTTGGATAATGTCTAGTAGAATATAAATAAACATCATATCTTTTGCACATAGGTAAATTTTGCTTTTTAGGTGATGAGAAGAGAAAATTCAAGCAAAAACATCCAACCCAATGAGTCCAATGAATTTAAAAATGGGTTAACCTAAATTCCAGAAAATTGGGCCCACACTGTCACACTCTTCAATTGGCCTCGCCAATTGCTCGACAGAAACGACCGATCGAAGACCTTGAACGGAGTGGCACTAGGATTGATCGGAATGCCGAAGATGGAGCCAACTCAAGAACTCAGGTGAGATGATACAAGCTCGCCCAAGCTACTTGGAGAGGAGCCAACTTGATGTCCAAGTGGAGTGTGATTCCCACCTAGATGTCAAGACAGTAAAGCCTAGGCAACACTAAGCTCAAGAAAAACAACACCAAGATGAGGCTGATGCTCAAGAAATGCAAAAAATGATTATGCTCCTCCCAAAAAAATGATTACATATAATAAGGCTCTGAACCTCCTTGGAAGAAAGGGTACAATATATACAGAAAAATAAGGTAATCACTCCTTTTGTGGCCAATAAAAAAAAAAAAAAAAGGCTTTTAACGTATTCTTGAAGGTTAGATTGCTTAGTTTTTGATCGAGCACCTTAAGACTTGACAAATAGCTATTTCCACTATGTTATTATCAGATGCAAATTTTGTCGCTCGTTTTTCATATGCATACATACATCTAAGATTTATCAACCAAGTGGAGCTTCTACAAATTTGCGCGATCCATCACCTTTACATCTCGATCACTTGCCGCATATAAAGGAAGTGGGAGAAGTACTGTAGCTGAAGAAAAGGTTTGCATCATGAGATAGCTTAGAGTATGGGCAACTAACCAACCCATCCTCCAAATATATGTAGGTTTAGCATTTGGAAATCCATCACCTTTGTAGATTAGTTGTCATGAAAGCTCCCTGGAAGAATCACATGTGTGATCTAGTGATGTCGTCAAAGAAAAGAAAAATATTGATTGCAAATGATTTTTTAAAAATAAAAGAAGGTTTGTCAGGAGCTAAATTAAGGATGACATGAAAGCCCAAGTCTTCTGTTGAGTTTAATGCTAATGTAAATCTAACTAGCTGGTTAAACACTTGATGATAACTTGTAGGAGAGATTTTATTTTTATTACATTTTTCAGAAGTTAAGGTTGAAATTTATACAGATCATCCCTTAAAACACTTTCAATATTTGCCTTGATTGTGGTGATCACATGCCTGGATGATAGAATCTAATTAGTTGGCATGATTGACATGGTTGTCAATAATAAAATCTTTCTTATCATGAATTCTATCATAATTGATATGATATTTAAAATCATATAACAATACTTACATGAATTGTATGAAATTTGGATTTATAAATATACTTTTACTCCATTTTATCAATGCATCTTATTTTAAACAGTGAATTATTTTTCTTTACCCCTGGCTTTTACTCCTCTTTCTTTAAATGGTCTTTTGCTTCATATTCTCGTGTTCTTATAGTTTGATTGCTCTTAATTTTTACTTGCCTAATTTCTTCTTCATGGCAGATGCGGTGCTAAACACCCTATTCATAGATGAACTCCTTGCTTCGAAATATGTATCATTTTTACTTGAAAAAAAAACTAAAATCAAAGGAGCTTGATATGGAGGTTGGAGTTAGGATTGACCTTCCATGAGTTAAGCTCGAGCTAGTGTTGAATTCACCATGCCAAGCTTAGAATCAGGAATGGGTCAAATAGCCAATCCTAATTATGAGGAGAGGCTTCGCACAAGCTTTCTCTCCATCAAGTTATAAAGCAAGAGGCGAGAAAAATCTATCATTCCCAAGCAATCTTAATCCGAGAATGATTGCGTGTGTTTTTCATTTGTTCTAATGTACGTCAAAGTTCACGACACTTCTCTTAAACTAAATTGCATCCATAATATTTAATCAATGATATTTTAATTTTAAATTAAACATTACTGTATGACATCATCAATGACTTTGCAATGTCACTGACTTAAAATAACAAATATCAATGATGTTTCATTTCAAGAGAAGCAAAATAAAACTCCCTCTTCTAACAGTTCAAAATCCAAACGGTATAAAGCTTTCTTTTTATTGTCACTCCTTGTAGCTTGAAATGGATGCGTGCTCGATAGGGATATGGTGCTCGACTTGTTTGGGTTGAGACTATTTCCAGTTGCATATTGCTGGATCATTTTTTGGAAATCCCAGAGGAGCTGCAAAAGTTAAAATGATCTTCTCTGTTAAACAGCTTCCATCGTAAGCAAAATAAGAAATTTTGCTTCCATCTCTTTGACCCCCAATTCCTTGGAAGAACAAGAACACAATATTTTTCCTTGCCTTCATCAATTCAAAAATCCGTGCAGTCATCTTCTATACTTAACATTATTCCACATAACCATGTTTAATTTTCTTTGGAAAAATATAATATCGTGTCATTTATTTTAGGCTTTGCATTTATGTTCCAGTTGTCGTCGGCCATTTTAAAAGCCTTGATTCAAGTTGAGAACTATTCTGTCTCCCACTTAAAAGATAAGTTGAGAATAATGTCTATGATCATATGCCAAAGATATTGACCCTGTTCAAATTGTCGATGAAATTAACGTGTTCCTTTTCCATAGAAACTTGCATATGCTTGATTGGGTATTAGCTTGTCACATACGCTTTCCAGAAATTAACATTTTCTATAACCCCCTGAAACAGACAACTTTTAAAAGCTCAATCTTTGCGTAGTTGAATGATATTTTTACAAAAAAATAAATCAACAATATTCAACTTACCAATTGCATGTATACTCGGAAACTTACATACAGATTTTCATGTGAACTTTCCGGAAGTCAATAATTTCTATCTGTAGCACCCCCATTTTAAAAGTTCAATCTTGCACAAATAAGTTGAATGATAGTTTTTAGAAAAACTTAACTACAGGATGGGCCATGTGGCCAATTTCCTCCAATCACAACAAAAGTGTGGATGTTAAGCTCTATGTTAGAGGTGTTTAAATCATTGTAATTCCATCACCACGCGGTTGGTCATTTAATGGAAAACAACTTAATGACCTAAAAAGTTTATGGAATACAAAATTATACAAATAGATATTTGGCTTTCCGTTTTGGGAAAATATAAACACATACATGCTTAATGGTACAAACACATATAAAGAATTAATGCATTCGACCCCTAAAAATATAGAATTACGGAGAAAAGGATTACGTATGCATTTGAAAATAATATAAGTAAGAAATTAAGTTATCTCTCTGTCAAGAGTAACAAAGGAATGTCAAAACAATTACGTCAAAAGTTAAAAATATAATTTATTGAATTTCTTTGAATAACATCGATATAAAATTATTTCATTATATTATATTAATATCAATATATATTAAAATATATCTATTTTAACATAATATATCTATAAAAATATATATTTACTATATCACACTAATGCATGTTCACTTGCACATTTTTAGAAGGTAACGATAAGGGATTATAATTGTCGAGAAAAGAAAATAACGACATGATATAGTGCAATGGTGGTTGGTGACAGTTGATATGGTTTTGACGACGGTGCTGAACCATCGCAAAACCAACGTATTGCTGTATTGACACTCATTCATTTCATAATATTAAACAAGCCAAAATGTATAAAAACACGTCACGCGACGTGTTTTGTAACATACTTATTTGGCACACCATTTTGTACTGATGTAAATGATTATGAATGATTTTGCATCGATATAAAGTGATTCATGATGATTTTACGTCGATGTAAATTGATCATGGAGTGATTTTAAATGATTTTACACTGATGTAAAATAATTGATAATGATTTTGCAATACTATATCACGTCATAGCATTACAAAACACGTCAATTTTTAGATTTTGATACCCACATCAATTAAACAATTATCTACTAATATCTTATCACTTCACAAATCATTTTATCTTATTATTTATTCTTTAAATATCTCTTTTTACTTATCCTCGTACTATTTTAGCGATATGATCTTTATCTTAACGTCAAACACATCCAGAGAGAGAGAGAGAGAGAGAGAGAGAGGATTTGAGATGAAAGAAAGTGAAACCTTACTATTAATTATTGGAATGGTCCCTTCAAACGTTTGGGTCGTTCATACGCTAATAAGATTGAGACCGAGGAAGTTATATATGGTCTTTTTGAGATGGAAGAAAGCGAAACTGATTGGAGAGTGTCTTTTTTATTTCTCTTCGTGGAGGCTTTTACATCACCATGTACTGCGTCGAAGAAAACCGGGTACACGTCAATGTCCCCGTTATTAAGAATAATACTAAGGATAAACCTACCTCAAAAAGAAAACGTTCACCGTCAAAATGTATATATATATATATATATTAAATGTCACAATCTCATTAGGTTGATCGAAGTTTTGGCATTGAATAGATATATTTCCCACAAGCACTGATCAAAAGTAGTATGCCTTCTAATGTTCATCAAAGAAAAATTCTTCTAATTAATACCGGCTTTGAAACGATTGCTAAAAGCATACGAAAGAAATAATACACTAGCGTGACTTCTACCGACAAGGTAAGGGATTACATTTTACAGGGTTTATACCTAACACGTATTCAAAATTAAAAGCAAATAAACCAGGGGCCTCGAAATGGGAATCGATATCCTTCAGTTGCAGTTCAACAATTTTTGTTCGGTAACTTCTAGTTGTTTCAATATCCTTCGAGCAATGACACCTTGTTTAATTAGGGGGGAGGATGTGGTTGAAAAATATTTATAACGGGGGTAATGCGGTGTATTAGATTATGACAACTTTTGTAAATAAAATTTTGATCAAATGAATAATATTCTGAATGTTTATTGATATCCGTAAACGTCCGTTCAATTGATAAAAAATAAACTTCTAGTAGTTTCAATCATTTTTTGATACTTTAGGTATCCATGCATTCAGGCACAAGAAGAGTTCATATGTGTATCTTGGAAATCACATAGGCTTTTGTAGCATGGAAAACAGCTAAAATTCTTCCTCAATGGTATATTTAGTGGCTTTGTCACGTATTGCTTTTCATCGGAAAAAACTTTGCAACAAAACTCACTAGGATTTATTTGAATATTAAGTAGTTAAAATATATAAAGACTTATCACAGGATATATTTTGTAAAATACTAATGTTACAAGGTGATTTTACATCACTGAAAAATGATTACATCTAATTTTTCATCGATATAAAATAATTTTAAAATAATTTTTTATTAATATAAAATAATTTATGATAATTTTATATTAATATATCACATTAGTATATTATAAAATATATCAACTTTTATACTTTTATACTCACATCCTATTAGTTAATTCCAACTTTGACTCCAACTTTGACAGTTCGACATAAGAGATGCAGGGTTAGTGTGTGCGTAAAATAATCAATTTTCTTTCGATTTATCCAAGTAAAACTCTGAAGGGTCATGAAAAAGTTCTCTAAACAAACTATTCGAAGACCACGAGCAAATTATCTATATTCTAACTAAAAGAAGCTACAGACGAGTCACCCCCCCTTTTCAAAATCAAACCTCTTCCACGAATTCTCACTTCCTCAATTATGCCCCCACCCGCATAACCCACGGTAGGAAAATAAATAAATAAAATAAAATATCCTCATCCCTGAGCCATGGTTGAAAAAAATCAAAATTAGAATCTAACGGAAAAATCATCCATTTCACCTCCCCTGTTTGAAAAGTTTTATTGGCATCATCCAAATAAATTTTAAGGAGAAATTTTTTTCCCCACAAAATAAATCTTCCCCTTAAAAGGTTTCACCGCTGTATATTTCTACTTTAAAATTAATCAGATGATTATCGATGGAGGAAGATCAGGATGAGACTCTTATATTTTTGATAAAATTTCAATGATAATCCTATAATTTATATTATTATTAATCATCAAATTCAATGCAAATAAAAATTAAATTATAAATTAAATTTCATTGGAGCGAGCTTTTTAGATGTTTAATCAAATCATACATTATAATTAGGTATATCAAAATTTCAATAACCCTGCAATGAAGTGTAGGTAGTATCACTGGTATTCTCTATGATAAGGTACACTAGCTAGGATTTGAAAATTAGGTTGATTTGGCTATGGTTCTTAAAACAAATTAAATTAACACTTGATCGACATCGACCAATCATATCCAACGCACATGGGAAATTGATCCACGTGCATAACCACACACACCATGAAGAGAGCGCACCACTCAAACCTTCATGAATATGCCATCCCTTCTTGAGATCAAGGAGCATGTAAGCCTCAATAAATGTAAAAGGAAGTTATCTGGATGGAAGGGAAGATGTTTATCCCAAGCAGGAAGGGGAGTATTGCTCCAGTTCTCACTCCAGTCAAACCCCAACCATCTCATGTTTACTCACTTATTCTCAAATAAGCTTTGTAAAGCTTTAGATAAAATGGCAAGGAGTTTTTGGTGGGGTTTTGATGATGATGCTAAGCATTTTATCTAAAGGCATGGATCTCGATCTGTATTCCTAAACATCTGGGTGGCCTACCTAGGCTTCAGAGACATACAACTTACAAATCTAGCTTTCCTTATGAAGATGGCTTGGAGGTTACTTATGCAGTAGGATGGTCTTTGGCAGAAGCAGTTGAAAGATAAATATTTTCCTATGGCACTTTCTGGGATTATATCCCAAAATCTAGAGATTCCCCTTTTTTGAAAGCCCTCCACTTCATCCAAGGTTGGATCTTCAATGGATCTTCTTCGATGATAGGGAATGCTAAATCCATTAATCTTTGTGGAGATAATTGGATTAGAGATCTTCAGGACCCTCTAACCCCTTTAAATGATCCACAGGTTCTCCCTTTGTTGGTCAATGACCTTATTGATGTAGAGGATCGTTGTTGGAACTCCCAGCTAATACAGAACAGCTTTCCTACTAATATAGCCATCAGGATTTATAGTATGCCAATACTCTAGAATGAAGATGATCAACTCATCTGGCATGCTCATCCAAAGGGTGTGTTCCCTATTAAATTAGCATATCAGTATCTCCTAAACTATTTTCAACGGCAATAGTTCAATTGTCGCCCATTGCAAACTAATCGGGATGGTAGATATTCCTCCTAGGATCAAGTCTTTGCTATGGAAGGCAGTGACTGGAGCTCTCAATGTTAAACGATTATTGGCTGAGGGAGACATTGGTATTGATAATTATTGTCAAATTTGTAAAAGTGGGTGTGAGGATGCAGATCACATCTTTTTGAAATGTCCTTTTGCAAAGGTAGTGTGGTTCAAGTTGGGATACTATGTACAGGCTTCAGATGTGGACTGGTTTGAGCAATATATCCAAATCAATCACTTGATGTCTCAAAATAATTGTAAACAAGCTGTGCCTCTTTTTGTTGCCTATGCTCTATGGCTTAACAGGTGCAAAATAGTTCATGGTCAAGCAGATTCGAGCCTAGTTATTATCGCAGATCAGATTCTACGATCGTTGTAAGAGTACGAAACAAGAGCGACCACCCTCAATGCGATGGAAAACTTCAGCAATCAAGGAACTTCTTCCCTGAACAGGCTAGACTTCAATGCCCCCGATGATGAAAGTTCTAATGGCATTACAGTTATTGTCGATGCGGCTGTAGTGAGCATGACATCATCAATTATAAGAAAGTACAATTGTCGGGTTTTTTCCCCGGCAACGGCTCCAAAAATATGATCAATGACCACTAGGTTGCAATAAAAAGATTTAATTATGTGTCGTTATTGTAGTATAGATGTTGTTTATCAATCTTTCGTTGAGTTTAAAGGAAATGCGTTGTAGTACAGTCGACAAATAGAAATCAAATAGATAAAATTTATAGACTCAGAATCTACAATGGAGTGCGAGGTCGAACACAGGGAGAAAATGTGGAATTCACAACATTAATCGCATTCAGAATCAATGAGTATAATTAATTGAGCAGTCAAATAGATATTCAATGAATAATAATCTGTCACATTAGTTATGCAATGAAATCCAATGTATCTTGAGATAAAAAGAATGGAGAGAATCTAAAAGGTGGTGATTTGAATCACCAATTAAATCCTCTAATTAAGCATGCATCTCATATTCAATATTAACCATAGTACTTAAATAATGCAACAGTATCTCAAATAATGCTCAATCTGACAACAGGTTTACGAATCAGACGACTTAAGTGTACAAGGCTTCTCAAAGCTAAGCCTTTCTCTTCTTCTTCTTCTTCTTCTTCTTCTTCTTCTTCTTCTTCTTCTTCTTCTTCTGCTTTTCTTCCATTTCCTCCTCTCTTCAGCTTCCTTCCTTCTTCTTTCCTTCACGAGCCTTCTCTTGTCCTTAAGGCTTTCTCCAAGCCTTCTTTCTTTCCTTCACATAGCCTAAGGGTTAGGCGTTTCAACACAAGGCACGCATCCCGAGGCACAAAGTGCAAAACCCTCCCCTACTCTCTCACAATTTCTCCTCTTTCTTCTCTCTCACAGACCCAGTGTAACCGAATCCAGATTCGGGTAAATGGGTCTCGAACAGTGTCCAGGGTCACTGGTGTGTGTGGTGACCGAGGAGTGAGTAGGCGGGTTATCGAATGTGAAGGGGTGTGAGGCACCCGACCCCTCAGTGCTTGGACGAACAGTTGAAAGCACAAAAATAATTTATGCGCGTGTGGACGTTCTTCACTCCACGAGGTGGGACTATCTTAGTCCCCCTCCTTACAGCAGTAGCAGGGAAGACTTCGTCGAATTGGGGTGTTGCTGCGGATGTGGTCTTCAATTGAGGTCTGGATGTAGATTCCTACGGGAGGGAGTGAGATATGCATGACGTAATATAAAATGCGAAATTAAAATAGACAATCTCACAAAAATAAGTAATCACACAATTACAAAAGTATTCTAAGGTGGAAATCCAAACCGGGTGAAAACCACCACCTACCCAAGGCCTGCACCCACGTACGATCACCCACAGACGCAACGGTCAGCCGACATCCCCTACGCTATGATATGCATGGCATAGGAAGATACGTACCTGGCGATATACATGCTTTTAGACGTTCGGCCTCAGCTTTGGACGTCCGAGGGCCTCGCCAGTCATATGGACTTCACTCCAGACATCTGATACTGGAAAAATTCTAGTATCAAAACCTCTTCACGCTGCTCGCCGCGCTCGTCCACCACCTGCAGTGGCAGCTCCAGCAGTTGCAGGAGCTTGAGCAGCTCCTCGTTGACACCCTCTTCTCTCCTGCGGATTCTCCTTGAGCTCCACCGAGATCCCGCGGTTGTCTTCCTCCTCCCCCCGCTCTCACTCCCTCGCACTCTCTCGCTCTCGCTCCTCCCCGCTCTCCCCTCGTCGGTGGATCTCCTTCCTTGCCACGGCTGCAGCAGAGGTTGAGGGGAATGTGGCTAGCAGGAGAAGGTGGAGGTGGAGGTGGTTGAGTGGTGTGAGGAGGAGAGGAGAGAAGGGAGGAGGTTTATATAGGAGAGGGGTTAGGGTTCGAGGGGTGAAGGAGAGAGAGAGGGAGTGGCCTCTACGCGTCGCATGCGCGTAAAGCACAAAGAGCAGTACGAAAACTCACTTTTAGACGTCCAGGAACATGTCCAGACGTCTGGACAGATGTCTGACTGAAACTCCAGACGTCTTATCCGGCTAAAAATGTAATGGGTCATTACATCATAACAAATTTAAAGCAAGTTTCGTCCCCGAAACTTGAGCTAGCTCGGGTGCGGGAAAAGGAATGTAAAAGCGCATAACAAACTTAAAGATGACCGAAGTAGGTCCGAAAAGACGTACCCTCAAAAAGCTCCGGGTACCGCTCTCGCATCACCGCCTCAACCTCCCAAGTCGCCTCCTCGTACCGCTAGCTTCTCCATAGGACCTTCACCAGTGGTACTTGCTTTCAAATCAGACTTTGGATGGCTATGTCTAGTATCTGTACTGGTCTCTCGTGGTAGGTCAGGTCATCACCTATCTTGCTGCTCTCATGGCTCAGAACGTGACTAGGATCGGCAACGTACCTACTGAGGTTGGACACGTGGAACACGTCGTGCACTCCAGAAAGCTGGGGAGGAAGGGTAAGCCAGTAAGCAACGAGTCCTACCCGCTCCAGGACCTCAAAGGGCCTTACAAATCTCAGCGCAAGCTTCCCTTTCAATCCAAAACTCTACAGGCCCTTCATAGGCGAAACATGGAGGAAGACGTGATCCCCAACCTCGAACTTCATCTCTCTGCGTTTTCGGTCAGCGCAGCTCTTCTGCCTGCCCCTAACAGTGTGGAGTCGTTAGTGAATCTGCTCTATCACCTCCTGACTCTACCGGATCAGCCTGGGGCCAACCTCCCACTTGGTACCCACCTCGACCCAACTCAAGGGTGTAGTACACCTCCGTCTGTACAGAGACTCATAAGGTGCCATGCCGATGCTCGAGTGATAACTGTTATTATATGCAAATTCTGCCAGGGGTAAGTGCTCCTCCTAAGAGCCTCTCCAATCTAGTACACAGGTGCACAAAAGGTCCTCAAGTGTCTGTATGGTGTGCTTTGACTCTCCGTCTGTCTGGGGGTGATAAGCGGTACTGAACCTCAAATGCGTCCCCAAGGCCTGCTGAAACTCAGCTCAAAACTGGGAAGTAAAACAGGTATCCCTGTCGAATACGATCTCATGTGGGACTCCGTGCAAGCATATTTGTTCTTGATGGTGACCCTATTCAGTTGTTGGTAGTCGACACAAAGTCGTAGGGTATCGTCCTTCTTCTTCATATGTCGTTGAAATTAGTATAGTGAGTTAACTTAAATCGAGTCTACACTAGTTTCACAAAATTTTTTAACCTGGCCTACTTGATTTTATCTTGGTAGCTTTTACGCCCAGGGTCAATCTCAGGGAGGCGGGAATTTGAAGATCAAGGTGTTTATACGCCTTTCCTAAAATGCATCTCTTCCTTGCATTTACTATGTTTTTCATTTTTTCTATTTTAAAGATTTTGTTGGTGATAATGTTGTTCTTGAGGTACACCCTCAAAAAATGAAGTCCTTGGCCTTGAGCCAAATGGTTCTTGGCTTGTAGCCAACTAGGGGTTCCCAAAATTGATCTTGTTATTCGCAAGATCGAGTACCTGCAAGACAAGAATTATCTTTTCTCTTTTACTCTCTTTTTTTTTTTGGTCTTTTAATAACAAGAAATAAAAGACAAATGAAAACAGAGTAGGTTGCTAGGAGAGAAAGAAACACTTATCTTAGTATATATATGTATAGATATATAGTAGATACAGAATATATATATGTGTATATAGTTAAATATTATGTATATAGGGATAGAGGTGGAAGTGGAGATGGAATATAGCACGGTGTCAAGTTGGTCTACGTCTAGCAAAACGCAACCAACAAGACTGAGTGCCGCGTGAAGTGTGGAGCGGATGTGTGTGAGTGTGTGTGGAAGCACTTGCTTTGCGTGGGTATCGAGGAATATTAGCAACTGGTGCGAATATTCCCGCAATATGATGTGCGGTGGAGGGGCGAGTGCAGGGGAATATCAGTGGTGTTTGTGAGGTGTATGGATGGATATGGGTAAGTGGGTGTATATATATATATATATATATATATATATGTATGTATGTATGTATGTATGTATATATATATATATATTTATTTTAGGATAAGAGTATGTGAGTGGATATATATATATCTGTGTGTGTGTGTGAGTACTAGTGTGTGTGTGTACCAGTGTGTGTGTGCACACGCTGGAAGAGGAGGGGAGCGCAGCAGATAAGTCGTCTACCATGCTGACTCGACATTTGGATGCGTAGGAGTGCACGGGCTCAGGAGAGAGAGCGCGTGCACGTGGATGAGTAAAGCGCAGCGCTTTGCTGCGTGGGCGGTTGAGGTGTAGCGTGCTGCGGAGTGCAGTGCATAACATTGTGGGTGGGTGAGGCGCAGTGATCGGCTAGCGTGGGTTGCGAGCGAGGAGAGAGAGCGCCGCACCACCAGCTAAGTGAGAAACTTGCCGGTGGCTATAGTGTTGCACAGACCTCGCGCTTCAGTGCGTGCACTTTCTGGCAGCCGACTAGAGCCGGTTTGCGTGCGCGAGTGCACTGTGGAGCATCTGCGTAGGTGGGAAAAGGTCCTGCGCGGTCTGCTGGCGTGCACGCGGTGATGGGCTGGGCCTGCAGGCAGGCGCGCGGCGAGCTGGAGCTTCAAAGCTTGAGAGCTTGAAGCTTTGGCTAATGGTAGAGGAGACGAAATGCAACGAAACAAAATGTGAAGCCACCATGCCCACCTACTCACGAAAAAGCTAAGTGGTGGTGGAACTCACAGTGGAGGTCTGAGACCACTGTGGGTTTTCTCCCACTCACGGTGTGCCTCTTCTTAGCTTGTGAGAAGAGGAACTGTGTATGGAGAGGGAGAGGGGAGGAGGTTGGCCAATGGCTGACTAAGGGTTAGGGTCATCTAAAGGTGCATGCTCCCGCAGTAAGGGAGAGAGCAAGGAGTTTTAAAGAGGGAGGCAAGCCCCACATGCCATGCTGCAGGCAGGAGGAATGGCGAGGATTGGTGCGGGCACCCTACCATGCTGTTGGCAGGAGGAGAGGCGCGCACACTATGCTTTGCAGCTACTTGAGAAAAAAGAAAATACAAAAATAAAAAAAATGAAAAATGGTGAAATTTGAATGCCACACTTAATAAAAATGTTAATTAGTAGAAGTGGATTGGATGGTCAATTATTTTCACCTTCCTCCCCTATTTATAAATGCATGCAGGTGTCTATTTACCAATGCGGGTATGGCTATATAAGATGCATGGGTAATGCTAGGAAATAACACAAGATGACATATTTGTTGGCATAGTTTGCTATGCAATCATACTCCCATACCTATCTTTTGCTAGTCCCTAGCAACACATTTGTATCGTGTTTAGAAATGATCTTAAGCTGAAGATCTTTTTCTGAAGCAACATTAATGTGTTTATCTGTTGGATATTGTGAGAACCAATTACAGAGAAGACTACCAGTACTTTAAGTCTTACATGATATAGACCATCTCTCGACTAACCTAGACTCTTGATATTTAAACCCTAAGTACGATTTCCAAGACTCAAAGGGTTTTGCCGTACTCGAGAGCTCAAGAGATTATGGTTTGAGCATAGTGAAAGATCAAGACTGACCAGATGAAGATTAAGGCTCAAGCCCAGGGTTTCATGAATTTTTAAGTGTAGGTTGGTCCCAGTTTCAGCTCATGTCTTCAGATTGACTCTCGAAAAGATGATGGAAAACTCAACCCCATTTTATTGCTTTTGTGGCTCAAGGAATATATGGTAAAAACTGGGTATTTGTAACGTGTCCTAAAAAACTTTTTGGGGAGAAGAATTTACAGACATTTGAAAGATATACCGACTTATTTGCAAGATTTTATTTTATTTTATTTTATTTTTTTTGAAACAAGTGTTAGTATATCTCCTACAACTTTATTTAGAAGAGCACACATTTTTTGTAGGAGAGTACTTTTTTGATGGAAAGAGTTTCTCCTAAACACAAGACTAAAGTCTAGGATAAAAAGTCTACTTGCGCACATAGGTAAGGACTCCACCTTTCCTAATAGACACTAGGGTTGGATCTTATGTTCACCTAGTCATTCTTGATATGTGTAGTGTAAACAAGATTACCTAGGCTCTCAAGTAGAAGCAAACCAACGAATCCTATACTAGCGACTCAAGTACAAGAATACATCCTTAGTTAGGAGAGATTCCGATCTATCTTATCAATGCTCAAGTGAATTAAGCAAAGCCTGAGAGAATCAAGCTTCTGTGGCCTGGAAAGTCTTCAAAACAACAGTTGAATAACCATAGACACTTATTGTATTTTTGTTTCAGCCTTCAGATCATTGCTAAATACCCTTTTTTTTTTTGAAATAGGCTATGTACATATTTATATATGGATATGTATAATGGATGTACAAGCTGCATGATACCATATAATACCCAGATCCTATGGATGCCTATCCACCCCCCCATACCAAATGATGCTATGTCCTCATATGCATGCAGGGTAAAGCAAGGTCCAAGTATCAGGGAAGAAGAGCTAAAGTGAAAGGTATATAGCAGGGTGGTAGGGTGGGTGGATAGTGGGTGGTGAAGCGAAAAGTGAAGAAGTATGAAGTGAAGTGAAATGGAATTGTGTAAGTGATAGTGAAGGAGTGTTGTTGGGGTGCCTCCCAACGAGCGCTGAATTTAACATCCCCAGCTGGACTCAAAGTGAGGCATGAAGTTAGTTACCCTCCAGCAGGGCAACAGTTTCACCAACGGGGGCAGGTTCATGAGTAACATAGGGTTTTAACCGCTGCCCATTGATCGTAAATTTATGCCCAGATTTGAGATCTTCAATTTCAACGGCCCCGTTGGGAAATGGTCTTGAGACCAAGAAGGGACCAGTTCATTTGGACTTTAATTTCCCTGGAAGGAATTTGAGTCGGGCATTGTAAATCCAAACTTGCTGAGATGAATCAAATTCCTTTCGCCGAATTCGGCTGTTGTGAAAGGCCTTAGTGTGCTGTTTGAAAGTTAAGGCAGAATCATAGGCTTCATGACGGTGTTCTTCCAGCTCTTGGAGTTGGAGTTTCCTTTCTCGACCACATAGGTCTGGGTCGAGGTTACATTGGCGAATCACCCAATAAGCGTGGTGCCCCAACTCCATAGGCAAATGACAAGGCTTCCCATAAACAATTCTATATGGAGACATACCAAGGGGAGCCTTGAAGGTGGTCTGATACGCCCAAAGTGCGTCGATCAGCTTGTCAGACCAATCCTTATGGTCAGGCCGAACCATTTTCTAGAGAATTTGCTTGATTTGCCGGTTCGACACCTCAGCCTAGCCATTCGTCTGAGGATGATACGGAGATGCGATACGATGGTGGACTCCATATTTCCTCAGAAGTGCCTGAAAAAATGCATGAGTAAAATGACTTCCTCCATCAGAGATAATGGCTCGAGGGATCCCAAAGCATGCAAAAATGTGGTCTTTGACAAATCGAGTAGATATGACATGGTCAGCATGGTGTGTGGGAATAGCCTCGACCCATTTCGAAACATAATTAACAGCAACGAGGATGTACTCAAAGCCGTTGGAAGGAGGAAAGGGACCCATGAAATCGATTCCCTAAATGTCAAAGATTTCAGCAGCCAGGATGGGTTGCAAGGGCATCATGTTAAGATGTGACATTGACCCTAACGATTGGCACCTAGTGCAATGTTTAGCATAATTGTGTGCATCTTGGTGAAGGGAAAGCCAAAAGAAACCGCACTGCAATACCTTGGCTGCAGTTTTCCTTCTAGAAAAATGGCCTCCGCAGGCCTAATCATGGCAGAAGGATAGCACACTGGGGAATTCGCTGTCAGGAATACAGCGACGGATGATCTGGTCAGCGCTTTTTTGAAAAAGTAGTGGATTATCCCAGAAATAATACTTTGCTTCTGCGATGAGACGCTCATGCTGGTTTTTAGGCCAGCCACATGGAAGGGAACCAGAAGCAAGGTAATTGGCAATGTCGGCATACCAAGGTCCACTTGCCACATTATTTGCCAGTAGGTGCTCATCGGGAAAAACTTCATTAATCGGCAGGGTATGTCCAATGTGGTCAAGGTCCAGTCTCGAGAGATGATCAGCAACAACATTCTGGGCTCCGGCCTTATCGTGGATCTTAAGGTCAAATTCTTGGAGCAGAAGGATCCAACGAATCAGTTTAGGCTTGGCATCCTTCTTGTGCATGAGATGACGAATGGCCGCGTGGTCAGTGAATACAGTAACATGCGGGCCCAAAAGGTAAGAGCGGAATTTCTCCAGCCCAAAGACGATTGCCGGTAGTTCTGTCTTCATAGTCGTATAATTACGCTGGGTCTCATCCAGCGTCTTACTGGCATAATACACCACGAAGGGGTGTCTATCACGTCTTTGTCCCAGGATGGCTTCGACTGCAAGGTCAAAAGCGTCACACATGAGTTCAAAGTCAAGGGACCAATTAGGTGGCTGGAGAACCGGGGACTTGGTAATAGCCTCACACAATTGCATGAATGCTCGCATACAGTCGGGGCCCATATCAAGGGGTACGTCGGTTGGTAGGAGATAAGTTAAAGGTCTAGAAATTTTAGAGAAGTCTTTGGTGAATCTCCTATAGAAACCGATGTGTCCTAAGAAGGAGCGGATTTGCTTGACAGAGCTAGGCACAGGTAAATCAACAATTACATCAAGCTTAGCTCTATCAACCTCAATACCCCTATTGAAGATGATTTGACCGAGAACAATTCCCTCGCGTACCATAAAATGACTTTTCTCCCAAGAAAGCACGAGGTTCACATCAATACATCTCAGAAGGATACGGGTAAGGTTGTCAAGACAATCATTAAATGAAGGTCCGAAGATCGAAAAGTCATCCATGAAGACCTCAGGAAAGTCACCCACCGTATCATGGAATTTTGCCAACATACATCTCGGGAAAGTTGCTAGTGCATTACAAAGTCCGAATGGCATTCTCTAAATGCGAAGGTGCCAAAGGGGTAGGTGAAGGTGGTCTTTTCTTGGCCCCGGGGGTCAATAGCCACCTGGTTATATCCAGAGAATTTATCTAGGAAACAGAAAAATTTATTTTCCGCTAACCACTCCAGGATTTGGTCAATAAAAGGTAGCGAAAAGTGATCTTTCTTTGTTGCTACATTCAGTTTCCTGTAATCTACACACACTCTCCAAGATGTAGGAGTGCGTGTAGGGATGGATTCACCCCTGTCATTGACACGGATGGTGAGTCCCACCTTTTTGGGCACGACATGAATCAGGCTCACCCAGGGGCTATCGCTGATCGGGTAGATTATACCCACATCAAGCCACTTAATGATTTTCTTTTTAACAACCTCCTGCATGTTAGGGTTGAGACATCGTTGCATCTCGCGGGAAGGTCGAGCTTCCTCCTCCTTATATATACGGTGAGTGCAATAGGAGAGGCTAATGCCAGTTAAGTCAGATGAGGACCACCCAATGGCTGTCTTGTGTTCCATGAGGACCTTTGGTAGTTTGCACTCTTGCTCCATAGTTAATTTTGAACTAATAATTACGGGGAGCGTTTCATTTGGTCCCAGAAAAGCATATTTAAGCGTGTCAGGCGGCGCTTTCAGCTCAGGATTGGATGGTGAAAGATTTGGCATTTCTTGGGATGAGAGTGTCCCAAAAGGATCAGAGGAAAGAAGGGTAGGAGAAAGAAGTTGGTCCTTAGACTGGCCAAGAAGAGGGGCATCTTGGATTGATGGATCCAAGAAAGGAGAGCCCCAGTGATCAGCATTTGGGCTCAAGGTCCCAGTGTGGAGTCACATTTCCAGCTGATTTGGCAGGAAAGAAAGGGCAATCCGGTCTTCAAGGGGGCGGACCGATGGTGAGTAGCCCTGATATGACTCAGACCACAAGGTGTGGGAAGTGGAGAAAACATCGTCAGAAGTCTGGTCAGGAGAAGGTATGGGTAAGGGGAGGGATGGGGGAACGTCACAATAGGTGTTAGTTAGGCGATGGTCTGTGTTCAGGGGCAATCCACAGCAGTCAGAATAGGTCCCTATTAGTCCAATACATGCGCTGACGACCATGTCCTCATCAGACGTGTCATCCTCGATGCAATCGCAATCAAAATTCCTGGGAGCCTTGAAGATGTTTAGCTTGAGCTTCTTAGAGCCAACGGCGTTCTCAATGCAACCCGACTAATAGTCGATATGGGCGCAAGCTGTGGCCAAGAAAGTTCAACCAAGGATGATCGGATAATCAGAAAGTGAGCTACGAACTTCCACATCCAAAACAAGAAAGTCAACAGGAAAACAGAGACTGTTGATCCTAACCACCACGTCTTCCACCACACCCTTCGGTATTTTGACAGAACGATCTGCCAATTACAATGTAATAGGGGTGGGTTTCGAATTTCCTAAGGCAAATTTCTCGAGCATGATGGTTGGTATAAGATTGATGAAAGATTCTAGATCAAGCAGAGCACAGTTAAAATTGCAGCCTTTGATGCTATAAGAAATAAGCGGTGTGCCTGAATCTTTCTGTTTCGGTGGTAGATTTGACAGTATAGCACAACTCGCATGAGGCGAGAGGACCACCGTATTTTTTGTTTTCTTTGACTGTTGCCTGGGTGTAGTGTAGTCTCTGAAAAATCAGGCGACAATTGGTATAGGGTCGATAGTCTCTAACAGGGGTACTTTGATTTGAACATCCCTTAATAAATTACGCAGGTTATCAAAGGCCTGCGTATCCTTTTTCTTGCCTTTTGGCTCCCTTAGTAGAGCCTCAGGGAATGGGATCGATTCTGGCACCAGTTTGGGTGTATCGTCCTTACGAGCATGCGGTGTGCATTCCAAATAAGAGGGCGATGGGCCAGGATAAGGTTGAGGTGGATCGATGGTTTTCTTACCACTCCTTGTAGTATTCGCATTGGATGTCTCTGGTCCAGTGGGATCATAAGGCGTAGGAGGGTTCGCTATAGGGACATAAGGGTGATGTGTTGCCGCGGGATTAGCCTGGAATCCCGGTGGAATGCTCGGAGCTTGCAGAATCTGATGAACTTGCCCCTAAGAAGGTCATAATTGTGGTTAAGGACCACGGGGTACAAAATTTCGCTGATTAGGGACAAGTTGGGCTAGAAGAGTGCCCTGAGATCGAGTCATCATGCGTAGTTGACTGATCTCAGCATTCTACTACGCCAATTGGTGCTGAAGGGAGGTCATGTTTTCTTCATGGCGCTTAGACATTTCCGTCATCATTCGCATTAATTTATCAAGAGGACTTGATGCGTGTTCTGTTTGAGGTATGCAAGGACCCGATAACGGATTTGCCACAAGATTAGACTGGGCCCTTGGGATGACGGGTGCGGACGGTCGCATTGGCCCACCCACGGGGTTTTGGTGCTGTGGGTTACTGGACCATGCAAAGTTAGGATGATTTCGCCACCCTAGGTTATAAGTAGCAGAGAGCAGGTTGTTCTCCATGGCACAAACATCTTCTAAGCCAGAAGACGAGTCCGCATGCATATATACATCTAAGAACACTAGTGATCGACTTTCGCAGTGTTTTAAAAAGATACGCGTTGTAGTATATCGTGAAAATGATTATCACATTTTATTTTATTTATTATTCGAAATTCAAAAACATTCCGAGGTAGAACTCAAGGAGCAATTCGGTATTTAGAAGCAAAATATCACAATCTCAATTATGTTCAATACTGATGCAAAAATAAATGCTAGAGACAAAAAGGAAATAAATTTTTTTTCTTCACTTTTCTCTTTCTTCTTTACTCTATCTTCAGACGTCTGATTCTGTGAATCAGACGCCTTAAGTGACGTCTGCTATAGTGCCAGCGTCTTCTTTTTTCTTCTTCTCCTTGGTTCTCTGCCGCACTTCTTCTTTCTCTCTCTCTCTGCGGCAGCTCCTTCCTTCAGCTGCTCTTCCTCTTCCTTCTTTCTTGGCCAAGTCCTTCTCTTTCTCTGAGGCTGAGTATCCTTGGCTTCTTTTCCTTTTCTTCTTGCACTGTGCTATGCCTCCTCCTTCTTCTTCCTTGGCACGGCTAAGTCCTCAGCTTCCTCTTCCTTCAGCTGGCTTCTTCTTCTTCTCTCTTGAGCTACTGTGTCTCCTGCTTCCTTGGCCTCTACAGTTCTTCTCTTATTCTTCTTCTTCTTCTGCTCCTTCTTCCCTTCTTTCTCTTCTCCACAGCTGCTTCCTCTTACTCCTTCTTCCCTGCATAGGCATGGAGAAGCAAAACCTCTCCCTACCCTCCTCGCGTCTCTCTCTCTGTATCTCTCTTCGCTCTCTCAGAGCCAACCGGGTAATTAGGTCGAGTTAGCGTTCCCAGGACGAGGCCCACCGGCGTGCGGTGGTGGGCAAGGAGTGCGCGGGTAGTCAGGTCAGGCCAGGTTCACGGAGGTATCGGTCGCAGACGAGGCCGGGTGGTGGACGAGGGCCTCACCCCTGTGTTCTGAGGCGACCTGAAGAAAACACAAAAACAATAAAAGGCACTCACTATGATGAGAACCTCATCATGAACCCTAACTAGCACATTTTGACCTAAATAAGTATACAAAAGCACCTACAAAACCTAAGGGAAAGCCTAGATCAGAGAAATATAAATTTGAGTATAAAACAATTCAAAAGGGGTAAAACTGTAATTTTACCAATGCAGTACACCAACGGGAATTCTAAGGGTATAAACAAAGGTCAAGTAAACCTAATAAGAGAAAAAGTGGGGTGATTTGGTCTGAAAAGGGTTATAGCGGCTTCTAGGAATTAAATGACATTCTATAACCCTAAAACAAACCTGCCTTAATTCACGAAGTTTCAAGCAAGATAAAAATCAATTAAATCCTCTAAAATTCATGAAAAAATATCCCCTAGGGTTTAGAACCTTTAATTTGTCCATTGGAACCTATCTTGACCTAGATTGAGAATCATACCCAATTTTTGACCTAATTTGGGTTTTTATGCAAATTGACCCACCAAACGTGGTCAAGCCCAAAATCCAACTGCACCATTGGATTTCTTAGGTCCAAATTATGGTTATATTAAAATTTAAATTTAAGGAAAGTTTTCCTTGACCTACTTTACAAATTGGTCCTCAAGAATTACTTTTTGACCCTTAACTTTTTAAACCCTTGCACTTAACCCCTCAACTTTCACTTCGTTCTTTTCAAGCCGGCCCCTCTGCCACCCGCAGCAGAACCCATACCTCCAGCGACTTTGCACGGAGGATGACGCCACGCAGGGCATGGGGACCGGCCCCAAAAACGAGAGGAGAGTCCCCTGCGTTGTCTTCTTCCGCGTTGATCCCCTCCCATGCCCTACCGACACCCATACCTCTCGTACGAACACGCGAGAGGCATGGGTCTCTTTTCCGGCCATATCTTCGGTGGCCTGCCCACGCCTCCTCCTCGTGTTTCCCTCCTCGCCAACACCTATTTAAGGAGCGGCAGGTGCTGCCGTTTCCGACAAGCTCGATTTGGCCAGAGAATTCCCCCAAATTCGTCCCCTCCTCACTCCGGCCAGCAGCCCGAAGCCTCCGACAACTCTTCCTCCCTCTTCTCGTCGCTCTTCCACCGTACCAGTGGCAGAGCCAGCTCCGCCATTCTCCTCCATGCCAAGCCGTACCAGCTGGCACTCTCCGACCCCTTCTCGTCGCCGCCCCCTCCTCTGGCACCTTCGTCTCCGGCAACGGCAAAGACACGCCGATCGCCATCTCCTCCCTTTCGTCCGCTTAGCTAGGTAAAAACTCTTCCTCTTACTCTCTCCTTTATTTCCCCCTGATAATTTGTTGTTTCTACCCCTCGACATCCACTGTCCATCGCCACATTCTCCAACTCCGGCCAGACCTCCGGCGAGGTGCTACCGTCATTCCACTCACCCATCCACCTCGCCAAACACCTCAGAAGCTTCACCACTTCCCACTGACCACCTCTCGCCCTTCCATCGACCACGCCACCCATTGAAACTACCTTCCGAACAAACCCATCCTCACAGCCGCAGAGCGACCTAGGCATGCACGCCAAGGCCGCCTCGGGCCAGCCAAGCCCCGCCTCACCTTCACCGTGATGCGGTGAAGTTTTCTTGATATTCTGACGGAGCCGCGAGGCAGTATTCATGCTTTTAGGTTCTGCACGCATGTCACCATTGCCAACGGGCTTGGAGCGAGCTTGCTAGCAGCTCCAGGCCTCTGCAGCCCCAGGTGGGAGACCTAGGCCGCATGGGAGAGACTCACGCATGGTCCCAGGTCCCCAATCAAAGGTGAGAGCTCGCGTACCACTGCAATCGCGAGGATTCCTGCTGCGGGTGAGGACACGAAATTTAGGTGGGACTTTTAGTCCCACCTCGCAAACGTCTGAGCGCGACACTTCGAATAAATTGAAAAAGTGCCTTACACTTATCGCCTTCGATTCACAGGGGTCAGGTCCTTCGCCTATGCACGCAGCGCGCCACGCGCTCTCACCCACCCTCGCCCGCGCTCAAGCCTTGCAAATCTGGGCCGAACCTGTTTAGCCGATGAAGCACTCCTCGCCCACCACCGCACACCAGTGGGCCTGGTCCCGAGCGGGTTACCCGACCCGTATACCCATGAATGCTCTAGGAGTGAACCTTTGAGAGATAAATAGAGAGAGAGAGACGTGGGGCAGGTAGGGGTTAGGTTTTGCTTAACCTTGTAATGTGCAGGGAAGCAGGAGAAGAAGAAAGGAGGAGGAGCAGCTGAGGACTTAGCCGCACAGAGCAGCTGAAGAAAGAGGAAGAAGACAAGAAGCCTACAGCACAGAGGAAAGGAAGCTGAAGAAGATAGCCGAGCAAAGACGAAGAAGAAGCCAAGAGGAGACGAACCTGCAAGGCACTGTAGCAAAGGGGCAGATAAGGCGTCTGATTCAAAGAATCAGACATCCAAGAAAGGAAAGGCAGAGAAAGAAGAGAAGGAAGAGAGAAGAGGAGAGGAAAGAAAGAAAGAAAGAAAAGAAAAGAAAGTGATTTTTGTTCCCTCTATCTTTAATTTTTGTAATGTAGTATACTATAGTGAATTGTGAATTTGTATGCTTCTAGAATTAAGTTTGCTCCCTAAATTCAACCTCGGAATATTCTAAATTTCTAGTAATAAATTGAAATAAACTGATCATCATTTTTCGTAACATACTGCAACGAATATATATTTAGCACCAACAAAAGAGCGACTGCCACCTGCGCTGGGCATTTCCGAGGTGGGACTAAACGTCCCACCTTCCTGTTGCACGCACAACAGCAGTTAGCGCATCTAATTGCAGCTGCTGCGAGGGTCTTCGAAGCCAATCAAAGTCCTGTAGGAGTTCGCGACAACTCTCCGCACGACCTGGGCTAGTGACCTGGGGCTGGTGAGGTCTGAAGCAGCTTGCAGGCTTGCTCCAAGCTCTGCTCCAATGGCGGAGGTGGCTCTGAACCTGAAAACATAAACACAGCCTTGTGGCCCTGTCAGATGCCTTGGGGAGCTTCGCCAAGGTCTGGCGAATGTGCAGAGATGGTTAGTGAGGCGTGGGAATGCCATGGGCGTGTGCCTAGGGCACACTGTGGAGGTGCAGGTGGGTGTGTTCGGGGTCAGTGTGTGGAGAGTGTGGTGGTCGATGGAGAAGGGGAAAATGATCAGGGAGTGATGGTGGAGCTTTTGAGGGGTTTGACGAGGTGGACGGAGACATAGAGTGGTGGGGTCACCTCGCCGGTGGTTTGCCGGAGGTGTGGATGATGGTGGTGGCTAGCGACTGTCGAGGGGTTGAAAATAACAACTGATACGGGGGAAATAAAGAGGGGAGAAAGAGAGACTTATCTAAGGTGTTCAGAGCGAATGGGGGAGGCGGAGGGCGAGCAGCCGGTGCCTGCTATCACCATAGATGAAGATGCCCAAGGGAAGAAGCGGCGACAAGGAAGAGGGCCGGAGGACACGTGCTGGTACTGCCCAACGCGAAGGAGAATGCGGAGCTGGCTCTGCCACTGGTACGGTGGCAAAGAGATGAGAAGAGGGAGGAGGAGTCACCGGAAGCTTCGAGCAGTCGGCCAGAGTGAGGATGAGAGGAATTTGAGGGAGATCTCTGGCCAATTTTAGCTTTATGGAAGCGGCGTGGGCTACACTTCCTTAAATATGCGTAGGTAGAGCGGGAAGCGCACTGAGGCGGCGGGAAAACCACACCAGAGGTAAGGCCGGTCAGAGACCCATACCTCTCGAGTGTTCGCACGAGAGGTATGGTGAGTTTCAGTGCATGGGGAGCTGCCCATGCGGTAGGGGGCTCCGCAGGGAACTCCCCTCTCAAATCTAGGGAAGGCTCCCCATGCAGATGAGGTGAAAACCTCCGCGCGAAGTAGCCGGAGGTATGGCCCCTGCTGCAAATCGCAGAGGGACTGAAATGAAGAAAGAGACGAAGATGTTAGGGGGGGATTTGCAAGTGTTTCAAAAAGTTGAGGGTTTGAATGTAATTTGGAGGACCAATTTGCAAAGTGGGTCAAGACGACCTTCCCTTAGGTCCAAATTTTGGTATAAACCTAATTTGGACCTAAGGAATCCAATGGTGAAGTTGGATTTTATGTTTGACAATGTTTGACTGGACATTTTGTATAAAAACCCAAATTAGGTCAAATATTAGGCATGGACCCCGATCTAGGTCAAAACAGGTTCCAAAGGCCAAATTGAAGGTTCTAAACCATAGGGGATATTTTTCCAAGAATATTAGAGGATTTATTTGATTTTTATCTTGCCTGAAACCTTGTGAATTAAAGTGGGTTTGTTTTAGGGTTATAGAATGTCATTTAATTCCTAGTTTGCTCCATAACACTTTTCTGACTAAACCATGCCACTTTTTCTCTTATTAAGTCTAATTAACCTATGCATAAACCCTTAGAAATTCCGTTGATTCACTGCAATGGTAGAATTACAATTTTACCCCTTGTGTCATGTTCTCTTCTCAGATTAGTAATTCCCTGAATTAGGCCTTCCTTTAGGTTATGCAGGAGCTTTTGTTCATTCTATCAGATCAAAATATGCTAGTTAGGACTCATGAAGAGGTTCTCATCGCACACGGAGACTTGGTTCTCCGTGTCAAAATACTGGCTTGTAGAAGCCAAGTCCACATTACTTACCGAATCGCTTGGCGCAATACTCGGTAAGGATGGTCTCACAGGATTCTTGGAAATCAGCCCGGTATTTGACGGAGTGATGGGGTAGAGGTGTTTGCCATAGAGCGGACAGGATTGGCCAGAAGCTTGTCCAGCTTCTTGTGCACGACGAAGACTTCATCCAATTTTTGTGCAATAAGGTTAAGATCTATGGATGAATGGGAGGGTCCCGTGTCAACTTCGTGAACATTGCGGGGCATGCTGGTATGATTAAAGGTGACAATGGAGGCATTGTTCATTGAGTTTTCACTCATGTTCTCAAATAATTCAAATGCTCCAATCTCGTCTTTATTCATAAAATTTCCTCCGCAGGAAGTATCTGCAATCTACTTCAAAGATTCATTTAGCCCATAATAGAAGATCTAGGCTACATGCCACTTAGGCAGACCATGGTGTGGACATTTCCGGAGGAGGTCATTATACCTTTTCCATGCCTCATGAAACTGCTCGCTGTTTTGTTGCATGAAAGAAGTTATAGCCCGGCGAAGCGTATTGGTTCGCTCGATTGGGAAGAATTTCTTGGGAAATGCTGTTCACATCTCTTCCCAAGAATGGATGGTTCTCCCAAGGGTGTGCAACCATTGCGATGCTTTATCCCACAACGAAAATGGGAACATTTACATGAGTACAATTAGTAACCCGATGTTTCTTGGTTTAACAGTTTCAGCTAATCAGGTTAAGTCTTCCAAATGGAGAAAGGGATCTTCAGTTGCAATACCATGGAAGTGAAAGTTAATCCGGCCAATGACATTAGGTTTTAATTCAAAATCGTCCCCACCCATTGGGACCCGAATTTGCCCAATGGTCTCTGTAGCAGTGGGATTTTGATAAAAGCTATGAGACATAGGCTCCTCCCATTTGGGAGGGTTCTATATTTCCTCCAAGGTTTCCCTAATGCCTTCAATCTGTTCATTATACAATTCCATTTGGGCTTGGAGGCGAGTTATGGGGTCTACAGCTTCACCACCACCTAGTGGGATTTGAGGGGGGCAGTTTCCTCCCTCAGGATTTGGGGGTGGGCATTCAGCCATGTTTGTAGAGGAGGATGACGTTCAGTTTCATCCTTCTAGAATTATCAGATAATTCAAACTATTCAGGGTTTTGTGACCTCCTCCCAAACATGCACTACCGTAGGAAGAATTGGGGAGATAACAAGGGAAAAGGGGACGAGAAACAATGCCATAAGGGTGCACTTGATGACAAATCAAAGCAATCAATTTCCTAACCTCTACAACGTACCCTTAGACCTAAAGATCTAAGTTACCTACTATCACTACCTACGGAACCAAATGAGAGCACCGCGGAACCACCGGGCCAGATTGAAAGGCCGTTTACCCCAGTCTTAGACACCTGATAGTACGTGGGAACCCACACCAGCACGTAGGCACTACACGTAGGTAGTTGACCTCCAATCCTTAATAGGGGTCAAGTTGCTACCAGTTTTAATTTAGAGGCTTAGGATCAAGTGCTCCAGGAATGTGAAGGGCGTTGTATAAGGGTAATGCCAAAGTGCGTTGATTTTAAGAGTGTGTAAATCAGGCATGGAACGAGGAAATCTCCCCGAATTGAAGTTTTAGATGGTGAATGGATTTTAGAATTTCAGCCTTAAGTAGTATGGATTTTAGGATTCCACTGAATTACCAATTCAACCAATCTCCAGGTGATGAGAGCCTCATCATGAATCCTAACTAGCACACTTTGACCTAAATAAGTATACAAAAGCTCCTACAAAACCTAAGGGAAAGCCTAAATAAAAGAACTATAAATCTGAGTATAAAGCAACTCACAAGGGATAAAACTGTAATTTTACAAATGCAGTACACAAACGGGATGTATAAGAGTCTAAACACAGGCCAAATGGGCTTAACAAGAAAGAAAGTGGGATGATTTGATCTTAAAAGGGTTATAACAATTTCTAGGAATTAAAATGACATTCTGTAACCCTAAAATAAATCCGCTTTAATTCATGAAGTTCCAGGAAAGATAAAAGTAAATTAAATCCTCTAAAATTCATAAAAAAACATCCCCTAGGGTTTAGAACCTTCAATTTGACCATTGGAACCTGTCTTGACCAAGACTATGAACCATACCCAATTTTTGACCTAATTTGGGTTTTTGTGCAAATGGACCAATCAAACGTGGTCAAACCTAAAATTAAACTTCACCATTAGATTCCTTAGCTCCAAATTAGGTTTTTACCAAAATTTGGACCTAAGGGAAGGCCATTTTGACCTACTTTACAAATTGGTCCTTACGAATTATTTTTGACCCTTACCTTTTTGAACCATTGCACTTTGCCCCCCAGCTTTATTTTCGTTCTTTGCAATACGGTCCCTCTTCCATCCCGCGCAGCTTCCCATACCTCCGGCGACTTTGCGCGGAGGATGGCGCCGCGCAGGGCATGGGGACCAGCCTCAAAAATGAAAGGGGGGTCCCCTGCGCCGTCCTCTTCTGCATGGACCCCCTCCCATGCCCTGCCTTTGCCCATGCCTCTCGTGTGAACGCGCAAGAGGAATGGGTCTCTTCTCCGGCCATTCTCCGGCAAGCTGCCCACGCTCTCTCCTCGAGATCTCCTCGCCAACAGCTATTTAAGGAGCAGCAGGGGCCGTCGGTCGCTTTAAGCATGTTTTGGCCGAAGAAAATCCCCAACCTTCGTCTCCTCCTCCTCCGATCAATCGCCCGTAGGCTCCGGCGACTCTCCGCTTCCTCTCTCGTCTCCCTGCGACCATACCAGTGGTAGGGTTAGCTCCGCCATCGTTCGTCGTGCCTTACCATACCAGCAGGCACCCTCCAGTCTCCCTTCCTCGTTGTCGTCATCTTCCCCACAAGGTGTCATCTCCGGCGACGGCAGAATTGAGTCGTTCGCCTCCTGCCCCCCTTCGTCCACTTAGCTAGGTAAAAGCTCTTCCATTTTCTCCCCTCTTTATTTCCCCCTTAACAATTTTTAGTTTCGAACCCTCAACTACCACTACCACCACCATCTGTTCCACCTCCGACCACCAACTCCGGTGAGGCCGCTCCACCTCCACAGGCCATCCCACCCCTCGCCGACAAGTCCATTAGCATCCCCTTACTCCACTCAACATTTCCCCTCACTCACACCACCACTCCGCTCACCCAAACACACCCCCTAACACACCCACACATACGCACACAGTGTGCCCTAGGCACGCTCACGCAGACACCCACGCACCACGTCAACCACCTCTGCACATTCGCCACACCTTGGCGAAGCCCCCCAAGGCATCTGACAGGGCCGCAAGGCCGTGTTCGTGTTTTCAGGGACAGAGTAGCTCGCAGCCATTGACGAGCAGGTTGAAGCTGCTTTGCAAGCCTCTCCAGGTCCCCAGGTCCAGCAGGTGCAGAACACTCTTACGCACGCACTCAGGCTCTCAATTGGAGTCGAAGGCCTCGACTGCTGCCCCAATTGATCACGCCTCTCTCCTGCAGGCGCACGAAGAAGCAGGTGGGACTTTAGCCCCACCTCGGAAGTGGAGGCACGCCCGCACCTACATAAGAGGAAAAAGTGACTGAGGCTATTTTCCTCAAGTCACACAGGGGTGAGGTCCCTAGCCCTTACTCGGTCTCGTCCGCGGCACTGCCCACGCGGACCTGACCCGCGACCCGAATATCCTGCCTGTGCACTCCTCGCGCACCACCGACGCCGGTGCGCCTGGACCCGAGTGAGTGTAACCCGACCTGAATACTCGATTGGCTGGCTCTAGGAGAGCGAAGAGAGAAATAGAGAGAAAGCACACGCGAGGAAGGGTAGGGGTAGGTTTTGCACTCGTGTGTGTGCAGGGAACAGGTGGAGAAGAAGAAGAAGAGGAGCGGTGAGGACTCAACCGCAAAGTACCCACAGCAGAGAAAAAGAAAGCAAAAGGCGGAGGAGACGCAGCAGCTCAAGAAGAAAAGAAGAAGCCAAGGAGGAGCTTCAGCAGAAGAAGGAGCTGAGAAGAAGAAGGAAGGAGCCAAAGCCAGGAAGGAGGAAAGCTGCAGAGAAAAGAAAGAGAAGGAGAGAAGCCACAGCAGCCAAAGGAGAAAGAAGAAGGCAGGAGGGCCGAGAACACAACTAAAGAAAGAAGAAGGAGGCACTGTAGAATCAGGGCCGATAAGGCGTCTGATTCAGAGAATCATATGTCCGAAAAAGGAAAGGCAGAAAAAGGAGAGAAGGAAAAGAGAAGAAGAGAAGGGAAGGAGAAGAAAGAACGAAGAGAAGAAACGAATTCTTTTGTTCTCTCTCTCTTAAACTTTTGTATTTCATAATTGTGAATTTGTATGCTTCTGGAATCAAAGTGTGCTCCCTGAGTTCGACCTCGGGATATTTTAAATTCCGAGTAATAAATTGAAATAAACTGGTAATCACTTTTCGCAACATATTGCAACGAACATAATTTAAAAACATCGCGAAACGAACGCCACCACCAAGTTTCAAGAAAACACAAGTTCTTTATGCCCTAAAAACCCTTCTTCAATGTGAATTAGTTAATGCATACTAAAAATGCAATGGGCTTCCCTAGATGGAAATTTCTATGTGTAGATGCACGAGTCTATTTTAAGTCAATGTGAAAGGGAGCCAAAGCACTTCAATTCAAGTGCTCCTAATCACCAAAATGATATTCCACACAAGGCTCAACCACCAAATGATGTAAAGAAAGTTAAAATGTTGGGGTTAAAATATTCAGGATCAAATCTAAGGCAAATGAAAAGTCGTGGTGGGGTTGGAATCAACTCAATTCCAAGTCTTCCCACCAAAAATGTGATCCTGAAATGTGAATAAATGAGGCAAGGAAGGATGGAAATCAAGCAATTTTATCTTGCCTAAAAGAAAACTTCACACAACGAAAGATCCAAGAATGAAGATTCTTGGATTTTCGCTATGCGAAGTTTGCGGGAAATCAAGGGGTGATGGGGGTAATAGCAAACAATCAACAAGTGAATTTAGTCCACTCGCCCTAAGAAATTCCCAAGAAGTGTTTTTAGGTTTTTTTTTTTTTTTGGTGACAAGATGACCTTAAGTCACTAAGAGGGCAACACCTACCTCCTCAGCAACGTGGGCGAAGCTCCATTGCGGTGCCGGTGACTTCACGTTCTCGCGCTCTCCTTGAATTTGCCCACGTCTCTGACCTCCTCTGCGTGTTTCCTCCTTGCAACAGGTACACCTGCACAAAAACAAACAAAAACACTCGTGAAGAGAAGGGTGGAAGAAGTGAAAATCAAAGGAAGAGAGTAGAGAATTACTCCAAGTGGCGCCTCCCCACAACGGCGGCAGAAAAACTTGGTGCGACTCGAATATGTTTTGTTAATATGGTGATATTGTCGTTGAAATTAGTAAAGTGAGTTAACTTAAATCGAGTCTACACTAGTTTCACAAAATTTTTTAACCTAGGCTACTTGATTTTATCTTGGTCGCTTTTAGGCCCAAGGTTGATCTCAGGGAGGTGGGAATTTGAAGATCAAGGAGTTTCTACGCCTTTGCTGAAATGCATCTCTTCCTTGCGTTTATTATGTTTTTCATTTTTTCTATTTTTAAGATTTTGTTGGTGATAATGTTGTTCTTGAGGTACACCCTCAAAAAATGAAGTCCTTGGCTATGAGCCAAATGGTTCTTGGCTTGTAGCCAACTAGGGGTTCCCAAAATTGATCTTGTTATTCGCAAGATCGAGTACCTGCAAGACAAGAATTATCTTTTTTCTTTTACTCCCTTTTTTGTTTTGGTCTTTTTAATAGCAAGAAATAAAAGACAAATGAAAACAGAGTAGGTTGTTAGGAAAGAAAGAAACACTTGGCTTAGCATATATATGTATAGATATATAGTAGATACAGAACATATATATGTGTATATAGTTATATATTATGCATATAGGGATGGAGGTGGAAGTGGAGATGGAATGTAGCATAGTGTCAAGTTGATCTACGTCTAGCATGACGCAACCAACAAGACTAAGTGCCGCGTGAAGTGTGGAGCAGATGTGTGTGAGTGTGTGTGGAAGCACTTGCTTTGCGCGAGTATCGAGGAATATCAGCAACTGGTGGGAATATTCCCGCAATATGATGCATGGTGGAGGGGCGAGTGCACGGGAATATAGGTGGTGTTTGTGAGGTGTATGGATGGATATGAGTAAGTGGATGTATATGTAAGTGTATATATGTATAAATGTATATATATATATCTATAACTATATATGTATATATATGCGTATATGTATATGTATATAAATATAAATATATATATATATATATATATATATATATATATATATATATATATATATATATTTATATATATATATGTGCGTGCGTGCGTGCGTGTGTGTATTTATGTAAGAATAAGAGTATGTTAGTGGATATATATGTGTGTGTGTGTGTGTGTATGCGTGAGTGTATGAGTGTGTATGTGTACCAGTGTGTGTGTGTGCATGCTGGAGGAGGAGGGGAGCGTAGCAGATAAGTCGTCTGCCGCGCTGACCCGATGTTTGGATGCGCAGGAGTGCGCGGGCGTAGGAGAGAGAGCGCGCACGCGTGGCCTAGTGAAGCGCAGCGCTCTGCTGCGCGGGCGGTTGAGGCATAGTGAGCTGCGGAGTGCAGCGCACAGCACTGCGGGTGGGCGAGGTGCGGTGATCGGCTGGCGCTGGTTGCAGGGGTGGAGAGAGAGCGCCACACCATCGGCTAAGTGAGAAACTTGCCGGTGGCTACAGTGTCGCGCAGACCGTGCGCTACAGTGCGCACGTGGTCTGGCGACCGGCTAGAGCGGTTTTGCGTGTGCGAACACGTTGTGGAGTGCCTATGCGTGTGGAAAAAGGTCCTGCGCGGTCTACTGGCGTGCGCGCAATGACCGGCTAGGTCTACAGGTAGGCACGCGGCTAGCTGGAGCTTCAGAGCTTGAGAGCTTGAAGCTCTGGCTAATGGCGGAGGAGACGAAATGCAAAGAAACAAAATGCGAAGCCACCATGCCCACCTGCTCAAGAAAGAGCTGGGCGGTGGTGGAACTCACAATGGTGGTTTGAGACCACTGTGGGTTTTCTTCTGTGCATGGTGTGCCTCTTCTCAGCTTGTGAGAAGAGGAACTGTGTATGGAGAGGGAGAGGGGAGGAGGTTGGCCAACGGCTGACTGAGGGTTAGGGTCATCTAAAGGTGCATGCTCCCACAGCAAGGGAGAGAGCAAGGAGTTTTAAAGAGAAAGGGCAAGCCCCACATGCCATGCTGCAAGCAGGAGGAATGGCGAGGAGAGGTGCGGGCATCCTGCCATGTTGCTAGCAAGAGGAGAGGCGCGCACACCATGCTTTGCAGCCGCCCGAGAAAAAGGAAAATACAAAAATAAAAAAAATGAAAAATGGTGAAATTGCAATGCCACACTTAAGAAAAATGCTAATTAGTAGAAGTGGATTGGATGGTCAATTATTCTCACTCTCCTCCCCTCTTTATAAATGCATGCAGGTGTTTATTTACAAATGCGGGTATGGCTATATAAGATGCATGGGTAATGCTAGGAAATAATACAAGATGGCATATTTATTGGCGTTGTTTGCTGTGCAATCAAATGGCAGGTCGGAGCCCCTCAGTAAACCTCCACAGGCACTCCTCCTCAGTAGACACAACTGTCAAGGCAAAATGTGACAGCTCCAGAAAATGCGTGTGGTACGTGCTAACCGTTAATCGAGTTCGTTTCGCATGTTTTAAAAGGATAGGTGCGTTGTAGTATACTGCAAAAAAAAATGATTGTCAAATTTTATTTATTTATTACTCGAAATTCAAAAACATTCCGAGGTCGAACTCAGGGAGCAATTCGGTATTTAGAAGTAGAAAATCACAATCTCAAACATGTTCAATACTAATGCAAGGAAGATAAATGCTAGAGACAAAAATAAAAAGAAATAAATTCTTTTTCTTCCTTCTTCTCCTCTCTTTGCTTTCTCACTTTTCTTTCTTTCTTCTCTTTTCTCTATCTTTTCTCTCTCAAATGCCTTAACTGACCCCTGCTATAGTGCTTCTTCAGGTTCCTTCTTCTTCTTCCCTCTTTGCTGCGGCAGCTCCTTCCTTCTCTTTTCTTCTTTTCCTCTTTGGCTTCTTCTTCTTCTCTTCTTGAGCTGCTGCAATTCCTTCTTCTTTCTTCTCTTCTTTCACTATGCTGCGCCTCCTCCTTCTTCTTCGACTCCTTCCTCTATCTTCTTCTTCCTCTTTGGCATGGCTAAGTCTTCAGCTTCTGCTTCCTTCAACTGCTGCGGCAGCTCCTTCCTTCTCTTTTCTTCTTTTCTTCTTCTTCCCCGTAGCTGCTTCCTCTTCCTCCTTCAGCTGGCTTCTTCTTCTTCTCTTCCTCTTCCCCGTAGCTGCTTCCACTTCCTCCTTCTTCCCTACACAGGCACGGAGAAGCAAAACCTACCCCTACCCTCCCCACGTCTCTCTCTCTATTTCTCTCTTCGCTTTCTTAGAGCCAACCGAGTAATTGGGTCGGGTTAGCATGCCTGGGATCAGGCCCATCGGCGTGTGGTGGTGGGCGAGGAGTGCAGGGTAAACGGGTCAGCCAGGTTCGCGTAGAAGTGACCACGAACGAGGCAGGGGCATTGGCGAGGGACCTCACCCCGTGTCGTTTGGAGGCGAACAGAAGAAATCACAAATTCAATTTATGTCGCTGCGCCCGCTCACCCACTTCTGAGGTGGGACTAATTGTCCCACCTGCCTGTCCCGCGTGCCTGTAGAGGTTTAGCTTCTCAATTGCAGCTGCTGGGAGGGTCCTCGAAGCCAATCAAAGGCTTGGGTGTGTGCGCGAGACTAAGCCGCGTGACCTGGGAGTGTAGGCCTGGGATAGCAAGGCTTGGGCAAAGCTCCAAGCGAGCTTCGAGCTGCGCTTCAATGGCGGCGAACCCCTGGAACCCGAAAGCACAAGAACGGCCTTGCGGCCACGTCAAATCGCTCAGGGAGGTTCGCCAGAGCACAGCGAAGGTGCTGGGGGTGTTGGCGTGGCGTGGCAATGTCTGTGAGTGTGTGCCTAGGGCACACTGTGTAAGTATGAGTGGGTGTGTTCGGGGGGTGGTTTGAGTGAGTGGCGCGGTGAGTGGAGTGAGGGAAAATGATCAGTAAGATGAGGCGGAGCTCATGGGCTTGTCGGCGAGGGGTGGGATGGCCTGTGGTGGTGGAGCGGCCTCGCCGGAGTTGGTGGCCAGAGGTGGAAACGATGGTGGTGGTAGTGGCAGTCGAGGGGTTGAAAGTGTAAATTAAGAGAGGGGAAATGAAGAGGGGAGTGAGAGAAACTTAACTGCCAGGTTTAGTGAACAGGGGAGGCGGATGGCGAGCGGCAGATACTGCCGTCACCGGAGACGAAGAGGCCCAGGGGAAGAAGCGGCGACGAGGAAGAGGGTCTGAGGACGCGCGCTGGTACGGCACGGCGCGGAGGAGAACGGCGGAGCTAGCTCTGCCACTGGTACGGTGGTAGAGTGAAGAGAAGAGAGAGGAAGAGTTTCCAGAAGCTTCGGGCAGTCGGCCGAAGTGAGGAGGAGACGAATTTGGGGGTAATCTTCAGCCAATTCGAGCTTGAAGGAAGTGGCGTGGTCTATGTTTCCTTAAATAGGCGTAGGCAGAGCGGGAAGCGCACGAAGACGGTGGGAAAACCACATTGGAGGTAAGGCCGGAGAGAGACCCATACCTCTCGAGCGTTCGCACAAGAGGTATGGTGGGTTTCAAGGCATGGGGAGCTGCCCATGCGGTAGGGGGCTCTGGAGGGAGCTCCCCTTTCAAATCTGGGGGTGGCTCCCCATGTAAGCGAGGAGAAAACCTCCGCACGAAGTTGTCGGAGGTATGGTCCCTACTGCAAATGTCAGAGGGGCTGAAATGAAGAAGAAGACGAAGAAGTACGGGGGGGATTTGCAAGGGTTTCAAAAAGTTGAGGGTCTGAATGTAATTTGAAGGACCAATTTGCAAAGTGGGTCAAGACGACCTTCCCTTAGGTTTAAATTTTTGTATCAACCTAATTTTGACATAAGAAATTAAATGGTGAAGTTGGATTTTAGTTTTGACCACGTTTGATTGGGCATTTTACATGAAAACCCAAATTAGGTCAAATATTGGGCATAGACCCCAATCTAGGTCAAAACAGGTTCCAAAGGCCAAATTGAAGGTTCTAAACCCTAGGGGATATTTTTCCATGAATTTTAGAGGATTTATTTGATTTTTATCTTGCCTGGAACCTTGTGAATTAAAGTTGGTCTATTTTAAGGTTACAGAATATCATTTAATTCTCAAATTTCATAATAACCCTTATCTGACTGAACCATCCCACTTTTTCTCTTATTAAGTCCAATTGACCTATGTCTAGACCCTTAGAAATCCCGTCGATATACTGCAATGGTAAAATTACAGTTTTACCCCTTATTTCATGTTTTCCTTTCAGATCAGTAATTCCCTGAATTAGGCCTTCCTTTAGGTTATGTAGGAGCTTTTGTTCATTCTATCAAATCAAAATATGCTAGTTAGGGCTCATTATGAGGTTCTCATCAACCGTCATCATGCCCTGGCGGAGAGTGTGGAACTCCCGCCTCCTCTGGTCCTACTAGGTCTGTAGAAAGTAATGCTCGCAGAAGAGAGCCACGAACTAGTCCCATGTCGGCTCTCTCCCCTCCTGGCCTCTGACCTCCCTCCACCACCTGTGTGCTGCGCTCGCTACCTGGTACGTGGCAAAGGCCACGTGGCACTCCATGGGAGGGTGTCAAACACCTTCTCTATCTGCTTCAGCCAATCCTCTGCCTCAGATGAGTCCTCATCCCCCTTAAAGGATGGGGGTTTCAGCTTCTAGAATATCCGAAAAGCTCGTGGTGCAGCTGTAGTGGGGGAACGGGCACGCCTCCAGGCAAGGAGGGCTCATGCTCAAAAGTGTCAGAGTGTGGTAGGGGCGGTGGAGGACCACCCCTCCCCCTCCTGCTCGTCCGATGCTACGACGGTCTCTCTATCCCACCGAGGACTCCCCCTCCACGTCCTTAGGGAGAGGTGCCGTAGAGGTTGGTGGAGCTCCTCTCGCATGATGTCTCTGATCAGTTGGACGAGATCCTGGGCCCGAACGCCCGAGAGAAGAGGCGGGTCAACTGATACCTCAGGTCCGACACGTTCGCCCCTCCGACGTCGTCCATAGCCATGACCATGGCCTGCCTTGAGAGCCTCCTAACGAGGCATCTCTTATAAGGAGACGCGAAAAATAGAACAAGAGTGTCAACGATACTGGATTACATCGAGAAAAAGGCTTCGAAACGAATATCAAAGCGATACGTTGTGGTGGATATCCTAGTTATATGCACGTGAGTAGTTATTCTCAAGTAAATTGGTTCATTTCTTGGAACGACCTCGCTCTGATACCATCTTGTTACGATCCATTCCCGGATCCCTACAGGACTCGAGATCGGCTCGCCTCGACTAATCCCAAGACCTAGTCGTCCGATAAGAAATAACCAAAAGTAGGAAAATAAACCACATTCACACATGAAAAATAACTAAGCAGAAGAAAAGCACGAAGCAGTAAAGAAAGTATAACAACTGTCTTAGTATATGCCACCACAACAACAGGAAATGGAAAGGAAATAGAAAGTAACAGGAACAGTATGTGTCCATTACTCACTACAATAGTAGGGAAAACGAAAGTGCTGAAAGAACAACTACGGCTAGGCTCGGCTGGGCCCAGCACCCTCTGCAGCCGGAAACTCGGGTAGCTCAACTCCTGGTCTTGAATAAGGTTATGAAAAGACAAAGTCAACGAATGCTAAGTAGAGTGATATTTACATTATTTAAGTACAAGTACAGTAAAAACAATAATAGATTTATTTCCCATTTTTATTTATCTCATTTATGTGTTTCTATTTCATCTATTTCTCAAAGTATCTAGGTATTTCTTGATCTTGCATGTTCCTCATGGGAATGATCTTGATTGCAATCTTTTCCATAGAGTAGAAGGTACACGTGGTGCTCTCCTGGCCAGGAGAGTCCCTCGTGATAGTCCTACACCCAGTTAACCACCCCGAGGTCACTGTCAAGACGTAGCGGTGACTACGGCACGCCTGATAAGCTCACGGGTAGCTGCCCCGCACTGACACGCAGTCAGTCGTTTCCGTTAGCGGGTACACCCAAAGTACAGCACGAAACAGTATAGGGCCTTGCCCTCTCGGAATAGGGGTTTCGCCCCTCGGAACCAAACAGGGGTCTCGCCCCTCCACAGTCCGCATACCCTCGTCCAACTACCCCGATTTGTCCAGAGGGCCTAACAAAGTCAGTGTAGGCTGGCTAGCTGAACCCCAAGCCCCGTGGGGTGGCTAGCTCCCTCCCTACACTAGAAGCTCGCCTCGGTACCATGTACGTGAGGGCCAACAGGAGTCGATATAGAATAGCCAATCCTAACCCCAGGTCTCAACCCAAGGGAGCCTAGCTCCGCTCTACACTAAAATGGGACAGTTGCTTTCCTTGGTACAGCGTACACAAGGGTCAGCACACTTCCAGTCTACATTCCAGATTTCCTTTCATCCACAAAAGTTCTACTCCTAATTCCTTGTAGGGTTCATGCTCATATTCATCTCATTTATCCAAGTCCAAATCTCATGTCTCATAATTCGTTCATCATCCATATACAGGCAGTCTATGCTTTCATAATTCATTTCTTCAACTCATATTTTAACATGCATCTTGTAATTAAATTAAATGCATTTGCTAGCAATTTATCTTAACCATGCAATCAAGTAAACAACACATCTCAAACAGGCTCATTCATTTCTACCCTAGGGTTCATTCCATATCCTAGAGTTCAGTCTGACTATTCCAACCAAGTACATTCTTATTTAAATATTAACAACTGAGTTAAACCACTCTACCGGGTATCACAGAAGGAATGGGGGCTTGTGCTGCAGATCTCGTCGTCTCCGCAGGCCTCGAACACGCTATTGGCTGGTAACCTATACTAACGACCAATGTACATTAGACAAGCTCAAATGGTAGATACTCAACACGAATACGTAGAGGAACTCGAGTGGAAAATGATGGTACTTTGTTTGTGGAAATCCGATTCCGTTTGGGCCTTAAACAGGCAAAAAATGCGGTTACTGATCAAAATCAGACGTCTGGGACTAGTTCTAAACGTCTTAAAAGATGTCAGAACTCACCTTATGTTTCCTGCAGCTAATTCAAACGTCCAAACTCCCTCTACGGCCATCTAAGGGCAGTTCTAATCGTCTGGAAGCACCTTCGAACATTTGGTAACGTAATCAAACATCCAAAAGTGCTTGGGAAAGCGCACCGTGCACCTTCCCAAAGCCCGCACCCATGTACAATCACCTGCAGACGCAACGGTCAGCCGACATCCCCTGCACTATGATATGCTTGGCACAGGAAGATATGTACCTGGCGATATACGTGCTTTCAAACGTTCGGCCTCAACTCCGGACGTCTGGGCACCTCGCCAGTCGTCTGAACTTCACTCCAGACGTCTGATACTGGAAAACATCCAGTATCAGAACCTCTTCACGTCGCTTCCCGTGCTCGTCCTCCGCCCGCAGTGGTAGCTCCAACAGCTGCAATAGCTTGAGCAGCTCCTCGCCGACGCCCTCCTCTCTCCTATGGCTCCTTCTTGAGCTTCACCAAGCTCCCGCGGTTGTCTTCCTCCTCCCCCTGCTCTTACTCCCTCGCACTCTCTCACTCTCGCTCCTCCCAGCTCTCCCCTCGCTGGTGGATCTCCTTCCTTGCCGCGGCTGCAGCAGAGGCGGAGCAGAACGTGGCTGGCAGGAGAAGGTGGAGGTGGCGGTGGTTGAGTGGTGTGAGGAGAGGAGAGGAGAAGGGAGGGGGTTTATATAGGATAGGGGTTAGGGTTCGAGGGGGTGAAGGAGAGAGAGAGGGAGTGGCCTCTGCGCACAGAGCGCAAAGTGCAGTATGAAAAACTCACTTTCAGACGTCCGGGAACATGTCCAGACGTCTGACTAAAACTCCAGATGTCTGATTTGACTAAAAATATAATAGGTAATTACAGTCGGCTTAACGCGAGTGCGTGAACCATGCGGCGACGCTTGGTCTCTCTCGTAATCTCGGAGGGAGAGCAGGTGCGCAAACGAAGATGGAGCTCTCACGTGTGGACACGGTCTTTGGAGAGCTTAGAACTTCTTAGTATCAATGTGACACAATAAGAGTGGAAAGTAGTCTTGCATGGTGTGTGTCTACAAGGAAAGGGTCCTCCTCCATTTATAAAGGGCCTAGGAAGGCTTTGGAAGCCCTTAGAAAGCTTCCATAGCCGTTGGGGTTGAACACAAGGCAAAACAGGCCGTAATCAGAATCAATCATGATTCTGACAAGTTCATCAGACGTCTGGTCTAGGTATCATACATTTGAAAAACCTGTTTAAGACGTCTGGGAACTAAGTCAGATGTCTGATTCTAGGCGGGATACCTTCCTGACTTGGTTCAGACCTAAACAGGGGTTTAGTACATGGCTACCAGATGACATATAGGACATGTGGCCCTAGGTCTGGACATCTGAAAACCTATTGTACTGTGGAAATGGATTCCCAAGATAGTTTAACGACTAGGAAATCTGACAAAGGAGATTTTGGGTCAGCCGAGGCCAAACGGTCACATATCAGACGTCTGGGGCCCTCTACGGATGTCTGATATAAACCTAATTGTCATATTCCTCAATGTTTACTTGGTAGCCAACGTTCCACTAATTGGACGTCTGGCACAAACATCAAACATCTTCTAAGACGTCTGAACTAAGGTCTAGACGTCTGATTTCATCAGACAGAAGCTAAAGAGTCCATCCTAAGTTATTGGACGTCTAAGTCAACAATCAGACGTCTTAAAAGTCACTATCAGACGTCTAATTTCCAGATTAGACGTCTGATTAGGCTGTTAGAACCATATTTTGGTTTCTAAGTTCTTTACAGAAACCTAAGTATCCTAACATGTGCAGGTGTTCCTAGGACTACTTTAAGGGTTCTTTGAGGCTCTTTAACATAAGATCTAAGAAAGAAATAAAGAGTAAAACAAAGAAACAAAATTACATAGAACAAGATAAAAGGGAATCTATCCTATTCTTGTCTTCACGCTTCTTTGGGCTATCGCTTCTCGCGAAGCTCCTCTATTCTCCGTCAAGCTCCTCCAATCCATCATGGATGCGAGCTCAAACTCCGTCTAAACACGTCTCCATTTGCAATTAATCTAAATTTTAAGACTTCAAGTGCAAATGTTAAATAACACATGTTTTGTTATCATCAAAATAAACGATCGTAGTGCTCTACCACCAACACTGGAGTGGTGCCTGGAGGAGTTGCGCATGACCTAGAGATGAAATCGAGCACTATTACGGCTGAAGGACTGTGGTTGTCATCGGAGATGATGGTAACGGAGGAGGAGAACGGAGAAGACCTAAAACACAAAGGATGGCCTTACGGCCACATTAAATCACCTCAGGAGCTTCGCCTTGGCATGGCAAAGGTGGTGGTGGGTGTTTCGTGGAGGTTGAGGGCGTGTGGTTGTCGTACGAGGTCGGAAATGAAGTGTGGAGGAGGTGGTGTTCGATGGAGTAGTTGGATGGGTGGAATGGCGAATAAGGACGGGGTTTTGCTTGCGGAGGTGAGGTGGAGGTTATGGAGTCGTTGGCAAGGCATTTGGTGTGGTGGAGTGTCAGGGAAGCCTCGCCGAAGGGCGGCCAGATGTGGAGAAGATGGAGGGCGGACGGCGGCGTCGTGGGTTGACTTGAGGGATTGAAGGGATAAAAAGGAAGTAGAGGAAGAGGGGAACCTAACTAACCTAAGCTAACAGACAAAAGGGGAGGTAGGCGTCAGTTATGGTATGGCCAGCGCCGGAGAAGGAAAGACCTCCGTTGGGGGAGAATGACGAGGAAGACGGAGGAAGGACACTCCTGCAAGTATTGCGAGATGTGGACAAGCTTGAGGAAGAGAAATCGGTGAACTATAGTCTGTGGCGGTCGGCGAAGAAGGTGGACGAAGGAGCTCACCGGAGCTTGCAAAGTGTTTGGCTGAAAAGGAGGGAAGAAGGTGGAATCCAATCCAAAACCAAGCTAAAGAGAACGGCTTGTGATCATGGTCCTTTTATAGGGCTTGGGTCGAGCTTCCAAGCTTGGAAACAAGATTGAAAGCTTGAAAAATTGGAGATTTGGACTCTTGATTTCAAAGAGTTTGTATGGGCATCTCAGCTTAAATCTGAGCTTGAGATTGCATTCAGATGGAAGAGAAAGGTCTCAAGATCCTCCCTTCCAATTTTGGAAGGGATTGGCAGTGAAATCAAGAAGATCTTCCTCATTGAAGGTCGGCGCATGGTGGGTTTTAGGATTCTGCATACGCAAAGGCGGTGGGGACCTGTTGGTGAAGAAGACAACGAAGTTAGGGGGTCCTTGTAATTATTTCAAAAGTTGAGGGGCTGATTAAAATAGAGAGTTAAACTAGACTAAAATCCAAACTAAGTCAAGATGAACTCTGATTGGGTCCAAATATGGTACAAACCTAATTTTGACCCAAGATATCTTATGGTGGAGTCGGATTTTGATTTTGGCCAATTTTGACTAGGCAATTTACGCAGAAACACAAATTAGGGCAACTTCCTGTCTGAGACTCTGCTTTAGGTCAAAATAGATTCAGATGGTCAAATCAAGGATGTAGGTTTGGGGGCCCTACCAGGAGGGGATGACGTAATAATATGCGGAAATAATATAAAGCAATAAACAATCACACAGAAAGACAATCGCACAAAGTACACAAAGTATTTTTAGGTGGAAACCCAAACCGGGTGAAAACCACCACCTAACCCTCTCGAGTTAGGATTTTCCGATCAACCTAGTTGATCAAATCCACTAACCGAATCACTTTAAAACGAGGGTGATTCAACCTCAGTACAACCACGCTACAAGTACGAGGGTAGCGTTCCTCAACCCCTTCTCTCCACGAGAAGGATTTTGTCCCACGAAGGAGACGGGAATTCGCAAAGCGAATACCCAACAAAATAACAAAGATAAAAGAAAACAACAAACCTATAGAGCCAACAAAGTAATTTAAACCTAGCTTCTATAGGAAATAGGAAACTCCCCTTTGCAAGAAGTGCGTCGACGATGACGCGGGTGTGTGAGCCACGCAACGGCGCAATGTCGCTCTCGTAGACAATGGCGGGAGAGCGGGTGCGTGAAGGGAATGATGCTCTCAAGATGTAGAACTTGATTCTATAGCCGTTGGGAACAAAGCCCAAGAGAATCAGGCCGAAATCAGGACAATGATTACACTTGACAGAGTAATCAGACGTCTAACTATAGCATCAGACGTCTGGAAGGCCACTTTAAGACGTCTGATTTCAAGGTCAAATGTCTGATTCTATGCGGGTTTCTCCCTGACTTGAATCAGATCTAAACAGGGTTTTTGTGCAAGTCCATCAGACGACATACAGGACGTCTGGCACTAAGTATGGACGTCTGGAAACCTACTTTTACTGTGGGAATTGATTTCCAAATGTTGCAACGGCTAGAAAATCTCTGAGAAGAGATTTTGGGTCTGCCGAGGCAAAACGGTCATTTATCAGACGTCTGGAGAGGCCTAAGGACGTCTGATAAGGCTCTAACGGTCATATTCTTGAGCGTATTCTAAGGCAGCCAACGGTCCACTAATTGGACGTCTGGAAAATCCATCAGACGTCTTCTAAGACGTCTGGACTAAGGTCTGGACGTCTGATTTCATCAGACAGAACTGACTATGTCCAGCCTAACAGTTATCAGACATCTGAAACAACAGTCTGACGTCTTAAAATGCTTTATCAGACGTCTGATTTGGGAATTAGACGTCTGGAAGTGCTGTTTGAACCCTATATTGATTTTCTAAGTATTCTACAGAAAACCTAAGTATCCTAGGGTTGTGCCGGTTTTCCTAGGACTACTGTTAGGGTTCTTTGAGGCTCTTTAACATAAAATATCTAAGGAAATAAAGAGCAACAAAAGAAACGAAAAAATACAACAAGTACAAAAGAAGGAAATCTATCATATTCTTCATTTCCTTCCATCTTCAATCTTTCGCTCCACGCGAACCTCCTCTGTTTTCCGTCAAGCTCCTCCAATCCGTCCTGGATGCGAGCTCGAACTCCGTCTAAACACGTCCTCATTTGCAATTGACCTGAAATCTAGGACTCAAATTGCAAATGTTAAATAACACGTGTTTTGTTATCATCAAAACAAATGATCGTGGTGCTCTAGCACCAACAAAGGATACCAAACCGTATAGAATATTTTTATATGAATTTTAGAAGGTTTAGGTGAATTTTATCCTGACCAGAACCTCTATTATTTAAGCAGGTTTGAAATTAGGGTTTTGGGAGTTGGGTTAGTTCTCGAAGTACACGAAAACTCGTTTCTATCTGCACGGACCCTCTTATTAGACATTAATGAACATTTGACCATTAGTTAACCCCTTGGAAACCCCATGATTATTCTGCATTCATAATATGCTATTAAAACTGCAGATTTATCCCTGTTTTAATGCACTCTTCTCAGAAAGGATATGCAATAAATTACGACTCTCTGGTGATTATGTAGGTGAAGTTATCTCTTGATTGTAACTAATTAAAGCTACTTATGGCTCATGATGACATTATCATCATACCTCTGTACCTAACTTTTGCTAGTCTCTTAGCAAAATCTTATGAAAAGAATTAGAGTTCTAGACCATGCATTGAAGCTTAGATGCCTAATTCTTATTACTTTCCAGAAATTAAGTTAGAATGCTAATAGTAGGCCTAAAGGTATTCAAGTATCAATCAAGATCCAGACCTGATTAGCTTCAGTCTGAGTCTGCCGCGAAGGTTTCTAAGGCCTGCAAAGGCTATCTAGAGGTTCATTGAACCCAGTGATTAAAGCACCCGTGAAAAAACATAACAGGTCCAGGTCGGTTTGCTAGTACATTTTTGTAAGAGAGAGATATAGGGAATTTTATTTGGAGAGTTTTTTCTCTTTTCTTTTTAGTTTTCCCTAAATCTAGCCTCGAATTAGCCCTAAACAGGGTCTGTATCGGATTCCTTGTCCCCATCATCAATCCTCGAAGGGTCCCTGGCTTTTGATGCTTTGGGATAGCACCGCCTATGGTAACCCCCAAAACCCTAGCTTTCAACACTTCGAGATAGTACTGCCCATGGCATTTTGTAGCTAAATTCAGGTCCTGGCAATCGACATTTTGGGATAATCCCGCCCATGGCACTTTAATGGGAACACCATCATGAGCCCTAACTATCTCATTGTGACCCAAAGAATTGAATAAAAGCTCCTACATAACCAACTGTAGGTCATAATTCACTGAATAACCTTTCTGAGAGAAAAGCAAGAAACAAGAGGTAAAATTGTAATTTTACCATTACAGAACAACAACAGGTTTTCTCAAGGGCTAAACACAGGTTAAAAGGTCTTAACAAGGTAAAAGTGGGTTGGATCAGACAGAAAAGTGTTCGTGTGAGTTATGGGAATTAAATGACTTCTTGTAACCCTAAAACAAACCCACTTGATTAAACAAGGTTCTGTTTAGGATAAAATTCACCAAAATCCTCTAAAAATCATATAAAAATATTATCTAGGGTTTATAACTTTCAATTTGTCCATTGGAACCCATTTTGACTTAGAATGGGGTCTTAAACATATATTTACCCTAAATTAGGTTTTTGCATAAATTGCCCAGTCAAACATGGTCAAACCCAAAATCCAACTTCACCATTGGATTCCTTAGGTCTAAATTAGGTTTTTACCAAAATTTGGACCTAAGGGGAACTCATCTTAGCCCACTTTGCAAATAGGTCCACCCTAATTACATTTATACCCCTATCTTTCAAAAACCCTTGCATTTGGCCCCCAATCTTCTTCATCGTTCTTTTCAATTAGGTCCCTTCACCATTATAGTGGAGGAATCCTACTCTGGCGAGCTTTATAAGGTGATTTCTCCCTGATTTCCAGAGAATCCATTTCAAAATTGGAAAGGAGATTCTCTGATAAAATCCCTCCAATCTGAACCCATCCATGATCCAAGATTCTTTCCCAATCTCTCATGCGAAAGCATGAGATATTTGGGTCTCTTTTGAGTTGTCGTCGCTGGCAAACCTACCTTGCTTGGAAGCTTGGCTTCTAAGCACAAAACCGACCTCCAGGGTTCTATTTAAAGGAGCCTAGTTCGCCTCGACTCCTCTAAGCTTGAAATCGGCCGGAATTCCCCTCAATTTCTTCTCTCCTCCTTCGGCCGAGTCGCTCATCAAGCTCCGGTGACCTTCCCTGATCTCCTCTGTCGCTTGACCACAATACCGGTGGTAGGTTCTTCTTCCTCACGTTCGTTCGCGTCGTGCAGCACTCGCCGATGCCCCTGCCTCCCCTTCATCCTCGCCAACCGTCCCTCTCAAAGCATCTACGTCTCCGACGTCGGCAATACGCGCCAGACGCCATCTCTGTCTCCCTTTCGTCTCTTCACCTCCTAGATAAGTCCCCTTCACCCTCTACATTCTCCTACCCTCTTTATTTCCCTCAATCGTCTACTGCCGCACTCCACCACCATCATCTCCTCCACCTACATCCACCAACTCCGGCGAGATCACTCCACCACCACAGACCACCTCCCACCTCGCCGACCAGTCCACAAGCATCGCCTCGACTCCACTCACTCCCCCACTCCACTCACTCCATTGACAACCCAAACACACCCACACACACGCACACAGTGTGCCCTAGGCACGCTCACACAGGCGTTCCCATGCCACTTCGACCAGTGCAGCACACTCGATATGCCTCGGCGAAGCTTCTTGAACATTTTGATGTGGCCGCGAGGGGTTGTGGTGATTTCAGGTGCAAACGGTCATCTGCCATTGAAGCGAAGCTCGAAGCTTGCTTGCAGTCGCTACAGGCTTCACTAGCCCCAAGTCGCTATCCCAGGCTACACGGAAGACACTCGCGCACAACTCCAGGCTGCCAATTGGTGTCAAGGGCAGTGGCAGCTGCTGCAATTGAACAGATCACCTCTGTCGCAGGTGCGTGAAAAGATGGTGGGAAGATAGTCCCACCTCGGAACTGGAAGAAGCGCAGCATCCACACAAATTGAATTTATGTCAGAGGCTTATCGCCTCCAACTCACGGGGTGAGGTCCCTCTCTCCCCATCTCACGGCCTCGTCCATGACCACACTCCGCAGACCTAGTCTTGACCCAACCTGACTAGCACACCTCGCCCACCATCGCACGTCGATGGGCCTGGTCTCGGGCGCGTACCCAACCTGATTACCCGAGAAACGCATGGCTCTGGGAGAACGGAACCTAAGAGAGAAAGGAGAGGAGAGTTTGTGCGGGTAGGGGGTAGGTTTTGCTCTGCAGGCTAAGAGGAGGAGAAGCGAAGCTGAAGAAAAGGAAGGAGAAGGCTAAGGGCTGCAGCAGAGCAAGAAGAAGCTGAAGGAAAGAGAAGGAAAGCTAAGAAGCTAAGGCAGAGAAAGAGAGAAAGAAGAAAGCCAAAGTAGAAGAAGCAGGCAAAGAAAGCTTAAGGAAAGGCTAAGGTAGGAAAGCTGAAGAAGAGAGAAGCCAAAGGAAGAAGAAGAAGAAGGAAGGAGAAAATAGAGAAAAGAAGAGCTTGCCAAGGCATAATCAGAAGGAGAAGAGAAGAGAATCAGAGAGAGAAGCAATAGCATAAACATCCAATTTTTAATTCATTAAGCTGTTGAATATTTTGTATCTGCATTGCCAATTACTCTTATATTGTTGCACTGTGATATTTGATATTATTGCATACTCTTTTAATTGTGATCTTGATTTCTAAACCCTAATTTACTCTCTGTGTTCGACCTCGGACTTCAAAAATTCAAGTAATAAAATTGTATTTGTTTTGAATGCTTTTTCGGCTATATTACAACGCGATATTCTTAAAACCCGATTCTGCGCTCATTAAACACACCTAAACCAGCGCAAGGTGCTTACATGCCCCGGGTAGGATATTTAGATATCCTAGGGGACAAGCAATGAGGAGACGATATGTTATTACACATCTTCGAGGGGAATTTCCCACCTCTCCACGTCAGGACCTCATCCAATCAACTTGTGTTATTGAGCTACTCTTAAGCTAGATCTTTGAGAAGACTTTTCATAACAGAATACTTTTGGCAGATTTTTCTTTGTTAAGCATACTGAACCAGACTAAGTGTGTGATTTTGGGTGCTTAGGTTAACAAATCCCGTAAACCAAAGGACAGGCAACAGGGCCAAATAATCCCTAAGCCTTAGACCTAATACATTAGCTTCGCACTTTCCTCAACCTCTTGAGGATTAATTCGGACCTTAACGGACACGTGAATTTTTAAGCCCTAAAACAATCTTAAGAGGCCTAAGATTAGCACTCATACTAATCTCCTTGCCTCTTTGTCATTTCAGGACTTAATTTTTCTTTTGTTTTTGATTAGGTCTAGAACTTAAGTAATCTCCATAATCAAGTGCTAAATACTAGCAATTTTGTTCTTGATTTTTGCTCCTTTTTGACATTTGAATTCTCTCCTCTTGTCCTCCTCATGAATGATATGAAATCAATTCTCAAAATTTTCCTCCCCTTTCTCCATTTTTTTATTCTTTTTCAATTTTTTATTTTTTTGATTTTTTGAATATGTATTTTTTGGTGAGAACCCCTCAAAGAATTGGTTTTTTGTCTATTTGTACTTTAACACCCCCTTATGTCTAAGTTTTGCAATGTCCTCATTGTAAACTAGAGGGTTTGAAATCAGGTTGGTTCAAGGATTAGAATAGGATCAAAGGGTGCGTGAACGGGTTGGGGTGATTGTTGCGAATGATTTCAAGCTTTGATACAAGTATCAAAGGTGGAGTTGACTGTTCTAAAGTTGAACTCAAAAATGCAATAGAAGTGTAGCTCAAAAGATGATCAGAAGGGTCTTGGGTTTTTAGACTGATGGATTACCTCCAATTAAGCGCTAAATTTAATGCCTTCAGCTGAGCAGAAGGTGGTCAAGGAGAAGGGGTAGTCAAATCAAAGGAGTATTGTAGAACAAAGGGAACCATTCTCAGTGATGCCCTCTCCCGTATTAGCCAAATATCCATAGCAAAATGACCTTCTTGGAGGCCCCTTCATATCATCAACGAATGTCAAGCACTTTTACTTTCTTTCCCTCACTTCTCTTTATCCCATGTTAGGAGAAATGGGGTTCATCAGGTGCATAAACTCACTAATTTCCATAAGGGGGCAGATATTACTGGTCTCTGGGATGGATCTTCCATTTCTTGTTCCTTGTAAGGTTGGCTCAGTGCAATGCAAACTTTCTCCTAAAAAGAAAAAGAAGAAAAGTAGTATGTAAGCCACTTGACTTTATTTTTTTTATTTTCTCAAATACATTCTATCATTTGTGGTTTCTATTGATTTGATTTATTTGTGAATGTTGCAATCTTTGTAGCGAGATTATTTTGTTACAGTTTAATTCAGCAATCATTTTTAATCTTAGGTATTGAAGAACATTATTGATCACATTCATTCATTACGCTCTAATGCACTAGCAATCGGTATCTCATCTCTTACCCCTTTTTATCCCTCACCAACTTCCTCCATGAGCTTAAAGTGTTGAGGACCTTGTTGTGCCAATGAGTGAGTCTAAACTTAACTAGAGATGCAAATGGATTGGATTTGGGTTAGATTTAGCTAGATAGATATCCATATTTATTTATAAAAATCATACCCGTATCTTGTCTATTTACCCATTAGATAGGAAAAGTGTTACTAACACAGCTTCAAAACGTCTTTAAAGACGTCTGGGAGCTGGCCCAAACGTCTGACCAGACGTCTGGAACCCCTTCCAAACGTCTGGGATTTCATTTTCTGCGGCACGGTGGATTTCGTCTGCGCGCCTGCGCGCGGAGACCTGCAGATGCCTCTTTTCCCCTCTCTCCTCCGCAGGCGCAGCGCTGCCCCCCCCTCTCTCTCTCTCCCCACACGGCTTTAAAAAGGCCTCACCCTCTCCCTCACTCTCATCCCCACCGCTCCCTTCTTCCTCTTCCAGCTGGTGAGAGAGTGCGAGCGCGAGCGAGCGGCAGCAGCGGAAGCCGCGGCGGGTGTGCAGGAGGAGGCATTGCGCGAGGGAGGAGACGCTCGGCTGTGAGGGCTCAAGCTTGCCGGGGCAGCTGGAGCCGGCCGGCGGGGGAACAGCGGGCGTGGAGCGTCGCTGGAGGGCTGCTGCAGCTCGAGCAGTAGGCGGACAAGGCGCGGCGCGGCCGTGCGTCGCAGGCGGAGAGCGAGTCGAGCTCTGATTCTGGAATTTTTTCCAGAATCAGACGTCTGGGCCTCCAACCAGACGACGGTAAAGACGTCTGGAGGACTGTCCAGACGTCTGGCAAGTAAGTTATTTTCGTCCTTCGTCCTTTTCTGCAACCATTGTACTGAGAGCGATGAGTGGATACGTGCAGGCTCTGAGACTCGCATCCAACGCGAATCAGACGTCTGGCCGCAGTGCCAAATGACGGGAAGGACTTCCAGACGTCCGGGGTGACCATCGGACGTCTGGGAACTAGGCCAGATGCCCCCGCAAGCTTCTGGACGTCCGAGAGACTACACAGAGCGAAGGTATCCTTTGAACCACTTTTTAAGACGTCTGGAAGAGGTTGCAGACGTCTGATTTTGGACTGTTTCGTCGTTTTCGACCCGTTCAGGGCCCGTTCGGAGTCTGTTTTCCGCGTTTCGAGTTGCATTCTTTTCGGGATAAGATCCTCTACCCATTTCCGGTAATTATATATTGTTTTGAGAAACTCCTTGTGTTTGATCCTTGTGATAGGATCCCGTTCCATTTCAGTCTTGGGGATTGCGGAGGTGCGCGGGATTTCCGACCATGCCCCCAGTACTCCCGTTGTAGCTGGTAGAGTGGCTTTAGAAATTATTAACATAATTTGTTACAATTATGGAACAATTAATAGAACCTAGGGCATTGCATGAATCCTAGGAATGAGAAACCAGATTGAATGATAGATCCTAGGGTATTGCATGAATCTTAGGGCTGGAAAACTAGATTGAATGATAGATCCTAGGGTACGGCATGAATCCTAGGACTGAAAAACTAGCAAAATGAATATACATATTGCAGTCTTGGAAAATGTGGAAAGGAAATAATAACTTCCTGTAAATTGATTTAACAGCTGCCTGTTATGAATAAATGAACATGATTGAGAATATGGGTTGTATGAACGTGAAACTGGAAAGGTGAAACCTGAATGTGCTGAGTTAAAAGAGCTGGAACCCTACGGGAAATTAAGAGTAGAACTCCTGGAAAGAGAATGAAATGGAACTGAGAAAGAAAGATGTGGAGGTGCGTTGTCTCTTGGGTACGTAGTGCCAGGGGAAGCACCTGTTACCTGCTTAGTGCAGAGCGGAGCCAGCCACCCCAGGGACCCGGGGTTAGGTCTGACCACTTTGTACCGACTTGTTGGCCCTCGTGTACACAGTACCGAGGAGAGCTACTAGTGTAGAGCGAGTACTAGCTACCCCACAGGCCCCGGGATTCTGCTAGCTCATCTACACTGACTTGTTAGGCCCACTGGGCAAACCAGGGTAGACAGGCGAGGGTGCGCGAACTGTGGAGGGGCAAGGCCCCTGTTTGGTTACTGTGGAGGGGTTGGACCCCTGTTACTGAGAGGGCTCTGCCCTATATTGGTTCTGTGCTGTGCTTTGGGCGTACCCGTTAATGGAAATGACTGACCGCGTGCCAGTGCGGGGTAGCTACCCATGCGTTTACCGCGCGTGCCGTAGTCACCGTTGCGTTTGTCAGTGACCTTGGGGTGGTTGACTGAGAGTAGGATCACCACGGGGGACTCTCCCGGCCAGGAGAGTACCACGTGTTACTTCTACTGTTCGGAAAAGACTACAATCAAGATCGTTCCCACGAGGAACATTCGAGATCAAGTGAAGGATCTGAGAAAGAGATAAATTGTGAAAGAATAGAAAGACGTAAATAAAGGAAGAAAGAAAATAAAACAGTTACTGTACACTTTACTGCTTCTTTAGTTTTAGCTGCCACTCTACTCAGCGTTTCGCTGACGTGTTACACTCGTTACTTTTTAGGACCAGGTGTTGAGCAGCCAAGGTCAACGGCTGCAGAGGACGCTGGGCCGAGTAGGGTCCAGTAGAGTTACCACTGTTCTTTTGTGCCCTTTTTGTTCCACTGTAGTGAGTAGTTTTTGTTACTCTCTGTACTTTTCTTTACTCGCAGTTATTGTTATGTTATAAATGTTGTTCTACTATTGTGGTGGTACCTGCTGTAGTAGTTCGTTTTCTTACTGCTGTATTTTGTTACTGCTAGTTATATTTCATGTTGAATGTGGTTTATTTTACTACTATTTTGGTTACTTCCTCGTTGGACGACTAGGTCTTGGGATTAGTCGAGTCGGTCCGGTTCTCGTATCTCATAGGGACTCGGGAATCGGGTCATTACAAAAAGTGAAATCCAAATTCATATTCATCGATCCATCGGGTATACATTTATAAATAAATCCTACAACCAAAGCATGCCCACATAAAGTCAAATAAGAAAAAAAAATTGATAACATGATTCATTGCTATGTAATGAAATTCAAATGATATAATAATCATTCCATTCGTAACTTGCATAAAACATATAAAGTTTTCACTAATGAAAAGGTAGAAACATGTTATATATAACATAAAAGTCAATAAATTCAAGAAGCATAGTGGTGTTGCACATACAACCATAAAGCGCTAAGGTTGTTATGTACATTCATTGATAATATTCACAAAACATGCAATACTTATGTATCTACTTAAAAAAAAGTCTCCAAATGGAATATATGACTCGGGTTAATGGGTATGGACCAAAAGCTATACCCGTATCACAATTCGATCGAGATTTTTGCTAAGATCCAAACCTAAACCCAAATTTAAATGGGTTGGATTTTACCTTTTTTGCTGTTGGGTGGGCTCAAATTTGGATTGGGTTGACTGAAAGTTACATCCCTAACTTTAACCCTATTTCTTTCTCTTGATGATCAATCACACCTCCATCGTCCAACATCCACATAGGTAGGGCAATGAGGCGACTAAGTGAAACGGAGAGCAAAATACCTAAGAGGACGAGGAACAAGTGTTACAGCCATGAAGCCACTGTTGGTGCAAGGGTACCACGATCGCTAATTTTAATAATAACAAAACACTTGTTATTTAACAGTTGCATTTAAGTTTAAGAGTTTTAGGAAATGCAAATGGAATCAAGTGTGAAGGAGCTCAAACTCACGTCCATGGTGGATTGGAGGAGCTCGTTGGAGGAGAAGGAGGTTTGCTTGGAGCAAGAGCTTGAAGAAGGAATGAGATGAAGAATATGATAGATACATTTATTCATGTATTCATATGTTGTTTCTTTTGCTCTTTATTTTGTCTAGATGATTATTAAAGAGCCTAAAGTAACAAAACTATAGTCCTACGAACACATACACAACATTATGATACTTAAGCATTTTCATAGAAAACTTAGAAAGCTAAAATAGGCATCAAATAGCCATATCAGACGTCCAATATAGAAATCAAACGTCCAATCTTAGACTTTACGACTCATCATGGCTAAATCGCTTAAGTTAAGTTAGAAACTAAGTTAAACACTATAAAATTAATACATAAAAAAGGTTAAAGTGTGGGAAATAGAGAAAAAGACCTAAAACATCAAGTTTGTGTTAAAAATGTATAATTAGGTAATTAAATGAGATATTCTTTTGAATAAGGTTAAATGGTGATGTAAGTGCAAATTTAACACACAAATGAGTTTAAAAGTTAAAATCAAAAGTGTAATTAACTTCTTAAATGTTTAATTAAACTTCTATAAAAACTTTTTTGCATTTGAACACCATTAGGGCCTTGCATTTAAAGATTTACATTTAGGTCCTCTATCCATTACATTTCATTCATAGATAAATTAGCCAAGGACCTATTTGTAGGTCGTAGGGACCTATTTGCAAGTCCTTAAGGACTGCTCTGAAATGTTTCTTAACCACTTATAGGCTTCTATGTTATTTTTCTACCCCTTCCTAAGGGGTGCTCCTTGCAAAATCACCAACACACTTCCAACCACCTACAGGCACGCGAAAACACTGTAGCGCGCAAGAACTCAAGAGATTACGACCGTTGATTCTCTATACCCCATACGATCTGTGGCTCGTCTTGATTGGAAGCTTCATGCGACTCCGCGCATGCGATCACCACCTCACCCAAATCCCATCCAACGGCTGCTCTTTGATTTGAAGCCTGCGCGCGCTCTCTGCTCAAATCCCCACCGCCCACACCCTTGGTGCCTAATCGCACCACCACGGTGCTCAGATTCACTATCAATCTACATAAGGAGCTCCGCAGCCTCTCACGCGAGAGATCACTCCCTTCCCACCTAACTGATCCCTTTGTCTATCCCTCCAGCAGCTCCCCCCTTTTCCTCGGTGGTCGGTGACAGAGGCCACTTTCCTCCCTAATTTCATCACCTTTAGCCCTGGCTGCTGACCCATGTGAGTCACCTTCATCCGCTGGAGATCTTCTCCCATTTTGTCCTCCTTAGCCTTTGGCTTTGGATACAGGAGAGTCCCCATCCTTTGATAGTTAGGTTTTTATTGCTTTCTTAGATTAAGTTTACTGCTTTCTAAATTAATTGTAGTGATAATTAGAGTAGTTTAGCAGTAGACTTTAGACATAGATTAACCCTGATTCTGATGCGTGACTATAGTGTAGCTTAGAAGTAGAGTTAGTATAGAAATTCACATTTTCACCTCTTCTGATCACTTCAGATCAGAGGAGACGAATTCCCCCATTCATTGATCACTGTTTTCTCCCTCTACACATTTCCATTTTGCTTCTGAATTTCCTCATGTTTTAACTCTCAATTCACCCATCCATTTGGAGTCAAATCCCCATCCCATTACTTTTGAGCTTTGAGATGAGGATTTGCTCTCAAATTCACCTAGGGGTCTCTTCACTCATTTCATTTTGTTCACAAAAACCCCTAATCTGATTTGAAATGGAATCTGTTGGCTTGATCGATTTTTGATTTAGATTTTAAAGCAAGATCGCGAGATTTTCAATCATTTGGGTTTTTAAGGATTTGTGATCAAGTGAATCGCTTTATCTTGGGTGATTTAGCGCATGGCCATGAATCTGAGATTATGCTAATGATGAATTTTCCTCAAATGAGCCATGATCAGATTTGTCATTATTGGGAATTCCATGGTCTTGAATGTATGGTGGAGCCAAGAGAATCAACCTTGTTGATTGGAGGCTCTACCAAGGATTTTTGTGTGAATTTCTTTCCGAGATTTTGATGCCTAACCCAAGGGATTCTTAATATCCCTTAAGTTTTTTAACACATTGGGATTCAAACTGAATTTAATGGATTCATTTCAACACCTCCTACATGTTGTCTATAACATTAGGAAGGTGTTAGATCAGTAGATTTATCTCTGATTTGAAAAGAAAAATGTTGACAAGAGATTTTGATTTAGAGTTTAACATCCAAGAATGAATTCCATGTTAGTTTCAAACCTTATTAGAGTTTTAAGAGATTTTCCGTGTGTTTTGAATCCTAGCCAATCACATCGAAGTGCTGCTTCAGCAGCTACATTTCTATAAAAGTTTCAACTCCAAATTTGATACAAGTTGGTGTTAATTCAGCAAATCATGACCTGAATTTGGATATGAACTACCCTTGACCAAACTATCTTAAGTCTGATATGGGATAATTCATACTAAACTTGAAGTCTGATCTGCTGAATTGGAGGTTTGGACATGCTGTAGATATTTTTTCTGATTTTTGGACACACTGCAGTATGGATCTGAGCTGTTTTAAGATTCTGATATGAGTTAAGGACGTCTGGGTAGCCCTTGAGCTGTTGCTGTTGCTGTTCTGTTGGAGTTCAGCAGTATCATTGCTGCACCTACTGCTGGCTGGATGGTTTGAAGTGTAGGGCAGTAGGTTGGATTTTGAAGGAGATTAAATAGCTGATATGTTTCTTATGTTGTGTAGATTGTGTACAAGCATTCCTGTACTGATATAGGTTTTATAATTGTATTTAGATTGCTTGTAATGTCATTTAAATCTCTTTGTCAGCTGAATTTATGCCTAACAGTCCAAATGAAGAAAATTAATGTCAAAATTTATTGAAAATCATGTTTAAGTGCATGAACATCTTTTTTATGTCTTGTAACAACCCGATTCCCGAATCCCTACGAGACACGAGAATCGGACCAACTCGACTGATCCCAGGACCCAGTCGTCCAACGAGAAAGTAACCAAAAGAGCAGTAAAATAAACCACATTCACCATGTATATAACTAGCAGTAACAAAATATAGCAGTAAAGAAAGGAAATACTACAGTATACACAACCACAACAGTAGAGAAATAAACGTGTACATAACATGAAGCTTACAATAAAGAGGGTACAGAGAGTAACAGAAAACTACTTACTACAGCGGAAAGAAAAGTACAGTAGGTACTACAGGTAACACTACTAGGCTCTACTAGGCCCAGCGCCCTCTGCAGCCACTGACTCTAGCTGCTCAACACTTGATCCTGAAAAGGTAACAAGGGTGACACGTCAGCGAAACGCTGAGTAGAGTGGCAACTAAAAGCTAAAAAAAGCAGTAGAGTGTACAGTAGCTGTTATATTTTTTCTTTCTTTCTTTATATTTTTCCATTTATTCACTATTGATTTATTTCTCAGATCCTTCTCTTGATCTTGAATGTTCCTAATGGGAACGATCTTGATTGCAGTATTTTCCAAAAAGTAGAAGTAACACGTGGTGCTCTCCTGGCCGGGAGAGTACCCTGTGGTGGTCCTACCCTCAGTCAACCACCCCAAGGTCGCTGACAGACGTAACGGTGACTACGGCACGCGCGATAAACGCACGGGAGGTAGCCCGCACAGGCACGCGGTCAGTCGTTTTCGTTAACAGGTGCGCCCAAAGCACAGCACGAAACCAGTATAGGGCAAAGCCCTCTCGGTAACAGGGGTACAGCCCCTCCACAGTAACCAAACAGGGGTCTTGCCCCTCCACAGTCCGCGCACCCTCGCCTGACTACCCTGGTTTGCCCAGTGGGCCTAACAAGTCGGTGTAGGAGAGCTAGTAGAACCTTGGGGCCCGTGGGGTAGCTAGTGCTCTCCCTACACTAGTAGCTATCCTCGGTACTGTGTACACGAGGGCCAAAAGTCGGTACAAAGTGGCCAGACCTAACCCCGGGTCCTTGGGGCGACTAGCTCCGCTCTGCACTAAACAGGGGGTACAGTCGCTCTCCTTGGTACTCCGTACTCAAGGGCCAACTCACTTCCCAAATTCTACTCCATTCCCTTTCCAGGAGTTCTATTCCTAATTCCCCGTAGGGTTTATGCTCTTTTAACTCAACCAATTTAGGTTTCACCATTCCAGCTTTATATTCGTATAACCCATGTTCTTAATCGTATTTATTCATTCATAACAGGCAGCTGTTAACCAATTTACAGGCAGTTATCACTTCCTTTCTACTTTTCCAAGACTGTAATGTTTATATATTCAACTAGTTTTCCAGTCCTAGGATTCATGCCGTACCCTAAAATCTATCATTCAATCTAGTTTTCCAGTCCTAAGATTCATGCAATACCCTAAGATCTAACATTCAATCTAATTTTTTCAACCCTAAGGTTCATGCAATGCCCTAGAGTCTATTAACTATTTCACAATTTAATAATTTTCGACAAATAATTGGGAAGGCCACTCTACCCGCGAAATCGGGAGTACTGGGGGCGTGGTTGGCAATCCCGCGCACCTCCGCAACCCCGAAAATCGCAACGAAACGGGGTCTTAACGCAAGGATGAACACAAGGAATTTCTCAGAATAGTATACAATTACTGTAAATAGGTAGAGGAACTAAATCTGGGAAGAACGAAACTTGAAATGCGGAAAACGGACCCTAAACGGGTTAAAAACGATGAGTCTGCCCAAAATCAGACGTCTGGAACTTCTTCCTGACGTCTTAAAATGTCGATCAGACCATACCTCTGTCTGCGCAGTCCTTCAGACGTCCAGAAGCCCGCTGGATAGTCTGGTCTTAGTTTCCAAATGTCTAATTGTCACCCCGGACGTCTGGAGGTCCTCTCTGCCAAACATCTGATCCGTGTGGGATGGCGAGCCCTCGTGACCTCCCGAATAGAACCCACACAAACACACACCGGCTCTCATCACGAAGAGGCGTAGAGGGACGCGGCGAACGGCTGCATGGCCGTACACGCGTAAAAGAAGAAGGTAGGAAAATATTGTACCTCTCAGACGTTTGGACCTTCCTCCAGACATCTTCTGCGTCGTCTGGACGTAATTCCAGACGTCTGATTCTAAGAAATTTTCCCAGAATCAGGACCCTTTTCACTCTCCACCCGCGACGCACGGCCGCGCCGCGCCATGCCCGCCTGCTGCCCGAGCTGCAGCAGCTCCTCCGCGACACCCCACGCTCGTTGCTCCCCCGCCGGCCGGCTCTAGCTGCCCTGGAAAGCTTGCACCCTCGTGGTCAAGCTTCTTCTTCCTCTCGCAACACCTCCTCCTTCCCACACGCTCGCAGCAGCCGCTGCTGCCGCACTCGCTCGCTCGCGCTCTCCCTGGGAGGGAGAAGGAGAAGAGAAGGCGGTGGAGTGCGGGTGAGGGAGAGGGCGGTGGTATTTGAAGGCAGCAGGGAGAGAGAGAAAAGAAGCGGCGTGCAGGGAGGGAGAGAAAAGCGAAGAACCAAGGCAGTGGGTTCAGTCTACGCGCACACGTGCGTAGACGCGAACCCGTACGCCGAAAAAATTTAATACCAGACGTCTGGGAAGGGTTCCAGACGTCTGGCCAGACGTCTGGGCCACTTCCCAGACGTCTTAAATTACGTCTGATGCCCACATTCATAACATGTCTTGATGGTTATATCTGAATGTTTTCATTGCATGTTCAGCACTTAGAGCTTATTTCTAGGCCTTAGGTTCTCATTGAAAATACTCTTAAAGTCCTAAATTATACTCACTTTGTAAATAAATAAAAATGATTTTAAAAAATCCAAAAAAATTAAAATAAACCTGTCTTGGTGAAGATTAGGTATATTTTTAAGTACATACCAAGTTTCATGGTATTCTGAACCCTCGACTTGGAAGAACATACCAGCCGACGGTTCAATATACCTTGTAATTTAATAAAAGAACTTAACTATAAAAATACCAAAAATATCTCCATTTTTCTCATCAATCTCTTGCTTTTTCATCCCTTACCTCTACAAAACATATAAAACCCATAAAAATCAAAAAAATCACAAAAATACCTAAAAACACCTTGTATATACATGTAAATATAAGGTATATATTAAGATATCTAGGTATATATTGTAAAATATGTATATATTAGATATAAGTAACTTATGTATATACTATATAATCTAACTTAAATATTTAAGATAACTTAAATTGTACATAACTTATTTATATAATTATTTATTAATTATACTAACTTATATGTACTATACTCTAAGTAAATTAATGAAACTATGTAAATAAACATATTTACTAATAATACTATACATACACATATATGTATACATAATGTACCTTAATACACCTGTACCATAATTTAATTATGTATACAGAATAAATAATTAATTTATTAAGTTACTAGCTAAGTTATTAGATTAAATTAAAATAAATTAGTAATTTAAGTATAACTGGACTAACTTATACTATACATTTGTATTAATGTATTTTAAGTAAATTAGGCTAATTTAACTATATTTATAACGTATTATACTATTTAAACCTAATTTATATGTAACACATCCTGAAATAAGCTATTTAAATGTAAATAAAATCAAAATAAATGTTGTAAAATACAATAAAAATCTTTCTTAAATACTTTAATATGTATATTAATACTTTACAAGGTCAATTAGACCATCCATTAATTAATTTACACGTAATTAAGAAATAAAACCTAATAAATAGTATGAATAAACTGTAAACTTTGACTAATTTATTTATATAGTAAACGTAATTAATTTTGTAAATTAATTATACAATTATGTAGTCCTATGTAAATAATTTAATATCATATAATTTAATTTTTCATTTTAACAATTAATGGCCCTCAAATTGAGGGCCAAAGTCATGAAATCAGAACTTATGCGCTGGAATTCCAGCGCTGAGAAGCGACGCACATAGCGCCACATCATGGACGCAGGAGTACTTAGGGTGCCTTTTATTGTTTTTGTTATTCTTGCTCACCAGTCGACATGCGCTGGGCGCAAAGAAAACTCATTCCCCTTGAGCATATGTTACGAGTATATTCTGAGCATCTTTAGCATGCGATGATAGTGCACAGTGTGGGCCAGGGGCCTGGCACTGTGTGTGGACCTGCGTGGGCCCAGTAATGAGCTTAATCTGAAATTAAGAAGTTAATTAACAAATGAGGGTGGCCTTAGTAGAGGTCTTGATCCCACCTGAGAAGGTGCTATGTATCCCTCGAAAAGGCCGTCCGCCAACTAAAAACCTAATTTTTGTACTGAGTAAGAGTTAATGAGGGTTAAGAAGAGAAAACAAAGAAGCAAAGAGCGAAACCAAAAATGGCTAAGTGTCAAAGTGTGTGAACCTTCAGAGAGACTAAAGAGATAAGAGAACCTAAGTTTTAGAAGAAGAAACGACTAAGAACAGACAAAGAAGAAGTTTGCCTTGTATCTCTGACTGTGTATATGTGTATATAGTGTATATATAGATATAAGTATACTGTAAATAATAAGTACATGTGTATTAAGTATACGTAGTATAACATATGTTTGAACTATATATGTACATAAATAATAGTATAGCTTTAGTAACAGACTAATCTATCACTGTAGATAGAATAAGTGTCACTATAGACCCTAGATTTTGTCTTAGCTTATATACATAATTTTTCCTAAGATTTAGCGACGTTTATATATGTCATTGTACATATTATATATGTTACTGAATATGTTAGTATATTAAGTTAAATTAGTATAGGATATATTATTACTTACTATTGTATATATATACAAGTATTGTTATTATAAGTTATAAATATATAGTATATATTATTCAATTATAGTGTTTGATGCTTGTTTGTAAATATCTATTTGCAAGCATTTTAATTCATTCTCTTATACATAATTAAGCTATTATTTCATAAATTGATCATTCATTCATATTTGTACATAAAATTAATCTATTTGGAATTAAAGAATAATGTTGGACTTAGAGAGTGATGTATATCAATAACTGCTTCCCAGTGAACGACCTGGAATAAATTAGTAAAAATTATGTAATTAAATAAAATTGACGTAATAACGGTTTGTATTTGTAACATATACTACAACAACAATGATTTTTATACGAACCGTGGTCGATCGCTTCATATTTTTGGCACCGTTGCCAGGGATAAAAACCCGACAATAGCATTTTATTGTGAAGTGATTGATTAACATGTCGTAGAAAGTCTATTACTTAGTCCTTTCTGTCTGTTAATCTCAGACAACCAGCCTTTAGTGCATATATTTTAGAAGACGTCTGATGACTTTGCCAGACGTCCAACTAGAGGACCGTCGGCTTTATCAAACTAATCTCAAAGGATTAACCTTTAATCTGACCTACATACACTTTCAGACGTTCGTAGTGATCCCCAGACATCTGATAAATAGATGTTAGGCCCAAATCACCTTTTCTTAGATGATTATAGTCGTTTAGCCTTAAAAAATCTATTCCCGCAGAAACTTGCATTTCCAGACGTCTAGATTTTGTGCCAGGCGACTGACCTGTCGTCTGACAAATAAGACCTAGAACCCTATTTAGGTCTAGACAAAAACAAGAAGGAAACCCGTCTTAAATTAGATGTCTGGCCTTAAGACCATACGTCTTAAAAGTCTTCTTTACATGACCGTTCTGATTCAACACCGTCCAGTTGATCCACTCTTCTAAATCAAATGTCTGACCATAAAATCAGATGATGACCCAGACGTCTGATAATAGATCCAGACGTCTGATAACCCTGTCAGAATCATAAACGACCTTGATTTCAGCCTGATTTGCCTTGAGATAATTCCCAATTGCTAGGGAAGCCTTCCAATGGCTAAAAGAGGCTTCTAAACCCTTCTTAGGGCCTCTATAAATAGAGGTGCACCTTTCCTTTGCAAGACACACCTTGCAATACTACTTTCCACTCCTTTTGTGTCCAAGAGAAGAGAGATCAAAGAGAAGTACTTTCAATCTCAAAGCTTCTAATTCGAGAGCATCGACACTCTGTCGAGATCACGCCTACACACTTCTTACTAAGAGGAGATTCTTACCTATAGTAGCATAACATTAAATTTACCTTATGGCTCTATAGGTGCTTGTTGTTATTTTCGTTTGTTGTTGGTTGGGTATTCGCTTTACGAATTCCCGTATCCTTCGTGGGGCAAAATACTCCTCATGAAGTAGGGATTTGAGGTACGCTACCCTCATCTAAGTAGCATTGTTGTAAGAGGTTGTACTACTCTTATTGAAAGTAGTATGTTAGTAGATTTGATCGACTCGGTTAATCGAGAAATCCTAAACCGAGATATTTAGGTGGTGGTTTTTACCCGGGTTTGGATTTCCACCTAAAAATTATTGTGTACTTGTGATTGCATTCTTTTGTGAGATTGTTATTATATTTTCCGTATTATTTTTCGTATCACGCAAATCTCACCCTCTCCATTGTAAAACCCACAGCCACCAACCTTACACCAACCTCTTTTTTTTTAGCATCAATCACAACGAGTATAGCTATGTTCCACTTAACTCCATGTTATGGCACTATATTGCACAACCCAATCCAATTTATACCCGTTCAAATCATTTGCGATCCTAAATGGACAAATATGAGGAAAGATCAACGACAAGTATGCATTGCAACTAGGAAGGACCTATCTATAGTTTGTTCAGTCTTTATATACATGAGCAGGAGCAGATAGTGCGACAATAGTTTTTCCTTTGGCCTTAAGTATCCAAATTAATTTATTTCTCTTCTTGTCAAGATTGCATAGATTCTTGTCTATCATAGTAGACCAAGTGCATAGCAGCATTACAAATGTTAAGAAATGCACCTTTTCAATTTTTTTGCAAGAGGGTGATGACTACTTTTCTTAGGATGACATCAGTGGATCGGCCCTTTGCAGCTCTATCTCCTTCTTAGTTTTGACATGGAAGGAAAAGCATAGTGAAAGAGAACCTATAGGTCAAAGCACCACATTCTCAAATGTCTAGATATTATTCGTGTTTTCCCTTCTACCAGAGTTTTTAAAGTTGATAGAATTGTGATTTCTAAGGCCTACACTCTTGCAACTTATTGTAATCATGTTAGTTGATGAGGTTCCTGGGGTGAATCCACTTTACCTTGTACTATGTGAGATTGCATCCTTTATTGAATTGAAACATTCTTAAAAAAAAAGCTAAGAAAGAGAACCTATTTATAATTACGTGTGAATAGCCAATGCCTCTAATGGAAGTTGCAAGGAGACACTCCTTGTAGATGAAAATTTACAAGTCTTGAAATGATTGATGAGTTGATGCACAAGATCAAGTTAGGTCCCTATTTATAAGTTGGTTTTCACCTTAACATGACTACTAAATCTAACTAGTTACTTAGGTCTCGTTTAGTAAGAAAAATTATTAGAAGAAATAAAAATTAGAATTAAGAGGAATGTATGAATAAGGGGTTTAATGTTTGATCGGATTTGTTATCTTGTTAAAGGGATAATGAAATTTTATTCTACTTGGGATGTTTGTTTGGTGAGATAAATCAATGGAATTAAGAGAAAAATAGTTGTAAAGAGGGGCTACGTGAAATTAGCTAACTCCATTAGGGGGGAGGGGGGTGGAATTTGTAGACATCATAATTGGAGGTGTAATTGCAACATGGTAGTGTGATTCCACAATTAACGACACCAAAAGAAGAATTGGTGGGGGCAATTCTCCCAACCCAATGCCACACCTTAGGGTCCTCAAGGTAATTAACCCATTGCATAGGACAGCGAGATCCTTCAAGAGGCATTGGATTGGACCCTTGGGCTACATTTAGATGTGGGATAAGTTTGAACCGAGATAGAATAGGTGAGGAAATTATACCAGGTGTTTGGAGGGATGAGATGAGTAGGTGGATAGAAATGATTGTTATGGTGGTGTAATGTAATCCAGTGATTTTTTAATATATATATGTGAGAATAAGATTGATTGATATGATGTGATGAAGATATTTAATGGACATATTAAGTTAAAGTAGACATACGTTAATATATATTGATGTTAATATAATATAATGAGATAATCTTAAGGATGGTATGTTTTAATAGATGCTAATGCTGAGTTGGTGTGATGGGATAAGTTGAATCGTAAGCTTTAGAAGGGATATCTTGTGGGACATCCCTCAATCAAACGGTTCCGTCTGACCCTCGGTGTGATCTTTCCAAAGGTTGCCCTATCTTAGGCAAATTACAGCATGGGATTGAGTTCAAATTAGTTTGCTACCTCACAAGTAGAAGGTATTCTTGGTTTCAGAAGCTATATGAGCCGGCCCTGGTTGGCTAAGCCATTTTGAGTGATAGATTCTGCTCCGCGGAAGCCAACGTTAATTGCCTACGACACATACGGTACGCATGCATGAAATAATTTCCGTCCTCACGGTCACGTTGAAATTGACCTCGCAGAAAAAGATTACGTGGATGATGAGTAATATAAATATAAAATATATTTCAACGACTTGAATGGTATACATCCGTTTTAGGAGTTATTGGAAATATTTTAAATTTCAAAGTCAGCAATTAAGCATCATCCAGAGATAATTAATCATAGAGGTGCATTTGCGAGAGGCTTTTATATAACTGATTAGGGATGAAACTATTCTCGTAAAAATAAATTGAAGAGGCTTGTGATTGAACCTGCATGATCCTGGTCCTTTGGATTCGGTTTGTGCGCAAATGGTTACCTAATTAATCCCATTACTTCTTATTATTTTGTATTGTATAAAATGATTTCGGACACACGAAATGGAGGCAACTCGGAAGATCTCGTAACCGCACGGCTCATGTACTTCACCACTTACGGTAGATGTTGAGAGTTAGTTTCAATTCTTTACTCTCGTGTGGTTGTTTGTTGATTTTTATTTTTATGATTATTTTATATTTTTTATGATTATTGATGACCTCGGTGGCGACTTTCGAAACCCATCAATAATTATAAAAAAAAGGCACGTGAATACAAGTGTTTTAATTAATTTAATAACACTAGCAAAATGATGAACACGGGAAGAGCCAAAGGTGAGGCAAAGAGGAAGGAGTGCGGTGGGATCCCCCGTGGAGAGACACGTGCACCGATCCACGTCGCACCTTCCCTGATGGGAAGTTTCACCTGCAAAGATATAGGCACAGCACGTGGGCTGTCCACTTCACATGAGAAAGTCTTGGATCACATGTCCCATTCCTTACGCTATAGCACAACCTCGCTGGCACCGCTCTCCTTCGCCTTGCAAGGAAGAGCAACCATATAATTGAGATAGACAAAGAAATGATCACACAACTAACACGTCAAGATGTTGCAATTGCATCATGGATCCATGATAACCACAAGAGAAGTGGTAACTACCGATTGCATAGTTGGAAATGAAGAGCTACCAACACCGGCCTTGATACCTTGTAGAATCATATCGAGCAACGAAGTTGTTACCGTCAACAAGCCTATATATGCAGTGTCAATCGAGAGTCTTCCACATCCTTTATCGGTAGGATCGTCCCAAGTTCGTTGGAGTCGTCACACGAGTTCTTACTGGAGTTCTTGAACCTGACAAGCAATCGATGCGACTCTATTTTCGCATGATAAGGAAGGAATTGTGCATTTCAATGGCTACATCATCCACTTCCTCTAGCTACGATGGTGTGAGCTTCAAAAGGAGAGGAAGAGGCAAGTGCCATGAGAGCATTTGGGCACGAGAAGAGACCAAAAGATGGGCAGGCGAGCGCATTTGAAATGGCACAAGCCTATGCAAAGCATAAATTTGCTATAATAGAAATAACAATCCATGCTTACAAGAGTCAGAAATAAGGTATAAAAACATGCAATGAGAAAGAGATATGCCACAACAAGTCTGACACCAAATTAAGCTATCGTTTTCTAATTCAATTCGGTTGTTATGAGGCTTAGGACAAATTAGAAACCCTCCCAAGCTCACCACCCATGGTTCAAGTTAAAAGGGACATATTGCAATTAGCTCGAGGGTCTTACGACCCAAGGTATACATACCCACCATACATAACTTACATGAAAACAAATCCATATCCAAACCTACTTACTTTCCCTTTGGTTATTTGGTGAGGAATTGCCGTGTCCATTTTCTCATTTTTCTCTCACTCCTATTTTTCTTGAGGCCTATTTATGTATAGCCCTCCTTGCAAAAAGAAAAGGACACATCTGTCTGTTTCAAGTCACTTTCTTAGATACAGTTAAGAACCATGGACCATGCTTACCTGCACCAATTAATATCACCATGTTAGATTGGATATCAGATCTCGTGGAATTTGAATCGTGTCATGGAGCATCCATCCTCCCCTGTGATTTCTCCCTCCGAACCATCAAAAGAGTTCAGAATTTAGATGGTAAAAAGGAGAGAACAAAAATCGGGACTAGTCCTGATCATCCGTACATGGCCAATGCTCGGTGTAACCCAATATTTTATTCTCGGTAGGTTGTGGTCATTTCGTTGCAAGATTCTCTGCGTAGGGCTCGAGTTCTCATAATAATTAATTTCTAATCTCCGTGTTACCCTTATTGAGTTGTTCCGTATTTCATGCATAATTTGTCCCGATAAGTCTCTATATTTTGGTGGGAGTCTCAACTACTGATGACAATGGAGGATGGCGAGACAAATAAGTTGAGCAGTTTGAACAAATTTTTTTCTATCTGATAGGTTGGGTAGGTGCGTGGCTGACAAGACCTTATTAATTCCTTCGTTGAGACCTAATTTACTGGTTAACTTTTTTTCTTTTTTTTTTTTACGGTTAATCTCCATTCATCGTAGGAGTCAACCCAACCTTATTTTGACTGGATAATGAAACACAAGATCAACGGTGAATTGAGATAACTCTCGTTCTCAACCCATATTCTCTCCCTTTCCATCCCAAACACATCTTTCCCATTTTATCCTTTCTCTCATCCTATTTGACGAGTTGACATATTTTGATCGATAATCATTTTAAGATAGGTAGTATGTAATTAAATAATCCTTAATAATAATAAGTAGCCGTTGCTCACCGTAGATATTTCCTTGGGTATTATCTATTTTATTTTTATCTATTTTACTATGGTTGCCACAATTTTATTTTTAATTTTATTTTTTTATATATTATTTAGTACTTATGTTTATTTCGAATTTCGTCTTCACTATCGACTTTCTTATATATGTTCCTCCATTAGAGGTTAATATTAAGTACATTTCTACGAGAATATGAAATAATATATGTACAAAATGAGGTAGTATAAACACAATATAAGACACTGATTAAAAATCAAAATAGATCGAGCAATATATTTTACAATAAACGGTGTGTTCTGATTTCCGATCAATGTTTTTTCTTCATCAATTGAAAATCAAGATACACCGAACAATATATTTTGTTACAATATATTTTTCATTTAATATTATTTTAACTTTTGTACTCTTGCACTAAGTTGGGTAATGCATTTTGCAACGCACAGAATGTTCTGATTTTTTATCTATGTTTTTTATCTTTCATCGATCAAAAATCAAAATGCACCGGACAATGTATTTTTTTATACTATACTTCCCATTTGATATTATTTTGACTCTTGTAGGGGTAATGCATTTTTTAACATATGACCTATTTTGACCAGTCTATTTGTTGCAATGTAATTTTCAACGAATAATTTTTTTTATTTTCAATTGATGTATTTTTATTTTTAAAATTATGATTTGAGAATTTTTCTTTTGATAATGTATAATAGATTTTGCAATACGAGGTGAATATTGATTTTCAAATGATTATATGTAAAATTAAAATATAATTTTACATATTTTTATTTTCAATCATTATATTTTAATTTTTAATCAATGAAAAACTAATAACAAGGTACGCATTAAAAATTAACTCTATTTCAATGTATGCGTAACTATAATGATATATCTAACCAAATAAATAATCATAATTTTACTACTATGAAATAATTAATGACTATTGTAATTAATATATACTTCTTAATTAGTATATAGTCATAGCATTACAATATAATTACTGTTGCAATGTAGTTAACGTAAGATAATTATTTTACAATAATTACAAAAACTATTATTTTTTATTAAATTAGTTTACAATAATTAATATATTATTGGACATATTTTATTTAACAATTATTTTACCATAGTTATGCATAATTATAGTATTAATCTATTTATAGTTTTTTGCATATAATTAAACCATGGTAAAATATATTTTTTAATAAATAATTATATTATTATTATTATAAATTAATCCCTGACTAACGAAATTCATACATAGTTTCTAATTAGCAAATAATTATATATATAACATTATAACTTAATTACTGCTTCAACATAATTATCAATTGCAACATAAGATAATTAATATTTAATAAACAAAATAATTATAACTTATTAGTTACATTAACACATACTATAATATAATTTGTCACGTGATATATTATTTAATATAAGAAAGAATGTCACAACACTTAATTTACTTAACACCTCAAGGACAAAGTTATCGATTGTTAACTTAATTACCCTCTCTTTTAACTATTATTCTCAAATAAATAATTATTTGTCTAAACTCTACTTCTAATTAACCCTCGTTCAATTAAACTTCTATCAAGGTTAACCTCCTATTAACCCTGATCACAAAGATATAAATTAAGGTTAACTAACCAGCAACATAGACTAACCTTTTTAGTGTCACTATGTTACAACATCTTATAATTTGTTCCTCAGCACTCGGTTCGGCTATGAAACTCTAATTACGGCCTTAATCATGTAGGCATTGAATATTTATATATGAAGAATCGAGTAGGTGAATCTATATACGAAGAGAAGAGCATATATATATATATATATAAGTTGCTCATTTTATCTACACGAATCACCTCCTAAGATACAATTGCGTCTTTCGCTGGAACTCATCGACACTGCATTATTTATTTAGACGAATCACCTTTTACAACGTGTGTATTTTCTACTGGTCGACATTCATGACGACATGATTTTGTAGTGGCAACTTTTCTTTGTGTCGTGCCTAAGTTTTTTTTTTTTCAAAATCTAGTATCTAATTGTCAAAAAATAATCAAACACATGTTATAATACATTTTAAAACATATAAATTGTAAGTGGTGATTTTAATATGTATATTTTAATTTTTTATATGTAAAAATTTTTTCTAGATGAAAAATTATTTTTTAAATAAAAAATTATTTTTTAAAGGAGAAAAAATATATCGATATATTTTTAGAGGTGAAAAAAAAACATTCAGCATTAATAAAAAATAAAATATATCGATATATTTTAATTTTTAATTAATTAAAATTTATTTTCCATTGATATATTTTAATATTTTAATTTCAATTGATAAAATTTTATTTTCAATTAAATAATTCTGATCATAGATCAAAATATACTTCAATGCATATTTCTATATTCGTATTCTATTTTAAGATCATTGTAAGAATTAAACTTCTCATTTCAACGATCACAACTGCCCTCATCGCAATCTCCTTTTAGCCCTTTATGCTTACTCCATCGCGACTGTGCTACGGAGGCATTATCAAGTTATTCACGTAAACAAAAACACAAAAGATATACTTTATTTTAGCGTATCAGAATTGCCCAAATTTCAAACACAAGTTCCCCACGTCCTTGTTTCCAACAGAGGCCTTGATATCGTTGCAACTCTTTTAGGTGAAGGAAGTGGAAGGTTAGTTGGATATAGATGTGATAATAGAATTAATATGTTATTATTAATTTTATTTTTATTTATATTAAAAGTGAATTAATAGAGGTAAATGTGATAGGTGGGTAAGTATATTGTAGATAATTTTTATTTTTATTTTTATAAAAAATTATTTAGTGAGAACAAATGTAATATATATATATATATATAGGAAAATAGAATATGTAGGTGACATGCATATGTGCAGTAATAACTCACGAGTAATGTCTTGGATTTAAAATTTGAGGGTTGAGATTATTTTTTGTGAATATATCATACATCAAATTTAAAGTTAATCTGGCACTTTTAGTACAAACATCTAGTATGATCAAATTTCGTGATACTTAAATCATTAACAATGAGATACTTTTAACATCTTCCTTAGGAGTATCGAATTGATTTCAAATTTAATACATAACATAATCATATAATTCGATCTCAATCATATATATATATATATATATATATATATATATATATAGGATTTATTAAGAGAGTATTGTGTTCAAAAATTGCAAATGAGCACAATAACCTAATCTATTCAATTGTAATATAACGATGAAAATAAAAACCACCATATGAACCCACAGCGGTTTCTTAATCAAGCAAATTAGAAGGAAGTTACTAAAACAAGAAATTCCAAGATGACAAAAAATGAAAATAAATCCCATAAAATCTTCAAGACTATAAGGATCACATCCTGCTATTCTAGTAATTAGTTTAAAATAGATAAGGAATAAGCATTAAATTAACAAAATCATTGTAACGGCTTAGTTATTGCGATGTAACGAAGAGTAAATACATTTGTAATAAATATACAACGCAACTGTAATAAAATGAATGAAAGTTGTAACACATGCATGCGTGTGTTGTAACATATTATTTTTATTATATATATATATATATAAGGTATTATATTACCATACGATGAACATTAAAAATTTTAATACTGTAACGACCCGGTTCCCGAGTCCCTACGAGACACGAGAACCGGACCGACTCGACTAATCCCAAGACCCAGTCGTCCAACGAGGAAGTAACCAAAAGACAGTAAAATAAACCACATTCAGCATGAATATAACTAACAGTAAAAAGTACAGCAGTAAGGGAAGAAGCTACTACAGTAGGCACCACCACAACAGTAAAACAACATTTATCATATAACAAAAACTGCAGGTAAAGAAGGTACAGCGGAAACAAAACTACTCACTAGAACAGAAACAAAAGAAGGTACAAAGCTGTGGCAACTCTACTGGACCCTACTCGGCCCAGCATCATCTGCAGCCGCCGACCCTGGCTGCTCAACACCTGGTCCTGAAAAAGGTAACGAGTGTAACACGTCAGCAAAACGCTGAGTAGAGTGGAAAACTAACTAAAGGCAACAGTAGAGTGTACAGTAGCTGTTATGTTCTATTACTTCCTTTATTCACATCTTTCAATTTTTCTCACTATTTCATTTACTTCTCAGATCCTTTACTTGATCTCGAATGTCCTCGTGGGACGATCTTGATTGCAGTCTTTTCCAACAGTAGAAGTAGCACGTGGTGCTCTCCTGGCCGGGAGAGTCCCCCGTGGTGATCCTACCCTCAGTCAACCACCCCAAGGTCACTGACAGACGTAACGGTGACTACGGCACGCGCGATAAACGCACAGGTAGCTAGCCCGTACTGGCACGCGGTCAGTCGTTTCCGTTAACGGGTGCGCCCAAAGCATAGCACGGAACCAGGGCAGAGCCCTCTCAGTAACAGGGGTCCAACCCCTCCACAGTAACCAAACCGGGGCCTTGCCCCTCCATAGTCCGCGCACCCTCGTCTGACTACCCTGGTTTGCCCTAGTGGGCCTAACAAGTCGGTGAAGGAGGCTAGCAGAACCCCGGGGCCCGTGGGGTAGCTAGTACTCTCCTAACACTACTAGCTCTCCTCGGTACTACGTACACGAGGGCCAACAAGTCGGTACAGAGCGGCCAAGCCTAACCCCGGGTCCCTGGGGCGGCTGGCCCCACTCTGCACTAAAACAGGTACAGGTACTTCCCTTGGTACTGCGTACCCAAGAGACAGTACAACTACATCTCAGTTCCATTCCTTTTCTTTCCAGGAGTTCCACTCCTAATTCCCCGTAGGGTTCCAGCTCTTTAGCTCAGAACATCATATGTTTCACTTTCCAGATTCACGTTCTCACATTCCATGATCTCAACATGTTTCCTTGTTCATAACAGGCAGCTGTTAATTAATTTCACAGGCAGCTTATATATTCCTTTCCATTTTTTTTCCAAGACTGCAGTAATATACATTCCACTAGTTTTTCCATCCTAGGATTCATGCCATATCCTAGGATCTATCATACAATCTAGTTTTCCGGCCCTAGGATTCATGCAACACCTAGGAGCTATCATTCCATACATTTCTCATTCCTAGGGTTCATGCAATGCCCTAGGTTCTAGTTATGGTTCCATACTTTAACAGATTTTATTAATGCTTAAAACCACTCTACCAGGTACAACGGAAGTAATGGGGGCGTGGTCGGGAATCCCGCGCGCCTCCGCGACTCTCAAGACGGCAACCGAACGAGGTCCTATCACGAGGATCAAACACAAGGAGTGTCTCAAAACAGTGTATAGCTACTGTAGGCGGGTAGAGGAATAAATTCTGAAACGAACGCAACTCGAATCGCGGAAAACGGAGCCCAAACGGGCCCTAAACGGGTCGAGAAAGACAATACTGTGCAAAATCAGACGTCTGGAACTCCTTCCAGACGTCTTAAACGGTGGATCAGAGAATTACCTGTTCGGCTTGGTTCCCCGGACGTCCAGAAGTCTGTGGCGACGTCTCTCCTAGATCCCAGACGTCCGATGGTCTCTCCAGACGTCTGGAGGTCACTCCCGCCGTCTGGTACAACTTCCAGACGTCGGATTCGCAAAGGACGACGAATCCGAACACCTGCGCACAGCCAACCCTCCTCCTTCAGTACGGTCAGTCGACAAAAAAAGAAGGAGAAAGCGGAACTCACCTTTCAGACGTCTGTATGATCACACAGACGTCGACCTTGCCGTCTGGATATCAGTCCAGACGTCTGATTCTGGAGATTTTTCCAGAATCAGAACCTCGCTCGGCCTCCGCTCGCGACGCCGCCCGCGTCGCACCTCGCGCGTCCGCTGCTCCGCCCGCAGCAGGTCCCTCTTCGCGACGCTCTGCGCCCCCTGCGCCCTCCGCCGGCCGGCCAAGCCGCTCCCGGCGAGCTCGCCCTCACGGCAGAGCCCTGCCCTCGCACGCCGCAGCTCCTCCGCGCCTTCTGCTGCGCCGCTGCCGCTGCGCCCTTGCGTCCGCTCGCTCCGCCCGCAGCAGGAGAGGAGGAAGATGGTGGAGACGGGAGGGGAGGCGCGCCCCCTCCCCCTTTTAACGCCGCGCGGAGAGGAGGAGAGAGACGGCCGCAGTCGCCTGCAGCCGCAGAGAAGATGCGGACCGCAGGTCTGCGCGCACAGGCGCGCAGACGAATATCCCGTGCGAGTATAACTGTTCGTCAGACGTCTGTAAACTATCCCGGACGTCTGGTCAGACGTCTGGATGTGATCCCAGACGTCTTTACAGACGTCTGGGCCACCTCCCAGACGTCTTAAAATACGTCTGGGGCACGCGCTCGTTACAAATACAAACAAAAAAAATCAAAACAATTCCTCTGAAGTGTTATGTCTAATAATTACTGTTGCGAGGATGTCGGAACATTGGATTTAATGAATAATTGTTGTAATACAATAACTTCATTCAACATATAAAAAAATGTCATTATAAATTATAACACCGTAATACTTTTCACCTATTCCAATCAACCAGTGAAATAACTTGTATTACACAGTTTGCTTATACACACGTGCATATTTTCATGACTTACAAACTATGTAATACACATTTTATCGTATGAAAAGATAAAAGAAGACTTCCATTTCACGTAAGAATGGTACTGACAACTCATGTGCATCTCATGATGGCGGTTAATGGGAAGCGAAAAAACATATTAGAAAATGAAACACAAGTCCGTGGCATAATATCCGCTGATTAATTATAATTATCTTTTGAAAATTGCAATCCTGTATTACAGCTTCCATCAGTTGCAACAGATAACTGAAAATGTTGTAATACACACAATTCGCCAACAGTTGATAAAAATATCCACTAAAATGTTGTAATACAAACATTTCGCATGGGACATAAATACAAGATGTCGTAAATTATAACCTTGTATTACACCTTCCATCAGTTGCAGTAAATCATTGGAAATGTTATAATACAGATCACTGGAGAACTTCACGCGTATAAACTAATATATTTCTTGAAGATGCTTCCATCTCTTTGAGAAAAACAATGACACTGCGAATGAAGAAAACCTATGGATACAAAGTCTGCAACACAAATAATGAAAGGAAATACATAAAAATCGAAAATCAACGATGGTAAAATCATGTAACAAATATTGCGTAAATTATGTAGAGGACTTCTGATACTATCCATGTAAAATCCAAAAATATTATTTCTAAATTTACAAATTAAGATAAATTATTTAGAATCAAAAAGTAAATTGTAAAACCGTTATAGCATATTGTAGGTGATTTTCATCGCAGATGTGGTGCATACCAACGACGGAATCGATGTTCTCATTTGAGTTTTTTAAACACAATGCTCTTTGAATATATTCCCTATATATATATATATATATATATATATATATATATATAATGGGATTCGGTACGATAGAGGGATAATATCCAATATTACCTATTTACCATAGCGATTAGTCATGACACAGGATAATACCCTAAGTTGATCCCACTTAATCCTCCACCAAACGGCTGTAGAGTCTGTTCAAACATAGCCTCTCCCTCTCCCCCTGTTGTGGATGTTCCTTCTTTGCTTGATTGGAGTACACCACAGCGATTGGATCAAAATTCAATGACCCTAACCTTCTCTCCAATTAAAGAAAAAAGACAAAAAAAGAAAGAAAGAAAGAAAATCTCCGACGAAGTGAAAGCCAAATCATTGGATCTGGATCCAATGGGCTAAGTGTGGTATATGATCCAAAATCAACGTGAATGGATAAGCTGGAGATTTGCGTCTTGATTCGATAACTTATCGGGCCTTTGTGCAAAATATAGACCCATCAAAGGATAAAAGCTGTGCCTACGTGGTTGTTTGGAGACAGCCAATGACCAATGACGACGACGACGACGACGAAGGGGACCTCTCTAATTTTAAAGGTGTGGATAAGATGAGGGCATTGGGGGTGGGAATGAGGAAGGCAGAACCCTTTTCAAACAATGCCACGTGAGGCACCGCGGTGACCACCAAGAAGGCGGTCAGAATTTCCCCGGCCATTGGGAAAACACTCGGAAGGCAATTGCCCAGTCGTATCCGATCCGATTGAGTTAAGAATTATAATAAATTGAGTTGAGTTAAGATTTTTTTATTTTAAAAAAAATTAGTTGAATTAGGTTTGAAATTTAACTAATATGATCCAATAACTTATATATATATATATATACACACACACCCACAAACACACACGTTAACATAAAAGTTTACGTGAAAATTTATATGTCTTCATTTAAATTAAGTTGTAATAGTGATATCTAAATTTGAATATTTGATATTTAAGTTTTAAATTAAATTATTTCGATGATAATTTAATTTTAAATCAAATATTATCAATGATAAACAATGTTGAATCAAATATTACAATTATAATATAACAAATATCAACCATGACATCTACTTTTAAAGGGTACATAAACTTTTGTGTTTGTTTTCAAACTACGTTCCTATCTTTCCTTATTACATTTAAATCATAGTTTTATTTTTTATTTGAAATTTTTATTTACGTATTTTATCCATCGTTTTATAAAATATAAGTTATCTGTGAGTTTAAATTTATTTTTGTTATTAAATAGAAAATATATAGAAAGTAGGTTTATGATAAACATAAATTTTGATTAACCAATAATCCATTCAATCTAACCCAACATGACTTGAATTTATGTGTTGGATTGGATTTGGTAACGTAAGAGGTTGAGTTTTATTGAAACAAATCCCAAATTGTAAATCATAAGTTAGGTTTAGGTTGAACCCTAACCTTACCTAACCTGTATGCATCGTGAATGTCATCTGGATACTCTAAGATTGACCTAGTGTTTGTATCCACACTTTCTTTAGTGGACTCCATTCCATCAAAGATTGACGGTATCTATTAGGGAGGCCTCGAAGGAATCGATTGTAACATTCCATGCTAAGGCCTACGATCACCCTTTTCCAAGACCACTTGTCCAGCTGGTTGAGGTTCTCTCTTTCGATCCTCATCTCGTTAACCCCCTAAGGATCACAAACGATCAAGTGAAAGAGTATCTTTTTGTTCGTGGGAGTAAAAAGGTTCGTCCATCCTTCCCAATTGAAGGGGAAGTGCTTAATGCCTTTCCTTTCCGGTTCATAGACAAGAATGACCAATCGATGAAGTACACTCTTACCCGAAGGGGTTTAGAACCATTAAGACATGTCCTAATCAAAAAGTGGATGGTAGACTTTTATGGATTTCTATACCTTCTTGAGATCTAGTGTTCAAGAATTTTTCTCCCTTAAGAGGTTTCGGCCCTTAGATTGGAATTGGATATGAGCTCTCTTAAATGAACAATCATTTCCTCCATTAGAAACCTTGTCAATCAAATAACCAACTTTTAAATACCTTTTAACATTATATTTGAAGATAGCTAGAATATAAGGAAACGTATGAAGAAACGTATTTTGTAATGCAAGATGATATGAACGTGAGTTTCACTTGATAATTGATATTTAATGTAAAGAAATGGAAGAATATAATATTTGTTGCATGGTGAATCCCACCACATTGAAAAAAAACTACTACATCACTTTGAACTAAAATACACAGGAGATAAATAACTTTACACCAGTGATAAATCAATTTACACTTGTAATAAATTGTTTTAGGTGATTTTGCACAGGTGATAAATTATTCTAAGGTGATTTGCACCAATACAAAATTATTCCAAAGATAATACGGTGGTTTTGTACAGGTGCAAAGTGATTTTGACCTATAAATCTTAGATTTAGGATTAAAGATTTATTAAAAGTGATCTCACTTATGGGAAATGGTCTTTTACATTAGAGTTTAAGATTTAGATATGAAAAGTGATTTTTCACCTTAAGGTTTAAGGTTTAGGATTTAGGGAAATCCTAAACAATAAAGTGAAAAATTCCTTTTCATAAGTGAAAAATCACTTAAAATTTAATTTTACACCGGTTCAAAATTATTCCAAAGTCGCTACGATGATTTTACATAAATATAAAATGATTCTAAAAATGATTTGAATATTTATACTATAAAAAAAAATTTATTGTTGATTTCAAACCAACATCCTCGAAGTTATTATGACAAATTTCGTCGTACCATTTCAGATTCAATCAAATCTCACGGAATAAGAAAAGGCAAACAAAAAGATAGCCGCCTATCCCGTTTATGAAATTACTAGAAGTACTTAAGTAGATTTCAACATTCTAGAATCTTAAACTTAGGGCCGAGCCCTATAACCGAAAACCGGCTACCTGGTTGATGGGGCTTCCGCTGCGTGCATTCCTCGTTATGTAATTATCTGTAGTTAGTTATAATGATTTTCTGGTATGATTAAATAGGTTTCTACGAAGGTATATGAATAAAAGAATAATTTCTTAGTTGCAGGTTGTCATTTTATAAACTGCTTTCGGCTATCTGTAATTTCCTTGAACTTGGCACCGGGGTGTAAATGGGATTATAGAAAAGTTATTATGTTTGTTAAATACGATTGTAGCTTAATTTGTTAACTTTCATTTTTTGACTTGTTTATATTCATTGTTAATATACGATTGTAGCCTAATTTCTTAAATACGACTGCTAGCTTAATTATGTGTGACTCTCCCTCACGTAGCACATCTTCTAGTTAGAGTAAGTAGCTAACAAGAAATAATCCCAAGTAGAAATAGTAGTAGTAGTACTACGAAAGATGTTCCCAGGCAGTAACAATGGTCAAGAGACTATCTTAAGCAGGTAGTAGATGAAAAACAATCTTAAGCAATTTGAGAAATGATCCCAAGCAGTGAGTAATCGAGAGACCGTCACAAGCAAGCAGTAGATGAAAAATGATTTCAAGCAATTTAGGAAATGGTCCCAAGCAATAGGTAGTGAAGATTTCAAGTCCAACGTAAGGATAGTAGGATCGATGGTTAAGCAATCAGGTAGGAATGCATGATCTCATGCACAAGAGCATGCACCACACACAAAGAGGACAAAGAAGCGAACTCATATCTCACACAAGGCAGTCGAAGATCACCAATAGAGTGCATAATTAAAACACACAATAGGCCTAGATGATGCACGCAGGAAATCTCACAGCACTTAATCCATGTGTACACGTAATAGCCGCACAAAATGAGATCAAAGAAGTTCATCGGTCAAGATCCAATCAGGGAGACCGAGTCAAGTACACCAATTAGAGGAAAATCACAAACCTGTAGGTGATTAGATGCAATTGCTAGTAGGAGACAAGATTGAGCAGCCTAGTTAGGAGAGAATCATATCAAACCATCAAGAAACATGTCATAAGCAACGACTAGGTGGTGCCAGGAGGGTCCAGATCACATATAACTTGAGTTGCTAAAGGTTGGAGGGTACCAAGACATGATTTCAGAGACCACCGAGGAAGAGTCAACGATCAAGTGACACTCATGGTTGCCGTAGGACTTCTAGCCAATTAATTAAGGGCTTTTGCAGGTTTGGTGGCCAAGCTAGGCAATCCGACCATGACGTTGGGCTATGAGGTGGATCCTCTGGGGTGGTCACCGAAGGCGTCGAGTCAAACTACTGCTGGAGGAGGAATTGTAGCAGGAGTAGCACCTCAATTTAAGGGTGGCGACGACGGCACTAGTGCCCTAGCTAGTTGAAATGTGGTTGCCAATGATTGTATGAAATCGAGCAGTGGTCTACGCAATCAGTGACAAGGCTACCGATCAAGCAACAATGGCAGCAACAATAGCGACAACAACAGCTGCAGCAATATCAGCAAGGGCCGTCGGAGGGCAAACGACATCGGTGAGATGGTCATCAAGGCCACGCAACACCGGTGGTAGGCTACCAGAGCCCTTCAGCCAACTAGAGGGAGTGGTGGAGGCCTTTCTAGAGCCAACTAATGTCCCACGACGACCAGAAAAAGGAATGGGGTAACTAAAGAAAAAGGAAGAGGTGGATTAAGGTTCTAATTTTTTAACCACAAACCCACTTTGATATCATGTTAGAGATAAAACAAATACGTTGTTGAAATCAGAAATTCTAATCCTTTTTATATAGAGAGCAAGGATAAAAAATCACATAAAAAACCTAACTAAGAATATAAAATTAACTAGACCTCTTAAACCTAAGATAAATAAACTCAAATATATTCTAAAGGACCCAAAAGATTATAATAACCCTCTAATACTCTAACAAAAGCCATGTTTCCAACAGAGGAAGCCTTTTTCGCACAACTCAATCAAGGGGTTGATTCTACTTGTATGTCGTATTTTGCTTGAGAAACATGAAACACATCAACCTTTTCCAGACCAAAGAACAAGATAATTCCCAAGATTGCTAGCAGCCCAACCAGGACGCATGCACAACGCAGATGAGCTTCTAAAATCCACGCTGGGGTCAACAGAAGTCCAGATGACAAAAATAACCTACTAACGAGTGCCTGCGAAAGTAGCAATTTGTTGGGAGTGCCCAAGATGTGAATTTCTCGATATACACAGCGTTAGCATCCCAAGGTGCATTTCCATTTTTTCCTTTTTTTTTTTTTTTTAACTAACCCCAAGGTACATCTCCGAGGGTATCTATTTAAGGAAAAACTGATGCTCAAACAAGACTGAGAGCTCATAAACCAGTATAACTCGATGTAACGTCGGTGTAACACACGTCCCTTGAAAGATTGATTCCATCTTTCAGGTGTAATAGGTTTTGAGGCTCATGATCCATGACAAGGTTTCATGTGTATCGCAATTGGAAGCACAACTCATGATCCAGCATAACCCTGGTTTGTTGGGGCATATTGCCACCAATTAAGCATTTTAAAAAAGCTTATCCCAGGATTCTCATTTCATAACCGAGAAAGAATCAAGAATATCTTAGGCATATAAACGCTACCCAGACCTCTGTCTCTTCCCGTCTGGCAAACTGTTCTCTGTAAAAGACCAAATCGTCGCATATTTCAGCAGTAATGGCCATCAGAAACAAATCTAAAGCTGAATAACACCACGTGCACCAGATTCATCCATTTTCCTCTACATAAAAAATTTGCATGAAAGCGAGGGGCTGAGTTCCACAAGCCAAAGCCCGAGAAGAGGAATACATTAGAAGACAGATCTACGTATAACTCATGAATTCTAAACAGAAATTCCCGTTTTTGTTAAAGTGCCAATAAACAAATTTAGTACCTTTCAGGGAATCAGGATCTTCCATCGCCTTACTTGTAAAAATCAAAGTCAGTGTCTGGCTTCTTCACATTTGTCCTGTAACCTTTCTCGAAGTCCTTGGGTAAAATCACATACCGGTTCTTCCGGACAGCGTGCATTCCCGCTTCTTGACAGATAGCAGCAATCTGCAGCAGTTACAGTTCCCAGATTTAGATAATCATCATCATAATGAAGGCAGGTACATAAAAGCGATAGGAAAAAAAAAATAACACATTGCTGCAAGCAACCAAGATACCAGAAAAGCAGATCCTATAGTTTGTCAAAAGACTTTCTTCGTTCAAAACAAAGAACTTCCAAAGGACATCTTCACTTTCCAGAGTTGAAATAATCACACTGCATATCAAACAAAAAAACAAAGACAAAGAAAGAAAGAAAGGAAAAGAAAGTGGATCCCGATCTGCCTCCATGCCAAAACCATAAACTGCAGTACCCGACAGCAAAGTGGCTTCTGCCAGATGAACAGCCGGATTTGGAGGATCCAGATCCACAAACCATTTTACTGAATGAATCTTGATTCCACCATAGTGATCTCTTCAATTGAATCACATAACAGTAGTCCACCCAAGTAATGGTCATCCTCTAGGGTCAAGACAGCATTTCCAAGCAGCCAAGGTTTGCTGCAAGAACCTCCCAAATCCATATCCAGCTGTTTGGCTAACTGATGTAGTGCAAGAGTAGCACAAAATGTTTGTGAAATTTGAGTTTAATGATATTACATGCCCTCATAGAACCCCGAACCACATGCAATCTAATTGTCCTTTTTCCTTTCCCATGCATTCAGGTCGTTCAATTATCTATTTCCCTCTAATTCATGTGCGCATCTCACGGATTCCAGCCCTTTATCTAATCCACCTTCCTCCTCTCTAACCTCCCCCATCATTAAGACGAGATTTCAGTCATTACATAATATGGGAAGCAAACAACTAACCAATTCGGCAACTACCATAGTATGTCTATGCACTCACTACTGACAAAGACCATTGCATACACTTCGAAATAAAACATGCTATGTGCTCAACGCTAAACAAAGGAAACCCAGGGAGAAGACTTGCTAAAAACGATTTCTCAATTATTTCAAGTACAGAAAAATTACACCATTACAAACTATGGTTGTCCAAGATCACATGAATACTAAATGGGTGGAAATGGGTGTACAAATTGCGGTTTAGAGTCTGAAAAGAAATACATAAAGCAAGCACTAAATCCTTGGCAGTTTCTAAATATTATGCATCCATGTTTCCCGGTTCGCCCCCTTTAATTTCTTTGCTGTTGACCCCTTGTCATGGACCAACTAAAACAACATTAAGTAAAATGGGCTACAGTTAAATCTAGACCAAAATAAAGATTTCGTGAATGATCATTTTCTTAGAACAAAACAACTCGCTTCATCTCATCTTCATAGGCCAAACCAAGCACATTTTCTGTAACACAAAGTAATGCAACACACAGGTATAAAATATCCTTTAAGACGGAATAAAGGATTTGCTCAAAATGCTACCAATAAGCTTGCCAAATTAGATATCATCCTTAACTGCCAGAAGTAGCATTTGATAATTCTCCAGGTAGTTTTGAGTTCACACGAGAACTGGCCAACACTAAAGTTGGATTACTGAATGCATTTTTGTGAAACTTCACTAAACAAAGCTCTAATATCAAAGCACATAGAGAACACATGGCTGTGGGAATGGAGAGAACCAACCACAAAAGGAAAAAATTTGAGTAGGTTAGATATGTCTTGTTAAATCCACACGAGGAGCCTTGCTTCTATTGTTCAACCTCCAACAAAGTGGAATTATACTTGAAAAATCAAGCATAAATGTAGTTTCAACTCATAAACACAATAGGGATAAACTACCCACTTGAGGGACCCTTTATATTTTAATATTATACCAGTGTATCATTTGCTAACAACCACCTTTGTTAGAAGCCATAAATGTCATAAATCTTATATCATTAAGGTCATAAAGTGATTTAGTTCACCATTTTAGAAGGAATTTTCACATAGATGCCATCATAAACCTCTGAAATTAAAAAATTGCCGTTGCATTCCCACTATTACTTTAAATGCCATCCAAATAGTCACAATTGCCACTCTGTTAGATAATAACATTGGCATTAAGTTTATTGGCAATGGACCAAGATGCAAGGAAAATTTATTTTTTAACCTCCGAAACTATTTTTTTACGTTATCATCCACTACCTCTCTCCTCCTCCACCTCCACCTTCCCCATTTGCCTCGACAGACCATCATCTCTCCCTCTCTCTCGTTATCACATCAATGGAGGGGAAGTGGATCAATCGTGGCCTCCAGTGGAAGGACCCATATGCATTGCACTCGATTGCTGCCACCATCGACTCAACCTCTCTCCCAACACCTCCCACTACTGCCCCCCCTCCCCGCCTTCCCCTCAAGTTCCACCAATGTGCCCACCGCCTCCACTCCTTCCTCAACCCTCACAACAGCAGAAGACCTCCTCGTCCCCCTCCAGGCTCTATCTCAAGCGAGGTCAATACTTGTTGCTTCCCTTCTTCACTCATCGATTGTTGCTTTATTTTGATTGGGATAAAGATGTGGAAGTGAGGAGTTTGGATTTTTCTTTTATTTTTTTTTGGGCTGGGCTGGTGGGGGGGGGGGGGGGGGGGGGGGGGGAGTCGCGGAGGGGATTGATTTTGAATGGGAGGGACAGAGACACTAGAAGATTCCTTAATTTGTGCCCATCTCTTCGTATGCCTTCGAATTTTAAAGATCGTCTCATGTTCTTTCAACTTGTGGGGTTGTGCTTGTGGAGAGCAAGAGAATGTGAGACGTGAAGGAGAGTTTTAGGCTTTAGGATGATGACCTGAATAGAACAGATGGAATTAATGGAGGATTTGCTAGACGATGTGGGTGGAGGGGAGGTAGGTGGTGACGTTGCAAAGGAGCTAAGAGTGGGCAAAGAAAGGGTGGGAGCCAGCAAGGGAGAGGAGCTTGTTGCGGAGGGTAACGGTGACACCAATAGAGGTGCCAGAGAGGGTGTAGAGGATGGAAGTGTCAACATTGTAGCGCTTGAGCGAGTGATGCTGGGGCGAAGGTGGTGGAAGGTAATGTGGGAGGTCCATCAAGGCAAGGGAAGGTGGAGGGGGAAGGAAGCGGAGGAGAGAGAAGGGGGAAAAGGGTGGGGGATAAAAAAAAAAAAAGGTTTCAAAAGAGAAAATTTCCTCAGTTTTTTGTCCGTTACCATTAAACTTAACGGACTATCTAATGGAGTGGCAATTGTGAAACTAATGTGACTATTTGGATAACATTTAAAGTAGTATTGGGAATGCAATGATAGTATATTACTTTTGAAAGTTCACAATAGCATCTATATAAATATCCATTTTACAAATTTATTATCTTGGAAACTACAACAAACAGTGCATGCTTCCCAATGAAGACCCACTTTCTTAATAAGATGACTATCAGAGATGACCATTTTTTGAGCCTTATCAGAGATGATCTGCTCTCAAAGATTCATATTTCCATATCTTCTGCAGGTCACAAATATATAGCTACTCATACCTATAAGCATAGCCTAAGACTGTGCCACCATATAGCTCAAGGTATTATTAAGATTTGTTTGTATCTTTTTTTTTTCTTTTTCTGAAAGCTAATTCACCTACCGCAGGGAATAAGTACCAGCAATGGAACCACATATACAATTTCATATACTCACTTATCAAATAGAACCGAACGTTCAGAAATCAAGCTCACGCAAGTTCAGCTTAAGTTCATTTTAGTACCAAACTTAGATATAAGGTGCAGGTTTAGTTTACTGAATTTGAACCAGACAGTTACAATGCAGGTTTAGTTTACTAAATTTCAACCAGACACTTGCAAACTCTTATTGAACAAACTTGAATCAAATTTAAAGTTTGTTCAATGAGCAGCTCTAGCTGTGAACTGTGATAATGGTCAAGTTTAAACTTCCCCACCCGACCCCATACAGCAAATGCATGGATTAGATGATCAGCTGCCAAAAAAAAGGTGCATTCTTACTCTTTCCAATCCTATGGGTTATATGGCAAGCTAGGGGTGATCTGATATTCCAGGGCCATCACTCTCGTAGATTGTGGGTGATTGGGCAAAGGACATCATAGACCTCCAGAACTCCAATTGGAACTCTAGGTTAAATGCTTAAAAGGGTGAGTACTCAGATGGTAGCCATCCAGGCCTGAAGCAGCGACAGTTGCTTTTAAGAAGGACTGCATGCCAAAGCCTCTTTTATCATCGCAAACAAATTAAAAAGGAGTAACTAAGATTACCTTCTTGGTAAGCTAAAGTCTAAAGCCTTCTAGAATAAGTGGCTCTCTTTGGAACTGATCAGCTAAATGACTATCCAAAACAGTGGTAGGCGATTTTAGCAAGAATTTAAAAAAGATACTAGAATAATAGAATCTACAAAATAATAGAATATTTAGCTTTCCCATGACTTCTATATGAATCTTTTTTTTTTTTTGGAAACGGTATGCATCATAAATTTTCAGAAAGTCTGAAGCAATTTTGACAAGATGCCAATTCACCAAAAATAGACAACTACTGACACTTTTTCAGGAAGAGCTCATTAAATTGCTGATCTAGTAAATATCTACAAATGGTGCGTAGAGTAAGCCAGTCTCAACAAAAAAACCCTAAATTAAGTGAACCTGATATAAATTTTTAGCACAGCCACATATTAATTTTAAAGTTAGAAATAAAATACATCTATAGAGACCAACTATAATTTAATTGTAAGCAAGGAAACTACTTACATCAGCAGCACTTATTTTATCTGGTCGAGAAACATAGTCCTCCAAGTCCACTTCATCGCTCAAATTCATTTTTGCAGTGCAGACCTGCAAAATATACAAAATAATTAATTTACTAAGACCTATCTTGATATGTGTGATAATTTTTGTTGAGTTATATGTTTTGTTATGTCTTTCAATGGATTTTATATTGTGTGAGGGCGTGCATCTCATTTACCCTTTGTGTCTCTCTATATAAAGGTTCCTAGGGTTTCTAATAGAAAGCTATTCACTCTTTCAACCTAACATGGTATTAAAGCAGTGGTCCTAAACCGGTGTTCGGATATCCCACCTCGAAACCTAACCTCCAAACCCTTTACACCCAATCTCTCTCCTTCTCAAGGGCATCACCAACCCTAATCGCCTCCAATTGACCCTCCCATCGGTAGCAACAACGCCACCACCAACAAGAGGGTGCGGCGGCCCCAGCGACAACAGTGTCACTACTAGGGGCACTGAAGGAGCCTGTTGTGGCGAAGCAACACCTGAGAAGTAGCAACACCGCTGCAAGGGGCGGCGGAGGAAGGTGTTGCGGTGCCACAAGGCCTTGGTTGGTCACCGCAATGCCCTTGTTGCACTGTTAAGGCCCGCCTAAGGTTGATCTCCTCTCGTGGGAGATATATGTGGGTCTAGGGTGACGTGAAAAGTCACCCTTCTCCTAGCTTCTCCAACCAAACAAAGGTCAAGGAGAAGAAACAATCCCTTTAGGGTCTCATCTGACTAGATCTATGATGATTTCAAACATACACATGGTTTGATATTTTTTAGCAGTCTCTTGATCCTGTGTTTCCCACATGTCAGGTGATATGGAAGACAAGGGTCCTTCTAGCAACTCGACAAGGAAGATATCTACCCTAAACGCATATTCTTTTATGCAAGGAACCTCTATCAAGTTGGATGGCACCAACTTTCTTCTGTAGTCTACTTCCTTTTCCAGATTTGTGGGATCACACCGGAAGAAATATACTCTGACACAAGATGAACCTGTTGTTAAGTCTGTTGACTGAGAGGCAGACAATGATTGGGTGACAACTTGCCTGTTGAATAGCATGGAGCCTAGTAAAGCAAGTTGTCATATGTGTCTGCGTGGGAGGTTCTTCATGAGATACACTCTTATAAGAGTAACATCAACCGCCTCTACATGGTGATTGAGGAGTTACATTTTTTTCTGAAGGGAACTGTCCCTTGTCGAGTACTATGGCTCTATGAAAAACCTCTTGGATGAGTAGGATACCTATCAGTTGATCCCCACAGATGTCACTTGTTATTGCAAGGCAACATGAAGCCTTTCGTTCTGTTCAGTTGCTTGCGAGTCTTGGTCCTGAATATAAGTCTGTTAAGGATCAGCTTATGACCCTTGAGGAGATCTCTACACCTGCGCAGATCTATGCTCACCTGTCCAGACTTGAGATATCTGACCCTATCCCTCTCTGATTCCTCTGCCATGGCAGCAACTAGCCGTGGTAGGAGAACCCCAAGAGGCAGGGGAAAAGGATGTGGAGCAAGAGCAGGAAACACTGGCAAAGGACATAGTTTGTTTTGTGAGCATTGTCACAAGACGAATCACACAATTGACAGGTGCTAGATAAAGCACGAATTTCTCCAAGGGCATCAGGCCAATAGGTCACTTACGGTGGAGATGGGAGTCAGTACTATCAAGAGGAAGAGCAAGTCAATCCTTATATTACTATTTCAAGGAATAATATGACAGCCTTGTGTCTACTAAGGCCACTTCTACTGCTGGTGCTTCTGTGACTCAGACGACAGGTACTACTGCTAGTGCCAGAGGTGTATGCAAGTCATCTTGGCTTCCATACTCAGGTGCATCCTCCTACATCACAGGAGATGTTACTCTTTTTTTGTCTCTTAGACCATTGACAACTCCAGTACATGTCAAAGTAGCCAATGGTGCCTTGTCCCCTATGATAGGCTTGGGTGACATCTCTCTGTTCACTACTTTACCTCTTTCTGATGTTATATATGCGCCTAAATTTGCTTTGAATTTAATGTCTATCAGTCAAATTACTGAGACATTAAATTGTAGAGCTGTGTTTCATGATCATTTTTTCTTCTTACAGGACCTCCTGACGATAAAGCAGATTGGTGGACTTAAATAGGATGGCCTATATTATCTTGACCTTCCACCAGAGCATCATTCCATGGCTGCCACTTTTGCTTTACAATGGCATCCTAGACTGGAACATCCTAGTGTTTTTGTTCATTGTTAGTTTTCTGATATGCATTTTCCATATTCTTTTGCCTGCAATACCTGTCAACTCAACTTGGCAAGCATCATAGAGTTTCTTTTCCTAATAATAACAATAGAATTGAGTTTATTTTTTTCCTTATTTATGTTGATTTGTGGGGCCCATCTTGAGTCAAGAGTCTTAGGGATTTTCAGTATTTTTTTATCCTTGTGGATGATTATACCTGTTAAGTGTTTATGATAAAGGAAAAATCTGAAACTCTTGCATTGACTAAAAATTTTATGAATGAAATAAAGACTATGTTCTCTATTACTATTTGCATGTTTCGGATTAATAATGGACTTAAGTTTGTGAATTCTACTTTAACTCAGTTTTTTTAGTTTCTTGATATTATACATCAAACCTCTTGTGTTCATATATCCCAACAGAATGGGGTGACTAAACACAAACTGAGATACCTTCTTAATGTTGCCCGTACTATTATGTTTCATATGCACGTTCGTGCCACTTTCTAGGTAGATACTACTCTTCTAGCAGCTTTTTTGATTAATCGAGTATCATTTTTTATTCTTAATGGGAAGACTCCTTATTCTATTTTGTTTCCTAATCGGGAGCTTGTTTCTCTTCCTCCAAAAGTATTTGGATGTATTTGTTTTGTTCATTTATTTAGGGTGGACAAGCTAGCTCCTAAATCTGTTAAGTACATTTTTGTGGGTATTCTAGAACCCAGAAGGGGTATATATATTTTGATCCTCTTTCATATCGCTTTTATGTTAGTTAGGATGTGACTTTTTTTTCAGGACATGTCATATTGCTATGCTACAAGGAAGTCTCCCAATGTCTCCAAGGATATTCCATTGCCTATGCCTACTGCTGTGCCTCTAGATCCCTCTGATCCTCCTCCATCTCATGATGTCCCTCCCATTACCTATCCTAGACACCCTAAGGTGACAGATACCTTCTGCCAGCACTTTCAGCACAGACCTCCATCCACTACTATACCAGTAGAGGAACCACTTTCCACCATTCCTACTCAGTCTTTTGTTGATACTCCTAATTCAGATGAAAGTCCATACACTGCACCACCAGAGGTACCTGATGTAGATCTTCCTATTGCTCAAAGGAAGCTACAATGATCTTGTGCTAAATATTATGTTTCTAATTATATGTAACTTGATCATTGATGAGAACCTCATCATGAACCCTAACTAGCACATTTTGACCTAATTAATTAAACAAAAGCTCCTACAGAACCTAAGGGAAAGCCTAAATCAGGGAATTGCAAATTTGAGAATAAAATAATTCACAGGGGGTAAAACTCCAATTTTACCATTGCAGTACATAAACGAGATTTCTAAGGATCTAGACACAGGTCAAATGGGCTTAATAAAAGAAAAAGTTGGATGATTTGATTAGGAAAAGGTTATGACAAAATCTGGGAATTAAATGACATTCTGTAACCCTAAAACAAATCCACTTTAATTCACGAAGTTCCAGGCAAGATAAAAATCAATTAAACCCTCTAAAATTCATGAAAAAATATCCCCTAGGGTTTAAAACCTTCAATTTGACCATTGGAACGTATCTTAACCTAAATTGAGAATCATACTCAATTTTTGACCTAATTTGAATTTTTGTGCAAAATGTCTGGTCAAACATGGTCAAACCTAAAATCCAACCTCATCATTGGATTCCTTAAGTCCAAATTAGGTTTATACCAAAATTTGAACCTAAGGAAAAGTCGCCTTGACCCACTTTACAAAACGGTCCTCAACAATTACTTTTTTACCCTTAACTTTTTAGACTCTTGCAGATACCCCCTACCTTTCTCGTCTCTTTCTTCAGACAGGTCCCTCCGCCACCCACCTGTGCAAGCCATACTTCTGGCGACTTCACGCAGGGGATGGCACCGCACAGACCTGAGGAGCCGGCCCCAGATTTGAAAGGACTCCTTGCGTTGTCCTCTTCAGCATGGGCCGGCTCCCATGCCCTACTGACCACCATACCTCTCGTGCGAACGCTCGAGAGGTATGGGTCTTTTTCTGGCCATGCCTCCAGCGAGGAACCTACGTCTCATCCTCGTGTTTCCCTCTCAGCCAGCACCTATTTAAAGAACGACAGCCCATGCCGCTTCCTTCAAGCCTGTTTTGGCCGAGAGAATCCCTCAATTTTCATCTCCTCCGACCATTCGCCCGCAGGCTCCGACGACCCTCCTCTCTCGTCGCCTTGCCACCATACCAATGGCAGGGTTACCTCTGCCGTCCGCCGTCGCGCTTGGCCGTACCAACAGGCGCCCTCCAGAACCTCTTCTTCGTCGTCGTCCCTTCTCCTGAGCTCTTTCGTCTCCGGCGACGGCCACACAACCGCACACCGCCTCTTCCCTCCTTTCGTCTGTTAAATAGGTGACATCTCTTCTCTCTCCCCTCTTCATTTCCCTTCTCTAATTTTGTACTTACGACCCTTCTACGCCAATGTCCACCGCCACCTTCTCCACCTCCGGCTGACCACCGGCGAGGCGCAGCCACCGCGTCACACCTCCACACGCCTCACTAAACACCCCACGAGCTCCGCCACGACTCAATGATCACAAACCCCCTTCCCATTCACCGCCACACACTCCCAACACGCCCCCCGAACAAACCCACCTGCACAGCCACAGGGTGACCTAGACACGCACGCTCAGGCCACCCTGTGCCACTCTAACCACCGGGCCATCTTCGTCGTGCTCCGGTGAACCTCCCCGAACGATTTGACGTGGCCAAAAGGCCGTGCTATTGATTTCAGGGTCAGGTCGCATTCCGCCATTATCGCTGAGCTTGAAGCAAGCTTCAAGCTGCTCCAGGACGCGCTCGGCTCCAGGAGAGACCCTCAGGCGGTGTGTTTGAGGCATGCACGCACCCAAACTTCAAGTGGAGTCAAGAGACTCCACACCTGCGGCAATTGCGAAGCTCACTCTGCGGGCGTGTGCGAGAAGCGGGTGGGACATTTAGTCCCACCTCAGAAGCTGACGAGCGTATGCATAAATTGAAATTGTGTTTTAGGCTTATCGCCTCGAAACACACTGGGGTGAGGTCCCTCGCTCTCACTCACCACGCCTTGTTCGTGACACTTCCCCCGCGGACATGGCACCCAGATCCGACTAACCCTGCCTGTGCACACCTCGCGCACCACCCACGCCGATGCGCCTGGTCCTAGGCGCGTCACCCAACCCGCATACCCGATTAAGGCTCTGGGAGAGCAAACCCTAGAGTGAATTTGAGAGAGAGAGACGCGGGGAGGGTAGGGGTTAGGTTTTGCCTAACCGGTCGCCTATGCAAGGAACAGGAGAAGCAAGGGAAGAGCTGCAAGGACTTAGCCGCAGGAAGGCAGTTGCGGCCAAAGAGAAAGAAGAGAAGGCGAGCAGCAGAGGAAGCAAAGGAGGAGGAAGAAGACGGCATTGTAGCCGCAGAGAAGCTGAGGCAGAAGGAGAAAGAAGGAAGAAGTCCAAAGAAGAAAGAAGTCAGGAGAGAAGGCGTGCAACAGAGATAGCAAAGAAGAAGAAGAAGCCAAGAGGAAGAAGAAGAACCAGCAGCAGTGGTAGCTGAAAAGAAAAGGCAAAACACTGTAGCAAGTGGCATTTAAGTCGTCTGACCCTTGAAATCAGACATCTGAAGAAAGAGAGAGAGGCAGACAAGAGAAGAAAAGAAGAAGACATTTCTTTTCCTTTCTTTAGTCTTTCTTTTGTAAAACAATATCTATTGTAAATTGTGATTTTCTACGCTTCTAAAAGCAAGTTTTGCTCCCTGAGTTCGACCTCGAAGAATTTTTATTTTCGAGTAATAAAATACAAACAAACTGGTCCCCCACGACCAATTGTTTAACTACAACAGGGAGACTTCTATCTACTGCAGGTGACAGCAAAAATATTCTCAAGAACCATATTGAGGCTGCTCAGGACCCTTCCTAGACCTTGGCCATGGAGGAGGAAATGGCTACTCTTCAATCTAGGGGTACCTAGGAACTTGTTGACCTACCCCCGAGAGCTACAGTTGTAGAGTGTAGGTGGGTGTTCACCTTCAAATGTTGCCCAAATGGTACAGTGGAAAGATTTAAAGCATGATTGGTTGACAAAAATTATACACAAATCTTTGGAGTTGGTTATTTTGAGGCTTTTTACTAGTAACCAGACTTAATTCAGTGCGGATACTTCTCTCTATGGCAATCAACAGTGGCTGGTTAGTATCTCAACTTGATATGAAAAATGCCTTCCTCTATGGTGATTTAGAAGAAGTTTACGTGCAACAATCCCCTGATTTTGTGGTTGAGGGGAGTGTCAGAAAGTTTGTAGGTTGAAGAAGGCCATTTATGGTCTTATGTAGAATCCCAAGACCTGGTTTGAAAGATTTAGTAAAGTTGTGCAAGAATTTAACTTTACTAGATTTACTGCTGATTACTCTCTTTTTACCATGCATAGACCCACTGGGCTATTTATTCTTATTGTGTATGTTGATAATATACTGCTTATTGGAAGTGATGAAACAGGGATGGAAGCTACCAAGAAGTTCTTGCACTCTTAGTTTATTACCAAATATCTGGGGTTGATAAATTATTTTTTGGGTATTGAGTTACAATATGTTGATGGTAGTCTTATCCTATCTCAAAGAAAATATATACTTGACATGCTAAGAGAGGCAAGGATGCTAGATTGCAAGCAGCCAATGTTCCTATGGATCCATCTTTGCCACTTGCAGATTATGAGAGTCCATTGCTTGAAGATGTTATCAGATATCATGCTATAGTAGGAAAACTGTGGTATATGATTGTTACTACGCCTAACATTTGTTTTGTTGTTGAGAGACTAAGCCAATTTATGTAGTCTCCTAGAGAAGTGCATTAGGTTGGTGTATGTCAGGTACTGAAATACCTCAAGCAAGCTCCTAGTAAGAGGCTATCATTGATGAAGCATGGCCACCTGGATGTCTGGGGATATTTTGATGCAAATTATGCAGGAGCACGAGGACAAAAGATCTACTACCGGCTACCGTACCTATGTGGTGGCAACTTGTCACATGGAGAAGTAAGAAGTAAAATGTTATCTCCAGATCTAGTGCAAAATTATAATATAGGTCTGTGACCCATACTACTTGTGAGTTCCTATGGGTGAGTATATTTTATGTGATTTGGGAGTATCTATTTCTGGTCCTACTCCCATGTATTGTGATAATAAGACAGCTCGCATTTATTGCCAATAATCCTACCTTTCATGAGCATATCAAGCACATAAAAGTGGATTGCCATTTTATCAGAGATGCCATTACTATTGGTAAGATCATTACACCTTATATTACCACTCAAGATCAAATTGCAGATGTCTTCACTAAAGTATTCTCCAAGAAGTGTCTTGAGTTGTAATGTTCCAAGCAGAGCATGCTTGATGTTTATGCTTCAGCTTGAGGGGAAGTGTTGAGTTATATATTTTGTTATCTTTTAGTAGTTTTTATATTGTGTGAGGGAGTGCTTGCAATTTACCCTTTGTATCTCTCTATATAAAGGTACCTAGAGTTTCTAATAGAAAGTTATTCGCTCTTTCGACCTAACAATTTTTTATACCACATAAAAGTTATTTTCTTCTTGTTTCCCTTTAGGCCTTTTTTTAGAGGTCCTTTAGGGCTAATTTACATTGCAGGATGCATCTCGCATGATAACAAGTTGCAAACAAGCGATATCCCTTATTAGTGTTTACGTAAAACCTAAGATGAATATGTGGGGGTATTAACCTTAACAGGGGGTGGATAAACTAGGGATAACCTAGAAATGGGGAAGTAGGGTATTTACTTGAAAATGGAGGATGATAGAAGGGATAAGCTGACAAAAGATAACTTTGCCCATGGTTATAATTATTTATGATGTAAAATCAATTATATTCTAGACTGCTATTAACTATGTTATTATTGAAATTATTATGGAATTTTTAATTATCAATTTAGAATCATAAGTATTGATTTGGATGTATACACTTCTCAAACAAAAAACTTATTCTCAATCCTTGTTTTACCTAAATGATGCATGTTTGTAAATGTTTCAAAAAACAAGAACGGCAAAAAAGAAAACATAAGAACACCAAATGCCCTGTTTTGCTTAGATAATCCTTGTTTTGCTTGATAATTATGATGCATGTTTGTAAATGCTTAAATGATACAGGCTTAAAAAAAAACATTGCCGCTAGATCTTAGTGCTACAGATAGGGTGGTGCCACCACCGCAACAACCAATGTCCTATAGATGGGTAAGCCCCCCATGGAATGTCCCCTATTGGATCCAGAGACCCAACATCAACACCACCCAACCAGCAAACGTGATTGCCTCTTATGCTACTTCTTGTTGCTCCATCGCACCCCGTTGCATCTTCATTGTCCACCTCACCTTCGTCTCTGCCATGGCACAGGAGATCGCGGAAGGACAATTGCCCTCACAAGAAGGGGCATTACGGTCATATCACAATGCCCCGCACTTGCATTGGGGACACAGGATGAAAATGCGGGATGGGCCATCCTGACCACCAACTCGGGATGGACTAAACCTGGGCTATCCCTAAAACACCGGTTCCATAATCCAGCGAAGTAAAGCAGGGATATCCACAGTTTTGAAGGGATATCCCCCAATGTAAACGAGCCCTTATGAAACACTTTTTGGTCATGGGAAAGAAAAAGGTCTGATAAGTGTACTTCTTCTAGATGAAGCATCCCTTCTACAAGTTGCCATAGATTACTCCAAATCAAATTGCCTTCTTTATTTCGAAAACCATTACCAAATGTCAAAGGCAAAAAAGGAAGAAAATACATAGTTTCTACCCATCAGTTCACCCATATCCAGGGGATGACTTTGTTCAAAGATGAAAAAACAGAGTTTTTACATGTCCTTGTAGAGGTGTTGGGTATGCATCAAAAAGGAAAACTGAAAACAGCGCCTAATTCAGATCCCATTGTCCCAACACCAACACAAAATAGAAATAAACACGAAGATTTATATTCACTTGAAATCAATATTGTTAACGAGGGCAAATTTATTACAAAAAAGGTTGCCTCATACCAAAAGGAATGAGGCAGTTGGTAAATATCAATATTGGTGTTTTCTTTTGCAAAATCATTATAAGAAAGTAGAGGAACTTGCTAGTCCTTTTACCTGAAAAACAAGCCTCTTTTGCCGCCTGTCCGGCAAAGGGAATTCAATTTTCCTGTCAAGGCGACCTGGACGAAGAAGAGCAGGATCAAGGGTATCAGCACGATTGGTTGCCATTATTACCTTGACATTCACAGTTTGATCAAAGCCATCCATCTGAAAAAGAGAAACATGGTTACTAAATGCAAGGCATGACAAATCAGCTCAGAAAGTAAAGCTCCGGATCACATGTTTTCCTTTGAAGACATGATGCAAACTAGGTGAATATTCATGTGAACATTGGAGATAGAGAGAAAAATGAAACAGCATTCATCTTTAGACTTGCAATACAAAAATTTTTGTACGACCACAACAGCAATTGTGCCTAGAAGCTGATTCCAATACTTGGGTAGGTTGCCCTATGGATCAAAAAGGAAACTAAATGGAAACAGAAGTAAACAAGCCCAACTTTTAAAGATAATAAAACTAATCAGAACTTCATAAGCAAGATCTTCTTCTAAGATATAAGTAGCATCTTTGGCAAGGGTCAGGTGAATGCTTTTAACATTTAGCATTTTCCAGAAATAACATAAAAAGAGTCTCAAATAATAACTGTATGAGCCTAAACCTGGATTGACACAATCATTGAATAAACAACTACCATGAAATGCTTAAACATAAATAAGTCAGGTAGCACTTTTATTAATTGAAAACTCAGTCACAAATTCAGAAGAATGTAGCTTTTTGCTTTTTTCTTTTTTGGAAAAAGAATGCGGCTTTTATCATGCAAGACTTCCACCAATTAAAATCGAAGCCAAGCCTTCTCCCACATTAAATGAGGTTGAATGTATGGACTTTTTGCCTCTGTTCAGATATATGCTAGGTCATATCTGGACTTTTGTCCAAATAACCAATACCAATTGATGATTAAGTTCAAGGTGAAAGTCATGGCATACAGTACAAAAAAGCTATTACAACCACTAATAAATTGCATAAACATTGCGATAAACCTAGAAAGCAAAGGGCCAGCCTATGTGTTATACAGAACAAGCTCAGTAGAAAATCTTGGCGGTGGTAACTATGCAAGTCATAAAGTAAATTCCCTTCATAATACAAAAAAGTGTATTATCAGAACAAAAACATTAAGTCAACATGCAAAGAAGACCTCATTGTTTTGAAAATTCATGACCTTGCCAGAAAGTTTTGCTAAAATGGTCCATTTTGATGGGTGGCCCTTTTTTTTTTCAAAGGGGAAAGGGTGGTTATCCGGATGATAACCACCCTAGATGGGTGGCCCATTTTGACACCAAGACTTTAAGGGATTTCCATGAAATTTTACTGGCATTTTGGTGCAACCAAATATTGTAAGTTCCTCATCCTAGGCTAGAATAGAAACCTCACATAGTTAAATCTAAGCTTTACGAAGTAGAATGAAGCTTCACAAAGTTAAATGCTTCGTTTTAAAAAACTAGCCTCAAGGCACCCAAGGCGTACGCCTCGAGACAAGGAGGAAGAAAATCGCCCTGGGGTTGCAGTGTGAGGGGTGCACCTCGATTTGTCAAGGCAAAACTGAGGCAGTGAGGCGGCAAGGTGGAACCGAGGCTATAACCTCAGTCGACAATCCACATTTGAAGGTCATGTGAGCTACAAATGACCTAAATTGTGAGAAGATATCAAGTGTTCTTTAAGTGGTAGAAAAGTAAAATGTTGTGGACTTCTTGTGGTTGGAAAGGATGTTAGTTGAGATGTTTCTTCACTATGATGCCGATTCAACTTGGAGTGGTGGGTATAGATTGGTATTATTAGTTACAGAGATATTGCATTTAAGAGAGAGCAAGCTAGTTTGGTTGTTGTTGGCTAAAGGAAGTCATATTTGGATGGAGGTATATTGCTAGCAAGATGGTCAACAAATGATTTTCAATAAACTAATGACAGAAATCATTGATTTTTTTGAATATTTGACCCTGGTGGTTAAGATGCCATTTATAAGTATAAAGTGAAGACACAATGATATGAAATTTTATGAACTAAATACTTGCTTTAGACATGCACTTGTCACACCTTCGCTGTCTAATAGGAGATAGGAAAATTTTTCATTTGTTTCATTAGAACAAAAACATTTCCGTAGAGTGTTTTTTATTATCATTCTCTCAAAAAAATATTTTTTTATTATTGTTTTTATTTTTTCAGTACTATTATGTGATAGCATTTTGATTTTTTAAAGAGTTTACATGTTACGTAGTACTTATGTGTATTTAAATCTTGTTATATATTTTTAAAAAAAAACGGCAAAGGGTAGTTATCCAAATAATTAAATCTTGTTATGTTAGTTTATATGTAAATACTATGTGCATAGTAATGAACATTTAAATGTTGTGATAGAGCAAAAATAACTTGAAAGTGTATGTTTGCATTATTTTTTTCATTATTAACACTTAACAACATATATTTGTGTCATCTTTTCTTATTTTTCATCCAAAAACTATAGCTTATGCCTTGAGCAGTTTAAGGCTTACGCCTCACCTTGATGAAGGCAAACCGCCCCAATACCACCTCATATTTTTTAAAACATTGGCTAGATGTAAGCTAGAATTAGCTCCAAATACCTAGATCCAATTAGCTAGAAGCCTAGATTTATACTCCACTTAGGAAGAACTATGATTTACCTAACTACAAAAGCCTTATTTTAGCTACCTAATTAATTTACTGCTAAATTGTAGGTATCTGAGTACTAGTCAGTGCTTGCCTATAACTTGGTTAGCATTAGAGATCACAACTAAAAGCAATATCTCCTTCATTATTGTACCATGCAGATAGATTACTGCATGGTGTCAACCATAGAACCAACAATAATAATGACAGAAACACAGATGCACTCATAACTGTTCTTTCTTTTGAAACACTGAGGTTTGCTAACAATTACTAGTCTACTATTATTTCTAAGTCTTTTAGTATATGCTCTTATGCATTTTTTTTTCACTCATTATAAATTCCAAAGGCATTACTTGATTACATTTGTGACTATTTAAACATATCCTCAACAACAGGAATGCAGTTTTGTGTTTACTTAAATGCAAGGTATAGGAACCATTATTCTATGGATCATTGGATATCATTCATTTTCAATCTTCATGCCCGAATTCGAAGATTTCATTGGTATGGCTATGAAATGCTTATTTTCGAAGGATGCCAAAATCATCGACATTCAACATCAAAATTTCAACATTTCCTTGGCATGTAACCAAAATGCACATTCTCATATCGTCAAGATAGCGTTGATATCAACACTATGACATTGGAAAACTTCTTCATACTCCTTTCATATTCCAAGTGCTGATTGTACAAACATGGCTTCTTCTTATAGATGGACATAGATCTAAGGAGAAATTCCTTAAGAGTATATTTTGTACAACAACCTTTCCTATCTGATAGAAAAGTATCCCAAGATCCGGAACAAATCTTACATGGGATTGCATATCTTAAGTTCTTTTTTTTTTTTTTTTGGAAATGGAAAAGGGAGGGTACCTTGAAGGTCCTCACCCAGATATATTCATTAAAAAGAAACAAGCGTTAGATTACAAATACATCATGAGGAAGCATCCAAAAACACCAGCTGAGAGGAGATAGAGGAAATAACATTTTCAACATAAGGGTTGTTCCCCTTGAAGACCACCCCATTTCTCCCCCAGCCAAATGCCCCAAGAAATCGCCAACACCTTGGCCTACTCCTTTTTCGATCTAAAAGCATTGCCTCTTGCCTCATTGCCTCCTGCTTCCTCTACGGAACGAGACCAAAAAGCATCAAAGGAGGTCGGGTCTATCCAATCAGGACCCAAAGATTGCCATACCTACGTAGCAAAAGAGCATCTGAAGAAGAAATGATCACTGTTCTCATCAGACTGCATGTAGTGAGGGCAAGTGGTGTCGTTGGTAGGTGCCTAGTGCACCCTTCTCATCTTTGTAAGGATCCTATCCCACCTCAAGAGCCAAGCAAAGAATTTGATTTTTAGGGACAGTCTGCCGACCAAAGATGTCTGCAATCCCTCAGGAGGTCAACGTCCAAAGGCCATGAGGCGAGCGTCAACCTACGGTAGGCATCTCTTACCAAGAAAGCACCATTGTCCCAATGAAGCGCATCCTTGCAGCAACTCCAACAGTTCCACACAATCCTGGTGTAAGAGCCCCCCCTGAAAGGACGGGCACCAAGCTCCTTCCCAACATATCTTAAGTTTGCCTATGAAAAGATGATAAAATTGTAATAGTTTCTAGAATGGATCTCTTCTATGTAATACTAATGGATAGAACCTCATTGACAAGTGCTGCAATATCTCGAGCATTGTAACTCATTTCTATAGATCCCAATCTAACACTATGGAGCATTTTCTTTTCCAAGTGAATGTGAAATCCCCTAGCATATGAAAGAATGAAAAAGACAATCATAACACATCAACACGTACATAATATTGAAAAAGAAACCATCAACCGGAGATAATGTTACGCTCCGTTAATTTTGATGGGACTATCAGTAATCACAATATAATTTGTTTTCTGCGTATGTGAATTTCATGGGCATTATCAAATAAGAATAGAATCAGATAAAATTTGAGAGATAAACAAATGTTATTGTCACCCAAAACTGCATATCAATGTAATTTCTTGCTAACTGAAACACGCCATGGTCAACTACATTGACCAAGATCCCACAAAATCAAAATATTTAATGCATGCACCATGGCAAAGCTTCATGCTGATTTTTGGATAAAACTCCCATAAACTAATGAAAATATTGACATGAACCTAAAGAATACTAAGAATTGCTTGAAACATAGGAGAGCCCTTCTCCTTGAAGGTGGCATATGTGGAGAGAAGAGGGGGGCAAGGGAGAGAGAGAGCAAGGACAGTGGCATGACAGAAAGGGTGAGAGCAGAAGAGTTCTTAGAACAGGAAGTCTTGTTATTGGAACTCAAGTAAACACAAGATAATTTGATCTCTATTTAAAGAGATTCAATCCAACAATCACAATCCTAACAAACTTGGAAATATCCTAATCCTAATAGAGCTTTTCCTAAACAAACTTGAGTTATTAACTAAGAAATCTAAAATATCTCTAAGAAAAATAACTTGCCACATGTGGCACAAAACAACTTGGCATGCAATCCAATATTCACGCACACACACACATACCCAACATGGGCCCCACACGTGACTCGTCACTACCACATGGCAATGCCACATGGCTTATTCCACGAACTCTAACACACCCCCTCAAGTCGAATGCCAAAAAGGGTGAAAACTTGTGTGATTTCAAACTTTTGTGAGGGCAAATGCCCCACCAGTTTTCTTCATCATCTGCATCCATATATGTTCCCGAATATTCATTGAACAAATCTTCCAATGCAACTGTAAATCCTTTTGCAATCTCAGTAGTCATTGCTTCTTTGGCAACCTCAAAAGTCGTTGCTATGGCCACAATCGTCTTCTTTTCTTCTTTAAGTAACGCCTAAAGCTTCTCTTAGTCCATGGATGTAAACAAAGCCACTTGTGGATATGGAGTAGACATGTGTTCACGTGGAGGCCTTCCATGCTTATCTCGACATCTCTTGTGGGGATGATCGGTTCGACCACCTTGTTGGCAAGGAGTCTAAACCTGACCAAAGCCACAACCTCTACCTCTTCCATGTATAGAGCCACCCTCAATAGTGGCTAAAGTAGTTGTGTCTGGCACGACTAGGGTCAAACTTCTTGGATCTACAACATTGAGTTTCTCGAGACAACTATAGATAGTCTTGAGGTTGAGATCCTCTTCGATGGTGAGGATCTGGTCACTCGCCACCTGATATCGAGGATGGAGACCCTTAAGAAACTTGCATGCTTGTCAACGTGCATGTGATTGAGTTTGTTTGTCACAACAGACCGGCTCGTAGATGCTAAGCTCTTCAAAGAGACTCTCCATCTTCGACAAGTACTTGTCAAGAGGAAGATCCTCTTGACTCAAGTTCCAAATGAGCTAGTAGATGTTAGCGAGTTTGGCACAACTTGTCTTTTTGGAAAATCTCTTCTCAGGCGCATCCCACGTATCCATGGTCGTGTTTTTGTACAACATATTTGTTGCAATAAAAGGGTCAATAGAATTCATAAGCCAATTCATTATCATGTAATTCTCTTTCTCCCACTTCTTTGCCTTTGTTCCCCCTTAATTTTCAAGGGCTTTCTCCAGGAATAACATAGATCTTGTCTTGTCCACCAACTAAGATCTTGAAGGCTCAAGATGCAGTTGGATGCACCTATCAATTTAATGGTCATGCCCTGGACAAGCATCTTCACCTCCATGGTGATTGGCACCTTTATGTTGGCCTTAACTGCAACTTGTAGAGGTCATTGTGCCACTTCTTGCATGCCCAGGAGTCAAGTACTATAGCTTGGCATTCCCTTGTGTGTGAGAGTTTCACACGCCTCCTTAACTTGGACTTTGAGGCTTTTGTGCCTCTTCTTGTACGCCCCAAAGCCAACGTCCTTTGCTTGGCTTTCCCAGGTTCGTGCACGCACCATGAACTTGGCTTGGTGATCGACCCTCGGCATGCCTCCATGTTTTCCATGCACAGAGAGAGAGACTTTTGTGCATGAGAGAGATCTCCTTCTCTCCTTCACACGCATGAGATTAAGGGACCAAGATGACCCACTCTGATACCATGTGAGAATTGCTTAGAGTGTAGGAGAGCCTTTCTCCTTTAAGGTGGCACGTGTGGAGAGAGAGAGAAGATGGTGGTGTGAAAGGAGAGAAAGGAGAAGAGTTCTTAGAATATGAAGTTTTGTTATTAGAACTCAAGTAAAAACAAAAAGATTTGATCTCTATTTAAAGAGATTCAATCCAACAATCCCAATCCTAACAAACTTCGAAATATCCTAATCCCAATAGACTTTTTTCCTAAACAAACTTGATTTATTGACTAAGAAACCTAAAATATCTCTAAGAAAAATAATTTGCCACATGTGGCACAAAACAACTTGACATACAAGCCAATATTCACGTAGACACACACATACCCAACATGAGCCCCACGCGTGACTCATCACTACCACATGGCACTGCCACATAGCTTATTCCACATGTGGCACAAAACAACTTGACATGCAAGCCAATATTCACGTAGGCACACACATACCCAACATGGGCCCCACACGTGACTCATCACTACCACATGGCACTGCCACATAGCTTATTCCAAGAACTCTAACAAACACAACATAGTGAAGGATGGATAAATCACAATTGAGGCAAAAAAGATCTAAGAATAAATCATAAACAAGTTTCAGACACATATGATTAGAGAGATAAATAAATGTTATTGTCACCTAAAAGTGAATATCAATGTAATTTCTTGCTAACTAGAACATGCCAAGATCAGTTACATTGACCAAGATCCCACAAAATCAAAATATTTAATGCATGGACTACGTCAAAGGGATGCACAAGTCACAACAGAGGCCAAAAAAATCTAGGAATAAATCATAAACAAGTTCTTTAGAGATATATGATTGAGTTCCAACCCATGTCATTATTGAGTTTTGCATCTTAGTTCAACATTTACGTTTAGTTCTTTTAAACTGATTTTAAATATTACTTGTCACACAAAACAAGCTCTTTAAAGATGGTAACATGAAAATGAAGAAAGGCAGGTTAAACGATAAGCAAAGAACAAAGTTAAGTAACATTCAACAGGTAATGGTGTGTATTCACCAAATAAGCTTGACATGTTAAAATGCTGAAAAGCAATCAATTAATGGATCTTCAGATGATCAATGGAATACAACATCCCCTAAATTCCAAGGTCTTCAATGTTGGATCTATACAAGTATACATAATCGACTAGGTGAAGTCAGATTCAAAAATTAAGAGACACTCAAAATCCAGTAGAATGAAAAATAAGTTTGTCAAAACTGTGTGAAAGCTGCAGCCCCTTTTTTTTTATTTATCTCTATTGGCACACCAAGATCGCATTTTCCTTGAAGATTTTTTTAATATTATTCTTCCAAGAGAACTTGGAAGAAATGAAACAAAAAGAAGAGATTCTCAATCAGAAAGTAACCAACCCATATGTTCGAAAAACCAATCCAATCTACAGTATCACGATTTACTTACCTGATTCAACAATTCCATTAATATACGCTGCACTTCACGATCAGCTCCTGTCTGTGCATCAAAACGGGCAGTGGCAATTGCATCAACCTCATCAATAAATATGATTGCAGGAGCATTTTCTTTAGCAAGACGGAACACATCCCTGACCATTCTTGGACCCTAGAAAAGCCACAAACCAAATAAGAAGATAATAATTGAACCTAAACCTCACTTGCCAATTGAGGAAGACAAGGAATGACTATAAAAGTTAGGAAAACAGTCTGATCCTTCAAAAGTGATTAATAACTTTTTGGCATGAATATAGAACCATGGCTAAGATTTCCTCCTATCTTTCTCATTAATAGCTGTGAAGAAATTAGTAAAATTTTAGAGCTCAAGATGCCAAGATTTCCTTGCATAGTCTGACAAAATGTACAATGCCTTGGGGCCAAATTTAAAGGATAGCAATGATTGCTCTCTACAGTAATGCAGACTGATTGGGAACGTAAAGGCACCTAGGGTGCATCTTTTTGCCTAGGAAGTTAGGTGGGAGAGGTTTGTCCCAAAGATGAAGAATAGGAAGTGGGACCCATTGACTTGCACCACTTGCTCTTTCTGCCAAGAGGGGGATGAAGATATCGATCATCTTTTTTTCAGCTGTCCTTTCGTATCCAGAATTTGGACTGAAGTTGGAGTCCCCTGGAGATGCAGATGATTTTCATGACTTCCGGTGATCATGAAAGGAGTGGTTGTAGGTCGGCTGGGGCAGGAGCAATGCAATATAGGTAAAAGGAGATAGCGGCACCACTTGTGTTTCTGTGGGCAGTTGGGCTTTGAAAGAAACTTTGTGGTGTTTGAGTAGGAACTCCTTATGTGGAGAGTATGGTTTGTCATGCAAGAGATTTTACTGAGCTGGGGATCTTTTTGTACTTGACTTGTAGTGCAAGGGTGGTTTAAAGATTAAGAAAGCAAGAAGGTTACTGTCCTAGACTAATCTCCCATTTACCTTTCAAAAAAAAATCCAAAGTATTGGTCTACAAGCAAATTAACGGGGATTTATTATATGACCAGTTGCTAGTGATTCTTCTCGCTAATAATATTTACCAAAACCCCATTCAGAATGATTTTTCCCAGTCTTACCTCGCCCAAATATTTCTGAACAAACTCTGATCCAACCACACGGATAAAAGCAGCGGTTGTATGATTTGCAACTGCCTTTGCGAGCATGGTTTTACCAGTTCCAGGAGGACCATAGAGAAGAACACCCCGTGGAGGATCTATTCCTATTTGCTTGTATAGTTCATGATGTGTTAATGGTAGCTCAACAGCTTCACGTATTTCCTGCTTCTGAATGTCACAACCTCCTATATCCTGAGTGAAGCCATAAAAAGTTGTCGGAAATAAACCAAGACAATTTAAATTGTTGGAGTGCATTAAAGCAAAACAATAAACCATGTTATGGTAGAAAAGAAAAAAAAAATTGTCACTGCAGCAGTTGGCCTAAAATACTTGCAATTGCAACATTGGCAACCACAGACCAAGGAAAAAACACACTTAATCCCAAAAATACAGACCAGAATGTAGTCTTCAATAAATCTAGAATAATTATTCAAAATAGCATAATCCATGGGCAAAGGGGTACAAAATGTCAAGGGTAGCCATTTGAAATCCTAAATGACCCATTACATTTAAGATATGATCCTCTAAGAAGGAAAAGAACAAAAAATGATTTTACAAGATAAGAGGTACTAGTGGAGATCTCAACTGAGGCATGAACCTCATCACCAAAAAGATATAGGGACAATCAAACTTTAAGGCCCCATTTGGCGTGATTTTAAAAGAGGGCTTATCCTATGTGGCAGTAGTTACTGCTACAGTGCATGAACAGTACACAAGTTTTATTCTTCACGCATTACATCCACCACCATCCATCACAACTATCCCTCACCAATCATATATACTCCCACTAACTCACTCACACCCATCATATCTACCTCCTACTAATCTACTTCTAATACAAATAAAAATAAAAACCAATAATGATCTCAACTATCACATCCACACCCACTAACCCGCCTTTTACCCATCCACGTATCCATCCTTAAGACTTCCTAATCTGGTCTTAAACTCCAAACCTCTACCAAATGGGGCCTAAAGTTGAGCTCTAGGCTTCAGAAGCATGGCAAACTTAGTGTCAACCAATGAACCCTATGTTGCCATCTCTAGTAAGATAAATATATAAATCGTATCCGCTAGTGAATCAGATGAATTGCAGTATTTTAAGCCAATTATGTTTAAAACCCAAGCTTACACAGTATACCGGTTTCCTTTTTTGCTCCATGTAAACATATGTCATAATTCAAAACTAATAATTAACTTGCAAACAAGAAAGGCTTAGACAGGTCATACATAACACCACGACACAAGCTTACCCATTGAATCAAGGACACATGTTTCTAACTGTTTCCATGGTACTAAACACCACATGAGATATATGCCATCTCAAGACTCATACTAAAAGAACCACCTCCAGACTTATAAAAACTACCTGTTAGATCATATTACGATGGCATTTCATGTGAAACATGCCCATGTACAAGCAATGCTTGCATCAAATCAAATGAGAGGGCTCACATCCTTCACATGTGCACAAACCTAGGAGCCACCACAAGTAAACAAGCTGATTAGTAACTAAAGATGAAGTTTAGACTGAACTGGAAGGATGAGAAAAAAGTCACAAAAGATTCTAATGGCAGAATAGAAGTGGGTTTACTTCAGATATTAATGAATAAACTATTGGGCATGCTCTTGATTACCTTGATTTAAGGCCAAAAGTGACTCAAGAAAGATTAGAGTGAAAGGCAAAAATCCATGTAACTAACCCCACTTAGTATAGGAAAAAACTTTGTTGTCATAATAAGCAAGGTTCGAAATACTGATTTCGACACCATGTCGATGAAATTCTAAGTGTGCATTTCATGGGCATACCGAAAGCACGCCGTGGAAATGTCAGTTTTTTGATGGGCATGCCGAGGGCACACCATGGAAATGTCGAGGGCATGCTGATGCAAACTGACAAAAATGACAAAGGTAGTCAAAAAAACTAGCAGCAGCCTTGACATGACCATCGATTTCGCTGGCATACCGACCATGCTAACGGTATGCCGACCATGCCGATAGCATGCCGACGATATCCCTGTATTTCGACACCTTTACCATGTCGGCATGAACTTTTCTAAAAAAAGACCTTAATAATGGATAACAAGTAGTTCTAAAATTTCAGGGATGCTTTGTTGTCCCTCTCAAAAATATAAAGAGGATGCTTTACCATGCACAAAACTAAACCAAAACGTAATGATCACAAATCCAGCACCAAGATATTGGATATGAAGCTTGTCAAACAAGTCTAATTTCTGTCATGTTTACTCCAAGAATGTGATTTGTAGTGATTGGTCTATATTATACTCCAGCTTTCCAATCCTGAAAATGTCCAGAACTTTTTTGGGGAAATGATTAGAAACTCTCCCCTACATGCAAGTTAGATCCACGCTGACAGAAAAAATGCATATGTTGGCCCTTCCCTGTTGTTGGCCAAAGCACTTTTCCCACAGAACAATTTGCATTGTCTATGGTAAAGTTTTTTTATTACAGAGCAACTTTGGGTAGGCCACTTTTTCTGAAGCACTTTTTTTTCTAAAGAAAGAAAGATTTAGCTCTTGACTGGAAATCCTAATATCCGTACACCATTGCCCATGACCACAAACCATTCTCGGGCTATACGATGCTTTCCCATGTAATTTCTTGATTTCTGAGTTAACAACATAATGTTCATGGCAGTATGTTGGAAGCACTATTTTCAAACTTGGATCTGGTCACCTTCCACCTAAATCCTTTAAAAGCCCTAGATCCAATCATCCCCCTTCAACCATGTCAACAACATGTCAAAACCCATGTAGCAGCACTTTCATTAGCTACTTCCAACCTTATATGTGTGGCACAGTATACTCATATAATGGTAATGGTACTTTTTTCTGCTCAGATGACGACCTTATGACCAAAATTTTCTTCAAACAGAAAGTCTAGGGAAGTTTTAAAAAAAAAAAAAATGACCTAGGGAAGTGATTTTGAGACACCGAAAAAGATAAATTTTAGCCATCATGTTCCATGAACTGCCATTGATTGTAAAACAGCATGTCGCAATCAGAATAATAGACAACGAAAGTACTCTTTTCCAATATGAGATTAGGGAAATTCCAATGCTGTTCATTGCATATCACTTGAAGCCTGCAAGTGAAGGCATTGAATTTCAGATATGTGAAGTGGGCATGCATGCAAATACCAAACAACCTTTTCAAAATAAGAATGTAACCATAGAATCCAAAGAGTGTAACTTACTCCTCATTGTAATCTAAGGAACTCAATTGTAATACCCATAGTCTAAGCAGATAATGCTTTTCCTGTGTATAGAAGAACAGAAGCAAAGATCACAAAACTTGACCAAAGAAACATGACTACATCAGCGGCAACTGGTCAATAAACTCCCGTAAACATCACCGGCCATCTTCCCAAATGCGAACTCCACAAGAAGCAGACATCATAGTAATAAACTAATAACCAAGGGCGAAACCATAACCTGACTTATCAACTAAAAAATCTGCTAACTAAATAGCCTAAAATTCCCCCAAACATCACGGACCAAGAATTTCATAACCACTTGATCTAGCATCACCTTCTCCGGTAATATGTCCTATGGCCGCCTTACACATATCAGAATGACCAGCACAGCCAGTTATAGCACTAAAAAGAAACATATCATTCCTGCTAACGACAACCATCTTGTTTCCCAGGCATCCCCCGATACACTTCACCTCTGCCCATGGAAAACCCATGGCCCCACCGTCCTCTAAACTTGAGCCTCTCTCTCAGCAACGATGCAGGCGAGTCTGGGGACCAAGGAAAACGTGCCTACCAACCGTGCAATCCACACCAACATAGCCACAACTCAGGTGTCAAACACAACTACATCAGCAACAGCCATCTTCCCACAAGAGGCAAAGCTCCACAAGAGCCTTCCCGTCGTACACACGCCCAACAAACCGCCTCCCAATCGGAACCAATCTTCCAACCACAACATCTATCCCTCAAATCAAAACACCGCAAATCCCACAACACCGACCAACAAACATTCTCTCGATCGGATACGCCCTTCTGTACTACCAACATCCATATCTATCAAAAGCATCTCCAAACAGAACATCTCCTTCTCTCCTCCGAAACATCATCTCCTAACAGAACCATCCGATCAATCGATCGACAACAACAACGATCACACCTCCCCACTGCAAAAGGAATCCACCGCCTCTACGCAACCCGTACCGGACGCAATCACCGGCGATCCGCACATACGGATCTCCGACACTAACCCTAAGTTCCATCCGCATGAAAAAAGAGAGAAATAGAAAAAAACGAGTAAGATGTTACGTTGTAGGTGACGTCGGGCTTCTCGGACTGGGAAAGGAGGGAGATGCTGGAGTCGGCCTCGGGCGGGAGGACGTCGACGAGGGCGTGGGAGTGGCGGTGGAGCGCGACGGAGGCGGAGGGCTTGAGGAGCTCCCTGTTGATGGTGCTGAGTATGCGGACGTAGTAGTTGGAGCCCGTGGTGGATCCGACGATGCCGTTGCTCTGGTCGACCATCTCCATGAACTGCCCGATGACGAGGGGGACGGACTGGATGCGCTTCACCTCCTCCTGCGCCCTCAGCAGCTCCCTCTTCAGGTTCTTCTGCTCGTCCTTCACGTATTCCTCCTGGATGTCCAGGAACTCCAGCTGCCTCTGCAGAGACTTCATCCTCCCGTAGAGGTCGTCCTCGTCGGAGAGCTCCGGGGGCTCCTGCTGGTGGGAGGACGACGAGGCCGGCGGGGCCAAGTCCGCCGGGTGGGCCGTCGGGGGCTTCGCCGGATCCAGCACCATCGCGGAGGCGGCCATTCCCGTAGCAGCAGCAGGAGATCAGGAGGGCCAAGGCGACGGGAGGGTTTCGGTTGAGTTGGGTGGGGAGGAGAAGGGTGTTTGTTTCTCTCCCCTCTCGAGTCGGTCGATGTCAACCAAAGGCCCTCTCTTGCTTCAGAGAGGGGGAATAGTAATATCAACGGTTTATGACGTCAGTTTTTTTTTTTTTCATTCATTTGGGATTGGTTGGGGATTCGATTTTTTCTCGATTCAGAGCTAGTTTTGTTCAAAAGAGATGGTGTGAAGTCCACGAGGAAAATATAGATTAAAAAGATTTATTTTCATAGAGTAAATAGATTTTATATTTAATTTATATATCTCTAAATATCTGTATATTATAAATATACCTATCTTTTTTTTTGACTTAGCAAAGATAACTTCAAATGTTAGTATATATCAAGATGTGTCTAGTGTTCCATATATTTTCTTGGAAGATTCTATCTCTACAATTGTGCATTCACGTATTTTTATAAAGTACTTTAGTCGTCGCAATTAAACGAGAATCATCTAAGAGATATCTTCCATGCAGATAATTGCGTAATAACTACTGAACAGATGTGTTCTCAAATGCTGGATGAAGAGGAAATTCACAATATCCTCTTTAATATCCCACCATGTGAGAGCCCAAGGCCTGATGGCTTCCAGCACTTTTCTATCTACAAGTTGGCACACAGTTAAAAATGAAGTTGTCTTTTGTACAAATTTACTTCCAAGGACAATAGATGCCAGAACCTATAAGCAAGACTTTTCTTACATTGGCACCTAAACTTCATGATCCCAACGAGCCCAAGGACTATCGGCCCATTAGCTTAACCAATACAATGTACAAATTAGTAATCAAGTTGGCCACGAGAAAGTTGAAGCGATCCTTAAGAGAATTGTCTCTTTAAATCAATGAGGTTTCTTATCTGAGAAATAGATTGCAAATAAAATGATGCTTGTTAAAGAGGTTGTGCATGCTATGAAGAAGTCAAAGAGGAAGCACGGGTCCATGATGATAAAGCTCAATATGGAAAAAATGTTTGACAGAATAGAGTGGGATTTTATTACTTTTTGTCTATGTAGCTTACATGTACCTTATAGTTTAGTGAACTTGATAAAGTCTTGTATAAAGTCAGCTATATTTCAAGTTCTTATAAATGGAAGCTCATCAAAAGTGATATTTTTATCTCGTGGTGTTAGGCAAGGCTGCCCCTTATCTCCGTATATATTCACACTATGCTCTGAATATCTATCAAGGTCCTTACTTCACAATAATCATACATTTTGATATAAGCTACACAAAAATACTACCCCACTTATGCACTTGATGTTTACGGATGATACTATACTATTTGTTAATGCATCTACTAATGAGGAAATGTGCCTTCAAAACATTTTACATGACTATGAGATATGAGATATGTTTGGGGCAAAAAATCAACAATGGGAAATCAAGGATCTTCAATTGTGGGCTAAATGCAGAACTTAAGGTTGATATTATGGGAATTAGGTGGGTACTATGAACCATGATGAACTTTACCTTGGATGTCCCATTTTGGAAGGAGCAAACTGACGCACGCGGAACGCGTTTGTTTAACTATACCATTGTAGTACATGTTCGCGACGTCGATTTTAATTTAAGATGTGGAGTTGGTGAGTCCAAGTGTCAAACACAAGGAGGTGTAAAATCGGATTATTTTATCGCTTTAGTTGTCACAAGAATGGGTGGTTTGCTTGCTTGCAAGAAAACACAAGAAAGAGAGAGTAGAGTTAGAGATCGTGTTTAAAACATGACAAGCATTAAGAGGATGTGAGTTACAATATATGAAACATCATCAACATATAGCATGTAATTAAAGTTTGTTTACAACTACAACAATAGATGAAAGCTTAAAAGAGTGCAACATAAACTAAAGTAAAGAGAGAGTGCGAGAAGGAGTCAAGGTGGCCACACCGGTGGAGGGAGGCTCCGTCAACGGCTTGACAACTCCGAGGTGGGTATGGAGTATTTGATGGGGCTAGGAGAAGGCTAGAGTAGCATGGAAGGTGTGTGTGTATTGAATGCCTTTGAATTGGGTAGTTAGGGAGGTTTATATAGAGAAGAGGGGCTTCCAAACTAAGGGCTTTAGTAACGTCCAGGACGTCGCTAAACCCATTCCAGAAATGTCGGTGAAACCCCTCACCCACCGGTCCAAGCACACGCGCGTGCTTCCTTCGCCCACGCGATACGTGTGCGCGCCATGTGGACCGTCTAATCAAAGAACGGACAACTGAGATTGCGCCCTGAGCACTGGTTAGATTGCGCTTGCGTGTAAGGAGCGTGCCTCGCGCGTGATCACATGCGTGCCCATCGAGCGCTTGAGGGCGCGCCGCATAGCTTCCATTCGCACCACTCAGTGTTGATCGGACGGCCAAAATTACCCGCGGTCTGCGTTGGGTGTGATTTTTTGCACAGTGGGAGTCGAATGCTCACTGCAACTTGCGAGTGAGAGTGTTCGACCGCTGTGCTACCTCCTCGAGTTGGTGCAGTAGCGAAGTTAGGCGCGCTCGATATTGACCGTTGGATGGAGATCCAACGGTCAGATCTTGAAGCTCTTTGGACGCGTTGGGGGTGCAGTGCTAAGCTCGCGGATCCCTAGCCGTCCGATGAGAGATGTGCGGCTGAGATCGCACGATGAAGAGAGAGGGCGGTGGATGCGGGTAGGTGGACACCACGTGGCGCATTATGGGCCATTGATCATCAGATCAATGGCCAGAACTTCTTAGGCTGGTCGAGGGAGCTCCGAATGTTAGATTTAAGTGATTTCGAGTCCGTTGGACTCCATTCGTTGATCTGAATCTATCCGTGTAGTTCGATTGTTCATCTGAGCCCTGTTTCAACATACACTTGTACATATGGCCATTAAACATTGATTTATAAGCAATTTTAAATCACAATGCATGCAGTGCTCTTATACCCATCATGACATGTTATTAGTGTGCAAATGTCTTTAAAACTAACCCCAGTTGACAGAATCATCATCATTGAATTTAGAGTTATCATACCCCCATGCTCATCTCTTGCTAGTCCCCTAGCAAGGTTTATTCTAGTTGTTATTTTCAGTCGGAATTAGGAATTGATTACTTAAACATATGTTGCTTGTCAACGGGAGAAAGTATACTAGGAGCCTAATTCACAAAGACTAGACAGCGCCCATGTGTCTGCGAAAATGCAAATCGCCCAAGTCCTCGCTTTAAAGCATATATACAGAGACATTTTTTTTTTCTTTTTCATCTTTTCTCATTTTTTTGGATTTTTAGAGTTGAGAGTATGTAGGTAACCATTTAGGACTACCCAATTCACCCATAACTCGAAAAAAACTTTAAGTGCTAAGCATCTTAGTGTGAAGATTGTGATAGACTCACTCAACGGTAATTAAAATAGATTTTGGGTTTCTACGCTCTTAGGTAATCAGAAAAGAAAATGCTTGCATAAAGGTGTATCTGTCTAATCAGTAGCTTTTTCCTTACTTTTTATTTTGAGTGGGGTCAACACAAAGGTGTTTTTAGTGTATATCTCCCCGGATTGCTCTACTTCCCCGCTTCTTCCTTAAGTATTTTGGGCTTTTTCGTGCATTTAGTGTGTTGGGTTCTCGACAACCGGCCAATGGGCTGTTACCCACGACCACTTGCTAGCCATACTCGTGCAGTGAAGTGTGGCTGATGGAGGCGCACTTCGCGAATTAAAATCAAGGTTTGGAGGACCCGTCGTCGTAGCTCGCAAAACGCATATATCAGATAAAATTTATAACTGAAACTTGAAAAGTGAGTTCTGGGTCGAACACGGGGAAGCGAACGTTTGGTTTTATAAAAATCCGCGCTTCGCTTTTATTTGTTTTTGGTCATTTTTATCTTTTCTAAATTTTTTGGTATTTTTAGCAAGCAAGAGATCAGGTTGATGACTTCTAGCTACTCTACTTGCAACAATATAAAAGAGAGAGAGAAAGAGAGAAACAATCACCTATTTATAAACGAATGTTTGTTATACTATGAAAGCGGAAAAGCTACACTACGAAAGCGTAAAAAGATAGAATGAGGTGAGAGAAATCCCCCTTGACGGTTGCTGTTGGAACATCGAAGTACTATGCTATCGGATTTGGTTTTGAAAACCTGTCGCTGTAGTTTGAATAGCGAAGAACTCGGGTTCAACAAATAAAATTTATACAAGAATAGAAATCCCGGGTCGAACTAAGGGAGGCTACTTCGATCCAAATTCGCAATTATATTTTTTTGTGTTTTTGTTAAAAAGTGGAGTAATTACAATGAAATGAAGTACTGTAGACAATAAGAGAGAGAGAGAGAGAGAGAGAACATCAACTTGATATTTCAAAATGTTTATACAACTACGTGAGCGAGAAACTACACTAGAAAGCAGGAAAACTATTACAACTAGAAAGTAGGAAAATTCTACTCTAGAAAGCAGGAAAAAAGGAACGGGGGAGAGAAGTTATCCTCCTCGACGATCGCTTGGAGGACAAGCCAGACGAGACGACGCTTGGAGGACGAAAAATGGAGCAGGAAGGAGGTCAAGGTAGGAAAAACGAGAACGAAGCAGCATGTCGTCGTCATCGCGGGATCCGCTTCCGGAATGGGGGCGAAAAATTGATTTTATCTCTTGAGGATCCCGGGTGTGGGACAAGATTCTCTTGAGCTTTGGAGAGGGAGAGAAGAGAAGGAAGGGATGAGAAATTCGTATGGAGGGTGTCTCCTTTTATAGTTGCAAGGGGTGGGGGCATTTTGGTTATTACATTTTGAAAAAATTAATTCAGGACCTTAGTGACGGATAAATCTATCACTAAAGGCTAGAACGTGGCCTTCGTGGGCGGTGCTTGTGCGTCCGCTCTCCTTCTGTGCCTAAAACGCGTGCTTCACGTTCTTCAAATCTTAGCCGTCCGATCGTGAGATTGGACGGCTTAGATCTCTCCTCGCCGTGCTTCAACTGCGCGTGCCTTACGCGTGTGATCTCGCATCCTCATCGCACGTCCAATCGTGCGTGGGCGCAATTAGCTACGCAACGCCGTTGGATCTTGATCGCACGGCTCCTCGTGCCCGCGCACCCGCTCCAATTTGAGGCGCCCGCAGCTCGATCCTGCGCCTCTTCTCAATAGAGTGCTCGACCAACGCACTGCAAGCGTGTTTATGTTGAGTGCTCATTTCGTGCATGTGCACCCCGCAGCCATTGGATGCGCATCCAACGGTGGGAAAGCGTTGGTCAGATGAGCTGAGGCGGGTGCATGCGGCCGGTTGGGCGGCTGAGATGGCACCACGTGACGCCATCTTAGCCGTCCATCTTCTGAGTGATGTAGATGGTGCCGCGGGTATCGGATTGGACCAATTTTTGCACCGTTAGGCTGCGATCGTCGATCCGAACCCATCCATGTGGTCAAATTTGTCGTCTGAAGTGTGGATTAACACCATCTTGGCCCTTGATCTTCTAGGGTTCCTCGGTCTCTATCTGATGCTACAAATATTCAATTAGGGCGATCTTAGAGTCGTTGAACTCCAATTGTTACCCTGATCAGATCCGTACGGTTGGATCTTCGATCCGAGGCCCTGATAAAAATTCGCCCTATCCCTGACCATAACAAGGAGACAATTACTATACAATTTATACAACTTAATCTAAATTCATGATTATGCATGTTATGCACTATTTACAATGTATGATACTAATGTAACACTAAGAACATGCATTAATAGACATTTTAGGTTAATTAGATGTATACACATCACACCCCCATGCCTATCTTTTGCTAGTTCCTAGCAAAAACTACATGCTATTTATAAAAGAATTAGGTTAGATTACTTGGGTATAAGTCATTTTCAACATTAAGAAATTTTTACTCAGGATCTGAACTTTCAAAGACACAACAGCATCCGGGCATTTGCCAAAATGCAGACCGCCTCAAGCCCTCGCCTTATTCAAAGAAAATTTTATTTCTCTTTTTTTCTTCTTTTCTAATTTTTTTTTATTTTTGAGTTTAGGGTTAAAGAATGATTTTCTACGGCCATTCAACCCACCTAAGATTTGATGAGAATCCTAAGTTCTAAGCATCTTATTGTGAATGTGATAGACTCGTTGATCGGCAATTAAAACGGACTTCGGGTTTCTACGCCTCTACGTGACCTTAAAAAGAAAGTTCTGCCTAAAGGTGTATCTTTATGACCAATAGCTTTCTCCCTACTTTTATTTTTATGGGGTCAACACAAGGGTGAATCCAGTGTATATCTTCCCGGTTTATTCTACTTCTCTGCATCTTCCTGAGTGTTTTGGGAATTTTCAGTGCATTTCATGAGCTGGGTTCTGGACAACCGGTCGATGAGCTGTTACCACCGACAACTTGCCAGCTATACTCATGCAGCTAAGTGTGGTTTATTTCTTCTTTTTCTTTTCTCCTTTTCTTTTTTCTTTTTCACTTTCTTTTTTCTTTTTAAGTAGGTGGCTTCCCTGGTCTAAGATTTACCTAAAGACAGCAAGAAGAGAATGGTCTAGTGACTGGGCTCTGGACAACCTACCTATGGGCTGTTACCCACGATAACTTGCTAGCCATATCACCCTAGAAGGTTCATCAGCTACCCAATTTCCGTTAAAACTACCGATCAACAAGTTAGTGAAAAGATAGTGTGTAGATGCTTAGACTTAAAGTTACCTCAAATCAGAGGGTGGGTTTATAAGTCGTGTATTTATTACCCAAACTTATTTAATCAAAATACAAGAAAATTAAGATGGCGATGACTCGAAAAATAAATTCACATTTTAGTGGATACACGGGCTGATTAAGCCCAAAGACTTGAAGGGTCTTTGTGTTCATATCCTAATGTAATATTTCCTAAGATTAAAAAGTCATAATGTCCAAGTACTCCTTCCTAATCAATTTTTTTTTATGTATATATATAAAAAGAGAAATAAAATTTACAATAATTTCACAGAGCTAACAAAATGATTCAAAAATAAATCCACCCCCCCATGCCTAGCTGATGCAATGTCTACATTGAGAAAAAGAGACATGAAAGAAAGGGTAGACTACGGAAGATATCACCTGAATATGAAGCTCGGGTCTGCTTTGTGTGATATGTACAACTGATGAGTTTAATTCCGTCAGCTAGGTGAAGTCCAGCCAAAGAAGTCACAACATAGCTAGAGCAACCGTGTCTGAGATGGGTTCTTGAAGAGTACGGTCAATAACAGGCTTCAGATGTTGACCGTTGACTTTGAATGAATTACTCGTCTTTGGGTCAGAGATCTAAACTGCTCTGTTTGGAAAAATCTGGTCGATAATGAACGGGCCATTCCATTTCGACCTAAGTTTGTCAAGAAAGAGCTTAAGTCAAGAATCGAATAACCAAACCTTCTGGTTCGGCTCAAAGCTCTTGCCGGAAATCAATTGATCATGTAGAGCTTTGGTCCAAGCCTTATAGATCTTAGCATTCTCATATGCATCATTTCTAAGCTCTTCCAACTCAGATAGTTGGAGTTTCCTAGTCTTCCCGGCTAAACTCAGATCTAAATTGCACTGCTTGATTGCTCAGAATGCCCTATGTTCAATCTCTACGACTAAATGGCACACCTTTCCATACACTAGACAAAACGGAGACATGCCGATGAGAATGTTATACGTCGTACGGTAGGCTCAAAGAGCGTCCTTAAGCTTTTGAGTCCAGTCTTTGCGATCAAGCCTAACCGTTTTCTGTAGAATATTCTTGATCTCCCTATTGGGGATCTCAGCCTGTCCACTCGTCTGGGGATGGTAAGGTGTGGAGATTCGATGATTAACCCCGTATTTAGCCAACAAATTACGGAACTGGGCATTAGTAAAATGAGTGCCACCATCACTAATGATGGCTTTCGGAATCCCAAACCTGCTAAAGATGTTCTTCTTGACAAAATCGATTACCACCTTGTGGTCATTGGTTCGGGTGGGAATCGCCTCAATCTATTTGGACACGTAATCAACAGCGACAAGAATGTACTGATGTCCAAATGAAGGGAGAAAGGGTCCCATGAAATCGATGCCCCAAACGTCAAAGATTTCAACAGGAAGAATTGGGTTTAAGGGCATCGTATCTCTCTTAGTTGTGCTCCCGAGTGCCTGACATCAGGAACACGACCTTGAGAAATCCTGGGAATCCTTAAATAAAGACGGCCAATAGAAGTCAGATTGCAAAATTTTTGCAGCCGTCTTTTTCCCGGAGAAGTGTCCACCACATGCAGATGCATGGCAGAACTCAAGTATACTATTGAATTTGTTCTCCGAAACACATTGGCGAATGATCTGATCAGAGTCGATGTGGTACAGTTCAGAGTCCCCCCAGAAGTAGTATTTGGCCTCAGATTTGAGTCTATCCCGTTGTTGCTTGGTCCAATCCTGGGGGATTTGACCAACGACCAAATAATAATTAACAATGTCAGCAAACCACGGGGTTTGGACACCTGAAAATGTAAGGATGGTTTCGTCCAGAAAAGTATCAGCAATCAGAATGTCCGGATGAGAAGAATCACTTAGAAGTCTCGACAAATGATCCGCCACCACATTTTGTACCTTGAATTTATCCTTGATTTCAAGATCAAATTCTTGAAGTAGAACAATCTAACGAATAAGACGGGATTTGGCATCCTTTTTGGCTAAGAGATGTCTCAAGGCCGAGTGGTCGATATAAATGATGACATGAGACCCTAAGAGATAAGTCCTGAATTTTTCCAAAGCAAATATTACACTTAATAATTCCTTTTCCGTAACAGTGTAATTCCTCTAGGCTTCATCCAGAGTTTTACTAGCGTAGTAGATGACAGAGGGCTTCCTGTCAACTTTCTGACCCAAAACAGCCCTGACCGTGTAATCAGAAGCATCGGCCATAATCTCAAAAAGGGCTATCTAAACCAGTGGTTGCAGCACCAGAGCACAAGTGTAAGAAAATAAAATGCCTTACAACATGATTCATGGAAAACAAATGGCGTTTCTTTGGTGAGAAGATTGCTCAGAGGATGAGCAACCTTTGAGAAATCCTTGATGAATCTTCTGTAGAATCCCACACGACCAAAAAAATGATCGAATTTGTTTAATGTGGGAGGAGGAAGTTTAGCGATAGCATCAACCTTAACTTTATCCACTTCAATTCCTCATTCAGAGATTACATGACCCAAGAAGATGCCTTCTTGTGTCTTGAAATGACTCTTTTCCCGGCTAAGGACCAATCTTTTTTTGATGCATCGTTTAATAATCATTTCTAAATTAGTTAGACATGAGTCAAACGATTCTTCAAAAATAGAGAAATCATCCATGAAGACTTCCATAAACTCTCCCACCATATCAGAGAATATGGCTAACATGCACCTTTGAAAAGTCACAGGTGCATTGCATAAATCGAATGGCATCCTACGAAAAGCAAAGGGTCCGTAGGGACAGGTGAAAGTAATTTTTTCCTGATCCTCGGGATAGATAGGAATTTGATTGTATCTCGAGTAGCCATCAAGAAAACAGAAGTACTTCTGCTCGGCTAATCTTTCCAAGATTTGATTAATGAAAGGCAGAGGGAAATGATCCTTTTTCGTGGCCGTGTTCAGCTTCCTGTAATCGATACAAACCCTCCAAGAGGAAGCAGAACGAGTTGTGATAGATTCTCCTCTCTCATTAGTCACAATGGTAATCCCGGCTTTCTTGGGAACAATCTGCACGGGACTTACCCAAGGGCTATCAGAGATCGGATAAATGATTCCTGCATCGAGTCACTTAAAAATCTCCTTTTTGACCACTTCTCGCATATTTGGATTTAATCTCTTCTGCATCTGGTGAGAAGGGCGGGATCCATCTTCCAAAAATATTCTATGATTACAGTAAGATGGCTCGATCCTCCTAAGGTCATGAATGGTCGAACCAATTGCCTTCTTGTGTTCCTTCAGGACGTTAATCAATTTAATCTCCTGCTCCTTTGTTAATTTAGACTGATAATCACAAGGAGCGTCTTGTGTGGTCCTAAAAATTGATATTTCAAATTCTCAGGCAATAGTTTCAGTTCAAGCTGGGGCGGGTTGATGATCAAAGGTAAGGAAGATGCTGATGACTCATCAAAAGGAAGAGGTTGAGAGTAAACAAAATCAATAGCCTCTTCAAAAGATGGCGGGTCTGCCATAGAGGGTTGCGGGTCCAATTCATCATCAAAGGAGGAACTTTCAATTGCAGAAACCATCATACAAGTTTCAATGTTCACATTATCATCCTCAAGTTCCTCGATAAATCGACAATCCTCAAATTTATTAATCATCTTAAAAATATCCAATTTCATTCGTTGATCCCCAAAGGCGATTTCCATGCTATCGCTTTCACAGTTAATGTTGGCCTTAGCGGTAGCTAGGAACGAATGCCCCAGAATGATGGGTGTGTCCTCAGATTTTCAGCTACATCCATGTCAAGGACAAGGAAATCTACAGGAAAATAGAAATCCTTAACCTTAACAATAACATCTTCAATAACGCCTCGCGGATTTGTGATTGAACGGTCCGCTAACTGCAATGTTACTGAAGTCGACTGAAATTCACCTAATCCAAACTTCTCGTAAAGAGAAGTCGGAATTAGGTTGATGGATGCACCTAGATCCAGAAGTGCTCTATCAAAAGTGTAATCTCAGATGACACAAGAAATCAATGGAGCACCTAGATCTCTCTTTTTCTGAGGGAGGTGGTGCAGGATAACAGAACTAGCTTGCTTGGAGAGTGCCACCTTCCTCGGAACAGATTCTCTCGACTTACGCTTTTGTGTATATAGATCCTTTAAAAATCTGGCGTAAGCCGGTGTATGCTTGATAGCGTCGAGGAGCGGGATATTGATCTCAACATTCTTGAAAATATTTAGAAACTCTTCATTACTATCAACAGACTTCTTCTTTGATCTGATCAAGGCTTCAGGAAAAGGAACATGAGTCAGATCTTTGAAATCAGGTTCTTGAACCTTGATTTCTTCTCCAGAATTCTCCTTTCTCTCAGGTTCTTCAGGATTCGATAAATCAAAACAGTGTGGTTATGGATCCTGAGTTTGTTTACCACTCCTCAAGGTAACAGAATTTGCGGATGCATACGGGTTTGGGTCTTAGGGAGGGTTAGGAAAGATTGGAGGGCCTTGATTAGCGAAGAATTGTTGTTGTGCAGAAGAAGAAGAAGAGGAAGGACCCTGCTCAACCACCTGAGCATGTGCATGTGGGTCCCTCTGATTTCCGTACCCATGGGCTTAATTGCCCGGATTCAGGATATTTCGTGGGTTGGGTACGGGTTGGGATGGTAGAGATCCGGGTTGACAAGAGTTAGCTATGAGCCCGGTTTGCAAGTTATCCAGCAAGGTTTTCATTTGCTGCATGAGCTGGAGCATGGATCCTTGCATCTCTACCATTTCTCGGTTCAAATCATCCTGCCCTACGGGTTGACGGGCATTCCAAGCTGGCTGATTGACCTGATTTGGGGGCAACTGAGTATAAACATGACCCTGACCCATTGGTCATTGCGGAGCATAGTTGCTGGGTTGGAATTAGGTCTGTTGCCCCAGGTTTTTCCAGGAGAAGTTAGGGTGGTTTCTCCAACCTGGATTATAAGCATTGGAGTAGGGGTTGGATCTAACGTTCTCTTGTACAGCACAAACATCCTCATAGGGTGAGGATGGAGAGAAAGAAAGGGAAGGATCAGAAAACTGGGATCAAAGGCCCCAGTTGGGAACCCGTGGGGTTCCGAATAATGCTGGCTCGTAGGTTGAGCTGCATCAAGTTAATTCACGAACTCCCGTCCAGAAGGAGCTCGTGACGAATGGAATCCCAAATTCTGGGATTGAGTGGATTGAGAGTTATTCATTGAATTTCTAGCCTTCCACTCTTCCATTCTCTTAGCAACCATGCCCACCTTATCAAGTTTGTTACAAATCAATTCCATATCGAATGAATGAGAGTCATGGACTTCATTAACATTCGATCTGGGCTGCTGGGACTGGTTAAAAGTATCCATGGAGGCATGATTGATTGAATTCTCGCTCATTTCCTCAAACAAATCATGCGCGCTATTTGTGTCTTTGTTGAGGAAATTGCCTTCGCAAGAAGTGTCAACGTGATTTCTGAGTTGCTCAGTCAACCTGTGGTAGAAGATCTGCACGAGTTGCCATTTCGGCACCTCATGCTATGGACACCTCCGCAATAGGTCATGGAATCGCTCCCAGGCCACATGAAACTGCTCCCCTGACTGCTGGGCAAAGGTAGTGATTGCCCGTCTCAAAGCATTAGTAATGCTGGTGGCGAGTTTCATCTTTGTAGTTATTGTTATTTACAATCGTTGTGGTATATGACAAAACAGCTACCAGATTAATACAAATTTTTTACTTGGAATGACAAGTTTTCCCGAGGTCGAACTCAGGGAGCAACTATAATTCTAGAAACATAAATTCACAATATAAGGTTTTACAAAAATTAAGAGATAGAGAGAGAGATGGAGCAAAAGTCTTTTTGTTGGCTTCTTCTTCTTCTCTCTTCCTCTTCTCTTTTCTTCTTCTCTTGCAGCTGATTCTTCTCTTCCTTCAATCTGCCTTCTTTTCTCTTCTTTTTCTTTTCCCTTTCTTCCTCTCTGATTTTCTTCTTTTCTTCCTTGCGGCTGCAGAGCTTCTATCTTCTTTCTCTTTCAGCTGCTAAGTTCTTCTTCCTTCTTTTTCTGCTCTAGCCGTTCCTCTTCTTTTCTTTCTTTCTCCTTCCTGTCTTCTTCTTCTTTGCATATTCTTTCTTTCTTCTTTCTGCTGACCTTCCGTCGTCTGGCCCGGTGCTCAGACGACTTAACTATACATTTGCTACAGTGTGGCCCCTTTTCTTCTTCTTCAGCTCCTCTCCTTCCTTTCTTCTTCAGCTCCTCAGTGCGGCCAAGTCTTTCAGCCGCTCCTCTTCTCTTCTTCTTCTTTGTCTGTTTCTTCTTCTTTGTCCTTCTTCTTCTTCTTTATCCTTCTTCCCTGCGCACACACACAATGATCAGTACAAACCCTACCCCTACCCCTTCCCCGCGTCTCTCTCTCTCTCTTTGAATCTCTCTTTAGGAAAGCTCTCCCAGAGCCGGGTAATCGGGTTCAGGTTGCACGCCCAAGACCAGGCCCACCAGCGTGCGATGGTGGGCAAGGAGTGCTTGGTCGGGTATCGGATTCAGCCCAGACCCACGGGGCATGATCGCGGGCGAGGGTGGGCGAGCGCGTGGCGCGCTGCGTGCGGGTGAGGGACCTGACCCCTGTGTATCGAAGGCAAGCAACCCAATACACTTTTTCAATTTAAGTGTGGGCGCGAGGCCACACACCTACGAGGTGGGACTAAAGTCCCACCTCCAATCCGAGCACCCGCAGGCGAGAAGATGCTTCCAATTGGGGCAGCAACGAACGTTCGCACCCCCAATCACAAGCCTAGGCGTGCTTGTGGAACCAACCCGCACTGCCTGGAGCGCGTGCCTGGGCTGGAAACGTCCTAGAGCTGCTTGCGAAGGAGCTTCAGCAACTCTTCAATGGCGACGAGGAGGTGCTGACCTGAAAACACAAGGACAGCCTCGCGGCCGCATCAGATAACGTAGGGAGCTTCGCCAGAGGGCAGCGAAGGCAGTGCGAGGGTCGGCGAGGCGCGGATGTGCCTGTGGAGGTGCGCCTAGGGCAGACTGTGACTGTGGGAGTGGGTTTGTTCGGGGGGTGGTCGGGCGGTGAATGGCGGTGAATGAAGTGGGGGAAACAGTTGAGTGGAGTGAGGGGGAGCTTCTGGGCTTGTCGGCAAGGGGTGAGGTGGTCTGTAGAGGTGGAGTGTCCTCGCCGGAGATGGTGATCGGAGATGGAGCAGATGGAGGTGGAAGTGGCGGTTGGTGGATTGAAAGGGTAAATCAGGAAGGGGAAAATGTAAGGGAGAGAGAGAGGAAGATTCCTACCTACTTAATCGATGAAGGGGGAGAGGGAGTTGTTCGGCTCGTGCTTGCCGGAGTTGAGGATGAAGATGCCCAGGAGGGGGTTATCGGCGACGAGGAGGTGGTCTGAGGGCGCCAGCTGGTACGGCCTGGCGCGGGACGACGGGGCAAAGTGGACTCTGATGCAAGTAGGGCAGTAGAGCGACGAGGAGGAAGAGGGAGGTTCGCTGGAAGCTCAGGCGTTCTGACCGGAGAGGGAAGGGACGAAATGTAGGGTTTCTCTCGGCCAGAAGAAGCTTGAAGGAGACGGCAGACCCTGCCGCTCCTTAAATAGGCACTGGCGAGGGGAGGAGATCAAGGAGACGACGTGCCAAGCTCGCCGAAGAGTGGTCGGAATGAATACCCATGCCTGCCGTGCATTCACACGAGAGGCATGGTCGGTTGCAGAGGTCATGGGAGGGTCCCTATGACAGAGGACGTCGCAGGGAACTCCCTACTTGTTCTTGAGGACGATCGCCCTGCCCTACGCGGCACCATCCTCCGTGCAAGGTCGCCGGAGGTATGGTGCTGCACAGAAATGGCAGGGGGGACCGTTTTGCAAAGAATGATGAAAAGATAGGGGGTAAATCGTAATGGTTTTAAAAGATACGGGTCAAAAAGTAAATTAAGAGGACCAATTTGTAAAGTCAGTCAAGATGGTCTTTTCTTAAGCCCAAATTTTTATACCAGACTAATTTGAACCTAAGGATTTTAATGGTGAAATTTGATTTGAGGTTGGACCATGTTTGACCTGTCAATTTGCGTAAAAATCCAAATTAAGTTATAAATTAGGCATGGTTCTCATTTTAGGTCAAAATAGGTTGCAAAGGCTAAATTGAAGGTTATAAACCCTAGAAAATATTTTTATATGAATTTTAGAGGATTTAGTTATTTTTATCCTACCTCGAACCTCATAAATTAAAGTGGATTTGTTTTAGGGTTACAGAATGTCATTTAATTCTTAGAAGTTGCTATAACCCTTTTCAGATTAGATCATCCAACTTCCCTTCTTATTAAGCTCGTTTGACTTGTGTTTGGACCCTTAATTACCCTGTTTGCACACTGCCTTGGTGACATTGCAGTTTTACCCCTTATGATTTATTTTATTCTTTAACTTAGAATTCTCTGAGTTTAGCCTCTCTTTAGATTTTGTAGGAGCTTTTTTACACTCATTTGGATTAAATTATACTAGTTAGGATTCATGATGAGGTTCTCATCAATTAGTACGTCTGACAGGGAAGAATTTCTTCAGAAAGGCCGATTTCAACTCATTCCAAGTTGCAGTTGGTCTTCCTATAGTCCTGTACCAATGAGCAGCTTTATCCCTAAGAGAGTGGGGGAAGAGCCTCATGATCATTTGCTCCTCATTCACGTTTCGTGCCTTGGTGGTCTGGACCAAAGTGGTAAAGTCCTTCAAGTGCTGAAACGGGTCTTCAGAGCCAAGCCTATGGTAATGTTTGATCAGGCTTAACACCTGGGGCTTGATTTCTACGTCTCCAGTCGAAATCTGGACGCCGGGACGTTCCCCATAATTTGAAGGATCGTAAAAATCCTTCAATGGCTGAGCACCCTGCATTCTCTGGAACCATTCTTGCATTCTCTGGAACCATTCCTGCATTCTATGCATTTATTCCAGCTGCCTTCGGAATTCCTCCTGTGGATCCCAGGGAAGAGGAGGCTGTTGATCGGCCATGGGATCAATTTGGCGAAAATCCAATCTACACCTCCTAGAATACTCTAGTGGTCCTTCCAATCGGGGATTCAATGACCTTCTTCCCAGCATAAACTAGGAAAAGGTCGGAAGGACTGAGGATAAGAACCCTGCAGTACAACAAAACAAGCATGTCCTTAAGTGGGGTAGCCTAAGGATCTACTGTTACGAACGCGGCTTCAAGACGTCTTTTAAGACGTCTGGGAGGTGGCCCAGACGTCTGACTAGACGTCTGGAACCCCTTCCAGACGTCTGGGATTTGATTTCTGCGCGCGTAGACCTGCGACGCCTCCTTTTCCCCTCTCTCCTCCTGCAGGCGCAGCGCGGCGCCCTCTCTCTCTCTCTCCCCGCGCGGCCTTAAAAAGGCCCTCGCCCTCTCCCTTACTCTCATCTCCTCTGCTCCCTTCTTCTTCTTCCAGCCGGTGCGAGAGCGAGCGAGCGGCGGCAGCGGCAGCCGCGGCGAGTTGCGGGAGGAGGTGTTGCGCGAGGGAGGAGACGCTCGACCGTGAGGGCTCGAGCTTGCCGGGGCAACTAGAGTCGGCCGGCGGGGGAGCAGCGGGCGAGGAGTGTCGCGGGAGGGCTGCTGCAGCTCGAGCAGCAGGCAGACGAGGCGCGGCGCGGCCGTGCGTCGCGGGCGGAGGGCAAGTCGAGCTCTGATTCTGGAAGTTTTTCCAGAATCAGACATCTAGGCTTCCAACCAGACGACGGTGAAGACGTCTGGAGGGCTGTCCAGACGTCTAGTAAGTAAGTTATTTTTCGTCCTTCCTTTTCTGCGACCGTTCGTACTGAGAGCGAGGAGTGGGTACGTGCAGGTTCTCAGATTCGCCATCCAACGCAAATCAGACTTCTGGCTGCAGTGTCAGACGACGGGAAGGACTTCCAGACATCTGGGGTGACCATCGGACGTCTGGGAACTAAGACAGATGCCTCCGCAGGCTTCTGGACGTCTGAGGGACTACACAGAGCGAAGGTACCATCTGACCCACATTTTAAGACGTCTGGAAGAGGTTCCAGACGTCTGATTTTTGACTGTTTCGTCGTTTTCGACCCGTTTAGGACCCGTTCGGAGTCCGTTTTCCGCGTTTCGAGTTGCGTTCTTTTCGGGATAAAATCCTCTACCCGTCTACAGTAATTATATACTGTTCTGAGAAACTCCTTGTGTTTGATCCTTGTGATAGGATCTCGTTCCATTGCAGTCTCGGGGGTTGTGGAGGCACGCGGGATTTCCAACCACGCCCCCAGTACTCCCGTTGTAGCTGGTAGAGTGGCTTTTAAGTTTATTAGCATAATTTTTTAAATTATGGAACCATTAATAGAACCTAGGGCATTGCATGAATCCTAGGAATGAGAAACTAGATTGAATGATAGATCCTCGGGTAATGCATGAATCCTAGGGCTGGAAAACTAGATTGTATGATAGATCCTAGGGTATGGCATGAATCCTAGGATGGGAAAACTAGTGGAATATATGAATATTGCAGTCTTGGAAAAGTGGAAAGGAACAAATAGCTGCCTGTAAATTGATTTAACAGCTGCCTGTTATGAATAAATAAACATGATTGAGAACATGGGTTGCATGAACGGTGAAACCTAGATGTGCTGAGATAGAAGAGCTGGAACCCTACGGGGAATTAGGAGTAGAACTCCTGGAAAGAGAATGAAATGGAACTGAGAAAGAAAGACGTGGAGGTGTGTTGTCTCCTAGGTACGTAGTGCCAGGGGAAGCACCTGTTACCTGTTTAGTGCAGAGTGGAGCCAGCTGCCCCAGGGACCCGGGGTTAGGTTTGGCCACTTTGTACCGACTTTTGGCCCTCGTGTACACAGTACCGAGGAGAGCTACTAGTGTAGGGAGAGCACTAGCTACCCCACGGGCCCCAGGGTTCTGCTAACCTCCTACACCGACTTGTTAGGCCCACTGGGCAAACCAGGGTAGTCAGGCTAGGGTGCGCGGACTGTGGAGGGGCAAGGCCCCTGTTTGGTTACTGTGGAGGGGTTGGATCCCTTTTACTGAGAGGGCTCTACCCTATACTGTATCCGTGCTGTGCTTTGGAGCGCACCCGTTAACGGAAACGGCTGACTGTGTGCCAGTGTGGGGTAGCTACCCGTGCGTTTATCGCACGTGCCGTAGTCACCGTTACGTCTGTCCGTGACCTTGGGGTGGTTGACTGAGGGTAGGATCACCACGGGGGACTTTCCCGGCCAAGAGAGCACCACGTGTTACTTCTACTTTTCGGAAAAGACTGCAATCAAGATCGTTCCCACGAGGAACATCCGAGATCAAGTGAAGGATCTGAGAAATAAATAAATCGTGAGATAATAGAAAGACTTAAATAAAGAAAGTAACAAAATATAACAGCTACTGTACACTCTACTATTTCTTTAGTTTTAGTTGCCACTCTACTCAGCGTTTCGCTGACGTGTTACACTCATTACTTTTCTGGACCAGGTGTTGAGCAGCCAGGGTCAGCGGCTGCAGAGGACGCTGGGCCGAGTAGGGTCCAGTAGAGTTACCACTGTTCTTTTGTGCCCCTTTTTGTTCCGCTGTAGTGAGTAGTTCTTATTACTCTCTGTACTTTTCTTTACTTGTAGCTCATGTTATGTTATAATTGTTGTTCTACTGTTGTGGTGGTATATACTGTAGTGGTTTCTTTTCTTACTGCTGTATTTTGTTACTGCTAGTTATATTCATGCTGAATGTGATTTATTTTACTGCTCTTCTGGTTACTTCCTCGTTGGATGACTAGGTCTTGGGATTAGTCGAGTCGGTCTGGTTCTCCTGTCTCGTAGGGACTCGGGAATTGGGTCGTTGCATTTACAGACTCCCAGAACCCGCCTTAAGATCATACATGATTTACTCTACTTGTGTCTGCTCCATCTAAATAGTTAGAAGGAGGGACTGGGGAGAAGGTTCTTCCTTCAGCTTGCGCCTCCTCTTCCTAGTGTAGCCCCCAGCCGCGGTCGTTTGACGCTACTCCCCTAACTAGACATCAGATTAATTAGTACAAGTAAGTTAATCGTAAACAATCTCAGACTAGGCCCAAAAGAGCGAATCAGTCCTTAAGGCCAACGTTTACTCGATTTTATTGAGGCTTGGGATTGTAGTGCTTATGGAATGTGATGGGCCCTTAAAATGGGTTGTGCCCATAATGATTGATTTGAGTATATGTAAGTGCCTGCACAACTAGGGTTTTCAAGCAAGATTATTTGTGATGCGTAGATTTTAATGTTCAAATCTTGCTTAAGTAGCTTTTAGGGTTTAGAATTAGATTGATTTCAATCAAGTTTGAGGCAAACCAAGTTTTCAAGCACGGGCAAAGATTGCTTTCCTTTAAAATCAGAAATAAAGTGGAGTGCCTGGTATGAACCTAGATTGAAAACCCTAACAGGAAGCTACTTAATGAGTTGATTTTAGGTTGAATGATGCAGCCCAAACAACTCAAACAATTGGCCACAACTGCACCACTAGGTTTGGCACACAGAAATGGTTAACCTAGAATGATTTCTACTCTTTTATGTGTTGATTTGTGTGTATCGGTTCCACAGATCAAAATCCGGGTGAGTAAAAGAAAATCAAGTAGGTTAAGTGCCTTGAATGTGGGTGTATGTTGTGTGTATGTTGAAAATTACCCCACAAAATTATCTTTTATTTTTTTATATAAGCGAGGGTGAAATGAGTGTGAGTGGAAATCCAAACAACCAAACTAACCCTATGATTTATGCAAACACCTAGGTTAATTGGAATTTGAATTTAATGTAACAAATGAAATCTATGGAGGGGGAAGAATGGGGAGCACTTACAGTTGTCTTCAACTGCACTTTACTCCGATCTACTGCTTGACGATTCCTTGATAGAGGTCTCTTCAAAACAATAGACACAAGAGAAAGCAAGTTAGAAGACAGTAAAGTATGTGAAATGCGAAAAGAAGATCAGAAAATCGTTGCCTCCCCGGCAATGGCGCCAAAATGTTGGAACGTCGAAGTACTACGCTCTTGGATTTGGTTTTGAAAACCTGTCGTTGTAGTTTGAATAGCGAATAACTCGGGTTCAACAAATAAAATTTATACCCGAATAGAAATCGTGGGTCGAACTCAGGGAGGTTACATCGATCCAAATTCGCAATTATATTTTTTTGTGTTTTTGTTAAAAAGCAGAGTAATTACAATGAAATGAAGTACTATAGACAATAAGAGAAAGAGAGAGAGAGAAAACATCCACTTGATATTTCAAAATGTTTATACAACTATGTAAGCGAGAAATTACACAAGAAAGCTGGAAAACTATTACAACTAGAAAGCAAGAAAATTCTACTCTAGGAAGCGGGAAAGAGGAATGGGAGAGAGAAGTTATCCTCCTCGACGATCGCTTGGAAGATGAGCCGGATGAGATGATGCCTGGAAGATGAAGAACGGAGCGGGAAGAAGAAGGTCGAGGAAGGAAGAACAGGAACGAAGCAACACGTCGTCGTCGTCGCGGCATCCACTTTTGGAAGGGGGCGAAAAATTGATTTTATCTCTTGAGGAGCATCCAAGGTGTGGGATAAGCTTCTCTTGAGCTTTGAAGAGGGAGAGAAGAGAAGGAAGGGATAAGAAATTTGTATGGAGGGGGCCTCCTTTTATAGTTACAACGAGTGGGGACATTTTGGTCATTACATTTTGAAAAACATTAGTTCAGGACCTTTAGTGACGGATAAATCTGTCACTAAAGGCTTGAACGTGGCCTTCGTGGGCGGCGCTCGTGCGCCCACTCGCCTTCCACGCTTAAAACGCGCGCTTCACGTTCTTCAAATCTTAGCCGTTTCGGATGGCTTACATCTTTCCTTGCCGCGCCTCAATTGCGATCTCACGTCCTCGCCGTGCGTCCAATCACGCGTGGGCGCAATCGGCTATGCAGCGCCGTTGGATCTCAATCGCACGGCTACTCGCGCCTGCTGCAATTTGAGGCACCTACGGCTTAATCCCGCCCCTCCTCTTCTTGATAGAGCGCTCGACCAATGCGCTGCGGGCGCATTTGTGCCGAGCTCTCGTTTCGTCTGTGCGCGCCCTGCAGCCGTTGGATGCGGATGCGCATCCAACGGCGGAGAAGCGTTGGTCAAATGAGCTGAGGCGGGTGCATCCGACCGGTTGGACGGCTAAGATGACACACGTGGAGCCATCTTGGCCGTCTATCTTCTGAGTGATGTAGATGGTGCTGCGGGTATCGAATTAGACCAATTTTGCGTCGTTAGGCTGCGATCGTCGATCCGAACCCGTTAGTGTGGTCGGATTTGTCATCTGAAGTGTGGATTAATACCATCTTGGCCCTTGATCTTCTAGGGTTCCTCAGTCTCTATCTGATGCTATAGATATCCGATTAGGGCGATCTTGGAGTCGTTGAACTCCAATCGTCGCCCTGATCAGATCCGTATGGTTGGATCTTCGATCCGCGGCCCCAATAAAAAGTCACCCTGTCCTTGACCATAAAAAGGAGACAATTACTGTACAATTTATGTAACTTAATCTAAATGCATGATTATGCATGTTATACACTATTTACAATGTATGATGCTAATGTGACACTAAGAACATGCATTAATAGACATTTTAGGTTAACAAGATGTATGCACATCAGTCACTTGGAGGATGACTTGCTCTGACGTCGCTTGGAAGAAGGTGGTGAGGAGTGAAACGAAGGAGGACGGAGGATGGGGTAGGACGGCGTTGCGGCGAGGATCTTCTTCCCGAAGGGTGGTGAGAGGAGGGCCACAGGATGCTCCACGAATGGAGATGAGGGGAAGGAAAACTATTTGATTTTCTACTCTAGAGGAGCATCCCGAGCTTGAAACAGGCTCCCTCTAGATCCTTGGAGGTGGTGAGAGGAAGAAAGGAAGAGATGATGAAAAATGGGAGGGGTAGGGGTCCTTTTATAGTGGGGAAAAGAATCAAATTCGTATACAGGACATTTAGTGACGGTCATAAACGTCGCTGAAGATCGACCACAAACGTTGCTTAAGATCCCACTCACGCACCCCTGTTGCCGCACCACTGTCACGTGCGTTATGTGCCCTTGTCACGCGCGCACAAGCGATACTCGCCGCAGCCTCTACGCGCGCACGCGCCTGCACTGCTGTGCGCATGCGGTAGCGCATGCGTGCACATCGGCGGCCTGGGTTGCATCACATGGCACAATCTGGGCTATCCATCTTCTTTTCTTTGTCGGATTGAGTCGATTTTCACGCCACTAGGCTACGATCGTCGACCTTAATCCATCCATGCGGTCGGATTTGTTGTTTGACATTCCAGATTGCGTCACATAGTCCCTCGGCCGTTGATCTTCTTTGGAATGCATATGGTGCTACGGGACTCCAATCGAGGCGATTTCGGAGGCGTTGGACTCCGATCGTCGGCTTGATCAGATTCGTACGGTCAGATCGTTAATCCAAGGATTCGAAATAAATATCCTTCTCTCTTGACCACAAAAAAAGATGTAATTAACTTAAATTATATACAACCACTCTAAATGTAGAATGATGCATGCTATGCAATATTTATAACATGAAATGCAAATCTAAGCGTAGAAACATGCATGAATAGGCATTTTACCATTAATAATTGTGTCTACATCAGTGGCCTTTTTTTTTTCCTTTTCTTCTTTTTCTATTTTTTTTCTATTTCTCCCTTTTTCTTCTATTTCTTTTTTTACTTTTTCTTTTGTTGTTTTAGTAGGTGGCTTCCTTTATCTAAGATTTACCTAGAGGAGATAAAAGAGAATGGTCTTGTGGCTTGGCTCTGGACAACCGGCTAATGGGTTGTTACCCACGACAACTTGCCAGCCATACCACCGTAGAAAGTTCATTAGCTACCCAATTTCTGTTAGAATCTCCGAGGAGTGAGTCAGTGCAAAAATATGTGTAAATGCTTAGACTAAAAGTCCCTCCGAGTCAAAGGGCGGTGGTCGTTTAATTCCTCAACATAGTTAATTAAGTGCAAGAGAAAGTAATTTAGGTTAACTCGAATTAACGTTAGTTATGTAGTATAGGGTCAAGTTAACCTAACATTTTAGATTTCTAATTCTTTTTAACTAGTTGAATTCAGGTCGTTCATTGGGAGGCATAACTTATCTTAATTCACCATTAACTCCTAAACATAAATTACTAATTATTTAATCAATCAGAATTATAATTAGATTACTTTAAATACATGAATCTTGCATAAAAAGATATTCACTTAAAAGAACATGCAACATTCCATAAGGTAAAACATATTTACACATGTAATCTCTCATTAAGAACTAAGTAAACATGTTTATTAACTAATTACAACTTATTTACAAAAAATTCAGGCAAGAAAAAGTTATTCAAATGAATACAAATGCCTTATTACATCAATTAAGCTAAAAAAGACATGTTATTGCAATAAAAGTACAAATCAGAAGAAGTCTAATTACAAGAAAAGATGTCTGATTCTCTTTTATTTCCATCTTTTCTTCTTTAATCTTTAGCCTCAATTCTTCTCTTTATTTCTCTTGTTCTGTCGTCTCTCTTTCTTTCACACTCTCTTTCTCTTTAGTTTTTCTTCTCTTCCATATACGCACTTCTCTTTTATTTCTCTTAATCCTCCTCTCTTCCTTTTTCTTTCAGTTCTTTAACTATGCAGACTAAACCACACTTAAACCAAAAATTTGGTTTTCTAATTGGCAGCTCGGATCGAATGGGGATACACAGCAACCCTTTCAGGGTGGAACCAGACCCTACTGGGTCCGAGCCTAGTTAATTTTAGATGGTTTATTTCCAGTTCAGATGCATGCACAGTCTCCGGCCTCCCAAGCCCACATACACGCCCGCTCACAGGCTCACGCACACACACCCGCACAGGCACCCACAACGCACACGCCCGCACACAAGCTCATTTCTTTGCGCCTAGCGTTGACGACCGAAACGTCGTTGGCACAAAAACATATTATAGTAGAGCGGCGCCTCTAATTCTACCGATGTGGGACTATGTCCTCTCCAGGTCAAGCTTCGGCTGAGGATTCCTAGCAGCTTAGAGCTCCAAATCAAGCAATCAAGGGCTCGTTGGAAAGCTCTATAAGTGATCTACGATATTATAGCATCAATTTGATGCTCATAATAGATCTTGTCCTTCGATTTGAAGGGTGAAGGTAAATAATTTTTACGGCCATTCTGGCCTGCAGAGGTGAAACTCAAGTCTAAAGACCTGCAGGGAGAGCTTTTGACCTCCAGATGAGTTCTGACTAGGTTCAGGAGATGTTTCCACATCTAATGGTGAAGGATAGGGACTCTGAGAGGCTTCAGGAACAAAAAGAAGCTCAAGACCTTCGCTAAAGAGCTTTAGAGCTCCATTTTGCAATCTGAACAGATCGTCAGTGAGATAAAAACATTACAAAAAGAATCAAACAATTTCTGCATGCTGAAAAGAATCAATCTGAGTAGATTTGGCATTCAAAACTCACCCGAAACTAATAAAGTTCAATATTGGGTTTAAATGAACCCAAACTGACAGAAATTGAATTCTCATGAAATCCTAAATTAAACTCATCTAAATCAATTCTAAATCACTTAAAAACATCCCAGGAATCATTTTTAATCATTAATTCACCTAATTGATGATTCATTCATCAGATCAGACTTGAGGTTGACCATCAAGCCTCAGAATTTGACTTTCTACTCTAGTCTATCTCAGATTTAATTAAAACCTTAGATCAACTCTATTTCACCTCAGAAATACATTTATGACATGAAAATTAGATTTTGATTAAGTCTAGTAAGGTTTCAGACCTCATCGCCTTAGATCAAGATGGAGTTTATTTGATGGAACAACCTAAGAGTTCTTAGAGAAATCAGAGATCAAGATTGGCTTTTATAGGTTCTGCATGAACTTCTGAACCTATTTTCGAAGTCTCAATCCTAACAGAACAGCTTCTCTAACTCCGTTGGAGTTGGAGAAGACAAAGATACACATTGAGCTCCAGAAGATAAAACATCAAAATAAACATTGAATCATGATCATTAGGCCTCAAAAAAGCAATCTGGAGCTCCTCAAGACCTATCAAGGGCTGAAGTTCAAAAATGACTCACCGGAGCTCGTCGGCGTTCTGGTGAGTTCAGAAATAAAGTGCTGAAGTTTGAAACTCCATGAAATAGATCATGGATAGTCCCAGAAGACTCTTGAGGTCACAAGGAACCTTAAGATCACAACAATTAAAGCAATTGGTGAATTAAATCAGATATATTTAGTGAATTCAGCAAATGGAGATTTTAAGTTCATTAAAACTCAGGGATGCCCTCTCACTCAATTGAGTGAAGGGAAAGGGTTATATACGTGCGACGATGGTATACAAGTGGCTAATTAGATGAAGTCCTCCTAAGTTGCCATTGACAGCGAGCTCAGGAGATTGTGTGAAATTTGGGCATTTACTTTATATAAGTTAATTATACAAATTAGGTATAAGATTAGGGCCCTTAGATTATGAATAGGTGATGGAGGGCCCTAATGCATGTGTTCTAACCTCAGGGACCTCTTCCATGGATAGCGGAGGTTACCGGTGAAGGTGGAGGTGGATTAGGCATTTTAGGTGGTATTTGTGAGTGGAAGAAGATGGAAATGGATTTTGGAGAGATAAGGAGAGTGAAATCATTTCTGGAAGTGTGAATGAAGGCCCAACGAGACCGAACTTGGCCTCACCGAAGCTGAGGGAGATGAAGCTAAAAGTGCATTAAAACTTAACTAATCCTACTCCTAACTACTGCTAACCTACTCTTAAAAGTTAAAGCTACTTACCTGGACGAAAGGGGTGAGAAATCTCCGTCAATGGCTCGTGACGGAGGACGAAATCAGAGGATATTGGAAAGAGCTCCAGTGAGAAGTTGAAGGCAGCGAGGAAGAGGAATTGGTGCTCCAAGGTCCTATCACGACTGTCCGGAGAGGAAGGGGAGGTGAGAGAGACGAGTCCCTCATGCGGAGGAGCTCCGATAGGGGGATGAGAGGTCGCCGGAAGTGAGTGATGAATAGCCTATCATCGACTCGAATGGGGGAAGAAGGAAGGGAGTCGACCCTTCAAATCGGAGAGGTCGAGGGGTATTTATAGGTTGTGATGGCTGAGAAGGAGGTTGAATTTGGACGGTATAGTGTCTAGGGGCGAGGTAACCACCGGCGTCTTCTCCGACGCCGATGAGATTATCTTCAAACCCTAATTAGGATTACAGCTTCATCCAGACTGATGGATGAAAAAGTGGCAGTGAGTGCAAGCTCCAAGAACTTGACGAGGGTGGAAGGATGTTAGATGGATGGTGATCAGAGGGTGACAGCATCGCTTGTCGTCAGCTGTCGAAATATCTGAGGAAGAAAAGAAGAAGAAGAAGATGTTCATAGGGACCTATATGTAAAGAAAGATAAGAACCTAAGTGAAGGAAAAAGACTTGATTGTAATGAAACCTAAGGACTAAAATGTAAACTAAGGTTTTCAAGGCTTATTTTAATTTAAATCTTTTTCGACTTTTTATATACGATTATAAATTAGACAAATATTATATATAAACCTTGAATTTACATTTTTGACATTTTTATCTTAATTTATTTAATTAAGTAAAGTTACTTAAGTTATTACATACTTAGGTATAAATTATGCTTAAGTTAATTAACACATTAATTAGGTAAATAATTAATGATATTTCGGGTCCATTTATTAATTAAATTATTAATAATATTAATTGACTTATAATTTAGCATTTTGAACTTATTTTAAGGTCCTTTAATAGTTTGTCCCTTATTCTATAATTAACCCTTATATATACATATTCCTAGCTAATTAACTAGGGAAATTAGTTAATTAAAGATAATTAAGAGCTATGATGAGCCTCTCATCAGCGGGTTGATAAGTCATATACTTATCACCTTTCTTTATTGGTCAGATTAGTGTAAATTAAGGTTGCGAGGATTCGAGGCTAAATTCACATTTTAGTGGACATCAGGGCTGATTAAGTTGAAGGCCTGAAAAGTCTAGGTGTTTCAGGTTCTTCTCATATTATTTCCCATAGTTGACAAGCTCCTAATGCCTAAGTTTTCCTTCCTAATTTTTTAATTATATATATATAATTCAGGCTGAAAATATAAACTCAGAGAATGCGAATTACCACCCCCCATGCTTAAGTTGGACAATGTCCTCATTGGCAAATAAATGTATGCAAGGGGGTACAGAAAGAAATCACCTGAGTATCACAGTTTACCTAATCAATTTGAATCTTATGGGTTGCTTCCTAGGAAGCGTTGAGTTTATTACCTCCAACTGGGAGAAGCTCTGTGTCAACCCTCAATGAGGGTGACTACTTCCTTTAGGGGAACCTAGGCAAGATAATGTTTTAATCTTTGGCCGTTTACTGTGAAGGATTGTCCAGTGTTAGGATCTGCAATCTCAACCGCCCCATTGGGATAAGGTTTGACCACTTGATATGGTCCTGTCCATTTTGATCTCAACTTCCCAGGAAAAAGTTTAAGTCTTACATCAAAAAGCCAGATTTGTTGATTGGGCTCGAAGGTTTTCCTATGAATGTGTCTGTCGTGCATGGCTTTCATCTTTTCTTTCTAAAGTTGATTGTTCCCGTAGGTGTCCCGATAGATTTCCTCGAGCTCAAAGAGTTGGAGCGTCCTTTGAGCACCGGTCAACTGGGAATCCATATTGCACTGCTTAACAGCCCAGTATGCCTGGTGTTCCAACTCAACCGAAACGTGGCAAGCTTTGCCAAAGACCAATCATAAGGTGACATGCTTATTGGGGTCTTAAAAGTGATCCTGTATACCCAAAGGGCATCATCCAATCGTGTGGATCAATCCTTCTAGTCAGGTCTCACGGTCTTTTACAAAATATTCTTGATCTGTCTATTAGAGACCTCAGTTTACCCATTTGTTTGCGGGTGATACGGGGTGGCAATGCGGTGAGTAACCCTGTATTTTCTAAGTAGGGCACAAAATTGGGCATGAAAAAAGTGACTCCCACCAGTACTGATCATGGCTTTCAGTATCCCAAACCAAGAGAAGATGTTCTGCTTAACAAAGTCCATGACAACCTTATGGTCACATCTTCGGGCAACTACGGCTTCGATCCACTTTGAGACATAGTCCACTGAGACTAATATGTACTCGTAGCCGTTGGATGGCGAGAAGGGACCCATAAAATCAATGCCCTAGACATCAAAAATTTCGACAATCAGAATGGGCTGGAGGGGCATCATATCCTTTCTAGTCATAGTCCCTAATGTCTAGCACCGATAGTAAGTCTTGGCGAAACTATGTGCATCCTTGAATAAGGATGGCCAGTAAAATCCGAACTGCAAAACCTTTGCAGCCGGTTGCTTCCTAGAGAAGTGGCCACCACAGGCTTGGTCGAGACAAAAGGACGGCACACTTTGGACTTCCTCTTCAGGAATACACCTCCTAATGATCTGGTAAGCATAGAGTCTAAATAGCATCGGATCATCCCAGGAATAGTGCTTGGCTTCAGCCAAGAACTTATCTCGTTGTTGTTTAGACCAGCCGTGCGAAGTCTGTCCTACCACCAGATAGTTGACTAGGTCTGCATACCATGGTAGCTTTCTTCCTTGCACAGCTAGAAGTTGTTCATCAGGGAAGGTGTCAGTCAAAGGTAATAAGGATCTGATGTGGTCCGGGTGAAGTCTAGACAAGTGATCGGCTACGACATTTTTTGACCTGGCTTTGTCGCGTATTTCCAGGTCAAATTCCTGCAAGAGTAGGATGCATCGGATGAGCCTGGGTTTAGCATCCTTTTTGGCCAACAAATGCCGAATAGCTGAGTGGTCAGTGTAAACAGTCACGTGGGATCCTAGAAGGTATGATCGGAACTTTTCTAATCCAAAAACTTCGGCAATCTGTTCTTTTTTTGTGACAGTGTAATTTCGTTGAGCTTCATCCAACGTTTTGCTCGCATAGTAGATCACCACGGGCTTCTTCTCTCTTCTTTGTCCTAGGATTGCGCCGATGGCAAAATCTGATGCATAGCATATAATCTCAAAGTCTTGGGACCAGTCTGGGAGTTGCAAAACAGGTGCAATGGAGATTATTTCCCTAAGAATGTTGTAAGCCTTGATGCATTCTGTTGTCATGTGAAAAAGGGTGTCGTTGGATAGAAGGTCAGTCAAGGGCTTAGAAAGTTTGGAAAAATCCTTAATGAACCTTCTATAGAAGCCAACATGTCCTAGGAGAGATCGGATTTGCTTGACCGAGCTAGGGGGTGGGAGTTTGGAAATTAAATCAACCTTAGCTCGATCCGCTTCGATGGCCCTATGCGAGACGATGTGACCGAGGACAATCCTTTCTTGAACCAAGAAATGGCTCTTTTCCCAACTTAAAACCAGATTGACCTCGATACATCGCTTCAAGATCTTCTCTAAGTTACTAAGACAATGGTCGAATGAGTTCCCGAACATGGAGAAATCATTTATAAAGACCTACAGGTATTCACCCACCATCTCTGAAAAATGGCTAGTATGCAACGTTGAAAGGTCGCGGGTGCATTGCATAACCCGAATGGCATATGACGGAATGCGAACATGCCATACGGGTAAGTGAATGTGGTCTTCTCTTGATCCTCTGGTGCAATAGCAACTTGGTTGTATCCTGAATATCCATCCAGGAAGCAAAAATATTTCTGCCCTGCCAATTGCTCGAGAATCTGGTCAATGAATGGTAGAGGAAAATGATCTTTCTTGGTGGCCCCATTAAGCTTCCTATAGTCAATGCACACCCGCCATGTGGTAGCGGTGTGGATGGGGATCGATTCGCCCTTGTCATTGGTGACCACGGTGAGCTCGGCTTTCTTGGGTACCACTTGAGTGGTGCTCACCCAGGGGCTATCAGAAATCGGGTAAATGATATATGTGTCAAGCCACTTGATTATCTCTTTTTTAACGACCTCTTGCATATTCGGGTTCAATCGCCTTTGCATCTGGCGAGAAGGTCGAGCCCCCTCTTCCAAATAGATCTTGTGAGTATAATAGGTAGGGTTAATTCCCCTTAGGTCAAAAATTATCCACTCAATAGCTACTCGATTTTCATAGAGGGTTGCAGCCAACCTAAATTCTTGATCCTTAGTTAAGTGGGCACTAATAATCACAGGGAAGGTCTGGTCAGGTCATAGGAAGACATACTTGAGATTATCGGGCAAATGCTTTAGTTCGGGTGTAGGTGAGACAACATTTGTTGGGTAGGGGAAAGGGGGGAGTTGATCAACATCAATCTCCTCAAATGGAGGTTGTTGAAGGTAATCAGCTCTACACAGGTCAACCTCCACAGGTTGGGGTGGTTTAGGGTAGTCATCAACTGGTTGAGTTAGATGGTTTGCTGAAGAGCTAATAGTGAGGCATTCTTCAACCAAAGGTTCCACGAGATCATACTCCTCAACCTAGCCATAATCAAAAGACTTAGCTACCCTGAAGATATCCAATTGCATCTTCTTATCTCCAATGGTGATTTTGATGCATCCCGTGTCGTAATCAATGTTTGCCTTAGCCGTAGCTAAGAAGGGTCTGCCCAGGATGATGGGTGTGTTTTGTAGCTGTTTGGGGACTTCCATGTCGATGACCAAAAAGTTGATCGGGAAGTAGAAGTCCTTGACTCGAACAATTACGTCCTCCATTACCCCCTTCGGGGTTTTCACAGATCTATCAGCCAATTGGATAGTCACAGGTGTGGGTTTCAATTCTCCAAATCCAAACTGGTGATAAAGGGTAGTTGGGATTAGGTTGATTGAGGCACCTAAGTCTAAGAGCGCCCTATCAAATGTCATGTTCCCGATATTACAAGAAATTAGGGGTGCTCCTGGGTCAGTTCGTTTGGGAGGTAGGCTGCTCAATATCATAGAACTAGCTTGTTCTGAGAGCACTACCTTCCTAGGTGCTTGGGTTTTCGGCTTATGCTTCGGCGTACGGACATCCTTCAAGAACTTAGTGTAAGACGGGATATGCTTAATTACTTCGAGGAGCGAAATATTAATATGGACTTGTTTGAAAATCTCCAACAGCTCCTCATTCTCAACTATAGCTCTCTTTTTCTTCCTTTTCTCCAAGGCATCAGGGTATGGTGTTTGAGTTTGAATTGAGTCAGTCTCCATGTCCTTGGGTTCCTCCCGCTCATCCTCAGAATTGGGTATCTCAGGAAGTGAGGTCACGGGAGGGGTCGGCCATTTAGGGTCCTGGGTTTTAGTGTCACTTCTCAAGGTAACCGCGTTGGCCGAGGCGTTGGGACCAGGGGTAGATCCTTAAGAGGAGGAGGAAGAAGAAGCACCAAACCTGGGAGTGTTTGTGGGGCCTGCTGGACCATGTGGGCATGCCAGGATTGGCTTGGAACCCTTGAGAATTAGGACCTCTGTTGATCACATTTCTCAGGTTTGGTTGGGGCTGAGAAGGAAGGGATCCCTATTGTTTGCAATCTAACAGTTGGCTCAACTGTCCCTTCACTAATGCCATTTCCTCTTGATGTTTCTAATTCATATCAACCATCATTTTTATCAGTGTGTCCATTTAGTTCTGTGGGGGAGGAGCCGCCCTATTCTAATTATAGGGTGGTCTAGCCGGTGGACCTTGCTGATGGGAGGGGGGTTTGGCCTGGGTTGGTTCTGGAATTGGTTCGATTTTTGGTTCGTCCAGGCGAAATTCGGGTGATTGCGCCATCCGGCATTGTAGGTGTTGGAGAAGGGGTCAGGTTTGGAGTAACCTTGGATGGCTTGGACATCTTCAAAGATAGAAGGTGCCGAGGGGGAGGGGAGGGAGTAATTAGGGTTTAAGGGAGTAAAGGTCCCCCCCTGGAACATGGTTAGGGGTTATTCCAGGTGTATTTGTGTAACGAATGCGCGCTTCAGACATCTTTTAAGACGTCTGGGAAGTGGCCCAGACGTCTGACCAGACGTCTGGGAATCGGTTATTGTTGGCATGCGCGATTCGTCTGCACGCCTGAGCGCGCAGACCTACGAAAATTCCCTCTCTCTCTTTTTCCCTCTCCCTCCTATGCCCTCTGTCACGCTCTCTCTCTCCTCCTTGCGCGGCCTTAAAAGGCCACGCCCTCCCCCTCACTCCCGTCACCTCCGCCCCCTTCCTCTTGTCCTTCCAGTCGGTGCGCGAGAGCGAGCGCGAGTGAGCGGCGGCGGCGATAGCCGCGGCGGGTGCGGGAGGAGGTGCTGCGCGGGGGAGGAGGCGTCGGCCGTGAGGGCTCGAGCCTACCGGGGCAGCGGGAGCCGGCCGGCGGGGGCGCAGCGGGCGCGGAGCGACGCGGGAGGATTGCTGCAGCTCGAGCAGCAGGCGGACGAGACGCGGCGCGGCCGGGCATCGCGAGCGGAGGGCGAGTTGCGCCCTGGTTCTGGAAACTTTTCCAGAATCAGACGTCTGGGCTGATAGCCAGACGACGGGCACGACGTCTGAAAGGTGAGTTATTTCCGTCTTCTTCGTTTTCCTCGATTGACCGTACTAAGAGAGAGGAAATGGGTACGCGCAGGGTCTGAGATTCGCATCCAACGCGAATCAGACATCTGGCTGCAGTGCCAGACGACTGGAGCGACTTCCAGACGTCCGGGGTGACCATCGGATGTCTGGGAACTAGGCCAGACGCCCCTGCAGGCTTCTGGACGTCTGAGAGACCACGCAGAGCAAGGTAACCCCTGATCCACTTTTTAAGACATCTGGAATAAGTTCCAGACGTCTGATTTTGCACTGTTTCGTCGTTTTCGACCCATTTAGGGCCCGTTCGGGTTCCGTTTTCCGCGTTTCAAGTTGCGTTCCTTTCGGAATTAAATCCTCTACCTGTCTACAGTAGCTGTATACTGTTTTGAGAAATTCCTTGTGTTTGATCCTTGTGATAGGAACCCGTTCCGTTGCAGTCTCGGGGGTTGCGGAGACACGCGGGATTCCCGACCACGCCCCCAGTTCGCCCGTTGTAACCGGTAGAGTGGCTTTAAGTATAATATGTTAAATTATGAAACCATAAATAGAACCTAGGACATTGCATGAATCCTAGGAATGAGAAATAGATTGAATGGTAGATCCTAGGGTTTTGCATGAATCCTAGGGCTGGAAAACTAGATTGTATGATAGATCCTAGGATTTGGCATGAATCCTAGGACGGGAAAACTAGTGGAATGTATGAATACTGCAGTCTTGGAAAATGTGGAAAGGAAATAATAGCTGCCTGTGAATTGAATTAACAGCTGCCTGTTATGAATAAATAAACGTGATTGAGAATATGGATTGTAAGAACGTGAAACTGGAAAGTAAAACCTGGATGTTTTGAGTTAAAAGAGCTTGAACCCTACGGGGAATTAGGAGTAGAACTCGTGGAAAGTGAATGGAATAGAATTGGGGAAGTGAGCTGGCCCTTGAGTACGGAGTACCAAGGAGAGCGACTGTCCCCCTGTTTAGTGCAGAGCGGAGCCAGCCGCCCCAGGGACCCGAGGTTAGGACTGGCCACTCTGTACCGACTTGCTGGCCCTCGTGTACGTAGTACCGAGGAGAGCTACTAGTGTAGGGAGGTACTAGCTACCCCACGGGCCCCGGGGTTCTGCTAGCCTCCTACACCGACTTGTTAGGCCCACTGGGGCAAACTGGGGTAGTCAGGCGATGGTGCGCAGACTGTGGAGGGGCAAGGCCCCTGTTTGGTTACTGTGGAGGGGTTGGACCCCTGTTACTAAGAGGGCTCTGCCCTGTACTGGTTCCGTGCTGTGCTTTGGGCGCACCCGTTAACGGAAACGACTGATCGCGTGCCAGTGCGGGTTAGCTACCCATGCGTTTACCGCGCATGCCATAGTCACCGTTACGTCTGTCAGTGACCTTGGGGTGGTTGACTAAGAGTAGGATCACCACGGGGGACTCTCCCGGCCAGGAGAGCACCACGTGCTACTTCTACTGTTCAGAAAAGACTGCAATCAAGATCGTTCCCACGAGGAACATTCGAGATCAAGTGAAGGATCTGAGAAATAAATAAATTGTGAAACAATAAAAAGACGTAAATAAAGGAAGAAAGAAAATTAAAACAGCTACTGTACACTTTACTGTTTCTTTAGTTTAGCTGCCACTCTACTCAGCGTTTTGCTGACGTGTTACACTCGTTACCTTTCAGGACCAGGTGTTGAGCAGCTAGGGTCAGCGGCTGCAGAGGACGCTGGGCCAAGTAGGGTCCAGTAGAGTTACCACTGTTCTCTTGTACCTCTTTTTGGTTCCACTGTAGTGAGTAGTTCTTGTTTCCGCTGTACTTTTCTTTACCTGCAGTTCATATTATGTTATGAATGTTGTTCTACTGTTGTGGTGGTACATACTGTAGTGGTTTTTTTCCTTACTGCTATATTTTCGTACTGTTAGTTATATTCATGCTGAATGTGGTTTATTTTACTGCTCTTTTGGTTACTTCCTCGTTGGACGACCAGGTCTTGGGATTAGTCGAGTCAGTCCGATTCTCGTGTCTCGTAGGGACTCAGGAATCGGGTCGTTACAATTTGGTTCATTGGCTACACCAAATCTACATTGTGAGCTCCCTTTGCTAAGGAGAGGGTCTGTAGCGGGTTTCTGGTTTGGTTTAATAGCTCATCAATCTTTGTGTCCACCGACTCAGCTCGATCCAACTTTTTGGCTATAATGTCCATGTCAATTGTTCTAGAATTGGGTTGCACTACATAGATCCCACCACGGGGTTGATTAGATCGATTAAATTGGGTTATGGAGGCATTGTTGAGCGAATTCTCACTCATGGACTCAAAGAGTTCAAACACACTCTCCTCATCTTTATTCAAAAAGTTGCCTCCTCATAAGGCATCAGCAAAGTTCCCAAGGTTGCTGTCCAGACCATGGTAAAAGATCTGTGCCAATTGCCACCTTGGAACCTCATGGTGTGGGCATTTCCTCAACAATTCATTAAATCTTTCCCATGCCTCATGGAATTGTTCCCCACCTTGTAGTGTAAATGTGGTAATGGCTCTTCTGAGGGCATTGGTTTTATCTATGGGGAAAAATGTCTTCAAGAATGCATGCTTCAGTTCCTCCCAGGTGGAGATGGGTCTCCCTAAGGTTCTAAGCCAGTGAGATGCTTTGTCTTTTAGGGAGAAAAGGAACATCTTAATCAAAACAATGTCCAAGCTAATGTTCCTAGGTTTCACAGTTCGGGCAATCTGGTCTAGGTCCTCAAGGTGTTGAAAAAGGTCCTCATTTGAGCTCCCATGAAAGTGGCTCTGAATTAAGCTTAAGACATTAGGTTTCAACTCAAAATCATCTCCCCTTTCGGGGACCCTAAGATGTGGCTCGATTCGGATAGCAGACAGATCGTAAAAATCATGGAGAGGCCTAGGTTGGCCTTCAGGAGGTTGTGGTGGGTTAGGTGGGTTCAGTGGGGGTTGCCCTTGAGGGTTTTGCAATTAGTGTATGGCTTGCATGATGGTTTGGATTTGTTGTTGTTGAAGTTGGTGGTTGGCGGAGATTTGGGCTTGAATGATGGCCATAGCATTGGGTGGGGGTTGGTCCTCAACCTCATCAATTCTTGGTTTAGCCATTTCTTGTGTAAAATCAAGTCTCCTCTTGATTTCCCTATCTAAAACAAACAGCTCGGGATGTAGTGATCGTCTCTCGTGCATACACTAGGGAAGAACAGGGAGGGATGCAAAGAGAGATAGGTGTGAGAAGTGTGTGTATAAATAAGCAGGCAAATCTAGTCCTTAGAGTGTATACCTTAGGTGACCTAGAAGCCTCAAAGGGGATGATTAGATCTGAAAGCAGTTAACCACCCTTCCTAATGTTAATCTGGCCAGGTTGATTACGAGAGGGTTGAAAGGAAGGTTCTTCCTTTGGCTTTCACTGCCGGTTCCGTAGACCCCACAACCACGGTCGTTTGACACTTCCCCGCAACCTAGACACTGGATTCTACAAAGGGAATGAAGGTAGAGTGTCTAGAAAACCTAATCACACCTTCAAGACTTAGACTAGTCCTGCCTAGGGCACGTCTACTCCATTTTAATGAGGGCTAGGTTAGTGCTTGTGCTCAGGATATGTGATGAGGCATTATTTGGGGTTGTACCTCTTAGTTAGCTAATTTGAGCATGTGTGTGCACTTAAAAAAAGATGGTTTTCAAGCAAGGATTTTAAGATGTTGTGTCTTTTAATGATTTGTCCTTGCTTTAATGCTTTTTAGGGTTGAAGTTCCTTAATGTTTTCAAACAAAGTTCAAGTGGGCACACAAGGTTTTACACAGAACGGGCGAAAGTCAATTCCCTTTAGAATGATGTGGCCCTAGAAAAACAACCCTAGTGTTCATATAATTCTACCAGGTGAATTGATTTTAATTATGGTGAGTGGTGCAGCCCAAATCAAGTCATGGTGGCTTCGCAAACACCACTCAAAAGAAAGGAGAATACTTCAAAAAGATTATCTCTTCAAAAACGTTAGAGTGTATTTTTTTTGGTTGGGTGATGGGTTTAAAATGTGAGTGATTTTTATATTTTTTTGTATTTTTTTTAGGCAAGCAAACAATCACTGGGTGGAGTAATTCGTACAACCGTCTTCACAGCATTTTACTCTTGATGCACTGTCTTGGATCGCATTCCTCTGTCGCCCAAGCGTCGAGTTCCTGCAACCAATCAAGTAAAGAGAGCAAAATGAGTTGGAAGATGTGAATACAAATGCGGGATAAAAGCGACAAAAGAAATCCGTTGCCTCCCCGGTAACGACGTCAAAAACTGATGCGTGCGGAACGTGTTTGTTTAATTATGCCATTGTAGTATGCGTTCACAACATCGGTTTTAATTTAATATGTGGAGTTGGTGAGTACAAGTGTCGAACACAAGGAGGCGTAAAATCAGATTAGTTTGTCGCTTTAGTTGTCACAAGAATGGGTGGTTTGCTTGCTTGCGAGAAAACACGAGAGAGAGGGGTTTCCAAACTAAGTAAGGGCTTTAGCGACGTCCGGGACGTCGCTAAACCCATTCTAGAAACATCGATGAAGCCCCTCGCCCGCCGGTCCAAGCTCGCGCGCGTGCTTCCTTCGCCTGCGTAATCCGTGTGCACGCCATGTGGACCGTCTGATCAAAGAACGGACGGCTGAGATTGCGCCTTGAGCGCTGGTTAGATTGCGCTTGCGTGTGGGGAGTGCGCGCCTCGCGTATGATCATGCACTTGCCCATCAGGCCTTGAGGGAGCCCCACGTAGCTTCCATCCACACCACTTGGTGTTGATCGGACAACCTGAATTACCCGCTGTGCGCGCTGGGGTGCGATTTGAGGCATGTAACGACCCGATTCCCGAGTCCCTACGAGACACGAGAATCGGACCGACTCGACTAATCCTAAGACCTAGTCGTCCAACGAGGAAGTAACCAAGAGAGCAGTAAAATAAACCACATTCAGCATAAATATAACTTGCAGTAACAAAATATAGCAGTAAGAAAAGGAACTAATACAGTATATACCACCACAACAGCAGAACAACAATTATAACATAACATGAAGCTACAAGTAAAGAAGTACAGAGAGTAACAAGAACTACTCACTACAGTGGAACAAAAGGGGTACAAAAAGAATTGCGGTAACTCTACTGGACCCTACTCGGCCCAGCGTCCTCTGCAGCCGCTGACCCTGGCTGCTCAACACCTGGTCCTGAAAAGTAACGAGTGTAACACGTCAGCGAAACGCTGAGTAGAGTGGCAACTAAAACTAAAGAAACAGTAAAGTGTACAGTGGCTGCTATATGTTTACATCCTTTATTTACGTCATTTTATTATTTCATGATTTATTTATTTCTCAGATCTTTCACTTGATCTCGAATGTTCCTCGTGAGAACGATCTTGATTGCAGTCTTTTCCGAAAAGTAGAAGTAACACGTGGTGCTCTCCTGGCCGAGAGAGTCCCCCATGGTGGTCCTACCCCCCAGTCAACCACCCCAAGGTCGCTGACAGACGTAACGGTGACTACGGCACGCGCGATAAGCGCACGGGTAGCTACCCCGCACTGGCACGCGGTCAGTTATCTCCGTTAATGGGTGCACCAAAGCATAGCACAGAACCAGTATAGGGCAGAGCCCTCACAGTAACAGGGGTCCAACCCCTCCACAGTCTGCGCACCCTCGCCTGACTACCCTGGTTTGCCCAGTGGGCCTAACAAGTCGGTGTAGGAGGCTAGCAGAACCTCGGGGCCCGTGGGGCAGCTAGTACTCTCCCTACACTAGTAGCTCTCCTCGGTACTATGTACGCGAGGGCCAGCAAGTTGGTGTACAGTGGCCAAACCCACCCCGGTCTCAACCGGGGCGGCAAGCTCCCCTCTACACTAAGAGGTAATGTGTGCTCTCGTTGGTACCACGTACCCCAGAGACAACACACTTCCACGTCTTTCTTTCTCAGTTCCATCCATTCTCTTTCCAGGAGTTCTACTCCTAATTCCCCGTAGGGTTCCAGCTCTTTTAACTCAGCACATTTAGGTTTCACCGTTCCAGTTTTACGTTCATACAACACATGTTCTCAATCATGTTTATTCATTTATAACAGGCAGCGGTTAAATCAATTTACAGGCAGCTATTATTTCCTTTCCACTTTTCCAAGACTGTAATGTTTATATACATATCACTAGTTTTCCAGTCCTAGGATTCATGCCGTACCCTAGGATCTATCATTCAATCTAGTTTCCAGTCCTAGGTTTCAGGCAATACCCTAGGATCTATCATTCAATCTAGTTTCTCAGTCCTAGGGTTCATGCAATGCCCTAGACTCTATTAATTATTCCACAATTGTAACAAATTTGATTAAGTTAAAAACCACTCTACCAGTTACAACGGGAGTACTGGGGGCGTGGTCGAAAATCCCGCGCGCCTCCGCAACCCCCGAGACTGCAACGGAATGGGATCCTAACACAATGATCAAACACGAGGAGTTTCTTAAAACGGTACACAGTTACTGTAAACGGGTAGAGGATTCTATTCCGGAAAGAATGCAACTCGAAACGCGGAAAACGGACTCCGAACGGGTCAAAAACGACGAAATCGTCCAAAATCAGACGTCTGGAACCTCTTCCAGATGTCTTAAAAAGTGGGTCAGATGGTACTTTCGCTCTGTCTAGCTCTTCAGACGTCCAGAAGCCTGCGGGGGCGTCTGGCTTAGTTCCCAGACGTCCGATGGTCACCCCGGACATCTGAAAGTCCTCTCCGTCGTCTGGCACTACGGCCAGACGTCTGATTCACGTGGGATGGCGAGCCCTCGCGCCCTCCCGAGCAGAACCTGCACGCACCCACACCTGCTCTCAGCACGACGGATCGTAGACGAAGGCGTGGCGGACGGCTGCATGGCCGTACACACGAAAAAGGAAGAAGATCGAAACATCTCACCTGCCAGACGTCTGGACAGTTCTCCAGACGTCCTCACCGTCGTCTGGTCGTAAGCCCAGACATCTGATTCTGGAAAAATTTCCAGAATCAGAGCTCGACTCGCTCTCCGCCCGCGACGCACGGCCGCGCTGCGCCTCGTCCGCTTGCTGCTCGAGCTGCAGCAGTCCCTCTGCGATACTCCACGCCCACTGCTCCCCCCGTCGACCGGCTCTAGCTGCCCCGGCAAGCTCGAGCCCTCACGGTCGAGCGTCTCCTCCCTTGCGCAACACCCCCTCCCGCACACTCGCCGCGGCCGCTACAGCCGCCACTCGCTCACTCGCTTGCTAGCGCTCTCGCACTGGCAGGGAGAAGGAGAAGAGGGAAGTGGAGGATATGAGAGTGAGGGAGAGGGCGTGGGGACCTTATAAGGTCGTGCGGGAAGAGAGAGAAGGAGCTGCGCCCTGCAGGAGGAGAGGGGGAAAAAGAGGGAAGATAGCGGCGGGTGCAGGTCTGCACGCGCATGCACGTAGACGCAACTCCCTACGCCGCAAAAATTAAATACCAGACGTATGGAAAGGATTCCAGACGTCTGGTCAAATGTCTGGGCCACTTCCTAGACGTCTTAAAACCGTCTTGAGGCCACGTTCGTAACAAGGCACAATGGGTGTCGAATGCTCATCACTGCTTGTGAGTGCAAGCGTTCGATCGTTGTGCTTCCTCCTTGAGTTGGTGCAGCGGTGAAGTTAGGTGCACGCGATATTGACCGTTGGATGGAGATCCAACTATCAGATCTTGAAGCTCTTTGGATGCGCTGGGGGTGCGGTGCTGAGCTCGCGGATCCTCAGCTGTCTGATGAGAGATGTGCGGCTGAGATCGCGTGATGAAGGGAGAGGACGGCGGATGAGGGCAGGCGGCCGCCACGTGGTACGTTATGGGTCGTTGATCATCAAATCAACGACCAGAACTTCTTGGGCTAGTCGAGGGAGCTCCGGATGTCGAATTTAAGTTATTTCGAGTCCGTTGGACTCCATTTGTCAATCTGAATTCATCCGTGCGGTCCAATTGCTCATCTGAGGCCTGTTTCAACATGCACTTGTACATATGGTAATTAAACATTGATTTATAAGCAATCTTAAATCGCAATTCATGCAGTGCTCCTATGCTCATCATGACATGTTATTAGTGCGCAAATGTCTTTGAAACTAACCCCAGTTGATGGAATTATCATCATTGTATGTAGAGTTATCACAAACCAATCCAAATTAAAAGAATTGCTTATTACAAAATACTTTAACAAGCTAGCTAGGTGGAAGGCTAAGGCATTATCCCAGGCTGGTAGGGGTGAACTATTGCAAGCCTCTCTTTCCTCCATGCCAAATTATCTCATGTCACTGGTTAGATTCTCAAATAAACTCTACTCGACAAGATGGCAAGAGATTTTTTTGCGGGGTTTCATAGATGGAAAAAAGCATGTATATATGAGAGCATGAAGATATATTTGCACCCAGAAGCATTTGGGAGGTTTGGGGCTCAAAGCAACAAGGCTTACAAATATTGCTTTCTTGATGAAAATTGGTTGGTCCCTATGTACTGAAAAAGGGGGACTGTTGCAGGGTTGAGAGCAAAGTATTTTCCTGAAGGAACTTTTGCTGAATACTTACAAAAACCATTTGACTCTGACTTTATGAAGGTTATGGGAGAAATAATGCATTTCCTGAAAAAACATTCCACTTGGCTAGTAGGCAATGGACAAAACATAAATGTATAGACTGATCATTGGATCTATTAATGGGATGAGGTAGTTTATCCTCACAATATACAACAATGCAATTCTCTTCGGTCGCAGAACTAATGGGGGAAAATGAAAATGGTTGGAATGAAGACATTGTATATAGTTCCTTTCCACAAAGCCTTTCCAAGGCAATTATATCTACACCTATACATTTAGGCTCAGATATGCTTACATGGAAGCTGCATCCTAAGGGGAATTTTTCTATGGGCTCTGCGTATAGGATGCTGCTAAATGAATATGGATTGGATTCAATGATGGGAGAATGAGATAGGAAAAATTGTAACAAGGTTTTGGTGAAGAAGAGGTTGGCACTTAGGACAAAGCTCTTCCTTTAGAAGGCTATGGTGCATGCGCTCCCTCTCAAAAGACTACCAGGAAGAAGAATGGAGTTAATTAGTTCTTCTTGTCCTTTCTGTCAGTCAAATGAAGAAGATTAGGGCCATTTAATTATGAGATGTGTTTTTGTAAGATCTATTTGGTTCTATTGGGGTGTTAGGGTGAATGGGTGTGAAGAATTTTGGTGGAACTTTGGGCAAATATTAAACAATCAGTTTGATTCTATTAGTCACCCCAAGTTTTTGGTTTTCTACCTTATGCACTCTTTGTGGTTACATAGGTGCAAAATTGTCATGGATGGGGCACATCCAAACCCCACTGTGGTCATTACTGAAGCATTAAAGATGGCGAGGTTTTATGATCAAAGCCCAAGTATGGAAGATGTTTCCATTGCGGCTACTTCTACTCGTTGTCACACTTCTAATCTTACTCTTACTTGCTACCAACTGCACCAAATGAATTGTTATGAAGACATGCAGGGAACATCTGGGAAGCCAAAGATTTTGGTCGATGCAACTATCCAATGTCGATCATCTACAACAGTCGTACTGGTGGATATGAATGATCATATTTTGTGCGCCACTGCATACGATTATAGCACATCTTCGAGTGAGGAGGCTAAGGGTTGGGCCATTTTGCAAGGTCTCCAAGTAGCAATGAGATCAGGCTTATCAAAAGTGATGATCTTCTCGAATGCTCTCAATCGGGTAAAACAAATACTTCGATTGCAACAACCTTCTTAGCAAATTAGATCGATAATCCAACATTACTCATTGTGTTAAAAGAAAATGTTGGTTTTTCCTTGCATAAGGTCCACAAATCAATTGTCCAGCAAGTGCATAATTTAGCTAAACATTGTCTTAACAGTAATGTTCAAGGATGTTGGGACTTTCCTAACATGCCTTGTGACTTTAGCAATGGATGATGGAATTATTTGTCGCAAAAAGAAAAAATTGTGCATTCACGTAGGCCTGTGAGTGATGGCAAAGTTAAAAGTGTTCGAACATTCAAACTATATGAATAAGCATGGACTGTTTACGTTAATTCATTTATTTTCCCTCACCCATTTGTTTACTTTTTTTCTTTTTTTAAGATGCTACATTGCGCCGCTGCCCCCCTTTATCATCTCTTTTTCTTTTTTTTTCTTTTCTTTCAGTCTTCTTACACACTGATTAGCGTGTACGTCTATTTCGAATTTCATCATTGTCGTCGACCTCCTCGTCTTGTGCTCTTTCATTGGAGACTGATATTAACTATGTTCCTACGAGAGAATAAAATAATACATATACAAAATTAGGCAATGCAAACCCAATCTAAGATATTTATTGAAAATCAAAATACATGGTGCAATGATGTTTAGGCGACGAGATCGTAGTTTTAAAAAGACGTTCGTTGTAGTATAGTTGAAATAGCCGTGAAAACAATTAACATTTTATTTTACTAAAAAACTATAGTATCTGAGGTCGAACTCAGGGAGCAAATTGATATTTTAGAAATTAAAATCACAATCTCTAATTACTCAAAAGATGATAGCAATCTAATGTATATGAAAGCTAGAGAGGGAAGATGCAAAAAGAAATAGATTATCTTTCTTCTTCTCTTTTCTTCCTTCTCTCTCTGTGACTTCTCCTTCTTTCTTTTCCTTCTCTCTTTCTTTTCCTTTTTCTTTCCTCTGCTTGGCCGCACCTTCTTCTTTCTTTCTCTGACTTTCCCTTTTTTAGATGTCTGAGTCTATGAATCAGACGCCTTATCTTGCGATTGCTACAGTGCTTTCACTCTCTCCTTCTTTTGCTCTCTATCTTCTCTTTCATCTTCCTTTCTTTCTGTCTTCTTCTTCTGCGGCTCCTTTTTCTTCTGTTCTTCTTTGTCTTTCCTTGTCTTCTTCTTCAGCCTCTACCTCTGTCTGACTTCTTCTTCTTCTCTTCTTCTTCCTCTGCAGTCTTCTTCAGCCTCTACCTCTGCCGCTCCTCTGCTATAGTGCCTCTCTTTCCTTCTTCTTCAGTCTTCTTTCTTCTGTCTTTAGCTGCTCCTCTTTCTTCTTCCTTGCGGCTAAGTCCTTCACTTTGGCCTCCTTCTTCAGCTGCGCCCTCCTCTTCCTTCTTCCCCTGCACAGCACAAGGCAAAACCTACCCCTATCCTCCCCCGCATACGCTCTCTCTCTCTTCTCTCTTTGATTCGCTCTCCCAGAGCCAATCGGGTATTCGGGTCGGGTCAAGCACACTCGGGTCCAGGCGCACCGACGTGGGTGATGCGTAAGGAGTGTAGGGCTATCGGGTTAGGTCAGCCAAGTCCGCGGAGGAGTGAGCACGAACGAGGTAGGTGAGTGGGCGAGGGGACCTCACCCCGTGTACTGAAGGCGAAGAGAAGAAAACACAAATTCAATAAAAACATCTCACCGCACTCCTGAGTTTTCGAGGTGGGACTAAAAGTCCCACCCGCTTCACTCGTGCACCCGCAGGAGGCTTTGCCTAAATGCCCCACTTGCAGTCGCTGAAGCCTCTGAATGCCAGGTGCGAAAGACTCGTGGACTAATTCCGCGCACCTGGGATGCCTTAGCCTGGAGCAGTGTGGCCTGGAGCTCGTGGACAAGCTCCTTCACACCTTCGCTAATGGCGACAGAGGGGTGAAACCTGTAATCACTGAACACGGCCTCCCGGTCCCATTAGAGCACACAAGCAACTTCGCTGTGGCACGGCAAAGGTAAAGCAGTGGGTGGCTGGCCGTGGGGTGGCCTAGGTGTGCGTGCTTAGGTCGCTCTGTGGCCGTGTTTATGGGTGTGTTTAGTGGGCGTTTAGGGAGGTGATGGCAGTCGATGGAAGGGCGGAATGTGCTCAGTGGGTGATGGCGGAGGTGATGAGGGATCTGGCAAGGCGTGTGGTGGTGCGGAGTGGTGGATGTACCTTCGCCGGTGGGCGACCAGAGATGGAGAAGGTGGTGGTGGTCTGCGGCATCGAGGGGTCGAAAGTGCAAATTAAGAGAGGGGAAATGAAGAGGGGAGAGAGGGGGACTTATTGAGGGTAGTTGGATGAAGGGGGGTGGCGGAGGGCGAGTGGCGTGTATTTGCCGTCGCCAGAGACGAAAGCCCTGAGATGGAGAGGTGGCGATGACGAGGAGGTCAGAGGGACGTGCGCTGGTGTGGCGCAATGTGGAGGAATGAGGCAAAGTGAACCCTGCCCCTGGTATGGTGGCAGAGTGATGAGATGAGGGAGAGGAGGTCATCGAAGCTTGCGGGCGTCTGACCGGAGATGAGGACGGAGGAGATTGAGAGGGTATCTCAGGCCAGAACAAGCTTGGAAGAAGCGGTTGGACCTGGAGCTTTATTTATAGGCAGGGGCGGAGAGTCAGTTGCATGGAAGGCAAGCAAAATCCTCGCTGGAGGTCGCCGCGGTTACGATACCCATACCTCTCAAGTGTTTGCACGAGAGGTATGGTGCGAATCAGGGCATGGGGAGCTGCTCAGGCGGTAGGAGATTTCGCAGAGGACTCCCCTTTCAAATCTGAGAGTAGCTCCTTGGGGAAGAGAGGAGAGATCCTCCTCGAAACTTCGCCAGAGGTATGGGTCTTCTGCTGCAATGGAAGAGGGACCGGAATGCAAAAAGTGAAGAAGAAGTTGAGGGGGTTTTCTCAAGGGTTTTCAAAAGTTAGGGGCCAGAATGTAATTAGGTGGACTATTTTGCAAAGTTAATCAAGATGACCTTCCCTTAGGTCCAAATTTTGGTACAAACCTAATTTGGACATAAGGAATTGAATGGTGAAGTTGGATTTTAGGTTTGACTACATTTGACTGGACATTTTTCACAAAAACCCAAATTAGGTCAAATATTGAGCTTGGACCCCAATCTAGGTCAAAACAGGTTTCAAAGGCCAAATTGAAGGTTCTAAACCCTAGGGAATATTTTTCCATGAATTTTAGAGGATTTAGTTGATTTTTATCCTGACTGAAACCTTGTGAAATTAAGTGGGTTTGTTTTAAGGTTACAGAATGTCATTTAATTCTTAAATTTCACAATAACCCTTTTTTGACTGAACCATCCCACTTTTTCTCTTATTAAATCCAATTGACCTATGTCTAGACCTTGAGAAATTCCGTTGATGTACTGCAATGGTAAAATTACAGTTTTACCCTTTGTTTCATGTTTTCTTTCCATATCAATGGTCTCTTGAGTTAGGGCTTCCTTTAGGTTTTGCAGGAGTTTTTGTTCACTTTCTTAGGTCAAAATAAGCTAGTTAAGGCTCATGATGAGGTTCTCATCAAATGCATTTTGTAACATGCAGTGTGTTTTTAATTTCCAATCGATGTTTTTGATTTTTCACTAGTAAAAAACCAAGATACACTGGGCAATGTACTTTGCAATGTACAGTGTGTTGGTTTTTCATCGATCGAAAACTAAGATGCACCGATTGAAAATAATGTTAAACTTTCATATGATTGACTTTTACACTTCAGCGGTAATTGACTTTTGCACTCCTGCAGCAACATGTAGGCTAAAAATTAGTTTGCACATAGATGTAGCATGGGATTACTTAAGTCATTTGTTTGCAAAGGCCCAAGTTCTAAATCCATTGTAATCATATTTAAGACCTCCATAGATGCGGATGTCAAGATTTTGCTATTAGAAAGCTTTTTCATGATTTGGGTTTTGGGAGAGGAAAATAAAATTTGTTTAGGTCCAAGATTAATCTTTTTTTTATTTGAGTGAGGATAAGTATCATATCTTGGAATAAATTTCACAGGGGAGGAAAATTTCTTTCACGGGCATGACTAAAAGAGGCCTACAACAACCCCTCAACCCAATAATAAATCCCCAAAACCCATAGGGTCCCTTACTAAATAGGTGGATAAACTGCCTCATCTAGGCCGACAAATGAATAGCCTCAACTACTCATGCGAATCACCGCCCATCTGTACTCAAGTGCCTCTCAAGTCCCACTCTTTATTAAGCGGGTAGCCTGGTTATCTAAGATCGAAGTGAACTGCTAATTGATAAGTTCACTTTAGTGGATCAATATTTTGTCTAAATACTCTTTAATTAAGTGTTCTTAGTTGTTAATTGATTAAGAGTTATATAATATTTCATCTTAGTCTACATATAATTTTTGCGTCAATTTTATATTTAATAACATATGATATATGATTGGATGCAGGCTAGGTGTAAGCGTCGGACGTTCATTTTACGTCTATATGACATTTGAAGATAAGGTAAGACGTATGGGAACCACCATCATAAACTCACTGATGTCTACACATTTTAAGATGCCTGGAGCTTTGATTAGACATCTGATGAAGAATCGCCAGATTTTATCTTGCCGTTCCAACCACTCGCGATCCTCACCGAGTGGTTAGAGACGCTTACGGTTGAAGAAAACTAATAGAGGAGTTTCTTTTAAAAAGCAGCAGCTGGCCATCATCAAGGGGATCTCCTCCCCCTGCGGGGACCTCATTCATTACCTCCACCGGCACCGTGGCTGGAGCAGACATTGTGGCCAAAGCGTGCACAGTGGCTAGAGCGTACTCCTCCTTTCAACGCCACATCTATCCTGGTGGTTCTCGGTGACAGCGATGACCCATCATCATTAGCTACACCACCTGATCATCACCATCTTCCTCTTCATCCTCTCCTTCGTTTTTCCTCTTCTCCTCCTTCCATTGTGTCAGCAAAGGAACGCAAACCCATCTTCTCTTTGCCACCACTATGAGCTACCGCCATAACCGAACACCACCACCATCATCATCCCACCGAAAACCCAAACCAACCAACCCTGTTCACTTGCCTCTTCTTCTTCAACCTCCCGTCTCCATCCACACCAGCTGCAACTTCCGACCAAAAAGAACCCAAAGTCGTCACCTTCACCACCACCTCAATAGCTCGCAGATTGGCCTTCAACCTCACCACCAAAGCCACCACGATGATGCCCTCACTCCAACGATGACCCTGAGCGCTTTCGCCGTGCACGTGGAGCCCCTTGATAGCTACTGGTCGACCCACCATCACCGGCATCCTCCTCCATCCGACTGCCATCGGCCACCTCTCGCCACCCCATCACCATCATCTCGAAGCTCCTCTAATGCATCTTTGTTAGTGCCCACGTCAGCTCTGTAAGCTAATCCCCTATTTCAAGCTCCATTAAAAATTATGAATTATACCATTGTCGGATCCCCCATTCATTTATTTTCAGATTTAATACATTGCATCGAATTTGCATGAATATTCCTCTATTCTTGATAAATTACTTATGGTTGAGGAGCTCTCATGAATTATATAGAGTATGTCACATTATTACAGTGAATAAGGAATCTTTTATTGAAAATTAATATTTACGTTGATTGCCATTACTAAGATCACTATTTAACAGAATATTATATTATGATAATTTTGCATATAAACACCTACAGTCTTGATCAGTTGCTTGGAATGGGCATCTATGTCGGCAACGAGTTGCATTAAAAAAATAGGCACACCCGTTGAGATTCCCGAACAAACGAGGCACCACTCACTAGTCCAATAGGCTAATTCATCCCTGAGAAGATAACCTAATTGATGTGGTTAGAAATATTAAATCTTTTGATAGTGAATTTTCTACTACAAAAGCTTTACAACGACATGTCATTTTATATTTAAAAATTTCAACGAAAATGATGATCGCTCTATTAAATGGTGTCGTTGCTAGGGAGGAAACACACCTATTAATTTTTTCGAGGAATTTACATTAATTTTATACTATTTCTGAAGCTTTTTTAAATTACTAACATTGGTTCTCTTTGTGTGCACAAACGAACAAATGAACGTGACGGGCATGCAAGACGGAGGCGATATTTTTGGTGGACCTTGACGCCACCTAGAGGGCAGCAACAGGAGCACGTGGGCCTTGATCCCACATGTGTGGAAGAAGGATTGGCGACCGAAGACTTGTTTGCTTCTTTTAAATTTTGATCAAGCTCGATAGACATTTGAACTTAATTTTTGTCTTGTGGGCCCGTGTTGGGCATTTTTGGGAACGTGTTCCCAGTTCTTTTTATTGCTTATTGCTCTTGTTTGCGAGAGCATTTTTTTGGGAGCGTGTTCCCATTTTATTTACATTATAGGTTTATTTGAATTGTTTGAATTACATGTTAGATAGTTAGGTAGCTAAATTAGACTTGGTTTATTTGCTTATTATCATTAAAAAAAAAATCGAATTGCCTGCTAAAAGTTGCATATCTATACGGCGACCATTTATGATTGAATGAGCAGCATTTAGTTTATCTTAATTGCATCGCATACATCCCTGCATTGATGAGAGCTGGAGTAAGATATGTCTTTTCTTGAGCATCAATTACCTGTCATGCATCCACATTGAACTTAAATCTAAGACCACTAAAGTGTTTGAATCTAACTAATTCAGTGGTCACTTTAAGAAATTGGGACTGCTAAGAGGTTGGACCTTAAAATTAGTGACTTGAAATTGCGTGCAAAAGGACTTGTTTGCGATATTTCAAAATTCCAAATGTGTACGTGTGTTGCACACCTGAGACACTGTACACATCACACATAAGGTCACTAGATAAATTTCTACCTCTCCTCTTTTGCACCACAAGGGAAGCTAGTCAGAAATCAACAACCCTATCCACCAAGTTACTTCGATTCCTCGTGCGTAGGCTCAATTCGAGACTTCCATCCCTTATGAGTAGTTTGTAGGCACCAACGAAAGTCGACCTAGGAAGCGGAATTCTTGCACAACTTGTTTGGCCACCAACTGAATACTTAATTCTATGACCTAGAATCTACTAAAAACATATCCCACTATATTTGCATTTGTTTTGGCAGTGGTAGAACTCTCTAGGAAGTTTCTATTTTTATTCTAATTTCTTCTAAGTCCTAAGAGAGTTAAACCTATTTGGCTTAAAAAAATGGATCATCCTTACTCTTATCATTTAGATTATCAGAGTCAATACTTTCTATCTTTTAATCAGGATCCCATGACCTGAGCATAACTATCTTTTGATGGGTACAATGACAATTCATGGGATCAATCATATTCCTATCCTGAGAGTACTGGCCTGATAACTCCCACTTTTGAGCAGAAACTTGGAGCAGGATTTTCCACCCCAGGAGTCCCCACTACTTTGCCAACGCCCAACCCTCCTACCCTTCATGATTTTTCTTATCAAGGCTGGACTAACACTCCTAGGCAACTTGAGCCTGAGATTAACTATCCTCTCCAATCTGACAATAGCCTCTCCTCTTTTATGATAGAAATGCAAAAACAACAAAAAGATATGATAGAGTCTATGGGAGAGTTGTTGAGGAATAGTCAATAATTTAACAAGAAAATCGTTAGTTTAGCTACTCTCTTACTATTGATTCTGATCCCTACCCGTACAACCGTGATCATCAAAAAGATTTTGAGGAAACAACGGATAATAGGGATCCTGTTTTGAGTAGCTATCACTTATACTCTCCCCTGGAGACACGGCCTGTTACGAACGCGGCCTCAAGATGTCTTTTAAGACGTCTGGGAGGTGGCCCAGACGTCTGGAACCCCTTCCAGACGTCTGGGATTCGATTTCTGCGGCACGCGTGGTTGCGTCTGCGCGCGCAGACCTGCGGTCGCCTCTTTTCCCCTCTCCCTCCGCAGGCGCAGGCTGTGCTCTCTCTCTCTCTCTCTCTCTCTCCCCGCGCGGCTTTAAAAGGCCTCGCCCTCTCCCTCACTCTCATCTCCTCCGCTCCCTTCCTCTCCTTCTTCCAGCCGGTGCGAGAGTGCGAGCGCGAGCAAGCGGCGGTAGCGGCAGCCGCGACGAGTTGCAGGAGGAGACGCTCGGCCGTGAGGGCTCGAGCTTGCCAGGGCTGCTAGAGCCGGCCGGCGGGGGAGCAGCGGGTGTGGAGTGACGCGGGAGGTCTATTACAGCTCGAGCAGCAGGCGGACGAGGCGCCCGCTCGGCCATGCGTCGCGAACGGAGGGCGAGTCACGCTCTGATTCTGGAAGTTTTTCCAGAATCAGACGTCTGGGCTTCCAACCAGACGACGGGGAAGACGTCTGGAGGACTGTCCAGACGTCTGGCAAGTGAGTTGTTTTCGTCTTTCTTCCTTTTCTTCGACTTGTCGTACTGAGAGCGAGGAGTGGGTACGTGCAGGCTATGGGATTCTCCATCCAACGCGAATCAGACGTCTGACCGCAGTGCCAGACGACGGGAACGACTTCCAGACGTCCGGGGTAACCATTGGACGTCTGGGAACTAGGCTAGATGCCCCCGCAGGCTTCTGGACATCTGAGAGACTATGCAGGACAAAGGTACCATCTGACCTTCATTTTAAGATGTCTGGAAGAGGTTCCAGACGTCTGATTTTGCACTGTTTCGTCGTTTTCGACCCATTTAGGGCCCGTTCGGAGTCTGTTTCCACGTTTCGAGTTGCGTCCTTTCCGGAATAAAATCCTCTACCCGTTTACAGTAATTATACACTGTTTTAAGAAACTCCTTGTGTTTGATCCTTGTGATAGGATCCCGTTCCATTGCAGTCTCGGGGGTTGCGGAGGCACGCGGGATTCCCGACCACACCCCCAGTACTCCTGTTGTAGCTGGTAGAGTGGCTTTTAAGTTATTAGCATAATTTGTTAAATTATGGAGCCATTAATAGAACCTAGGGTATTGCATGAATCCTAGGAATGAGAACTAGATTGAATGATAGATCCTAGGGTAATGCATGAATCCTAGGGCTGGAAAACTAGATTGTATGATAGATCCTAGGGTACGGCATGAATCCTAGGACGGGAAAACTAGTGGAATATATGAATATTGCAGTCTTGGAAAAGTGGAAAGGAACTAATAGCTGCCTGTAAAGTGATTTAACAGCTGCCTGTTACGAATAAATAAACATGATTGAGAACATGGTTGCATGAACGGTGAAACCTAAATGTGCTGAGATAGAAGAGCTGGAACCCTACGGGGAATTAGGAGTAGAACTCCTGGAAAGAGAATGAAATGGAACTGAGAAAGAAAGACGTGGAGGTGTGTTGTCTCCTGAGTACGTAGTGCCAGGGGAAGCACCTGTTACCTGTTTAGTGTAGAGCGGAGCCAGCCTCCCCACGGACCCGGGGTTAGGTCTGGCCACTTTGTACCGACTTTTGGCCCTCGTGTACACAGTACCGAGGAGAGCTACTAGTGTAGGGTGAGTACTAGCTACCCGACGGGCCTCGGGGTTCTGCTAGCTCACCCACACCGACTTGTTAGGCCCACTGGGCAAACTAGGGTAGTCAGGCGAGGGTGCGCGGACTGTGGAGGGGCAAGGCCCCTGTTTGGTTACTGTGGAGGGGTTGGACCCCTGTTACTGAGAGGGCTCTGCCTTATACTAGTTCCGTGCTGTGCTTTGGGCGCACCCGTTAACGGAAACGACTAACCGCGTGTTAGTGCGGGTTAGCTACCCGTGCGTTTATCGCGCGTGCCGTAGTCACCGTTACGTCTGTCAGTGACCTTGGGGTGGTTGACTGAGAGTAGGATCACCACGGGGGACTTTCCCGGCTAGGAGAGCACCACGTGTTACTTCTACCCTTCGGAAAAGACTGCAATCAAGATCGTTCCCACGAGGAACATCCGAGATCAAGTGAAGGATCTGAGAAATAAATAAATCGTGAGATAATAGGAAGACGTAAATAAAGAAAATAACAAAATATAACAGCTACTGTATACTCTACTGTTTCTTTAGTTTTAGTTGCCACTCTACTCAGCGTTTCGCTGACGTGTTACACTCGTTACTTTTTTGGACCAGGTGTTGAGCAGCTAGGGTCAGTGGCTGCAGAGGACGCTGGGCTGAGTAGGGTCCAGTAGAGTTACCACTGTTCTTTTGTGCCCCTTTTTGTTCCGCTGTAGTGAGTAGTTCTTCTTACTCTCTGTACTTTTCTTTACTTGTAGCTCATGTTATGTTATAATTGTTGTTCTATTGTTGTGGTGGTATATACTGTAGTGGTTTCTTTTCTTACTGCTGTATTTTGTTATTGCTAGTTATATTCATGCTGAATGTGGTTTATTTTACTGCTCTTCTGGTTACTTCCTCGTTGGACGACTAGGTCTTGGGATTAGTCGAGTCGGTCCGGTTCTCGTGTCTCGTAGGGACTCAGGAATCGGGTCGTTACAAGATGGTATCAGAGCAAGGTCGACCCGAGAAGTGAATCAACTGACTGGAAAATAACCAATTCACATGTCTATAGCTAGAGTAGCCACCACAACATATCTTTTGACAAAAGCTCTTAGACGTTTTCGTTAGGTATCGTTCCGTATTGACATGTTTCGTTTTGTTTCGTGTCTCCATTGTAGGAGATGCCTCGTAGTGGAACTAGGAGAGTAGGCCGCGGGCGATGCTGAGGTCGGGGCCCGAGGGAGAGATGTGTCAAGCTTGGAGTACATATTACCCCTCCGCTTCTCCTGAGCATACCGTCTCCGGACCTCGTCCAACTGATTGGAGAGGTGGTTCGAGAAGAATTTCAGCTTCCACCCACATCGCCACCCCCTCATCCCCCTTCCGAGAGTATGACAGGGGTGTTGGTGGTGGAACGAGATTTCCGTCGTCACACTAGGCGTGTTAGGAGAACCCAAAGGAGACACGTGGCGTCCGCAGGAGAGCCGCCACGTTTTACAGGGCCATCAGTAGCCTTTGGGGGCCCTCGACAGGGGCCAGTCGCCAGCATCGGATCCCCGCCTAGCCGACAGCAGGGACCCACTGAGGGCGGGAGTCGGGTTCCTCTCTGTTACCAGTGTGGCCAACCGGGCCACATCAGGAAGGACTGCCCGTCTAGGGCAGGAGGTCAGCAGTTACTTCCCGTGCAGAGCACTGGAGGGCACGCAGGAGGCCGCGGTCCCCAGGCGCGAGGAGGAGGACAGTAGTCGCGAGGAGGGTACCGGCCAGCACCTACCCGTCCGACGCAGAGTGTGGCTGCTTCGTCCGCACCTAAAGCTGAGGGGCGTATCAACGCCCTGACACACAGGGATGCCAGAGCTTCGGGATCGGTGATAGCAGGTATGGTTTCAGTTTTCGGTAGACTCGTTTACACACTTTTCGATTCCGACGCTACGCACTCGTTTGTCGCAGCTAGTTTCGCAGTTAATTTGGGCCAGGATTATACACTGTTAGAGAATCCGTTCGTAATTAGAGGTCCTAGTGGTCAGCTGTTTGTAGTTGAGGAGGTGTACACGGATTGCGAGGTCAGCGTCGGGGGACATAGCCTGCCAGCTGACCTGATTATAATACAGATGGAGGACTTTGGCGTGATTCTGGGGATGGATTGGCTGTCCACTTACCACGCCTTGGTGGACTATTTTGAGAGGAAGATGGTCTTCTCCATGCCGGAGTTGCCTTCTTTCGAGTTTCACGGACAGCTAGTGGGTGGAGGTTTCAGGTGCATTTTGGCACTTCGGGCGACGAGACTTTTGAGCCAGGGGTGTGAGGGCTTCCTAGCTTGTGTGGTGGCAGAGCCCAGCCTTGTGGCAGACTTCCAGAGCATCCCGGTGGTCAGAGAGTACCCTATCGTGTTTCCAGACGAGTTACCAGGACTGCCGCCCGAGCGTGAGATCGAGTTTGAGATCTCACTAGTACTAAGGACCAGCCCCATCTCCACCGCGCCATACAGGATGGCACCACTTGAGCTACGAGAGCTCAAGTCTCAGTTGCAGGACCTTTTGGAGAAGGGTTTCGTGAGGCCCAGTGCGTCTCCCTGGGGAGCTCCGGTACTGTTTGTGAAGAAGAAGGATGGTACCCTACGCCTTTGTGTGGACTACCGACAGCTGAATAGGGTCACCATCAAGAACAGGTATCCGCTGCCGAGGATCGACGACTTGTTTGACCAGTTGCGGGGTGCCACGGTGTTCTCCAAGATCGACTTGAGGTCGGGATACCACCAGTTGAGGATCAGGGAGACAGACGTCTCCAAGACAGCTTTCCGCACCCGGTACGGACACTACGAGTTTTTGGCCATGCCGTTTGGGCTGACCAATGCCCCCACTGCTTTCATGGACCTGATGAACTGGGCGTTTAGACCGTACTTGGACCAGTTCGTGGTGGTTTTCATTGATGATGTACTCGTTTATTCTCGAGATCTGACGCATCATGGACAGCACTTGCGGATGGTTCTGGACACTCTGAGACGACGTAGGCTGTACGCTAAATACAGCAAGTGAGAGTTCTGGTTGAGGGAGGTGACCTTCTTAGGTCATGTGATCTCTGGGGACGGCTTGGCGGTGGACCCAGCCAAGGTCGAGGCAGTGCTCAGGTGGGAGAGACCGCATTCAGTCACTGAGATTCGCAGTTTCCTGGGACTGGCAGGCTACTACAGACGATTCATCAGAGGTTTTTCACAGATTGCGTGTCCTATGACACAGTTGACCCGGAAGGACGTGCCCTTCACTTGGACAGACGCCTGTGAGGCGTGTTTTCCGGAGCCGAAGGAGAGGTTGACCTCGGCTCCCGTGCTCACCATCCTTGACAGTAGTGGCGGGTTTGTTGTGTACACGGACGCCTCCTTGCAGGGGTTAGGAGGTGTGCTCATGCAGAAGGGTCACGTTGTCGCTTACGCTTCACGGCAACTGAAGCCCCATGAGCATACCTGCCCTACCCACGACCTAGAGTTGGCAGCTGTTGTCTTCGCGCTGAAGACCTGGAGGCACTACTTGTACGGTGAGACCTTCGAGATTTTCACAGATCACAAGACCTCAGATACCTTTTTGATCAGAAGGAGCTCAACATGAGACAGAGACGTTGGTTGGAGCTCCTGAAGGACTACGACTGCATCATCTCCTACCACCCGGGAAAGGCCAATGTGGTGGCCGACGCCTTGAGCTGGAAGGCGCCCGCACACTTGGCCAGTTTACAGTTACAGGGTTGAAGCCTTTTGGAGGAGGTGGGCAGCTGGCGGCCCCTAGAGTTACGGGGGCACTGTGTGGCAGTGACTGTGACACGACAGACTAGGCCAGAGCTGATAGACCGCATCATCACAGGACAGATGTTCGATCCGTACTTGCAGTCCTTGCGCGACAGAGTACTGTCAGGAGACCCAGGGGACTTCTCTTTTACAGACCAGGTGCTGCGCCTGAGAGGACGGTTGTGCATTCCCAGGGACGAGGAGCTGTTGAGAGAGCTCCTGACTGAGGCACACGGTTCCAGATTCACCATACATCCCGGAAATACGAAGATGTACCACGACTTGAGACGCGAGTTTCGGTGGAGGGGGATGAAGCGGGATGTGGATGAATTTGTGCAGCAGTGCTTAGTGTGCCAACAGGTGAAAGCCGAGCATTAGAGGCCTGCAGGGCCGCTACAGCCGCTTTCAGTGCCAGAGTGGAAGTGGGAGAGCATCACCATGGACTTGGTGGTGGGCTTACCTGTTACCCAGCGTGGACACGACGTAGTCTGGGTAATTGTGGATAGACTGACGAAGACGGCACGATTCTTGCCGATCTGAGTCACTTTGGGACCAGCACAGTTGGCAGAGAGGTATATCCGCAACGTGGTACGACTACACGGAGTTCCGCGGGAGATCGTATCCGACCGGGATACCCGCTTTACGTCCCAGTTTTGGGCTGAGTTTCAGCAGGCTTTGGGGATGCGGTTGAGGTTTAGTACGGCTTACCACCCCCAGACGGACGGACAGTCTGAACGCACGATATAGACACTTAAGGACCTTTTGCGTGCCTGTGTACTAGACTGGAGGGGCTCTTGGGAGGAGCACCTCCCCTGGCGGAGTTTGCATACAACAACAGCTATCACTCGAGCATCGGCATGGCTCCCTACGAGGCTCTGTACGAACGGAGGTGTACGGCACCCATGAGTTGGGTTGAGGTGGGGGCCAAGCGGGAGGTTGGCCCCAGGTTGATCCGGCAGAGTCAGGAGGTAGTCGAGCAAATCCATAGGCAACTCCACACTGTCAAGAGCAGACAGAAGAGCTACGTGGATTGAAGACGCAGAGAGGCGCAGTTTGAGGTTGGGGACCACGTCTTCCTTCGCGTTTCTCCTATGAAGGGCCTGCAGTGGTTTGGGGTGAGAGGGAAGCTCGCGCCGAGGTTCGTGGGGCCTTTTGAGGTCCTGGAACGGGTTGGACCCGTTGCTTACAGACTTGCCCTCCCTCCACAGCTTTCTGGGGTGCACGACGTGTTCCACGTGTCCAACCTCAGGAAGTACATAGCCGATCCCAGTCACGTACTGAGTCACGAGAGCGTTGAGGTGGGCGATGACTTGACCTACCCCGAGCGGCCAGTGCGGATTCTGGACCGAGCCATCCGCAGTTTGAGACGAAAGTAAGTACCCCTGGTAAAGGTTTTGTGGAGGAGCCAGCGGTACGAGGAGGCTACCTGGGAGCCTGAGGCGGCAATGCGGGAGCGGTACCCGGAACTCTTCGCGGGTACGTCTTTTCAGACCGGTTTCGGTCCTCTTTGAGTTTGTTATGTTTATTATGACGTTTTTCCCGCACCCTAGTTAGCGCAAGTTTCGGGGACGAAACTTCCTTTGAGTTTGTTATATTATTACGAACGCGGCTTCAAGACATCTTTTAAGACGTCTGGGAGGTAGCCCAGACGTCGGACCAGACGTCTGGAACCCCTTCTAGACGTCTGGGATTCGGTTTCTGCGGCAGGCGCGGTTGCGTCTGCGCGCCTGCGTGCGCAGACCTGCGGTCGCCTCTTTTCCCCTCTCTCCTCCACAGGCGCAGGCTGCGCTCTCTCTCTCTCCCCGCGTGGCTTTAAAAGGCCTCGCCCTCTCCCTCACTCTCATCTCCTCCGCTCCCTTCCCTTCTTTCTTCCAGCCGGTGCGAGAGTGCGAGCGTGAGCGAGCGGCGGCAGTGGCAGCCGCGACGAGTTGCGGGAGGAGACGCTCGGCCGTGAGGGATCGAGCTTGCCGGGGCTGCTAGAGCCGGCCGGCGGCGGAGCAGTGGGTGCGGAGTGACGCGGGAGGTCTGCTGCAGCTCGAGCAGCAGGCGGACGAGGCGCGGCGCGGCTGTGCGTCGCGGGCAGAGGGTGAGTCGCGCTCTGATTCTGGAAGTTTTTCCAGAATCATACATCTGGGCTTCCAACCAGACGACGGGGAAGATGTCTGGAGGACTGTCCAGATGTCTGGCAAGTGAGTTGTTTTCCTCTTTCTTCCTTTTCTTCGACCTGTCGTACTGAGAGCGAGGAGTGGGTACGTGCAGGCTCTGGGATTCGCCATCCAACGCGAATCAGACGTCTGGCCGCAGTGCCAGACGACGAGATCGACTTCCAGACGTTCGGGGTGACCATCAGACGTCTGGGAACTAGGCCAGACGCCCCCGCAGGCTTCTGGACGTCTGAGAGACTACGCAGGACAAAGGTACCATCTGACCCTCATTTTAAGACGTCTGGAAGAGGTTCCAGACGTCTGATTTTGCACTGTTTCATCGTTTTCGACCCGTTTAGGGCCCGTTCGGAGTCCATTTTCTGCGTTTCGAGTTGCGTCCTTTCCGGAATAAAATCCTCTACCCGTCTACAGTAATTATATACTATTTTGAGAAACTCCTTGTGTTTGATCCTTGTGATAGGACCCCGTTCCATTGCAGTCTCGGGGGTTGCGGAGGCACGCAGGATTCCCGACCACGCCCCCAGTACTCCTGTTGTAGCTGGTAGAGTGGCTTTTAAGTTATTAGCATAATTTGTTAAATTATGGAGCCATTAATAGAACCTAGGGTATTGCATGAATCCTAGGAATGAGAATTAGATTGAATGATAGATCCTAGGGTAATGCATGAATCCTAGGGCGGGAAAACTAGATTGTATGATAGATCCTAGGGTACGGCATGAATCCTAGGACGGGAAAACTAGTGGAATATATGAATATTGCAGTCTTGGAAAAGTGGAAAGGAACTAATAGCTGCCAGTAAAGTGATTTAACATCTGCCTGTTACGAATAAATAAACATGATTGAGAACATGGGTTGCATGAACGGTGAAACCTAAATGTGCTGAGATAGAAGAACTGGAACCCTACAGGGAATAAGGAGTAGAACTCCTGGAAAGAGAATGAAATGGAACTGAGAAAGAAAGATGTGGAGGTGTGTTGTCTCCTGTGTACGTAGTGCAGGGGGAAGCACCTGTTACCTGTTTAGTGCAGAGCGGAGTCAGCCACCCCAGGGACCCGGGGTTAGGTATGGCCACTTTGTACCGACTTTTGGCCCTCGTGTACACAGTACCGAGAATAGCTACTAGTGTAGGGCGAGTACTAGCTACCCCACGGGTCCCGGGGTTCTGCTAGCTCACCCACACCGACTTGTTAGGCCTACTGGGCAAACCAGGGTAGTCAGGCGAGGGTGCGCGGACTGTGGAGGGGTAAGGCCCCTGTTTGGTTACTGTGGAGGGGTTGGACCCCTGTTACTGAGAGGGCTCTGCCCTATACTGGTTCCGTGCTGTGCTTTGGGCGCACCCGTTAACGGAAATGACTGACCGCGTGCCATTGTGGGTTAGCTACCCGTGCGTTTATCGCGTGTGCCGTAGTCACCGTTATGTCTGTCAGTGACCTTGGGGTGGTTGACTGAGAGTAGGACCACCACGGGGGACTTTCCCGACCAGGAGAGCACCACGTGTTACTTCTACCCTTCAGAAAAGACTGCAATCAAGATCGTTCCCACGAGGAACATCTGAGATCAAGTGAAGGATCTGAGAAATAAATAAATCGTGAGATAATAGAAAGACGTAAATAAAGAAAGTAACAGAACATAACAGCTATTGTACACTCTACTATTTTTTTAGTTTTAGTTGCCACTCTACTCAGCGTTTCGCTGACGTGTTACACTCGTTACTTTTCAGGACCAGGTGTTGAGCAGCCAGGGTCAGCGGCTGCAGAGGACGCTGGACCGAGTAGGGTCCAGTAGGGTTACCACTGTTCTTTTGTGCCTCTTTTTGTTCCACTGTAGTGAGTAGTTCTTGTTACCCCTGTACTTTTCTTTACTTGTAGTTCATGTCATGATATAAATGTTATTCTACTGTTGTGGTGGTATATACTGTAGTGGTTTCTTTTCTTACTGCTGTATTTTGTTACTGCTAGTTATATTCATGCTGAATGTGGTTTATTTTACTGCTCTTGTGGTTACTTCCTCGTTGGACGACTAGGTCTTGGGATTAGTCGAGTCGGTCCGGTTCTCGTGTCTCGTAGGGACTCGGGAATCGGGTCGTTACACGGCCACTAGAGGAGAACTATCTTAATGATTATCCACAAAAGCTACATTGGAGTCAAAAGAAATGGAAGATGGTACCACTTGAGGACCTTGACCCCGCTGACAGTATTTTTCTTATCCCTGATAAATTGGGTCAAGGTCATATTGTTCATGCCACTTCCCCTATTAATCATGTGGTGGAACCCCATTTTACCCTTAGTGAGCCTAATCCCGACCCTCCACTTAGGGGACCAACACCTACCATCCATCATTCTGAGGATTTACGTGTGCCCAATGAAGGTGACACTAAGGGAATGGAGAATGAATTAGATCAATTTTGGTCTCAAGGATACAAAGAGTTTATTTTAGAGGAGATTGATAACCCAATGGAGGAACCCGGAATTACAGTTTTGGTGTGAATCTCGAGGGGATTATGTGTTATTTGAGGACTTACCTCTCGAGGATATTAATGATTCGGTGAAATTCGGATTCCTTCCTACTTTTGATTTTGAAAAGCATCCTTTGAAAAATTAAGAAGATATGAAGTTGATGTTGGAGGAGGATGAACACAATAGTGAGAAGCTTAGGAGAGACTCTCAGGGACAATACATATCAATTGAGGATTTATGCCCTGAGGAGAACAAAGAATTGAGCGATATAGGCTTACTCCATAACATTAAGACTGATCTTCCTTCAGAAGTAATTGAGGATATTGAAGCAACGCCCTCACTTACTAGTGAATCACATATACACCCCGACAAAAACTTAAGTGAATCAAAATAATCTGGGAATGAAATTAGTGATAATGATTCAATTGCTTTGACCCTGCCATTAAATAAATGTGATTTGCAGTTCACCATTGATTCACATTCTGGAAGGTGAAAATACGACTCCCATTCTTGAGCAAATCATTAATGATAGGTAGGGTGACTTAAATTTTTCTATAAAAATAATTAGGGAGAATAATACAAAATCTGAATTGTTGTTGGAGCTGGTCTAGACACTGACTAAGCCCTCCTTGGACTTAATCATTATTGCCCAACATCAAAAACAGCCCTTACACTCCCATACCGATCCTTAGCTCAGGTTTCCACTCACATACATTCTTTCTGGGGAGCATATCAGGCTAGTGCATCCTCAAATGGAATGGCGAGTTTGGATTGATGCTTGTACTTTTACTCTCGCCATTAAAGGGTCAACGTACTTATGATTATATCTTTTAAAACCCTTCCCGCTTTAGAAGAGCCTTGTTATCTTCTACTCATGTTTCAAGAGGTCCTTTCTTTTATTACTCTTTTTCCTAGACCTCTCCAGGTAGCTTACGAGATTGTTTGCTATCATGTCTTCTGGAGAGCATTTGGGATAACATTGCATCATCAGTCGCCCGATCAGCAGAGGGCGGCCGAGATCGCGTCACGCGATGCGCCCACAAATCGCGAGTGCCCACGCACGGGAGCATGCTGGGCAACGACGCCCGCGCACACGCGTGCCCGAGGCGCGATCCGAGCGCATCCAAGAGGAGATCTCAGCCGTCCGATCTTTGATCAGAGGGCTCTCAAGCAGCGGCCACGGATCGAGCGCGAAGAACGACGCAGGCGGTTGATCGGCGGGCTGGAGGGCTTCACCGACGCTTTTGGAATGGTTTTAGCGACGTCCCGGACGTCGCTAAAGCCCCTTCTTCTTTTAGGAAGCCCTTAACCCTATTTAAACCCCCTCCAACCACTGATTCAAGGCATTCACTTCCCTTGCAACTACTCTACCCCTCTCTTAGCTAGCTTTAGGCCCTCTTGTAATCGTCGGAGACGACGAGCTGCCGACGGAGCCTCCTCCACCGCCGTGGCTACCTCGCCGCTCTCCCCCCCTCTCTCTCTTCCTTTCTTTTAAGCTTTCCTTTACTTTTGTTTGAGCACGTATTTAATGTTGTAAGTTATGAACTAAAGCTGCATGATTAATGAAGTACTTTCCGTTCAGTTGTTTATTTTAATTCTTGTTTAAGTTGCATGATCAAGCAAGAAACAACTCTAACCTAATCTCTCTCTCTCTCTCTCTATCTCTCTCTTGCTTTTCAAACCGCACCTTTCGCAAGCAAAACTCCACGCCTTCTGTGACAACAAGTGATAAGCAAAATCCGGTTTTCACGCCTCCCTGAGGCCGACACTTGGACTCACCTCCGTTTCTTTACTTTAAAATCGACGTTGCAAGTGCGACTATAACGACACTTCTTAACACACACGCACAAGCGCACGTTAGTTTTTGGCGCCGTTGCCGGGGAGGCAACGGATTTGTTTTGTCACCTCCATTCCACATCCATTCTCACATTGTCTAATGCCCTACTTTCCTTTTACTTGATGGTTGCAGGAATTCGACGCGTGGACGGCGAAGCGACGCATCCCACGACGATAGCAAGGGAGCAGGCACAACGAGGACCAATGGTGAGTAATTCTTCACTCATGATTGTTTACTTGCGTGAAAAAAAATAAAAAAATTGTAAAATTTAAAAAAAATTGGCGTAGTGTATGATTGCTTGACCAACATCCGTAACACATCACCCCACAAAAAATGTACACTCTAATATTCTGAATAAATTCTTGGAGTGTTCTTTTCTCTTTTTTGAGTGGTGTTTGCGAAGCCACCGTGAGTTGACCTGGGCCGCACCACTCAACCCTAAAATTGACTCATCTAATAGAAGCTGCATGATCATTATGATAAGTACATTAGGGTTTTAGAGCCTCTACAGAATAAAAGGAAATCTACTTTCACCGAATTGTGTGCAGAACTTGACGTGTCCACTGAAACTTGTTTGAAAACATTAAGACACATCAACCCTAAAAAGTACTAAAGTAAGGAGGAAACACTAAAAGACACCACATCTTAAAAATCCTTGCTTGAAAATCATATTTTGATAGAAGCACACACTTTGAAAGTGGAAAATTAAGAGGCACCACCCCAATCAATGCCTCATCACATAACCCTAGCACAAGCACTATCCTAGCCCTTTAAAACTGAGTAGACGTGCCCTAGGCAGGACTGAGTTAAGTCTCGAAAGGCGAGGTTTTGTTCGCTGGGCACTTGGCTTTCATTCCCTTGGTAGAATCTGGTGACTAGGCTGCGGAGCAGTGTCAAACGACCGTGGTTGTGGGGTCTATGGAACCGGAGGCGCAAGCCAAAGGAAGAACCTTCCCTGCAATCCCCTCGTAATCAACCTTGCTAGATTAGCCTTGGGGGACTTAATCACCCTTTGTGAGATTTCTAGGTCTCCTAAGGAATACACCATAAGGACTAGGCTTGTGTGCTTGATTGAAACACATTTCTCGCATCTGTCGCCCTCTGCATCCCCTCCTGTTCTTCTCTAGTGTATGCACGGGAGACGCTCACTGCATCTCGAGTTGTGTGTTTTGGGGTAGGAATCTAGGCGACGAAATTCTGTTAGAAACATGGCTGAACCTAGGGTAGATGAGGATGAGGATCAACCCCCACCAGACGCAATGGCCATCATCTAAGCCCAAATTAATGCAAACCGCCGGCTTCAGCAACAACAAATCCACACCATCATGCAAGCCATACAACGGTTACAGAACCTACAAGAACAACCACCACCACCACCTTTCCAAGGCGTACAAGGGCAACCAGCACTTGATATACCACCATTTCAGGATCAGTCGAGGCCCCTCCACGATTTTTATAATCCCTCCGCTATTAGAGTCGAGCCACACCTTAGGATCCCCGAAGGGGGAGATGATTTTGAGCTGAAACCGAATGTCTTAAGTCTGATCCGGAGCCACTTTCATGGAAGCTCAAATGACGACCCCTTTCAGCACCTAGAGGATCTTGACTACATAGCACGAACTGTGAAACCTAGGAACATTAGCCTTGACATTGTTTTAATCAAGATGTTTCCCTTCTCATCAAGAGACAAGGCTTCTCATTGGCTTAGAACCCTAAGTAGCCCATCACCTCCTGGGAAGAACTGAGGCATGTATTTTTAAAGAAATTCTTCCCCATAGGAAAGACCAATGCCCTCAGAAGAGCTATTACTACCTTTACACTCCAGGGTGGGGAACAATTTCATGAGATGTGGGAAAGATTTAATGAACTCTTGAGGAAATGCCTACACCACGAAGTACCAAGGTGGCAATTGACCCAGATTTTCTACCATGGTCTGGACAACAACCTACGGAACTTCGTCGATGCCTCATGCGGGGGGGACTTCCTGAACAAAGACGAGGAGAGCGCGTTTGAGCTCTTTGAGTCTATGAGCGAGAATTTGCTCAACAATGCCTCCATGACCCAGTTCAACAGGTCCAGTCAACCCCGTGGTGGGATTTATGAGGTACAAGCAAATTCTGGAATGGTTGACATGGACATCATTGCCAAGAAATTGGATCGAGTGGAATTGGTGGACAAAAAGATTGATGAGCTACTGAACCAGACCAAGAACCCCTTACAGACTTTCTCCCTAGCAAAGGGGGCGCATAATGTTGACCTAGTCCAGCCCTTTACCCAACTGAACCTAGAACAACCCCTAACCACGTTCCAGGGAGGGATCTTTGCTCCCTCAACCCTTGATTACTCCCTTCCCTCTTCATCAACATCAGTTATCCTCGAGGATGTGCAAGCTGTCCAAGGTTATGTGAAACCTGACCCTTTCTCCAACACTTACTACACTGGCTGGTGTAACCACCCCAACTTTGGTTGGACAAACCAGAAACCACCGCAATTCCAAAACCAGCCCAGGCCAAACCAGCCACCACACATGCCCCCTACCAGCAAGGACCACCAGTTAGACCCCAATACAATCAGAATAGGGCGGCCCCTCCCCCACAAAACCAAATGGACACCCTAATAAAGATGATGGCTGACATGAACCAGAAACATCAGGAGGAAATGGCCTTGGTAAAGGGACAATTAAGCCAACTCTGGGACTGTAAACAACGAGGATCCCTGCCTTCCCAGCCACAACCGAACCCGTGAAACATAATTAACAGAGGCCCCAATTTGCAAGGGTTCCAAGGTAGCCCCGGGCAGGCTCACATGGTCCAGCCAGCCCCGTAAACTCCCCCTGGGTTTGGTGCTTCTTCATCCTCGTCTTCTCAAGGATCAACCCATGGCCCCAATGCCTCTGCAAATGCGGTGACCTTGAGAAGCGGCACCAAAACCCAGGATCCAAAATGACCGACTCTCCCCGAGACTTCACCTGCTGAAATACCTGACTCAGAAGAGGCACCAACCAAGGACCCAGAAATAGAACCAATCCACATTCAGACACCCTACCCTGAGGCCTTGGAAACAATCAAGAAAAAGAAGAATGTTGTGGAAATTGAGGAGCTGTTGGAAATCTTTAAGCAAGTACAGATTAATATTCCGCTCCTTGAAGCCGTTAAACACATCCCTACTTACGCCAAGTTTTTAAAGGATGCCTGTACACTCAAGCGTAAGTCGAGACCTCAAGCACCTAGGAAGGTTGTGCTCTCTGAACAAGCAAGTTCTGTAATATCAAGCAACCTTCCGCTCAAGCAAACTGACCCAGGAGCGCCGACATGACATTTGATAGAGCGCTCCTGGACTTAGGTGCTTCTATCAATCTGATTCCAACGACCTTATACCACCAATTTGGTTTTGGAGAGTTGACACCAACCCTTGTCACCATCCAGCTGGTTGATAAATCAGTGAAAACCCCGAAGGGGGTTGTCGAGGACGTGATTGTGCAGGTCAAGGACTTCTATTTCCCGGTCGACTTTTTGGTGTTCGACATGGAAGTCCCTGAAAAATTACAGAACGCACCTATAATCTTAGGCAGACCTTTCTTAGCTACGGCTAAGGCAAACATTGATTGCGACACGGGATGTATGGAAATCACCTTCGGGGACAGGAAAATGCAATTAGATGTCTTCCGGGCGATAAAGTCTTTTGATTGCGATTGCGTTGAGGAACATGATCCCGTGGAAACTCTGATCGAGGAATGCCTCACCCTCAGTTCTGTATTAGACCACCAAACCTGTAATGACTGTTCTGACCCGTCACCATCATTACCCATGGACCTCTGTAAGGCTGAGTACCATCACACAGCACCATCTGAGGAGATCGATGTTGATCAACTCCTGCCCTTTCCCTTTCCATCAACTGTGGTTCCACCCGCACCTGAACTTAAGCCATTGCCCGAGAATCTCAAGTATGTCTTCTTGGGACCTGACCGGACCTTCCCAGTGATTATTAATTCTCATCTAACCAAGGATCAGGAACTCAGGTTGATTGCGACCCTTTCAGAACATCGGGCTGCCATTGGTTGGACCATTTCAGACTTAAGAGGAATTAGCCCCACCTATTGCACCCATAAGATTTACCTGGAAGATGGGGCACGACCCTCCCGCCAAATGTAGAGACGTTTAAACCCAAACATGCGGGAGGTCGTTAAGAAAGAAATTATCAAGTGGCTTGACGCCGACATCATCTATCCTATCTCCGATAGCCCCTGGGTGAGCCTCACTCAAGTGGTTCCCAAGAAAGCTGGGCTCACCGTTGTCACCAATGATCATCGCGAATCCATCCCCACCCACACCACCACCGCGTGGCGGGTGTGTATTGATTATAGGAAGCTCAATGAAGCCACTAAGAAGGATCATTTCCCCTTGCCATTCATTGACCAAATCCTTGAAAGATTGGCAGGGCAGAAATATTTTTGCTTCCTAGATGGATATTCAGGATATAACCAAGTCGCAATTGCTTCGGAGGATCAAGAAAAGACCACATTCACTTACCCGTATGGCATGTTTGCATTCTGTCGAATGCCGTTTGGGTTATGCAACGCACTTGCGACCTTCCAGCGTTGAATGCTAGCCATTTTTTCAGAAATGGTGGGTGAATACTTGTAGGTCTTTATGGATGATTTCTCTGTATTTGGGAATTCATTCGACCATTGTCTGAGCAACTTGGAGAAAATCCTGAAACGATGTATCGAGGTTAATCTGGTGTTAAGTTGGGAAAAGAGCCATTTTATGGTTCAAGAAGGAATTGTCCTCAGTCACATCGTATCGCATAAGGGCATCGAGGTAGATCGGGTTAAGGTTGATTTAATTTCCAAACTTCCTCCACCTAGCTCGGTCCGACAGATTCGATCATTCCTTGGACATGTTGGCTTCTACCGAAGGTTCATTAAAGACTTTTCCAAGCTTTCCAAACCCTTGACCGACCTTCTAGCCAACGACGCCCTATTCCACATGTCTTCTGATTGCATCCAGGCTTATCACACCCTCCGGGGCTTAGTCTCCACCGCACCTGTACTTCAACCCCCAGACTGGTCCCAGGACTTTGAGATTATGTGTGATGCATCAGATTTTGCCATAGGCGCTGTCCGGGGACAAAGGCAAGATAAGAAGCCCGTGGTGATCTACTACGCGAGCAAGACGTTGGACGAGGCCCAACGAAATTATACGGTCACAGAGAAAGAGTTGCTCGCTGTAGTCTTTGGACTTGAAAAGTTCCGATCGTACCTACTGGGATCCCACGTGACAATCTACACTGACCATTCAGCCATCCGGCACCTGTTGGCCAAGAAGGACACAAAGCCCAGGCTCATCGGATGGATCCTACTTTTGTAGGAATTTGACCTGGAGATCCGAGACAAGGCCGGATCAAAGAATGTGGTGGCTGACCACTTGTCTAGACTTCATCCAGACCACATTGGACCCTCCCTACCTTTATCTGACGCCTTCCCTGATGAACACATCCTGACTGTGCAAGACAAGAGAATGCCATGGTATGCTGACTATGTCAACTACCTAGTTGTAGGACAAACTCCGCACAGCTAGTCCAGATAGCAACAGGACAGGTTCTTGGCTGAGGCCAAGCACTATTTCTGGGATGATCCCATGCTGTTTCGCCTCTGTGCTGACCATATCATCAGGAGGTGTATCCCCGAAGACGAAGTTCAGAGTGTGCTTTCCTTCTGTCATGACCAGGCTTGTGGTGGCCACTTCTCTGGAAAGAAAACGGCTGCAAAGGTTCTACCGTCTGGATTTTACTGGTCGTCCCTATTTAAGGATGCACACAACTTTGCCAAGACTTGCTCATGCTGCCAAACGCTGAGGACCATGACCAAGAAAGATATGATGCCCCTCCAGCTCATTTTGATTGTCGAAATCTTCGACGCTTTGGGTATCGATTTTATGGGCCCCTTTCCATCATCCAACGGCTTCGAGTACATCCTGGTCTCGGTAGACTATGTTTCCAAATGGATTGAAGCCGTTGCCACCTGCTGATGCGATCACAGGACTGTCATGGACTTTGTTAAGAAGAACATCTTTTCTCGGTTTGGAATACCCAAGGCCATGATCAGTGATGGTGGAAGCCATTTTATCCATTCGCAATTCCGTACCCTACTTAGAAAATACGGGGTGAACCACCGCATTGCTACCCCGTATCATCCGCAAACAAATGGGCAGACTGAGGTCTCAAATAAACAAATCAAGAACATTTTACTGAAGACTGTGAGACCTGACAGGAAAGACTGGTCCACACGACTTGATGATGCCCTATGGGCATACAGGACTGCTTTCAAGACCCCGATAGGCATGTCGCCTTATCGCCTGGTCTTTGGCAAAGCCTGCCATCTTCCTGTCGAATTGAAACACCGGGCTTACTGGGCTATCAAGCAATGTAACATGGATCCTTAGTTAGCCGGCGCACAGAGGACGCTCTAATTATCTGAGCTCGAAGAAATTTGTCGGGACGCTTTTAAAAATAGTCGACTATATAAGGAGAAAATGAAAGAAGTCCACGACCGACTCATTCATAGAAAAACCTTTGAGCCTAACCAGCAAGTTTGGCTGTTTGACGCCCGCCTAAAACTCTTCCTGGGGAAACTCAGGTCCAAATGGACAAGACCATTTCTGGTGGTTAAGCCCTACTCTAATGGAGTAGTTGAAATCACTGATCTTAATACTAGGCACACTTTTACAGTTAATGGTCAAAGATTGAAGCACTTCTTGGCCCAGGTTCCCCGAAAGGAAAGTGTCACCCTCGTTGAGGGATGACACAGAGCACCGCCCAGCTGGAGGCGTTAAACTCAGCGCTTCCTGGGAGGCAGCCCAGAAGATTCAGACTGATCCGGTATTTTATGTCACTCAGGTACTATCTTTTTGAACCCTTATGCATCCATGTACTTGCCAATGATGACATTGTCCAACTTAAGCATGGGAGGTGGTAAATTGCGTAATCCTGAGCTCATTTAATCAGTCTAAATAAATAAATATATAAAAATTGAATTTAGGAAGAAAATTTAGGCATTAGAAACTTGTTAATAGTGGGAAATAATACAAAAAAAGGAACTTAAACACTTAGACTTTTCAGGCCTTCAGGCTTAATTAGCCATGGTGTCCGTTAAAATATGCATTTAGCTTCGAATCCTTGCAACCTTAAGCTATTCTAATCCACCTACTAAATAAGGTGATAAGTATACGACTTATCAACTCACCCTCTAACTCAGAAAAACCTTGAGTCTAAGCATCTGCACACATTTTTGCACAGACTCACTCCTTAGAGATTTTGACAGAAATTGGGTAGCTAATGAACTCTCTAGGGTGGTATGGCTGGCAAGTTGTCCAAAACCCAGCCACGGACCATTTCTTCTTCATTGCCTCTAGGTACATTTGAGATCAGGGAAAGCCACCTACGAAAAAGAAAAAAAGAGAGAGAGAAGAAAAGAAAATAAACCACACTTCACTGCACGAGTATAGCTGGCAAGTGATCGTGAGTAACAGCCCATTGGTCGGTTGTCCAGAGCCCAGCTCAATAACTGCACAAAAAGAACCAAAACACTTAAGGAAGAAGCGGGGAAGTAGTACAAGCCGGGGAGATATACACCGGAAAAATCCTTGTGTTGATCCCAATTAAAATAAACGTAGGGAGAAAGCTACCAATCGAACAAATACACCTTCAGGAAAATATATTTCCTCTTCCGGTCACCTAGGGGTGTAGAAACCCGAAGTCTGTCTGAATTACCGTTAAGTGAGTATATCACAATCTTCACACTAAGATGCTTAGCACTAAGGGTTTTGACCGAGTTTTGGGTGGGTTGGGTAGCCGTAAAAAGTTACTAACCCACACTGAATTTCGAAAAAATTCTAAATATATATATATATATATATATATATACATACACACACACACACATACATATGTATAGTTATATACATTAAAGCAAGGATTCGGGCGACTCATATTTTGGCAGACACCCGGGCGCTGCCTAATCTTTGTAAATTAAGATCTTGGTATATTTCCTCCTATTGACAAGTGACGAAGTGTCTAAGCAATTACTTCTTAAATTCTGAAAGAAAATAAAGGATAGAATAAACCTTGCTAGGGACTAGCAAGGAGTAAGGATGGGGGTATGATAACACTACATACGGGGGTGATAACTCTGTTGAATAGGGCCCATCTTAAGAATAAAAGGCACAACATAAGTAGAATGGGAGCATGGCATGCATTATATACCAAGATTGCTTATAAAACTGTATTAATGGCGATTTGTGTAAGCACTTGTCAAAGCAGGCCTCAGATGAGCAATCGAACCGCATGGATGGATTTAGAACGACGAACGGAGTCCAACGGACTCAAGATCGGCCAAATCTGACATCCGGAGCTCCTACAATAAGCCCAAGAAGTTCTGACCGTTGATCTGGTGATCAACGGCCCTCATTGCACCACGTCACCCCCGCTCCACCACACGCTACCTCATCCATCAGCTGAGATCAAATCTCGACCGTCGATCTTCGATCGAACGGTCGAGAACCGCGTAGTCAACGCAACAAAGCGCGGCCATGGCGCAACAGTTAGCGCGCACGCTCGCATGCACGCGATGTGGGTTCGAGCCGCACAGTGCGAAGGATTGAAGATGGAGCGAGCTGCGAAATTGGCCGCCCGATCAGCAGCGGGTGGCCGAGATCGCGCCACGTGGCATGCCAACGTGCGAGCGCACGCTGGGCGACGACGCCCGCGCACACGCGCGCCTAAGGCGAGATCCGAGCGTAGGTCGGACAGCTCTCAAGCAGCGGCCGCGGATTGAGGGTGAAGAAGAACGGTGTGGGCGATTGATCGGTGGGCTGGAGGGCTTCACCGACACTTTTGGAATGGTTTTAGCGACGTCCCGGATGTTGCTAAAGCCCCTTCTTCTTTTAGGAAGCCTTCAACCCTATTTAAACCCCCTCCAACCACTCATTCAAGGCATTCACTTCCCTTGCAACTACTCTACCCCTCTCTTAGCTAGCTTTAGGCCCTCTTGTAATCACTGGAGACGACGAGCCACCGATGGATCCTCCTCCACCGCCGTGGCTGCCTCGCCGCTCTCCCCCCCCCCTCTCTCTCTTCCTTTCTTTTAAGCTTTCATTTACTTTTGTTTGAGCATGTATTTAATGTTGTAAGCTATGAACTAAAGCTGCATGATTAATGAAGTACTTTCCGTTCAATTGTTTATTTTAATTCTTGTTTAAGTTGCATGATCAAGCAAGAAACAACTCTAACCCTAATCTCTCCCTCTCTCTCTCTATCTCTCTCTCGCTTTTCAAACTGTACCTTTCGCAAGGAAAACTCTGCGCCTTCTGTGACAACAAGTGATAAGCAAAATCCAGTTTTCACGCCTCCCTGAGTCCGACACTCAGACTTACCTCTGTTTCTTTACTTTAAAGCCGGCGTTGCAAGTGCGACTATAACGACACTTCTTAACACACATGCACAAGCGCACGTCATATGCCTGTCTTATCCATTCCTTCCTGGTGCTAAGAGTAGACACTTCCACCAAATAAGCAACACAATGTCCTCTTAACCATCATCATCTTTAATAATGTCTTATAAATAAAAGTTGCATCATTTTGTGTTAGAAGAAAAAAAAAAGAAGAAAGAAAGAAATATTTATATTTAGAAAAATATGGAAAAAAAAGAGAGTTCAAGTTTATAGCTTTGTTTTCGTGTCTTTTTTCATCATCATTGTCCTTGAGGCAAAAAAACACCCATTGCAATCCACCAAATATGACCGATATTTACTTTTCAGTGTTTCTGACCGTCCGAATACTGACTGAGGACTTCTAACTTAGTTGTAAGGTTATTAGGACTTTAATTGAAGTGTGAACACCATGTGAAGCCACCAAACACTGAGTACATTTACAAATTCTGGTCAGATATGTGACCTTAGAAAAGAAAGAAGAAAAAGAAAAAGAAAAGAGAGCGTGACTGAGCGCAAAGGAACGCAAAGAGAGCATAGTTTTTAGCCTCTCACTGGGTTGACTCATTTGATAGTCTAGGGATTTAAAGTCTGCAGTACTAGACTGCAAGTAGCACTAGATGAGTGTGAGCCACCAAATATAAATCCATGTGACTCAGTATCTCCTACTTAAGCCAAAAAGCTGGGGTCAAACTATAGATCATTTCCTACTTTATTCCCTAGGGAAGTAGTTGCCTATCCCGATAGAATTTTATCAAGGGTAAAGCACGAGCTTGAGATATAAGTTGGCTTTTCATTTGGATCCATTACCTAGGCTACTATTACTTCACATTTGTTTGGATCTCTAAATTTTTGAAATAAGGAAAGAAGAAATCTTTTAGTCACTTCCATCATTTGTGCACTTTTGCTCAGAACTAGTGATGCGATCGATCACCGTTCGTATAAAAAAAATTGCCATTGTTGTAGTATATGTCACAAATACAAACCGTTATCGCGTCAATTTTATTTAATTACATAATTTTTACTGGTTTATTCCAGGTCATTCACTGGGAGACAGTTATCGATAGACATCACTCTCTAAGTCCAACATTATTCTTTAATTCTAAAAAAATAAATTTTATGTACAATCATAAATGAATGAATTAATGAATAATCGATGAATGAAATAATAGCTTAATTATGTACAAAAGAATTAACTAAAATGCTTGCAAACACTTAATTACAAATAAGCGTGATTGCAATTATTGCAGAAGGTTTTCTGATTACAGACCCATTGCACTATCTAATTCCATTTATCTTATTATTAGTAAGGTGATAGCCAACAGATTGCGGGAGGTTTTAAAGGACTTGATAATGCCTGTCCAGTCTGCTTTTCTTCATGGGAGATCACTACAAGAGTCTTTCATTATTACGCAGGAGATGGTAATGGGTTGGCACAGAAGAAAGACCAAGGCCTTTTTATGGAAAGTAGATTTTTCCAAGGCCTATGATTCAGTCTCCTGGTTGTATCTGTGGGAGATCCTTAAAAGGAGGAAGTTTCCACCTTTATTGATACCATGGGTGAAGAGATGCATTACGACAGCCTCTTTCTCTTCATTGATAAATGGGAAACCATGTCGCTCTTGGATTCAGCCCCAGTGTGGAGTTAGGCAAGGATGCCCACTTGCCCTTTTGGTTTTCAATTTTGCAGTGGATACTTTGGCAAGATACGCTTGCAAACCGGCAGTGGATGGTTTTATAAGGGGGTACTCAATGTCTAATAATAGGGCTTTAGCTCCTATACTCCAATATGCAGACGACACTGTTTTTTTTGTGGAAGGGGGGAAGAGGGAAGCGCAAGCGCTTCTACACATGGTAAAGATTTTTGGTCTCAGACTAAATGGAAATAAATCCTCCCTGGTCTGTTTTGGGATGAATGGAATGTTACAGAATGACATCTCTACCATTCTGGGTACACCTGTGGTTCCATTGCCTATTAAATATCTGGGTTTGCCTTTGAAACGTTCTAAAATGAAGAAAGCAGATTGGTCTTTCCTATATGAAAAGGTGGCTACGAAATTGGAGGGCTGGAGCAGTAGATACCTATCAAAAGGGGGGAGGTATATATTATTGAATTCTGTCATCACTTCGATTCCAGTATTCTTTTTCTCTGTTCTCAAAGCCCCGAAGTCAATCTAGAAAAAACTTGATGTGATGCGCAAAAGATTCTTCTGGAAAGGGGCCTCTCACCAAGGGGCTTTTCTTCAACCTTTGAGGTGGGACTCAATTTGCAAGCCAAAAAAGATTGGAGGCATGGGTGTTAAATCCCTTAAGAAATTTAATGAAGCTTTGCTGTTGAAGTGGGCTGTTCGGTTGCTGTAAGGGGAAAAAAAATATGGACAGAAATCATCCAGGACAGTTATGGGACTGCCAATGATGAGAAAAGTCGCCTAAACCCCCATAAACCATCTCCCTTTTGGTCTTCAGTGGTGCGTGCTTTGAGGGACAATTGGAATTTTTTCAAATCTGTATTAGGTGATGGGAAAAGCTTCAAATTATGGCTAGAGAATTGGGTACCTGGGGGGGTGTTTAAAGATAGGTTCCCCCTCGCTTATGCAGCGGCTTTGGATAAAAAAGGTGTGGTGTCTGATTATTGGGATGTGAAATCTGAGCAGTGGTCTTTTAATAATGTAGTGTGGAATACTCATGAAACAGGAACACGAGTAGAGAATGAACGTCTCATGCAAGAACTTGTTACCTTCAAACCCATGCCTCATGAATATGACACATACAAACGAGAGGGTAAATTTTCTACTGCGGCTGCTTATGACAAGCTGATAGTGTCTTCCAGGATGGCGGAATTTGACGAGATGGGGAAGAAGCTATGGAAGTTAAAAATACCATTGAAGATACAAATCTTTCTGTGGCTCTGCAGAAGGGATGGCCTAATTACTGGAGATCTGAGGCACAGGAGAATGGATACTCCCACTCAGTTTTGCCACCTATGTGGGATGCATAATGATTCTAGCATTCATATCTTTTCTTCATGTGTGATCACTGATTATGTTTGGAGGACAGTATGTAATGAGTCTCTCCCCACATGGGAGAATCTGTGGCGCTATCTAGTGGATGGGAATAAGTCATGTTTACATATGGTAGCTGTGTTATGGTATATTTGGAGGGCTAGAAATGAGTGTGTTTTTCAGGAGACCCCAGTGTATGTGGATAATATTGTAAATTTTTGTTGGGGTCTCATACAGCATTGGGATTCGATCATGTAATTGTTTCATTTTATTAATAAAAGCTCTCCTGGTTTGCTATCGGTGATTAGATAGCATTCCTTTCTTTCTCAAAAAAAAAAAATACAAACAAGCATCAAACACTATAATTAAATATTATATACTATCTATTTATAACTTATATTACTAATACTTATATATATATACACACAATAATAAGTAATATTGTATACTATACTAACTTAATTTAATCTATTAACATCTATAGTAATATATATAATATGTACAGCGATAGATATAAATGTTGCTAAACCTTGAAACAAGGTATATACATATCCTAAGGTAAAAATTAGGGTCTATAGTAACACTTATTCTATTTGCAGTGACGGATTAGTCTATCGGTAAAGTTATACTGTTAGTTATGTACATATATAGCTCAAACATTTGTTATGCTTCATATACGTATTATACATATTATTTTTTTACATGTTATATATACTTGTATGTACGCATTACACTTCTTTCTCTTTTACTTCTGTGTTTTAACTTAGTCGTTTCTTCTTCCTCTTTTGTTCTTCTACTTCTTTTCTACTTAGTTTCTCAGAGGTCTCCTTACACTTAGCCGCTCACTGAGGGTTTCAACACTTAGCCACAGAACAACCTTTTCTCTCTTAGTTAACCCTTTATTAGACCTCACTTAATACAAAAATTAGGTTTTCTAATTGGCACGCGGCCTTTTCGAGGGATACACAGCATCCTCTCGGGTGGGACCAGACCTCTACTAAGAGCCACCCTAATTCGTTAATTAGGCCTCTTAATCATAGTTTATGCTCAGTAATGGGCTTAATCAAGCCCTCGCACAGTGCATGGCTCCTAGCCACACACCGCACACAATCATCACATCACAACACAATGCTATATGCCATACATGCTCAATGGAAGGGGGGATAAGGTTTGGTTGCATCCAGTGCGTGTCAACTGAAGGGAAGAGGGAACAAAAACAATAAATAGCGCTCTATGCACTCTACAATGCAAGATGTGGTGCTATCTGCGCAGCTTCTCAGCGTTAGAATTCCAATGCGCTGTGTTCTGATTAGGTGATTTTGGCCCTTGATTTGATGGCCATAATTTATTATAAATTAAAATTAAATTATGGAAAATTAAAGTATTTACATAGTACTACATAATTGTACAATTAATTTATAAAATTAATTATATTTACTATATAAATAAATTAGGCAAAGTTTCCAGTTTATACATATTGTATTTTGGATTTTATTTCTTAATTACGTATAAATTAGTTAATGTATGGTCTAATTGACCTTATACATTATTAATATACATATTAAGTTATTTAATAAAGATTTTTATTGAATTTTACAACATTTATTTCGATTTTATTTTCAATTAAATAGCTTATTTTGGGCTATTTTATATATAAATTAGATATAACTAATATAATACATTATAAATATAGTTAAATTAGCTTAATTTACTTAAAATACATTAGTACAAATATACACTATAAGTTAGTTCAGTTATAATTTAAATTACTAATTTATTTTAATTTAATCTAATAACTTAGCTAGTAAATTAATAAATTAATTATTTATTCTATATATATAATTAAATTATGGTACAAGGTTCACTATGTACATTATATATACATAAATATGTATGTACAGTATTACTTATAAATGAGTTAATTTATTATGGTTTCTATAATTATGTAGGTTATAGTACATATAAGTTAATATAAATACTAGAAAATATATAAATAGGTTATATATAATTTAAGTTATGTTATAGCATACATACATAAGTTATATATACATATTATATACATATTATGCATTATGTATATAGATAGCTTAGTATATAACTTATATTTACAAGTATATACATAATATACAAGATGTTTTTTTGGTATTTTGAGGGTTTTTCTTCTTTTTATGGATTTTGTGAGTTTTATAGAGGTAGGAGGTGAGAAAGAAAGTGAGAGATGAGAAAAATGAAGGTGTTTTTGGGATTTTTATACTTGAGTTCTTTTATTAAGTTTTAAGGTAGACTGAATCGTCGACCGGTATGTTCTACCAAGTCGAGGGTTCAGAATACCATGAAACTTAGCATATACTTAAAAACATACCTGATCTTCACCAAGACAGGTTTATTTTATTTGTTTGGATCTTTTATAAAGTTTTTATTTATGTGCAAGTGAAGCACATTCTAGGCCTTTAGAGGATTTTCTAAGTGAACCTGAGACCTAGAATGAAACTCTAAGTGTCAGAAAGGCAGTGGATTGCCTCAAACATACTCAACAAATGATAAGGAAAGAATAAGAACAGTTAAGCATAAAATTCCACTCACATTTCAATTATTTTTAATTTTAGACAGTTAAGCAAAAATCTTTGGCTGACAATGAGTGAATAATGGACATAACAAGCAATCAAATGCATTTGAAAGCCTGTAACAATACAGGAATGCTTGTACACAGTCAACACAACCTTATATACATGTCAGCTATTACAAAATTTGAATCCTAGCACACTGTCCTAATCAATTCTATCAATTAGCCGACTGGAATGAAAATCCAGCAGACAGCAGCAGCAACCACCAATTGCATTAAACAGCAGTAGATAGTAACTATAGCAGCAGCTGCAGAATAGTTCTAGACGTCCTTCATGCTGAACAGACGACTTAACTAATCTCAGAACTTTATTGCAGTTTACAAAAAAATCAGAGAAAACAGTTTCTGCAGTAAGTCTGGAACCTCAATTCAGCTCTTATCTCTTGATACTGTCATCTGTATCTCAAATTAGACTTGAGAAAGTCTGAGCAGAGTTACAAAATGACTTGATCAAGAAATAAAAGGTGGATCTGAATTTAAATGTAGCTGCATCATGTAGCAATTTGATATATATAGCTGAGATTCAAAGTATACAGAAATCTCTAAAACAAATTCTGACAAGGACTGAAAAATAACAGAAAAATCATTCTCAGATGTTCAACTTTCAATCAAAATCCCTTGTCAATGTTTTCACTTCAAATCAAATCAGAAAATTAACTGAACTAACACTTTCTAATGCTATAGACAACATGTAGAAAGTGTTAGATTCAACCCAATAAATTCAGCTTGAATCCCCATTGTGCCAAAAACCTTAAGCGATACTGAAAATCCCTTAGGTGAAAACCAGATTCGCAAAAAACAAATCCATGAATAAAATCCTTGATAAAGCCTCTAATCAACATAGTTGGCTCTACAATGCATTCCAAACATGAAAACCTTGACTTATGACAATTCGGATTATGGCTCATTGATGAGAACCTCATCATAAACCCTAACTAGTACAATCTAACCTAGATATGTGAGAAAAAGCTCCTGCATGACCCAAAGAAAGGCTTAACTCAGAGAATTCTGAGTTTAAGAATAAAACAAATCATAAGGGGTAAAACTGCAATTTCACCAATGCAGTTTGCAAATAGGGTAATTAAGGGTCCAAACACAGGTCAAACAAGCTTAACAATGAGAGAAGTAGGTTGATCTAATCTGAAAAGGGTTATAACAACTGCCCTCCCCCTTCGTCGATGAGCCGGTTGTTCTGCCCTCCCCCTTCGTCGAGTAATTAGGTAGATAGCTTCCTCTCTCCTTCCCTTGTATTTTCCCCCTTTTAAACTGCCCTTTCGACCACCCAACCACCACTGTCCAGACCACCTTCTCCACCTCCGATCACCCCCTCCAGCGAGGCCATCTCACAACCACAAACACTCTCACACCTTGCCGACCAGCCCAGAAGCTCCCTCACACTCCACTCCATCGATCCCCCCTCTCCATTCATGTAACGACCCGGTTCCCGAGACCCTACGAGACACGAGAACCGGACCGACTCGACTAATCCCAAGACCTAGTCGTGCAACGAGGAAGTAACCAAAAGACAGTAAAATAAACTACATTCAGCATGAATATAACTAACAGTAAGAAAGTACAGCAGTAAGGAAAGAAACTACTACAGTAGGTACCACCACGACAGTAAAACAACATTTATCATATAACAAGAACTGCAGGTAAAGAAGGTACAGCGGAAACAAAAACTACTCACTAGAACAGAAACAAAAGAGGTACAAAAGACTGTGGTAACTCTACTGGACCCTACTCGGCCCAACGTCCTCTGCAGCCGCCGACCCTGGCTGCTCAACACCTGGTCCTGAAAAAGGTAACGAGTGTAACACGTCAGCAAAACGCTGAGTAGAGTGGCAAACTAACTAAAGGCAACAGTAGAGTGTACAGTAGCTGTTATGTTCTATTACTTCCTTTATTCACATCTTTCAATTTTTCTCACTATTTCATTTGTTTCTCAGATCCTTTACTTGATCTCGAATGTCCTCGTGGGAACGATCTTGATTGCAGTCTTTTCCAAAAGTAAAAGTAGCACGTGGTGCTCTCCTGGCCGGGAGAGTCCCCCGTGGTGATCCTACCCTCAGTCAACCACCCCAAGGTCACTGACAGACGTAACGGTGACTACGGCACGCGCGATAAACGCACAGGTAGCTAGCCCGCACTGGCACGCGGTCAGTCGTTTCCGTTAACGGGTGCACCCAAAGCACAGCACGGAACCAGGGCAGAGCCCTCTCAGTAACAGGGGTCCAACCCCTCCACAGTAACCAAACCGGGGCCTTGCCCCTCCACAGTCCGCGCACCCTCTCCTGACTACCATGGTTTGCCCTAGTGGGCCTAACAAGTCGGTGAAGGAGGCTAGCAGAACCCCGGGGCCCGTGGGGTAGCTAGTACTCTCCTAACACTACTAGCTCTCCTTGGTACTACGTACACGAGGGCCAACAAGTCGGTACAGAGTGGCTAGTCCTAACCCCCAGGTCCCTGGGGCGGCTAGCTCAGCTCTACACTAAACAGGGGGGACAGTCGCTCTCCTCGGTACTCCGTACTCAAGGGCCAGCTCACTTCCCCAATTCTATTCCATTCGCTTTCCAGGAGTTCTACTCCTACTTCCCCGTAGGGTTCCAGAACATCTTATGTCTTACTTTCCAGTTTCACGCTCTTACAAACCACGATCTCAATCATGTTTCTTTATTCATAACAGGCAGCTGTGAATTCAATTTACAGGCAGCTTTATATTCCTTCCCATTTTTCCAAGACTGCAGTATTATACATTCCACTAGTTTCTTCCATCCTAGGATTCATGCCATATCCTAGGATCTATCATACAATCTAGTTTTCCAGCCCTAGGATTCATGCAACACCTAGGAGCTATCATTTAATCTATTCTCATTCCTAGGATTCATGCAATGTCCTAGGTTCTAGTTATGGTTCCATACTTTAACAGATTTATTAATAACTTAAAGCCACTCTACCAGGTAAAACGGGAGTAATGGGGGCGTGATCGGGAATCCCGCGTGCCTCCGCGACTCTCAAGACTGCAACTGAACGAGGTCCTATCACAAGGATCAAACACAAGGAGTGTCTCAAAATAGTGTATAGCTACTGTAGACGGGTAGAGGAATTAATTCTGAAAAGAACGCAACTCGAATCGCGGAAAACGGAGCCCGAACGGGCCCTAAACGGGTCGAAAAAGACGATACTGTGCAAAATCAGACGTCTGGAACTTCTTCCAGACGTCTTAAACAGTGGATCAGAGAATTACCTGTTCAGTGTGGTTTCCCAGACGTCCAGAAGTCTGCGGGGACATCTGTCCTAGCTCCCAGACGTCCGATGGTCACCCCGGACGTCTGGAGATCACTCCCGCCGTCTGGTACAACTTCCAGACGTCTGATTCGCAAAGGATGGCGAATCAGCGAACCTGCGCACAGCCAACTCCCTCCCTTAGTACGGTCGGTCGACAGGAAGGAAGAAGAAAGCGGAAACACACCTTTCAGACGTCGGTATGAGCTACCAGACGTCGTCCTCGCCGTCTGCCTATCAACCCAGACGTCTGATTCTGGAAATTTTTTCCAGAATCAGGGCGCGACTCGGACTCTGCTCGCGACGCCGCCCACGTCGCACCTCGCGCTCCTGCTGCTCAGACTGCAGCAGGTCCCTCTCCGCGTCGTTCCGCGCCCCCTGCGCCCTCCGCCGGCCGGCCAAGCCGCTCCGACGAGCTCGCCCTCACGGCAGAGCTCCGCCCTCGCACGCCGCGCCTCCTCCGCTCTCACTGCGGCCGCCGTTGCAGCCCTCGCGCTCGCTCGCTCTCGTGCACAGGAAGGAGAAGAAGAAGGAGATGGTGGAGACGGGAGGGGAGGTGCGGCCCTTTTAAGGCCGCACGGAGAGGAGAGAGAGAAGGCGCAGCAGGCGTCTGCAGCCGCAGAAGAAAAAGAGGGAATAACGAATATGCGGTCTGCGCGCGCAGGCGCGTAGACGACTCGCGGGTGTGGACGATAACGGTTTTTCAGACGTCTGTAAACCATCCCAGACGTCTGGCAAGACGTCTGGATGTGATCCAAGACGTCTGGTAAGACGTCTGGAAGTGATCCAAGACGTCTGGTAAGACGTTTGGGCCACCTCCCAGACGTCTTAAAATACGTCCGGGGCACGCGTTCGTAACAATTCACTACCCAGCGCCACCCGAAGACCCCCTGAACAAACCCACCTTTCCGGCCACAGTCTGACCTAGGTCAGCCTCTCCACGCACTACCGCACCCCGTCGACCACCGCACAAGCTTTGCCTCACTTCGGCGAAGCTTCCTACGTATTTTGACTGGGCCGAGAGGCCGTAGCTGTGATTTCAGGTTCGCACCCCTCGCCGCCATTGTCGACGAGCTGCAACAGCTTCACCTGCAGCTGTAGGCACCCTCCAGCCCAGGTGCACGTCCCAGGTTGCTCGAGCAGGAGTCACAAAGACACCCAGGCCCACAGCTGGGGCGAAGGCCTCACGGGCTGCCTCAATTGGCAGCTGATCACTCGCCTGCGGATGCCAATTTGGGAGGTGGGACTTTAGTCCCACCTTGGAAGTGCGTGGCCAAGCGCCCGCACTTAAATTGAAAAAGTGCCTAAGGCTGATCGCCTTCGAACACAGGGGTCAGGTCCCTCTCCCGCACGCAGCGTGCCACGCGCTCGGTCACCCTCACCCGCGCTCACTCCCCGCGGGTCTGGGCAGGATCCGATTACCCAAACCGTGTACTCCTCGCCCACCACCGCACACCGGTGGGCCTAGTCTCGGGTGCGATACCCGTACCCGATTATCCGGCTCTGGGAGAGTAGTCCTAAGAGAGAAATCTGAGAAAGAGAGATGCGGGGAAGGGTAGGGTTAGGTTTTTCTCTGACCCTTGTGTGAGCGTGCAGGAAGAAAGGAAGAAGAAGGCAGAAAGGAAAAGAAGAAGAAGAGAAGCGGCCGAAGCCTTAGCCGCTCAGGGCAGCTAAAGAAGAAGAAGACAGGAAGGAAAAGAAGAAGGAAGGCACTGTAGTAGAGCCATAGATAAGTCGTTTGAGCACAGCATCAGACGTCGGAATCACCACAGCTGCAGAAGGCAGAGAAGAAAAGAAGAAGAAAGAAGAAGAAGATCACCACAGCTACCGGCCAAAGAAAGGAAGGAAAAGAAGAAGGAAAGAAGAAAAGGAAGGAAGAAGACATTGCCGCCAGAAAGAAAGAAAGAAAGAAAAGAAAAGAAGAACAGAAGAAGAAGAAAAGAAGAAAGCAAGAAAGAAGAAAGAACAAAGAAAGAAAGAAGAAGAGAAGAAGAGAAACGGCCAAGGAAGAAGAAGAAGAAGAAAAGAGAAAGAGAAGAAGAAGAAGCCAAGATCTCTCTCTCTCTCTATTATTTTTGTAACCTAATTGAGAACCTTTTACTTCTAGAATTCTAGTTGCTCCCTGAGTTCGACCTCGGGAAAACTTTGTATTTCGAGTAAAAATTTGTAGTAATCTGGTAGCTGTCTTGTTACATACTATAACGACTGTAACTTAAACTATAATAAACGTAAACAGAAGACCCGGCCAGTTACTATTTTTGGCACCGTTGCCGGGGAGCAATGGCTATTCTAGAAGTCATAAAATCTCTATTTGTAAGTTTCTAATAAACTCTTCTCTCTTTTGTGTGCAAGTATAGGAAAATCAAGAAGCAGTCACACAACAAACCACTCCAAGCACAGGTAATTTCTATCCTCTCACTATTAACCCCTAAATTCTAAAAAGGAAAAAAAAAAGAATAAACAATATAGGTATAACCTGTCTTTCATACCTAGTAATAGCTGCATGTTTTCAAAATACTATTCCTGCACACACTATTAAGGGTATTTAAGGGCAAACACCTTCTTGCCTGAGCCCTAATTACCCAACAAGGAATTAACTGGACCAAGTAGAGCCAATATAGGAATTAACACTAGGGTTTTAGAGACACATTCCTTAATCAAGAATTGAGAAATCCCAAAAGAAGTGTGCCTAAGCCATTGATTGAAAATACCTATTCAGAAAAACCCTAAGCAATTGGCTCTCTAAAAACACTTGAACCCAAAAAGACAAGACCCAATAAGCTCTCAAAAGAACAAACAGGTGAAGTTGACCTCTTGGGTCAACCAACCTTCAACTTAGGTCACTCTTTGCACTCAAAAAGCCTAAAGTTCAAGTAAAAATCTAAGCACCCTGATCTTAAACTAAAAGTGGTAGACTTAAGAGGTCAAGATCCCCATTCTGGTCTACTTGGAATCTCGGTGACAAGAGAGGTCGGGTGGGGGAAACCTTGTAACCTGTGGGGACGCTCTACCGTGTAGGGGTCTTCGCGGGACTCACCCTCTCTGGCTACCCAGGTAATTCTCAGGTGGTCGATTTTTTTGATCAAGGGGTCCATCTGCCTCGCACCTCTATAGCCACCCAACATTTTGGGTGTCTTGATTGGGTCCAGCACATGCTAAACTCTTCTCTTCCAATAGTGTATGTTTGGTAGGAGGTCCTTGAAACCTCCTTTAGAAATTCATTCTCCTCGAGGCCGAGCCTCAGTGCCCTTATTTTAGAAAACAACACTTCACATCGACCTCTCCTCTGACTCTGAACCCAACTCACCTTCTTCCACAATGGCTCAGCCAGTTGAGGAAGAGAACAATCTGGAGCACCAGCTCTAGCGACTCAATGACCTCTTCCAGAACTTTGTGCATCCACCGCAGCGTCCTATGATGTGGGACCATTACAATCATGTTGCGGTGGCCATTGAGCCTCGAGTCAGAATCTCGACTGGAGGACCTGATTCTGATTTAAAGCCCAATATGATTCATGCCATACCTAAATTTCATGGGCTTAATTCTGAAGATCCCTTCCAGCACATCAAACAGCTAAAGCATCTGGCCCAAATTTTTGGGTCAGATGCACAAAATAGGGATATTCTCCTCATGAAGATGTTCTCCTTCTCCCTTATGGACAAGGCTGCTCATTGGTATCAAACGCAGACCCGGTCGATCAACAATTGGGAAGAACTTCAGTCTGAGTTCTTGAAGAAGTTCTTTCCCATTGGTCGGACCAATGCCTTGCGCCATCAGATTACCCACTTCACTCAGCAATCGGGAGAACCTCTCCATGAGGCATGGGATCGCTTTCAGGATCTCATGAGAAAGTGCCCCCATCACGGAGTTCCTAAATGGGAACAAGTCCAGTCTTTTTACCAGGGACTCCGTGAGGATATTAGGCTTTTTATCAATGCAACTTGCGGAGGGAATATCATGGGTCAACATGAGGACATCGTGTGGGAGATTATCGAAAACATGTGCGAGAACTCCATCAACAATGACTCCATGGGATTATTCGACAGGACGAATACCCACGCATCGACGAACCTTAGGGGAGCACATGAGACGCAGGGCCTGTCTGCATCAGTCGACCTGGAATTGATGGCCAGTCGATTGGACAAGGTCTCTATCATCGAGAAGAAGGTGGACGAGCTGACTCAGCACTTGCAGCGAGCCACCTTTATGCATAATTCCTTTGCACAGCCTCCTTCTACATGGGAGACTGTGCAAAACATTCTCCACCGACCTTCTCCTGGGATGGATCCGTATCCACCCCCATCTGATTCTTGGATCGGAGGATCCTCTGATCCTTTCTATACTAGCCCGGGGAATTCCATTCCCCCATTCTCTGATTCTTTAGAGGTTCCTCAGACCTGCGAGGACCTCAACGCCATCCAAAATGACCCATTCTCCAACACCTACAATCCTGGATGGCGAAACCATCCCAACTTCCAGTGGGCGGGAAATTCCCAAACCCAAAGACCACCCTTTTAGCCCCATCCACAAACACCTCGTCCTTACCAACCGCCTCAGCCTCGGTCCAACCCTCCTTATCCATCAGGGCCTAACCAAGACCAAATGTCCCTCATCCTTCAGACTTTGGCTGACATTCAAAGAACGAATGCGGCTATTCAGAAACAACACAAGGACGAACTTACAGAGGTTCGAAATCAACTGGCCCAGTTGGCAAATTCCCGCCAACCGGGCACACTTCCTTTCCAACCTCTTCCTAACCCGAATAACGTGCCGACCCAGCGGCGCGTTATGAACCCAAACCCGGGCCAAGCACACATGATTTATCAGGCCCCCTCTGTTCCTTCACCTGATGGGATGGAGGCTTCCACTTCTTATGCGGGCTATCAGCAGCAACCCATCCTATCCAACCCTAACCAAAACCAGGTAGGACTGAATTCTGTAACGACCCGTAGTGGTAAGGAGACCCAAGATCCACCCTATCCAAACCACTCCAAGCCTGGTAGTGATCCCAACCCTAGGACAGTAATCCAGGACGTTCCTATCCCTGTCCCAGATCAAAGACTTGGACCTATCCTAGAAGAACCAACCAAGGTTCCTTTTCCCGAGGCCTTGACCAAGGGAAAGAAGACATCCAAACCCATGGCACTTGAGGAGGACCTGGTCAAGCTCTTTGAGCAGGTCCAAATAAACATCCCCTTGATGGATGCGATTCGCCACGTACCGGCTTACGCACCATTCTTAAAGAATGTGTGTACACCTTAGCGTAAGCCGCGAACCAAGAGTGGGAGTCCAATTGTACTGTCAGAGCAAGCCAGCTCTGTAATCCTAAGCAGATTCCCACCCAAGGCAAAAGATCCTGGTACTCCCTTGATTTCCTGCAAAATAGGTGATATCCAATTCGACAAAGCATTGCTAGACTTGGGTGCTTCCATAAATCTGATACCCACATCCTTACTTAAACACCTAGAAGAATTTGGCCTAAAACCAACTGAGGTGACACTACAATTAGCAGATTGATCTATAAAGTCACCTAAAGGGATTCTCGAGGATGTTATTGTAAGAGTGTGGGACTTCTATTTCCCTGTAGACTTTATAGTCTTAGACATGGACGCACCTGAGAACCCTAGGGATACGCCGATCATTCTAGGGAGACCTTTCTTGGCTACTGCTAGAGCCAACATCAGTTGTGAGGAGGGCAAGATAGAGCTGAAATTTGGAAATCAAACCCTCAAAATTGATATCTTTAAGGCCCAACAAGGGATCAATTGTGGTGTCATCGAACAGATTTGTGATATTAGGGCTTTGGTTGATGAAATGCATTTTAAGAATGACCTGATCATACCTCATCAACCACAGAAAGATCTTGAACCGCAATTAGAGGGGTCAAATCCTAGTTTAGACAGACCCATAACTCCTACCCTTGAACCTCACATTTACCTTGAACCACCTGCCGCTGCTGATAACCCCATCCTTGAACTGAAACCCCTTCCCGACCATCTAAAATACATCTTTTTGGGTTCTAATCAGACTTTTCTTGTGATTATAAATTCCAAACTTTCTCCTGATCAGGAAGCCTGTCTGATTACTGTTCTCCAGCAATATCGCAGAGCCATTGGTTGGACTCTCGATGACTTGACTGGAATAAGTCCCTCTTATTGCACACATCATATTTATTCAGAAGAGGGCTCACGACCTTCTCGTGAGATGCAGAGACGTTTAAACCCCAATCTGCAGGAGGTCGTGAAAAAGGAGATCATGAAGTGGTTAGATGCAGGGATCATCTACCCTATCTCCGACAGTCGTTGGGTGAGCCCAATTCAGGTCGTGCCTAAAAAGGCAGGGCTCACCACCATTACGACTGAAACCGGAGAAGTCATACCTACCCGATTAGCCAACTCGTGGAGAGTCTGCATAGATTACCGACGACTCAATTCCTCCATGAAGAAAGATCATTTCCCACTACCTTTCATTGATCAGATTCTCGAGAAATTAGCGGGAAATCGATTCTTTTACTTTCTTGACGGGTACTCAGGTTATAACCAGGTAGCTATTCATCTTGAGGACCAAGAGAAGACCACGTTCACCTACCCTTTCGGAACGTATGTATTCCGAAGGATGCCGTTCGGTCTCTGCAATGCACCCGCGACTTTTCAGCGGTACATGCTTGCCATATTCTTTGATATGGTAGGTGACTATCTAAAAGTCTTCATGGATGACTTCTCAGTTTTCAGGGCATCATTTGATGATTGCCTCCAGCACTTGGTTCATATACTCAGGCGCTGCATCGACGTTAATTTGGTTCTTTCCTGGGAAAAAAGTCATCTTATGGTGCCTGAGGGGATCGTCCTAGGACATCTGATTTCTGAGAAAAGCATTCAAGTGGATTGAGCCAAGGTTGATCTAATCTCTCGCCTTCCTATGCCTAGCTTGATCAGGGACATTCGTTCTTTTCTGGGGCACGTCGATTTTTACCGTCGTTTCATTCCCGATTTTTCGAAAATCGCGTGCCCCCTAACGACTCTTCTCTCTAAGGATGTACCCTTTGAAATCTCCAAGGAATGCACTCAAGCCTTTGAGAACCTCCGTGACCGAGTCACCCAGGCCCCGATCCTACAATCCCCTGATTGGTCTCAACCCTTTGAGATCATGTGCGATGCATCTGACTTCGCTGTAGGAGCGGTCCTAGGGCAGAAAGTTGACGGGAAACCCGTGGTCATCTACTACGCTAGCAAGACACTTGACGAGGCTCAGCGTAACTATACAGTTACGGAGAAAGAGCTGCTAGCCGTAGTATTTTCCCTTGAAAAATTTCGATCTCATCTCCTGGGTTCCCACATCATCATCTACTCGGATCACACAACTGTGAGGCATCTCCTTGCCAAGAAGGACGCGGAGCCCCGACTAATCTGATGGATCTTGCTGTTGCAAGAATTCGACCTCGAGATTCGCGACAAGGCGGGAAGACAAAATGTGGTAGCCGACATTTATCCCGCCTTCCTTCTGAGATTATCAACCCTTCCGGACCCATCACGGAGCATTTCCCTGATGAGCACCTGCTGACTATTGGTACTAGACTTCCATGGTTTGCTGATATAGTAAACTACTTGGCGTCTCATCAGATCCCGTCTGATTGGCCATTACATTTGGGAGGATCTGTACCTCTTCCGCATAGGTGCCGACCAAATCATCCAGAGATGTGTCTCGGAAGGTGAAGTCAATGATATTCTTTCCTTCTGCCATGACCAGGCATGCGGTGGCCATTTCTCCGGGCACAAAACCACATCGAAAATCCTCCAGTGTGGCTTTTATTGGCCCACTCTGTTCAAGGACACATACAATCACTGCAAGGCATGCAGTCGTTGCCAAACTTTGGGCAACATGAGCCATCGCGACATGATGCCTTTGCAGCCGATTCTCGTATGCGAAATCTTTGATGTTTGGGGGATTGATTTTATGGGCCCCTTTCCTGTTTCGGATGGTTTCGAATACATTCTGCTGGCTGTGGACTACGTGTCCAAATGGATCGAAGCGATACCGACCCAAACCTGTGATCATAAAATTGTTCTCAAATTCATTCATCACAATATCTTGTCACGGTTCGGGATTCCTCGTGCTATCATCTCAGACGGGGGGACCCATTTCACAAATGCTCAGTTCAGGTCACTGATGACCAAATACGAGGTGTCGCGTCGCATCTCTACTCCTTATCACCCCCAGACTAATGGTCTAGCTGAGCTGTCAAATCGGGAGATCAAGAAAATCCTGCAGGTCACTGTTCGGCCTGATAGGAAGGACTGGTCGTCCCGACTTCCGGAAGCCTTGTGGGCCTATAGGATCACCCACAAAATCCAATTAGGCATGTCTCCCTTTAGACTGGTGTACAGGAAGGCGTGTCACCTTCCCGTCGAACTGGAACACAAAGCCTATTGGGCAGTACGGAATTGTAATCTAGATCTTTCTAAGGCTGGAACCCACAGAAAGCTTCAAATCAGCGAGATCGATGAACTACGTCTTGATGCGTACGAGAACTCGTGAATCTACAAGGAGCGGGTTAAAGCCTTCCATGACAAGCATATCTCTAGAAAGATCTTTCATCTTGGTCAGAAGGTCCTACTCTTCGTTGCCCGACTCAAACTTTTCCCTGGGAAGCTGCGATCCAAGTGGGTCGGACCATACCTTGTCCGATAGGTTTTTGGAAATGGAGCCGTCGAGATCAGTCTGCTCAGCCATGATTCCGAACCTTTCATCGTGAACGGTCAGAGACTCAAACCGTTCATTGATGTAACCTCTACTGATTTAGCTGAATCATCATTTATCCTCCATTTTCCCTGAGCATATTGCGCCTAGCCGATGGCATAAAACTCAGCGCTCAACGGGAGGCAACCCGTCATTTTCTTTGAAAACCTAAAACCTTTTCTAACGCCTTTGTACACTTAAGGTTCACCCTTTAGGACAGCCGACTCTACCTCAGGTGCTTGCATCTGAGATTAGAAATTGTCCGCAACAGTCACCCCGACCCATTCACTCATCAAAATATCTGTCCTAATGTATGAACTAAGTTAAATAAAAACCCCCTAGGTTACAATGAGGACATTGCAAATCTTAGGCATGGGGGGATATGAAAAGTGCAAAACTTGTAAGAAAAGATTTTAAACAAAAAAATTCACATATGCCAAAAACACCATAAAAATTAAAAATTTTTTTTTTTGGAAAAAGAATAATAAAATGAGAGGAAGAAAGAAAATTTTGAGGACTCTACAAAGGAGGAGGAGAAGAAAAAGGAACAAAATGAAAAGAAGGAGCACAAAATGAAAGAAAAGTGATAGTCATTAGTAAGAAATTAAGGAATTAACCTAAGTTTTAGACCTCATTCAGGAAAAGAAATGAAAAGTGCACAGTGAGATTAGTAAGAACGCGAACTTTAGGCATTCTTGGATAGACTTTTAGCACCCATTAAGATCCAGACATTCCTCAAGAGGTTAAGGAAAATGAAAAGCTTAAAGTATTAGGTCCAAGACTTAGGGAGTATTTAGCCTCGTTAACTAACTTTTGGTTTACGGGACTCAGTAACCTAAGCACCCTAACTTCACACACAGCCTGGTTCAGTAAGCATAAAAATCAAAATCACGCAGAAGCGTTGCAAAAATTCTGAAAATGACACCTAGAGTAGGAGCGGCCGATCAACACAAGTTGATTTGGACGAGTTCCCAGCGTGGAGAGGTGGGAAATTCCCCTCGAAGATGCGTAACAAAATATCATCTCCTCGGTACTTGTCTTTTAGGATATTTACATATCCTACCGGGGGCATGTAAGCACTCTGCTAGTTCAGATTCCATGGATGGCATTATCACGAAATGTCAATTGCCAGGGTATGAATTCGGCCACGGAACACCATGGATGGGATTATCTCGAAATCTCAATAGCCAGGGTTCTGGGGGTTACCATGGGCGGTGCTATCTCAAAGCATCGACTGCCAGGAACCCTTGAGGATTGATGATGGGGACAAGGAATCTGATACAGACCGTGTTGAAAAGCCAATCCTAAGTTAGAATTAAAAAGAAAAAGAGAGAGAAAACTCTCCAAACAGATAAATCTTCTATCCCTCTTTCTTACAAAAACGCACTGCAAACTGAGCCAGGGCTAAAATTATCTCAAGCCCGGGTGCTTTAACCACAAAGTCCAATAAACCTTAGGTTAGTTCTTGTAGGCCTTAAAAACCTTTGTTAAGGACTGAGGTTGAGGCTAGACAGATCTGGATCTTGGTTGGTACTAGAGTACCTTTTAGGCCTACGGTTGGCATTTTGACCTAATCTAGTTTGCAAAAGAAAAAGCACTTATCTGAAATCATTAAGAACTTCATGATCTAGAAAAAGGGTTGAAACCTTAATATTTTGCTAAGAGACTAGCAAAAGCTAGGCATGGGGGTATGATGAGAACCTCATCATAAACCCTAACTAGCACAATCTAACCCAGATATGTAAGAAAAATCTCCTACATGACCCAAAGAAAGGCTTAACTCAGAGAATTCTGAGTTTAAGAATAAAACAAATCATAAGGGGTAAAACTACAATTTCACCAATGCAGTTTGCAAATAGGGTAATTAAGGGTCCAAACACAGGTCAAACAAGCTTAACAATGATAGAAGTAGGTTGATCTGATCTGAAAAGGGTTATAGCAACTTTTAGGAATTAAATGACATTCTGTAACCCTAAAACAAACCCACTTCAATTCACGAGGTTTGAGGCATGATAAAAATCAACTAAACCCTTTAAAATTCATATAAAAATATTCTCTAGGGTTTAGAACCTTCAATGTGGCCTTAGAAACCTATTTTGACCTAAAAAGAGAACCATGCCCAATTAATAACTTAATTTGGGTTTTTGCGTAAATTGGTCAGTCAAACATGATCCAACCTAGAATTTAAATCCACCATTGATATCCTTAGGTTCAAATTAGTCTTGTATAAAAACTTGAGCATAAGAAGAGACCTCATTGACCGACTTTACAATTTGGTCCTCTTCATTTACTTTTTGACCCTTATCTTTTGAAACCCTTGCATTTAGGCCCAGAGCTTTTCATCGTTCTTTGCAGAGCGGTCCTCCCTGCAACTTCTACGCAGCGCCATACTCCGGCGACCTTGCGCAGAGCATGGCGCCGCGTAGAGTAGGGTTACCATCCTCTAGAATAGAAGCGGGGTTCCCTGCGACGTCCTTTGTCGCAGGGACCCGCCAATGCCCTCTGCCGACCATCATACCTTCCGTGCGAACGCGCGAAAGGTATGGGTGTCCCATCCGGCTATACTCCGGCGAGGTAGACCCCTTCGCACCTCGCCCCTCTCTGCGCGCCAAACCCTTTATAAGGATCGGCAGACCTTGCCGGCTCCTTCAAGCATTTCTTTGGCGGAGAAACACCTCCTCTTCATCCCTTCCTCCTTCGTCAGAGGGCCCGAAGCTTCCGGCGAACTCCTCCTCTTCCTCCTTGTTGCTCTGCTGCCCTACTTGCAGCAGTGTTTGCCCTGCTCCGTCGTCTGCGTCAGGCTATACCCGCTGGCGCCCTCCGCCTGCTTCCTCGTGGCCGAAACCCTCCTCCAGGGTGTCTTCGTCTCCAGCTCCGACAGATACAAGCCGGCTACTCTGCCCTCCCCCTTCATCGAGTAATTAGGTAGATAGCTTCCTCTCTCCTTCCCTTGTATTTTCCCCCTTTTAAACTGCCCTTTCGACCACCCAACCGCCACTGTCCAGACCACCTTCTCCACCTCCGATCACCCCCTCCGGTGAGACCATCTCACAACCACAGACACTCTCACACCTTGCCGACTAGCCCAGAAGCTCCCTCACACTCTACTCCACCGATCTCCCCTCTCCATTCACTGCCCAGCGCCACCCGACCACCCCCTAAACAAACCCACCTTTTCGGCCACAGTCTGACCTAGGTTAGCCTCTCCACGCACTCTTGCACGCCGCCGACCACCGCACAAGCTTCGCCTCACTTCGACGAAGCTTCCTACGTATTCTGACTGGGCCGAGAGGCCGTAGCTGTGATTTCAGGTTCGCACCCCTCGCCGCCATTGTCGACGAGCTGCAGCAGCTTCACCTGCAGCTGCAGGCACCCTCCAGCCCAGGTGCGCGTCCCAAGTCACGTGGGCAGGAGTCGCGAAGACATCCAGGCCCACAGCTAGGGCGAAGGCCTCACGGGCTGCCTCAATTGGCGGCTGATCGCTCGCCTGCGGACGCCAATTTGGGAGGTGGGACTTTAGTCCCACCTCGGAAGTACGTGGCCAAGCACCTGCACTTAAATTGAAAAAGTGCCTAAGGCTGATTGCCTTCGAACACAGGGGTCAGGTCCCTCTCCCGCACGCAGCGCGCCACGCGCTTGCTCCCCCTCGCCCGAGCTCACGCCCCGCGGGTCTGGGCAGGATCCGATTACCCAAACCGCGCACTCCTCGCTCACCACCGCACGTCGGTGGGCCTGGTCCCGGGCGCGATACCCGCACCCGATTACCCGGCTCTGGGAGAGCAGTCCTAAGAGAGAAATCTGATAAAGAGAGAGACGCAGGGAAGGGTAGGGGTAGGTTTTGCTCTGACCCTTGTGTGATCATGTAGGAAGAAAGGAAGAAGAAGAAGGCAGAAAGGAAAAGAAGAAGAAGAGAAGCGGCCGAAGCCTTAGCCGCTCAGGGTAGCTGAAGAAGAAGAAGACAGGAAGGAAAAGAAGAAGGAAGGAAGGAGAGAAACAGAAGAAGAAGAAAAGAAGAAGGAAGGCACTGTAGCAGAGCCACAGATAAGTCGTCTGAGCACAGCATCAAACGTCGGAATCACCACAGCTGCAAAAGGCAGAGAAGAAAAGAAGAAGAAAGAAGAAGAAGATCACCATAGCTGCCGGCCAAAGAAAGGAAGGAAAAGAAGGCAAGAAGAAAAGAAGAAGAAAAAGAAGGCAGAAGACATTGCCACTGGAAAGAAAGAAAGAAAGAAAAGAAAAGAAGAACAGAAGAAGAAAAGAAAAAAGCAAGAAAGAACAAAGAAAGAAAGAAGAAGAAGAGAAGAAGAGAAATGGCCAAGGAAGAAGAAGAAGAAGAAAAGAGAAAGAGAAGAAGAAGCCAAGATCTCTCTCTCTCTCTCTATTATTTTTGTAACCTAATTGAGAACCTTTTACTTCTAGAATTCTAGTTGCTCCCTGAGTTCGACCTCGGGAAAACTTTGTATTCCGAGTAAAAATTTGTAGTAATCTGGTAGCTGTCTTGTTACATACTATAACGACTATAACTTAAACTATAATAAACGTAAACAGAAGACCCGGCCAGTTACTACTCATCCGAGGAAAGATTTTACATCAAAATCATCTCAGATTTACAACCTTCCACTGAATTACAAAAATATATCAATTTACTTGATCAAAACCATTCAAAACTTAATTGATTCAAAATCTTGTGATCTTGTATTAAACCCAAATTCAAAATAGATCAAGCAAACCGATTCAATTTTAAACTCAGATTAGGAGTCTTCGTGAACAAATTGAAGTGAGTAGGAAACCCCTAAATGGATTTGAGCGCAAATCCTCATCTCAAAGCTTGAAAGCAATGAGATGGGGATTTGACTCCAAATGAATGAGTGGATTATGGATCAAATTGCAAGCAAATCGGAAGCGAAAATGGAAAAAAGTAGAGGGAGAAAAACATGATCAGTGTGTGGGTGAAATCATTCCCTCTGATCTGAAGTGATTAGAGGAGGTGAAATTGGTCATTTCTATGTTATAACTACTCCTAAGCTATACTACAATCACTCATCACAGATCAGGTCTAATCTAAATCTAAATTCTATTGCTAATCTATCTAACTACACTACAGCTAATCTCAAAAGCAGTAAACCTAATCTAAAAGGAAGAATGAGACCTTTGGATCTCTACCCGGTGGATGGAGAGGAAGAACAGAGGGAGGAAGTACTCCAATGGAGTGAAAACCCTCTAGTGGAGTTCTAGGTCGTCCTCAGGTGCTACAAAGTCCTTAGCAGCGAGGAGAGTCGGGGAGAAGGTGGAAATTCACAGTCGGTGGCCGTGAAAATGGGGAAATGTGAGAAGGAGAGCTGGAGTGGATGAATGATCGGCTCAAGAGGGGTAGGAGGGAGCGATCTCTCGCGCGCACGACTGTGGAGCTCCTTAAGTAGATTGAAAAGTGAATCTCCTCACTGTGTGGGTGAAATTAGGTGCTAAGGGTTTGGGCGGTGAGGATGAGAGGAGAGAGCACGCACGAGGGTCTAATCAAAAAGTGGCAGTTGGATCAGATCCGGGAGGATAGGTTCAATTCAAATCGAGCCACAGATTAAGCGATCAAGAGAATGAACAGCAGGGATGGTGCGTGTTCTTCGCGTGAATAGTGCGTGCGCGAGTTGCAGGTGGCGGCTGGGTTCTAATGGTGAATTTGTAGGGAACACCCCTCAGCGAAGGGGTAGGAAAAGTGCAAGCAAGCCCATAAGTGGTTGTGAAATGTTTCAGAGCAGTCCTTAGGGCTTACAAATAGGTCCCTTTGATCTTCAAGTAGGTCCTTGGAGGCTTTCTAGTGGACAAAATATGATGTATGAAGAACCTAGATGTGAATCTTTAATTACAAGGCCCCAGTGATGTTCAAATGCACCCAAGTTTTTATTGAAGCTTAATTGAACATTTTAGAAGTTAATTACACTTTTGATTTGAACTTCTAAACTCATTTGTGTGTTCAATTTACATTTGGATTACCATTTAACCTTTTTCAAAAGAATATCTCATTTAATGACCTAATTATGCATTTTAACACAGAATTGATGTTTTAGGGCTTGTTCTCTATTTCCCACACTTAACCCTTTTTATGTGTCAATTTGATAGTATTTAATCTAGTTTCTAGCTTAACTTAAGAGATTTAGTTATGATGAGTCGCAACTCATCAAGTAGCAAAACTTAGGCATGGGGGTATTTGATAAGTCTACTTTAGTGGATCAATATTTGGTCTAAGTACTCTTTAATTAATTATTCTTAATTGTTAATTGATTAGGAGTTATATAGTAATTTACCTTAATATGCATATAATTTTATGCATCAATTTTACATTTAATAACATATGATATAATAACATAATTTATATGGTTGGATGTAGGCTAGGTGTAAGCGTCGGACGTTCATTCTGCGTCTATAAGACGTCTGGAGATAAGGTCAGATGTCTGGGAACCGCCATCATGAACTCGACATCTGATGAAGAATCGCCAGATTTGATCTTGTTGTTCCAACCACTCATGATCCTCGCTGAGTGGTCAGAGAGGCTTACGACTGAAGAAAACTAACAGAGGAGTTTCTTTTAAAAAGCGGTAGCCGGCCATCCTCAAGGGGATCTCCTCCCCCTGCGGGGACCTCTTCCATAACCTCCACCGGCACCGAGGCTGGAGCGGACATTGTGGCCGAAGCGTGCACGGTGGCTAGAGCGTACTCCTTTCAACGCTGCATCTATCCTGGTGGTTTTCGGTGATAGCGAGGATCCATCACCATTGGCTACACCACCCGACCATCACCATCTTCCTCTTCATCCTCTCCTTCGCTTTTCCTCTTCTCCTCCTTCTGTGTCACCAAAGGAACGCAAACCCATCTTCTCTTTGCCACCACTACAAGCTACCACCATAACTGAACACCACCACCACCATCATCTCATCGAAAACCCAAACCAGCCAACCCTGTTCACTCGCCTCTTCTTCTTCAACCTCCCGTCTCCACCCACACCACCTACAACCTCCAACCAAAAGAACCCAAAGACGTCACCTTCACCACCACCTTAAGAGCCCACAAATCGGCCTTCAACCTCACCATCGCCACCAAGATGATGCCCTCACTCCAATGATGACCCTGAGCGCTTTCGTCATGCACGCGGAGCCCCTTTCCAGTCGCCGGCCAACCCACCATCGCCGGCGTCGTCCTCCCTCTGACCGTCGTTGGCCGCCTCTCGCTGCCCCGTCACCATCATCTCGAAGCTCCTCCGACGCATCTTTGCTAGCACCCACGTCGGCTGCCGTCCTCCTTCCCGTGCCCACGAAGCTTCGCAAGCTAATCCCCTATTTCAAGCTCCATTAAACATAACGAATTATGCCATTGTTGGATTCCCTATTCATTTATTTTCGAATTTCATATATTTCATCGAATTTGCATGAATATCCTTCTATTCTTGATAAATTACTTATGGTTGAGGAGCTCTCATGAATTATATAGAGTATGTCACATTGATTATAGTGAATAAGGAATCTTTTATTGTAAATTAATATTTATGTTGATTGCCATTACCAAGATCACTATTTAACAGAATATTATATTGTGGTAATTTTGCATATAAACACCTACAGTCTTGATTAATTGCTTAGAATGGGCATCTATGTGGGCAACGAGTTGCACTAAAAAAATAGGCACACTCGTTGAAATTCTTGAATAAACGATGCACCACTCACTTGTCCAATAAGCTAATTCCTCCCTGTGAAGACGACCTAAGCGCTATGATTAGAAATATTAAATGTTTTGATAGTGGATTTTCCACCACAAAAGTTTTACGACGGCACGTCATTTTATGTTTAAAAATTTTAATGAAAGTGAAGATCGCTCTATCACTAATCAGGTATTCCCACGTAAGAATTATGGTAGATTAACGTTACAAAGTAGTCCGATGATGGTGTAATATTCTCCGATTATAGCAAAATCAGCCAAACGTGTAAGACGTGCATTGAATAATGTACAACTATTATAAAGAATCACCTTCGACGGTCATGGGAATTTGAATCAATGAGCGAGAACCCAAAACGTACTTGGATAATCCATTATGAAAGAGGGTAATGGAGATGATTCAAGATCGCACGAAAAAGAGCAATGCGGTATTTTCTCTCTCCCTTGCTCATATAAAAACTTAGTGGAAATATACACTATTTGAGGTAGAATTGAATTACCAAACCTTATGTATTGTGTGTTTGTAATCCTTGGTTGGCTCCTTTTATTCAAAACCCGATAGTACTTACTTGAGAGTTCTGATCAATTGACATCGTTTATGGGAATATTCTTCATTATTTTACAGGCTTGAGTCTAAACAAGTCGAACCTAAACACGGCCTTTCAAAACTTATTGAGCTTGAATTGAGCCAGAGCTACCTTGGGCTTTTCGAACCTAAGCTCGAACAAACCTGAGCTTGATTAATTATGCTCGACGAATGATTCTACTTGTAACACATCATATTTGCATGCATACAACAAAAAAAAAATGAAAAGAAAAAAAAAAGAAGAATCAGGAGGCATATATTATAGAATGCGGGTACAAAAAGTCAAATGCAATGCAAATAGTGAACATGATCCCCCCTGATGTGTCTCCATTTTATACAAAAAAGTATTGACATGTGGTAGGATCCATCACTATTCAACACAAACAGTGAAACCATTTTGCATTGCTGCAAACCACTGCAATAACCTTTGAAATCATTTAACATCGGTGGAAAATTATTTTGCACATATGCAAAACTACCATATTACCTTCGTAACTACTTTACATTAATACAAAATCACTTAATCACCTTCAAGATCACTTTGCACCTTTAGAATAAATTTACATCGATGCAAAATCACCCTAAACATAATTTTACATCTGTACAAAATCACCTAAAATAATTTATCATTGATATAAAATAATTTATCACATTTACATTTTAACTCAAAATGATGCGACAATTTTTATCGACATCACCGGTAGATCTCATGTACTTTTATTTATTTACATTAAATATCAATTATCACCTACTCATTTTTTTTACATTTTAGCTTATCAAGACATATTGCAAAAACGTTAATAGGACATTCTAAGTTCCCACATCCAATCCAAAAATCACAACCGCCAAACAAAGCATCAAAGACACCCAATCCTCAAATTCCACACCCAATCCTCACAACAAGAGAAAACAAACACCAAACAGCAAGATTCTCCCCTGCATGCATGCACGTCGGTTCCTCTAAGAAACAGAGAACCTCCTCCTCCTCGGTTGCTTCACCACCACCTCCCCTCTCTCATCTATGGTGGACGTGTCCTTGGAACCCTGCTTGAAGGGGTTGAGCTTCCCCAGCGTCCTAGACATGTTCCTGAAGAACCTGGGGGCCTTCGCCGCCGCGTTGGCCCTGGAGCTCCCGGGCCCACCCTTCTGCATCTGCGAGAGGTACATCCTCATCTTCATTAGCTCCAGCTTCAACGCCTCGTTCTCCTCCTTGAGGGTCGCGTCGTTCTTTCTCCTGAAGTCGTCGTCTTCCGAGCCACTCGCGACGTCCGCGCCGCCGCTGCGGAGGTGCAGCTGGTCGTAGTACATGGCCTGGACCACGATTTGCAGAGGGAGCCTCTTGTTCTGGGAGGCGTGAAGCCGCGCCTCGTAGGAGAGCTTCAGCGTGTCCATCACGCCGCACAACTTCTCCCGCTGGATCTCGTCTAGCCCCGGGTGCGCCTACGCATCGATCGAAGAGGAAAAAAAAAAAAAAAGTTCCGTATGCACAGGCAAAAAAAACAAAAAAAAAAAATCACTCGGAAGAACTAATTTACTTAAATTGTTATAAAATCCATATATATACTGAACCATAAGGAATTCTAGCTCTCTCTTTTGTTTACTTTACTGGGGAGAGTTAACATTTATTTTTATTTATTTAAAATTGATGTTAATATATGGTGACGGAAAGAATTGAGATAAAAAAGAAAAAATTAACAACAATTTCATCTTAATATCACCACAAGTGTGAATTTTACAAAATCCATATATATATTTTTTAAATATAAACTTTAAAAGATGATGTTAACGTATGAAGTAGATGGAAGTAAACTCTGTTACTGGGATTTTCCATTTAAGTAAATTAGGCTAAAAATATCACATTTGATTGGTTATGTGTTAAGTGGGTTTTTTATTTTTTATTTCTAAAAATTAACAACATATAACAGAAAGAAAAAAGAAAAAGAAAAAAAAAAAAAGAGAGGCACGTATCCTTCCGCCAGTTTTGTCCCGTTCTCCGGCCCAGTGGCAAAGATGGGGGGCACGGAAAATAGTACTCCATGATCCATGGAAGCAAAGGTCTCTGATCGAGAATTCTCATGAAAATAGATGGAAATTAATTAATGAGATCTTTACATATTAAATGCGAAATAAAACGAACTTGTCAACCATTCTGCATTGTTGAGTTTTGGTAAGTATAAGCATTTGCTCAAATTTTTTTTTTTTTGTAGTCAAACTCTGTCATCAATTGGGATGGCGATTTGAAAAAGCATCGAATGAATTCCGAACTCATCACCGAAGAAGAAATACCAATTGCTACAAGAAAAACTCCAAATTCGAGATCTGTTATTAATTGAATCTGGCGAAGATCGTTAACAAAGAATACCGTTTAAAATCCGATGTCGTAAAAAAGCGTCAAATCTCACAAACAAAATAAACTAAAATCAGGACATCTAAATTTTGGATCTTTAAGTCAAACGACACCCATATCACGTTGCGGCGAATGTGGAGATCGGACGGTAGACGGAAGGCCGAAAAAACCTTCGTAAATAATTAGGACCTTCACAATTCAAATCTCGTGAATTAATACCATTGAGATGATCATTTTCGAAGATAAAATTTATGGTACCGGTCGATTATATTTCTCATCGTCGAATAAGAACACCTAAAATTGAAAATAACTATGATTCTCTAACCTAACATTGGGTCAACTACGTGCGGTATCTATTAATGATGTAAATTAATGACAAATCGTATATAATTACGATTTGATACATACCTAATGTGTAAAATCCAAAACAATATGAAAAGATGTAGATAGTATATGTATAAAAAAGCAACAGGGATATTTGTATCCATGTTTTTGATATCTTTCCTAATTACATCTATATTTTTATAAACTTCATATTTATTATTGTATCCCTACACACTTGCGTCATTTATCACATAGATTCTTTCTATTAGTATTAGTATTTAACGGTGTAATGCACTAAACATGATTGAAATGTTACTATCAGACATGGTTAAAAGGATATGTATATTTATACCTTTTAAATCTTTTCTAATTACATCTATACTTTTAAAAGAACAAAAAAAATGAGAGAGAGAAGGGGGTTGGGGAGGTAGCTTATGAGGATGAGGAGGAGGGGTCGACAGTGGAGTAAGAGGGAAGAGGAGGTCAATCATGAGGAGGTCTATGGGTGGGGGGGGAGGCCAATGAGCAAGTGGGAGGAGGAGAAGAAGGTGTCAACGGTGGAGGAGGAGGGGTCAAGGGAGGAGTAGGAGGGGAGACGAGGTTGGTGAGGAGGAAGACCTCTATGGGTGGGGGGGAGAGGGGTGGTGGGAAGGCTGATGATCATGAGAGAAGAGGAGGATGTTGAAGTGGGTGAAAAGCTCAGGGGAGGAGCAAGGGTTGGCGGAGGAAGGGTCAAGGGAGGGGAAGATCAGTGAGGAGAAGGGAAGGAGGTCAACGAGCAAGGGAGGAGGCCAATGAGGAGGAGAAGGGGTAAGGGGAGAAGGCCTGTGATGAGGAGGTGCACCAAGAATTTGAGGAAAAAGGTGATGAGAGAAGAAAGATGAGAGAAAAAATCTTAAATATGAAATTTATGAACGTATGTATATAATAAAAAAGATTTCAAGGAAATAGATATAAATATCTAAAAAAAAAAGTTAAAGATAAAGGTAGTAACGTATTTTAAGTAACATGAGGGCGCAACTTGTAATGATTAAGAACTTTGAGAATGTATAAAAATGAATATGAAATTTATGAGAATATAGATATAATTAAAAAATATTTTAAGAACATACATAGATTTAAATATCCCAAAATCATTATTATTCTTTGCATTGCACCAGATATCTTCATCTTAATCTGCCAAGGAGAGGCAGGCAGGTTGCTCCACAGACTTTTCAATTATCTTTAGGAATTATATTTCAACATCCTTAATTTTAGCAGAATTTTTTATGTTACCCGGTAAGCTTCCTACTGGTAAAAATAATTTCTTTTGATTTTATCGTCCTTAACTTTAATTACTGGCTTTGCCCTTGCTCACTAACCTTCAGATAGATGTCGACGACGCGGTAGAGGTCGTCATCGAACCTCCTCGCCACCTTGGGTATGATGCCGGTGATACCGGTGAACTTCGACACGGTGAGGTCCTCATCGGTGGCGATCTCCGCCACAAACGCATCGACGGTCTTGGCGACCTTCTGCATGGCGACGGAGCAGCACGCGCCGCTACCGCCACCATAGAGCGCCTCTCCCCTCCGTTCCTTCTCGACAAACGCGGCGATGATCCTGCAGAGGCTGTCGAGGTCGGCGATGCGGTCCCCTTGGTAGTCGAGGGAGATGGTGAGGAGGTCGCCGACGGAGGCGATGTTGAGGATGGCGGCGATGCGCCCCTCGAGCTCCTTGCGGGAGGAGAGGTCGGCGCCGAGGAAGATGGAGGCGCGGAGGAGGCAGCAGAGGAAGCCGACGGGGAGGGGGGCGTCGGCGGGGAGGAGGGGGACGAGGCAGTCGAGGAGGTGGCGCTGGCGGGAGCGGAGGGCGGAGGCGGAGTGGTCGGAGGAGGGAGGGGAGGAGCCGGAGAGGAGGAGGTCGGGGAGGGCCTTCTGGGCGTAGGCGGTGACGGCGGTGGTGAGGGACCTCGCGGGGGCGCCGCGGAGGCGCATGGCGGAGACGGTCCTCTGGAGGGAGGAGGGGCCGAGGGAGGCGAGCTCGAACGCCCACCACTCCGGCGGGGAGCGGGTGGCGAACGTGGCCTCCTTGCTTGCCTGCATGCATGCAAATTTCTGCTTGTTATAATATATGGCTGGGTTAATTGGAATTAGTTACGTGGATTATTGTGTGATGAAGTTACTTCATGTCAAATATACGTACGTAACGGCGAAAAAGAGCAGCTCAATATTAAATATAAAAACAAATACGCTACGTTCTTCTTCCTAATTTACGATGTTTTTTTTCTTTTCTTTTTTTCAGGTTCTTCCTAATTTACAAATTAACACAACTCACCTTTTACCATCACAGCTAACCCTTTACTTAGTTGCACCACACAAAGCACGCTCATTTTCAGCTTATATTCCACGCTTAATCCATTGGAAACGGAAGGAAAATGATTTTGTTTGAGTCAAGATGGAGAATATGTACAGAATGAAAATAAGTGGCTTCTATTTGGACAATATCGATTCTATGTATTTATTCTTACTTTTGTTTTTTTTTTCTCTCTCTCTCTCTCTCTAAATTCCACCGGCTTCTACAAGTGTTGGAATTAATTAGAATTAGTCATACATGGATAATGAAGTTATTTCATGTCATAAGATCCTCAAAGCTACGAAGACGAAGTTCTCCTTGTCATACGATTGGCGAAGATCTTCCTATGCCTTAAGATCTCTACCAGCCGTATGATGACGAGGGCTTGGCTTTTGCAACTTCGAGGATCCTCAAGCTTATACTTGCTGCAAATTGATTTGGGGGTTGCCACCAGGGATGGACTCCGTCTGGAGCTATTGGATGAAGCATTGCTATGGGGACTTTCTACTCGCTCAGAGGAAGCCCACGGATTCAAGGATATGGGCTCTCCTTCTCACTCACAGAAAAAGGGTTACCTCGACTTTCTTGGACCCTAATGGCTGAAGTTGGCCATCAAATCCTGATGGTTCCCTCTCCTCCAAAATTTGGGAGGCGGTGAGAACTAAGGGCACCACAAATGAGATATGGAAACTTATTTGGGGACGCAACCACATTCCAAGATGGAATTGTTGTACTTGGCTTGTAACAAGAAACAGATTACCTACGAATGCAAGCCTGAGGGATAACCATTGACCCGAATTGCACTCTCTGCACTGGGCATGAGGAGTCCCAACAACACTTCTTCTTCTGGTGCCCTTACTCCCTTTCAGTATAGACTAAGGTTTGGGATGTCTTCTTCCCCAAGATTTCTGCTGCTAGTAAGCTTATGGAAGCTTGGGACTGGATGAAGGCTACCTGCATCCAACCAGACTCTTTTTGGAGACTCCTCGCTACTGGCATTTGGCACTTATGGAAGGAGAGGAATACAGGGAGCCATGATGAGTTGAGCAAGCTGACCAATGTACCCACAAATGACATCAAAAAGGCTCTCTCTGTAATTTAAGGGATCTTTTCATATCTTGTACATCATGCTTGCACGAGCTTTTGGCCGATTAGCCCTTTGAATAATACTTACCTTTTACTCAAAAAACTTTTGTAATTATATACCAGGAAGAGCAACACGAAATTGAATACACAAACAAATAAGCCACACGTTCAAATTCTTTATTTACAAAATAACAATTGACTTCCAAGATCAAATCTGACTTAACTACATATATCACGTAGAGGACACTCATTTTCAGCTTATGTTCCACGTTAAATATATTGGAAACGGAAGGGAAATGATTTTTGGAATCAAAAGAAAGGAAAAATAGTAAAAGATGACAACAAGGGACTTCTTTTTAATCAAATTTCCATGCGCTTGCTCTTGCAATGGAAGAGCGAGAGTCAGGATTCTTTTTATTTTCTTCCAAGTTCCACTTCATGATGTGGTACGGAAAGCCTATCATACAAGGAGGTGAAGTTGGTTCAATTCTCGACAAGAGAGGTAAGAAGCACAGATCCTTAGAAAACGATAGCAATTTTCTTGATTAATAGAAAGTTTGTCTACTTTTCGTTTTCCTCCCGTTTTACAAAAGGAAAATTTTTTGTGGATACTTTTGCGTATACAAAAGTATAGCCAAGGCTCCACGCACCCACACCCCCCCCCCCCCCCCCCCCCCCCTCTATTAATGGGGTTGTGCATCCCATGAGTGGGACTTGCTCCCGTGTTGGTTGGCGGGGAGGGGTGTTGGTGTACCACATGCCATGGTGCTGTAGCGCCGCCCTTTACAAATGCACAAGCCTCATTTGAAGTTGTTCGGTGTTTAGAATGCAATCAATGGAAAACTCTCCAGCAATGTTTCAACTCAGATCTTGTAACGAGCCAGGTCTAACTTCGAGTCAAATAAAAAAAATTAATAATGACAACTTATTTAATATAGATATAAGAATCCAAACAACCATATAAAATGATAATTTTTAATTTTCTTATATCTCATCATTCATTTTTATAAATTTATTAAGTAAGATTATTCTTTAGGATGTTATAGATCTTTTTTTTTAATTTTATTATTATTATTTTTATTTTCCGATTTGGCCGAGCTTGCAATATATCTTGTGTACCAGTGAATTTCTTTTTTAATCCCCTTGGTTGGCCATGGTCTAGGACGGGAGAATGCAAAATCCACCTTTTCTAGATTTATCATCATGTTGACTAATTTGTCCTAAAATATATCGATCCTTCTTTCTTTCTTTCCAAAACTCAGGTTGATCCTTCTTTCGCGGAGCTTCGGGATAGCTACTCGTATCTTAATTATTTTTTCTTGTACCAAATACGATTTTTGAACCTGTTCTTTAACCGCTAATAGTGGGAATGCATCCCAACTACGTTGAAAGCCTTATCCTTTATTCCTCACCTCGACCCAAAATTCCAACGATGCCAAAGGATCCTGGGAAAGCGAGTTGTCGTTTACCTTACGACCAATGTTTTTAAAAAACGAATTTATCGGATGTTAATTTTGATTTTTGTTGATTTAGTTGAATCGGTGATGTCTTCAGTATATAAAAAAATTAAATTATAAGATCTTTAAATTAATTTGTATTAGTTTAATAAATTTTATTCAAATTAAATTGATGTTTAATAAAAATTTATTGAAGATAAATAATAGAAAAAGTTATTTTATAACTCTAATTATATTAAAATTAATATATTTTTATCAAATATTTGATAAAAATAAAAGATATAATCGAAATTGAAAATTTAATGTTAGAAAATATTTAAATCTTTAAATTTTTATTTTAAGTTTTAAAGTCACATGTATTTTTAAAAAAAAAAAATAAAATTAACTCTTAAGAGAATGTTGAAACCAGATAACCCTCAATTTTAGCTAATTTATATCGATTTTAATTTTTATCACCTAAGTCCATCGATCAGCTAACAAAGCACCGATTTTCAATTAAATCGATTGAAAGAGACGAGTCGATTTGATTTTTAAAATATTGCACCCCGCCCTAATCATTGCTCTTCTTTAAAGTAGGCTGGAGTAGAACACAGAAGTAGGGTCCACAAGGCCCAAATATAGGGCATCTCTCCGGCAAGCCCATATTCTGGTGGGGTTTATTTCGTGAACAGAAACGGGCTCATTTATTTACATACAAAAATTTTCTTTCCAACTGTGACGTTTTCCTTTTTCTGAAAAAATATATAGCCATCCGTTATAACATCCCACGCGTTACCACTAATCTAAGGGCTAAGGTTGGTACACGGATGTTCCCTGACAGGGGAGATCCCTTGTTTAATTTTGACCAAGGTTTGAACAGATCCAAGAGAGGCCACAGGTGAAAGACAACCCCTCATTCTCAAAAAAACTGGATCCTAAGTTAGTGGTAAAAGTAAACAGAAGATATCCCTTTCTGCAGAGTAATTCAAACATAAGATATTTCCCATTATATGGATCCAAATATGGATTCTCTAACTTAATAACTTAAACTAATACCGAAAGCATTGTCTTTCCCTAACTTATCCTCCTTTTATTTTCGGAGAACTTAAATGTTGCAGGAATGATATTTGATCTCATGACCTCCTACCACCGAGTCAACCCGTCAGTAGCAATTTATCCTCCATTTTTATGTTCATCATGCAACCCCATCTTGTCTTCTTAAGTTTACAACAGCTTCGTTTCAATTTTTTGGAAGTTGGATTTGTGCTTTGGTTTGAAAATACCCACACCGAACCCGAGCAACGTAAGTTCATGAAAGCCAGGTTCGATGGATATATATTATGCATGTAAATACACATGAATTTGTAGTATAACATATTTTGGAAGTGAAAAAATTTGAATGAAGTTGATGCAGAATCTCGAAAACCTAATAGCCCCTCTCACAATCGATCCACATGCTCATTTCCCATTTAATTAAATAATTGCTCTTAGATTCGACAAAAGTTTTCTAAAGCTCCATCATATCCTTAGTTTAGATTCTAGAAGGGTCCAATTTTAATTTGAAAGCGTGGAAGATAATCGATCAGGATCTAAGGCACTACTCAGACTTGATGAAAGTAATAGGTTTGATCTAAAAAGCATTCACATAAAAGAGATAAGAAGATTAGTGATTTAATTTCACCTAAATGTTTGTACGTTTGACAAAAGCGTTGCGACTCTCAAATTTCAGCGATTATTCTTGAATGCAAAATTCAATGAAACCTTTCTTGTTCTCTCTCTCTCTCTTTCTTTGATTGTGTAACCCCTTCCTACTGAATGGTCTTGAGTTTTAAAGGTCACGAGGCCTTAATCGTGAGGATCGTGGTTGATTGACCAATCGATCGTGGGTCAAAGCCTATGATATTATGATCTCCACAAACTGTAATGATGCACGTGTAAAGAACTGTGTTGCCTTTAGTAACTACCTCTTAACGCACTCATACAAAAAGAAACATGGTCTCTTCTTACCATGTGTTGTTGTTGATTAGGTCTTCTTGATCTCGATGGCTAACTTAGCCTATCGATTCAACTGGTTAACTCAACCTAACTAACATTGCTTGATCGACTATTTAATACATCGAAGCCTAAAGATAAAATTCACCAACCATCCCGCCTAATGGACTTACTTAATCGAGCAAATGAATATAATCGAGCAAACAGATCCAAGCAGGCCAAACTTTACTAATCTATTAATCAGAGCAAATTGACCGACAGGTAAATAGGTTCGACCCAACTAGACATTCTAAAAAGCAACAATCATCTCTAGTGAACCTTATCTGTACGATCTAATAGAAGAAATTTTTTTTCCTTGTTAATAATCGAACTTAGAAAGGTAGATTCACTTCGGCCCATTTCCACAAGTAAATCGTGTTGTGAAAAATGCATGACACACCATGCGGCTTCATCATGCGTGACATTGAGAGGCAACAGCCTGATGGGTGGAACTTTTGGGATTGGTATCTACGCCATGCTTGGACCAATATTAATGTTTGCCACTAAGTTGTAGGAAGTGCAATGTCTGACACAAGAAAGGTAGTGAGTTTGGTAGTGGGACAGTTGGCAGTTGATTTGACGTAATATATGAGTTGACGAGACTTAAGTAACGAGAGGGTTGCATTTTAATTATTTTACATTTAGTATTAAGTTATTTTTTATTTTTATTTTATCAAGCAAGTAACGATTAGGTATGATAGATGAGTTATAAATAAAGATGAAAGATAATATTAGTCAAAGATCAAACCTAATTACTTTTTAGCATGTGCTTTGTTAAAGTTTAACATAATTTTTAATTGATTATTTTGATTTTGATCGGTGGTAATTAACGCATCACTTGTTATAAGATATATTACTTGATGTATCTCGATCTTCGATCGATAAAAAATTAGAAACACTTATAAGAAATTAAAATATATTATGTATTGTAAAACATGCTATTTGGTATATTTTAATTTATAATCGATATTTTAGATTGGATTTATATTGTATAATATTATATATGTATTATTTTATATTTTTGTAAAAATATATTCAATATTGATCTTTAATAAAAACGTACAAGAAAAAAAGATTGACGGTGAAGATGAAATTTAAAATAAACATATATTTTAATCAATATTGGATTTATATTGTATGATTTTGTATATGTATTATTCAATATTTTTATAAAAATATACTTAATATTGATTTTTAATGAAAGATTACAAGAAAAGAATATCAATCGTGAAGATGAAATTTAAAATAAACGTATGTTTAATCGATATAAAAAAAATAAAAGAAGAGAAAAATTAAAAAAAAAAGTGTGATAAGAGAAAAGGTATAAGAAGAAATATATATATATATATATATATATATATATATATATATATATATATATAAAGAAATAAAAAAGTTAGGGGAACAACTACCATTGCTGTCCCCAAACGAATCAGTAGATACATCTATATTATCTCATCCAAACATATCAACTCCTCCTAAACCTGCTAACTAACATGAATCCAGATGAGGTCTAATATGTTTCCATAGGATGTTCAAATGGTGCCTCGTTGTGAATTAATTTGGACAAATTGCAGCTTTCAACATGAAATGCTTGGGAGAGATGGCCTCATGCTCATGAGTAATGCTGGAAATTGAGTTTAAGTGTGAAGTCAAAGGAGATCAATAATGGGTGGAGGGTGAAATATAATAAATTTTACTAAAATTAGCTGTTAGTTTATTTGGAGATTAGGAAAGGGATTTAAAGAAATACGAAATTAGTGTTAATTTTTAATTATGTTTGCTTAGAGAGCAATGTTAACATTAACTTTTAATTGATGTTAAGTTACGGTGTTAACTCCTTTTACATTTACTTGATAGTAGTGTTAGAGAAGGGGAAGGTGACCAATGTCAGGGAAAGAGAAGATTGTGTGTGACTTTAACATTGATCTGGCTAACGCTAGCGCCAACCTATGTTTAGGCAAATTGATATCAAAGGAGAAAACCAATGTTAAGTAAAAGGGATTAAGTAATGAAGTAAACAAAGTTTAATATTCCTTTTGATGTATTAACCTCTCAAATAAATTAAGCCTAAGACTTCGTTTGATAAGGAAAATAAGTTTGTGGAATAATAAAGAAATAAGAAAATAATAAAATAATTAGTAGAATAAATGAATTAACCTGTTTAGATATTTTGATGTGTTAAAATTATTCCTCACAAAAGGTAAAATAACTTTAACCTCTGTTAAATCTATTTAATCTATCATAAGATACAAACATATTAAGCAACATGTTAAACACTTAACACACGCCAAACAAACACCACTTAAAAGTTTTACAAATAAGAGGTGATTTCCCCCCCCCCCCCCCCCCCCTCTTCTCGTGCCATCCAACGAAATAAGAGAGAGTTTTGTTTTTTTGTTCTTCAAACGTTGCCAAACAGCACATAGTGGCGTCAGGCCTGTACTTCCTAATCACCAAAGCGAGGCCCACAAAAATGGACAACCCTGAATCGGCGAGTCCAGATGCAAGCGTGGTTAGGAGTATCATCGCATCTAGAGGTCCAACTTTGGACTTGATCTACGATAAAATTTTAATCCAAGATGATAATTTTTGCAAGTTGCCTACGGCATTTAGACAAGATAAAACGAGAGAGGACAAACAAGGGCTGTGATAATTGACGGGGGGCGGGGAGGGCGCTGTCAGATCACATGACAGAGTCATGCACGCCAAGTGCAAGTTGCAGCAGATTCTTGAAGCCCACAGGCATAGATACGTCGTTTCCGTGGATGATTTGGGAACTTCGCGTCTCCATCCAAAAGCATAGATTCGTTGGCACCCTTAGTTCTGTCCGGCAGAAATATGTGGCCAAGAGACGTGCGCATTGATTTCTTTGGGATCCACATTTTAAGATAAGTCGTGGAACCCCAAGGTTAAATACGCTGATTTGCATATTTCACTTCTCTTTTTTTGGATTTTATATTGCAATAAGCTTCGCAAGGTCGAAAATAATGATCTTCGGTAGGTTTCTAAGAAGTCGTGGTCCTTTCTGTTCTACTGGTGGCAACTTGCAGTGCGGACGCCAGTTTGATGCTTATCCTCGCGAAGAGAATGAAATTGGCAAAATTAACTCCTTATTTAATATTAAGAAAATGCAAATACGCACCACTCTAGGAAATAATCGGAGAATATAGGCATAACCTATTCGTCGAATTTTCCCCTCTGGTACGTAAATCTTTACCGTTGTCAAAAACCATTATTAACGAAAAAAAAATCAATTTAAAGAAGCTTGCAAACATCAAGTAGCAATTGTCGTGCACCAAACTGATGCAAACGCAATACTGTTACTGCACGAAAGGTAAAATATTGCTCAGAACAGAAGGGCAAGAATGCTGGATAGCAACATCAAGCAAGCACTTTACAACCGAGTCGATGAAATTTCTACATCTATTTACGGATTATTTGTTTTCTTTCACTGCATCATCCTTGGATATATTCTCTTTGTCCCTCCAAATAATCCCTTCAAACATAAGTTAATCTTAAACATCTTTAATCTCAAAATCGTCCCAATCCCATCAATCAAACACTTTGAATAATCCTTCCACCTCATTATCCCTAAAAAATAATCTCACCCGAGAGCATGGGATAAGTTAATTCCTCCTATCTCTACATCAAATTAAGGGGGTTAAGATAAATTTATCCCTCGTCGGCCAAAACAAAGCATAAGTAAATTCAATGTCACCCGAACACTGCCTTATAAGCCTTCCGGAAAGAAGGAGATAGCAGTTGCAACGCAAGTCAAGGGCCCTATCCCAGAATGAAAAAAAAGCTCAGCTCCAGCGGGAAAGATGATGGAGCCTTTTATCCTCATGTTATCCCAAGATCCTTCACAATTGTACAGTTTATCCATTCTCAAAAACTGAGTAATCGTCCCTTGCCTAGTTCTCACTGCTATCAAAACGTTAAACAAAGGATATCCACGTTTTTACCCTATTGCCTAAAAGTACGTCCCTTCTAACTTATTCCTTCTTCCAAAACAGCCCCTATTTGATTTGGAGACGAGGGACAATTAATTGACCACCACGGTTGGAGCTATCTCCCTCTCTTCCTCTCTGATGACGTAGAAATTGGAGCAGGGGTAAGAACCTAAACTTGGATCTTTTTTTACTGTGATCAAGAGTTTTCATTGTCTAACCATATCCTATTGGGCGCTATCTAATATTTAGCCGACTATATGGTGAGGAGTTTCTTTCTTTTTCCAGTTTTAGATTAAGCATTCATTAATGGGATGAAGTCCATGACATCGAGGTGCAATCCTAATTAAAAGGACAGTAGATACAGAGGAAACACCATCGATCCAACCACGAGGGGAATTTAAGGTGAAGGCAATCAGCTTGTTAGCCTCAAACAAGGAGATAAAAGGGAGGTCAGCCTGTTAAAAAAACAAGCCATCCCATACTTTAATCCCACACCATTTCTTACGCACGGCATGGGTTAACCACCTTCCACAAAGTTAACCCACAACCCTTCATAGTAAATTAGCCGGTCGGTATCTTTATGGAAAGAAGTATTTAGCTAACCGGTCTCCATTCACTCCAACGAAAAGTAAGCTCAGCTTCGGATATAAGCCAAAAAGCACTTCCAATCAAATTTTGTACCTTCTTCGAAAGCAACCAAAACTCGATATTTTTCAAGGGGCAATCATCGATACATATATTCCACACGTGATCTACATTTCGTATTTGATTTACTCCATGCCTAACGATTTTTCGTTAGTGCATGTTGTGAAGATAATCAAAATTATCTTTTTTATTATATTTTGGAGTTACCTTTTTTTTTTTCTGTGTTCAAAACAAAATGATTAATTTCTTTGTTTGAAATTTTTTTTATTTTTTCTTATATTTTTATTTGTTAGTTTTTCTTATTATTTTATTTTGATTTCGTATAAATGAAATTTCCTCGTTTCTACAAAATAAAAGTAACCTTCTCTTTTTTTCTGGAGGATATTCGAATTTTTCTTCCTCCCTTCCCCATTTTGAGTTGCATCTATTTATATTGAATTCTCCCCTTATGCATGACTGATTATCCTTAAAAAATTAAAAAAAAAAAAAAAAACCCAAAACAGAGTGCTAGGCTTTTCCCGTTGAATGATTGCTAGCATACTCTCCACGTTACCCAAAAGAACGTTCCTAACATACCCTCTCTTCCATGTATGAACAAAAAATATTCTTTCTAAACTCTAATGAAATATAAAAAGATACAAGAAAAATATATGTTATAATATATTTTACAATATACATCTTTCACTTATGTCCCTATTTTATATAAAAAATATATATATATATTGGTTGAAAATTAAAATATAATAATTTAAAATTAAAATATTTTGATTAAAAATAAAAATATATTGATTCAAAATAATTCTCTATCTATTGAAAATGAAAATACATTATTTGAAAATAAAAATACACTGATTTGTTCTGTCTTTTCATAGATGAAAAATAATTTTTCACCTATGAAAAATAACATTTCATTTGAAAAGTTATTTTTCACCTTTGAAAAATAGTTTTGACTGATAAAAATCAAAATACGTTAGTTGAAACCACCATGTATATCAGTCCGCCACATTTTCACTCCACATGTTACAAAATGCGTTACTACTTACATTGTTTTAATTTTTAACCATGAAAAATTTTATCCTCCCTTATATATAAGGAAAATAGAGCGTGCAAGTGACTTGCATATAAATTACGTAAAGGTACGGTAATATCTTGCACTACAAATAATATTTTAAATTGAAAATTTCAATATTAAGATGACTTCAAACGAACATGTTATCCATCAAAATTAAAGTCAATCTAACACTCGTAGCACATACATCTGACATGATTGAATTTCGTGATCATTAAAAATGAACATACTTTGATACATGTACTAAAGATATCGTATTAACTTCAAATATAATATATAACATGTCCATGTATTTTGATCTAAATTCCTAAATTTTTAATTCTAATATATATATATATACACACACACAGGCGAGAGCGTTACAATGTACCCTCATGAAGGTCGATTCATACTTAAGTCTCGAATTGTGCTATCAATCCTTATTTCTACTTTGCAGCAAAAGTTTCTAACGTACGTGCAGATAGAGCGTGGGAATTCAGAAGGTTACCTTAGCGCTGACGGCGTCGACGCACCTCTGCACGATCTTGAGCTCCTCGGCGAGCGGGAGGAGGCTCTCGCAGGACCTCAGCACGACGACGGCGCTCGGGAGGCTGTTGAGCGCGGCCTTGCGGAGGAACTCCTCCGTGCGGCCGGCGAGGTTCCCGTGGCAGTACTTGTCCGTCATCTCCAAGTACTCGGCGGCGCACCGCAGCGCCACCACGTTGTGTATCGTTATCTCGAAGTTCACCCCGTAGCAAAACCTCACCGCCTTCTCGAACGCCTCCACCCCGCCGGGCACGTCCGACAGGTCGATCCGCGCGAGGTCCGTCGCGGACGACTCCACGATCTTCCTCCATATCAGTCCACTCTTGTTCACAAGCATGAACTGCGCGCGATTAATGCTCAAAAATTAACTAACTTCGTTGATTAATGCTCATGTATATATTTCATCTCGATCGAGATTCGAGAGTTGGATGATTCTACGAATTCGGTTAACTTCCTTAACGGGGAAACTAAACTAGTAGGAAAAAGAAGGAGAGGAGGAGCGCATCACATCTTCGAATTAGTTGCTTGCAGTAAATCAATTACTACGTCAGAAATTTCGCCGCGCATGATAATTATATTAAATAAAGAAATCAAAGCAAAAAAATTCAGGAAAAAATAGATTGATGTTCAGAATAATTATTTTGATTGATCCAATGCGAAAGAAAGTTGAATTTTTACGAATTAATTAATCGAAGCATGACCGCTCTTACATTTACAATATTGGAGATGACGTTCACCAACCTAACCGCAAACCACTTACTTAGTTCGCAATTTTGGAAGATTTGGATTGCGAAACGGGAGAGAGTTGCAACTGACCTTGTGGAGGGGAAACGTCGCCTCTCCTATCTTCACGACGACGTCGGCCGGTATGTCCTGAGTCGAAACCCTACGAGTTGAGGTCCGAGGAGCAAAATTAGAACGTGAAAACCTCAAATTTATATACCATTTTCCAATCACGCAGACTCGACGAACGCGCGCGTGCATGCATGCACACAAAAATACGAACGGTCGATTATACGACCAAGATACAAGGAATATAAACATACCATTGGCTGCTGGTTCGACCGATCGCCGCCATCGATTGAAGTGGAACTCAGCTCTACACCTTCCTCCTCTTCCTCCTTGTATATATCCGTCAGGGACCCTAACGAACAGGTGAGGCGTGATGTCGTATCAACGGGACTCGTTCTCATCCACAGCAGCTGTGGGCCCCCCTCCCTCCCGTTTTCCCTTCATGGATGGACCGAAGCGAGTGGACGTGGCTCGGCGGTCCGTGGGCCACACGTGAGTCAGCGCAGCCCCAGTGGTCTTAACAAGATGGATCCCACCCACATGGGCATGTCAGGGGAGATCTCGACCGCACGTTCCTCCATGTTGGGTGGTGTTGGCACCATCTCGGGGGAGACGTCGTGGCAGCGGAAGCTACACGTCGTCGTGTGACCTGCCCTGCTGCAAGGGATAACCTGGCCACGCGGAAATCGCAAAGCGAGGACCTGCAGCCAATTGGGGCTTCACACGTGGGGTGGAGTATTTGACCAGACTTGATCCGGACGAGGCTCGACATTTTTCTCAAACCACCCAAAGTCCGACCCAAGGCTCACGTTAATAGCCCCATAGCCAAGGTCGATTTTAATGTCTACGTCAAATTTTCATGTTAGGTCTATAAAAATTCTTTAAGGCTCGTTAGCCAAGAAGAAAAAAAAAAAAAAAGAAAGAAAGAAATTTTAGGTAAAACAAATGATAATATATATTTATTCAGGATAACAAACCGAGTAAATACAAGACATCAACCAACATCAAGTCATTGGCTTATTAATAGATTTTCAATGTCACGGTGATCAAATGATTTTGTGCTGTTAACCATCACTAATTGAAAGTATCGTTTCCTTAGAACAAACACTCAAGCATATTATATCTCGAATTTTATTTTCATCAGTAATTATATACAACTTCAGAAGCTAATATAAAAATATATACATAATCACAAATTTGGGAAAAAAATAAATTTCATAGAAAAAATATAATTTAATTAAAAATAAAAGCCAACGGCTCATCTTAGGTCTTTTTGGATGAATCCAAACTTAAATTTTCTTCAAAGTTAAGATCCGAGTCTAACCTAGGTCGAATCGAATATTTTTGAGTCAAACTCAAGTTAACCAAACCTAGTACTCCACCTTAGGGATGACTTCGAAAGAGTTAGATTTGGCTGCATTGAGCTTACACCGGCTGTAATTTTTCCACTCTGTGTTTTTCCTCTTCCACAAATACCCGGAACGATGTGGTAAATTCTGTGGGCAGCCAGAATTTGGTAGACATGTCTCGAGATGACACGAACCTGTAGCCAATGAGGCATTAAAGTAGGTTTGATAGGTGAAATTAAATTTATTTATTTCAGAATTAGTTTCTTATTTTTGAAATTAAGTAATTTTATCTAAGAAGCAGAATTATTTTATTCCCGTCAAAATTATTGCTTGACGTGATATTTAATTTCTGTGATTGTTACTTGTCTTCTACTTTTTTTTTTTTTTTTTTTTTTTTTTTTTTTAATTCTACCTCTCATTTAATGCTGTCTTAGGGATCAAGACCATCAAACATTTGTGGATGATCTATGCCCCACAAATGCATTTCCGAGACCTTTATTTATGGAGATAGAACGCAAGTTTTAATTCATAGCTTGGAAATTTAAAGATCATTAAAACTTCGTGGAATTTGCAACAAAAGTGTTTTGGAGTTTGTTTTAGTCGGTCTCTCGTTGAGGTTGCAGAACTTTTGGTAGATTTAAGCTTTGTTTCAGCTTGATATTCTTACATCTCACATCAAGGTCGTTGAACTTTAATTAAGAGCACTAAAGAATTATTGAAGATTGATCCTACATATCAAGAGGTTAAGATTATTCAATTTAGCTATCAATTAAGGTTCTAAAACTTAGAAGTATATTCCACCTTTTATCTTGTCAAGGACCTTATGGTTTAGATGTGCTTCCTCAATATAAAGTAAATTTACTCCCAACCCTAGTAATCTCATCGAAATTTACTCTTACACTTTGTTCCTTTCAAGGGATTAACCTCAGCTATTTCGCTAATTTAAAACTAGCTCTCAAAACTTGTATTTTAGAGATAAAACCTTGACACATACAAGCATTAAGTATTACTAGCCTCTGCTTTTACCATTGCCTTCTTTAGTACTACGAGTTAATATCCCTTTCAAATAATGGTGTTAACCCTAGGTTGAAACTCTTAGAAAGCAAACAAGAAAAGGGTTTAATATAACTTGTATTGTTGTATATTTGAAACCCATGTTTTCTAACATCTCAAGTAAATCAGTCCTCTAAAAGCCATACAACGAATCATCTAAAGTTAGAGGATGGAGTTTATTAAGGATTATGGCTTTAGTATCACTTATGCCCTTAATAGGGTGTATTTTGTTGCTAATGTTGTGAGGTGTAAGAACTAAATTGTAGTTGTGAAGGTTGTAGGTAATCTCTAATTGATTAGCACGATGTCGGCCAGATCTCAAGAATATTTTTGATTTAGCTTTAGTGTTGTTATCTAATACTAACCATAAAATACTTGAGTGATAAGTAATCGGGCTGAGAATGGTCAAGGTTTTGACAATAGCAGTTGTATTCATTGATGTTTTGAGCTAATATGGAACATTAGAGAATCTACTCATTTCGTAGCTTGGCTCTTAAGTTTATAAGTGACAAACAAGAATTTTTACTTAGATCAAATTGGAAAATCAAGTTAGTTGTTGACCCAAACATGGCTTTTAAGTTTGTGACAAATAGCTTGAAATTGATACTAAAGTAGATTGCTTTTGGTATAATTTCAAGTGAACTTTATTGTGGATGAGTTGGTGCAAATTGTGCCCTTGTTAAGATGTTGAGAGTTGGGAGAGAGGATGAACTAAGGAAGCAAGGGCACAAGTTTTACTTTTTTAAGACAAAACTAACTTCTTGTTTTGATATTGTACATCTTTTACGGAGATTTAATCTCAAAATGCACTAAATATAATGGTGATGACTACAAGTTCTTTAGTCTCCCTACTCAAAGGAGCAACATCTTAAGATGCTCAGCATACGCAGAATGATCTCTCGTACTCTTTGGCTTAGTGGTACCTTCCCGCATCTCTTCCTTTCTGACGACTTGGCAAAAGTAGTGGAGGGCAATAGTGCTAACACCCATAGCTAGCCTTGGATTTGGCAATCCTTTTCAATTCATCTTCCTATTAAACTAGGATGGAAGATTACAACATTTTACTTAAGTTGGTGAAACAACCCTTTCCAAGGGTCGTTTTGATTTTTTGGAACTTTGGGGGTCATATTGTAATTTCTGTGCACCAAAAGGTTTTCGTGCGGAATATTTTCATCCTTAAGGGGTTTAATGCAAAAATCCCACCAAACTCATACACCTCCCCCATGCCCCATACCCCCCTCCATGCCTCTCCACATCCCGACACCACCTTACACCCCCAACCCCACCCCCCCCCCCCCCCCCCCTCCATTTTGCTCTCCACCAGAGCAGCTGAGTGAGGGAGAAGGAGAGGGAAAGCGGGGAGCAGGAGGAGATCAGAGGAGAGGACGAGGCCATGTGTGCAGAGAGCTTGCGAGGAGGAGACTGAGGATGTTGCAGGGGCTGTTGCAGCTCCTGAAGCGAGAAGAAAGCTCGTGAGGGAGTTATGCGGGCAATTATTTCCGCAGATCCAGATGTCTGCAACATTTGTTAGACACCTGGAGGGGTCACCAGACGTTTGGGACGGACTTAGGACGTTTGATAAGCATGCAGAATGCCGAGGTGCCAGAGACGTTGGGAAGGTGTGTTGCCACGATGTTCGAGGCACTTTAGGATGTCTGGGAGCATTGTCAGACGTCCGACTGCTCTCCCAGATGACTGGAAGCAATGCTAGACGCCTAGAGACACCCTCAGACGGTGGTGAAGGGTTTCAAACGTATGAAAAAGACGCAGAAAGCAAGGTGAGATCCCGCACTCATTTAAGACGATTGAGACTCTTCCCAAACGTTTGATTTTGGTCAGGATGTATGTTTTTGGGCTGGTTAAGGGCCCAAACAGAGTTGATTTTTCGAAAACAAAGTATCGTTGGTTTTCTTTCGGAATCCTCTACGTATTAGTATAGTATTTATACTATTTTGAGGTCATTTGACGTATTGGTCAACGTTATAGGTCTCCAATCCATGGTGCACACGAGACCCATGGAGACGTCGAGATCCACCGTTCGGGCCCCCATACCACCCATATACCCTGGTAAGGTGATTCTCTCTACTTCTGTGGTTTGAATTAGTAAAGTGCATATTAAATTAGAAATATCTAGTTGAAACCTAGGTTATGAGATGGACCCTAAGAATGTGAATGATTTATATTCAGTGCAAAAATCTCGCATATTATAAAACCTGGGAATGTATGTTGTTAAATTTCATACTGTGATAATTGGAATAGTTAAATGATGAAGTGATCACTTACCTTGTTGATGATGGTTTATCCTGTTAATCTACGAGCTGCCTGTGTATGAATTAGAAATCAGTATGTAATAGGGATGCATGCCACGAAATGAAATAAGATGAGTACTATACATGAGCACTACAGGGAACTAAGAAAGAAACTCAAAGTATACTAAAACGGATATATGATGTATGAGGGAACCTGTCGCCTATGGGCATATTAGTTGACTGTTCAGACTTGGGTATGGAAAGTGAGTTCGCCTTCGTGTACGTGGTACCGAGGAGAGCTACTGTCCCTTTAATATAACGGGGAGCTAGCTACTCCTTGGGTTGGGACTCGGGGTTAGTATTGACCACCCTACACCGACTCCTGTTAGGCCCACTGGGCAAATCGGGATAGCCGGACTAGGATACGCAAACTGTTGAGGGGTGAGACCCCTGTTCTGTTCTGTACTGTATGTTTGGGTGTATCCGTTAGTGGAAACGACTGACCGCGTGCCAGTGCGGGGCAACTACCCGTGCGCTTATCGCGCGTGCCGTAGTCACCGCTACGTCGCGGCCAAGACCCCGGGGTGATGACTGGGTGTAGGACTACCACGGGGTGCTCTACTGGCCAGGAGAGCACTACGTGCACATCCTACATCGCAGGAAAACAACATCAAGATCGTTCCCTTAGGGAACAAGTGGATTAAAAAATGCTGTGGACCCTTACTAGAATAACCAAATCAGAAACACATAGTTGATATAAATGAAAACAGATGATAATACATGATAAGACCCGTGCCATTAAAACACTTTAAGACATCTGGACATCTTCCCAGATGTCTGGAAATGAATTTTTGTGTGCGTACGGCCTCGAGTCTGCGCGCGTGCCGCGCGCAGACTGAGCCCAGCCGCCTTCTTCTCTTTCTTCTTCCCTCGCCAACTTGCAGAGCCTTTCCCCCCACACCTACATATACCCTCCTCCTCTCCCGCATACCACCCCACTCCCATCCACCTTCTCCTTCCTTCAATGAGAGCGAGAGCGAGCGCGACGAGTTGCTGCCGAGTGCAGCGGCGGAGAGGAGAGGGGCAGCGAGAGAAGGGAATAGAGGAGAGCGCACTAGCCGTAAGGGAGCTCGCTGGAGAAGCTTGCGGCCGGTCGGGCGTGCTCGTGGCGGAGTGTTGTGCCGAGGAGGTTTCCCCGACGCTGCTGCAGCTAGAGTAGCGGACGAGTGAGTGTGACGCGGCCACGCGCAGTAGGAAGAACACGATGGAGCTTCTGACTTTGGGATTTTTCCCAGAATCAGACGTCTGGACCTACATCCAGACGACGCAGACGACGTCTGGAGGAAGCTCCAGACGACTAAGAGGTACATCCTGCGCCTTATGCGTTCTTTTGCGAATACGGCCATGCAGCCCGTTCCACCGAGGCTCTGATGCATGCCGTGTTAAGAGATTTTGCGTGCGCGTGCAGGATTCGCTTTGGGAAGGTGTGGGACACGCCCTCCCACGCGGTTCAGATGTCTGGGCGAGGCATCAGACGGCAGAGAGCGTCTCCAGACGTCCGAAAAGATAGTCGGACGTCTGGAACTCGGTCTAGATGGTCCGGCAGGATCCCTGGACGTCTGAGGAGCAGCATAGAGTGAGGTATGGATCTGGACCCCTTTTAAGACGTCTGGAAGGTGTTTCAGACGTCTGATTTGAGTCAGGATTGTCGTTTTTGACCCGTTTAGGATCCGTTTGAGGTTCGATTTCCGCGTTTAAGATTCCGTTCTTCGAATAAGTTCCTCTACTTGTTGGAATGCTCTGTATCATGTTCTAAGTGGTTTCTTGTGGTTGACCCTTGTGTCAGGACCACGTTCCGTTGCGGAATTGGGGGTTGCGACGGCACGTGGACCTGCCAATCGAGCCCCCATCACTCCTGGTTTCGTAGGTAGAGTGGCTTCCCTTAGTTAATTACCAACATGAATGTATAACTGAAATGAATGTTAGATCCTAGGGTGTGGCATGAATCCTAAGACCAGAAACACTGAAATGATTGTATTGAATGCATGAAGTGCAGTCGTGGATGAGTAAATAGAGTAATAATAATTGCCTGTAATTGGATAACAACTGCCTGTGAACTGTAGAGTACTGTTGTTAGTAACTATTGCATGTAAATTTCTGTTGTTGCAATTAAATACGAGCTACCTGTTTAAGAATTGGAAATGAAATATGGAATGTTGGAAACACGAGCTACCTGTGAATAACCCTGAAGTGATGAAACCTAGTATGGCTTGGTCCAGAAAAACATGAGCATGAACCCTACGGGGAATTAGGAGTGGAACTCCTGGAAAATAAATGGAATAGAACTAGAAATGTGAATGGGGAAGTGAGTTGGCCCTTGAGTACGGAGTACAAAGGAGAGTGACTATCCCCCTGTTTAGTGCAGAGCGGAGCTAACCGCCCTAGGGTTGGGACCCAGGGTTAGGATTGGCCACCTTGTACCAACTCTGTGGCCCTTGCATACACAGTACCGGGGAGAGCTACTAGTGTAGGGAGAGAGCTAGCCACCCCACGGGGCCCGGGGTTCAGCTAGCCATCCTACACCGACTTGTTAGGCCCACTGGGCAAACCAGGGTAGTTAGGCGAGGGTGCGCGGACTGTGGAGGGGCGAGACCCCTATTTGGTTCTTAGGGGCTAGACCCCTGTTACTGAGAGGGCTTTGCCCTACACTAGTTCCATGCTGTGCTTTGGGTGCACCCGTTAACGGAAATGACTGACCGCGTGCCAGTACGGGATAACTACTCGTGCGCTTATTGCGCGTACCGTAGTCACCGTTACGTCTGTCAGTGACCTTGGGGTGGTTGACTGAGTGTAGGACCACCACGGGGGACTCTCCCGGCCAGGAGAGCACCACGTGCTACTTCTACCTTTGGGAAAAGACTACAATCAAGATCGTTCCCACGAGGAACATTCGAGATCAAGAAAAAGACCTGATAAATGAACCAAGTGTTGAAAGAAAGAATAATTAGTTGAATAAAGAAAGAAATTGAAAACAACAGCTACCTGTCCACCTTTACAGTTTTTCTTAGTTAGCTGGCTGCCACTCTACTCAGCATTTGCTGATTTCGTGTAATCATAACCCTTTTCAGGTCCAGGTGTTGAGCAGCCAGAGCCTACAGCTGCGGAGGGTGCTGGGCCCAGTAGAGCCCAGTAGTGTACCTTTTTGTTGTACCGTTCTGTTGTAGTGAGTATTTTTGTTACACTCCTGTACTCTTTTGTTGTAACTTTATATTCCTATACCTTATTAAATTCTCTACTGTTGTGGTGGTGTGTACTGTAGTAGTTTACTTCTTTACTACTGTACTTTTATACTTTTAGTTGCTTGCATGGTGAATGTGGTTTATTTTACTGCTTATTTGTTAAGACCCGTGACATCAAAACACTTTAAGACATCTGGGAGTTGGTCCAGACGTCTGGTCAGACGTCTGGACACCTTCCCAGATGTCTGGAAATTAATTTTTGCGTGCGTACGATCGCGAGTCTGTGCGCATGCCGCACGCAGACTGAACCCCACCAGCTTTATCCTCTTTCTTCCTCCCCTCGCCGACCTGCAGACGCACTTCCCCCACGCCTACAAATACCCCCATCCTCTCCCTCACGCCACCCACCCCATCCGTCTCCTCCCTCCAGCGCTAGAGCGAGAGTGAGAGCGAGCGCGGCAGCTGCTGCCAAGTGCAGCGGCGGAGAGGAGAGGTGTAGCGAGAGGGAAGAGAAGAGAGCACGCTAGCCGTGAGGGAGCTCGTCGGAGAAGCTTGAGGCCGGCCGGCGTGCGCGAGGCGGAGTATGTGTCGGGGAGGTTCCCCCGGCTGTGCTGCAGCTCGAGCAGCGGACGCGCGGCTGCGTAGCGAGGTCGCGCGCAGCGGGAAGAAGACGAAGGAGGTTCTGATTCTGGGATTTTTCTCAGAATCAGACATCTGTACCTACATCCAGACAACGTGGACGATGTTTGGAGGGAGCTCCAGATGACCGAGAGGTACGTATTTCCTCCTTTGCTTCCTTTTGCGGAAATGGCCATGCAGGCTGCTCCGCTGAAGCTCCATTGCGTAATGTGTTGAGAGATTTTGCATACGCGTGCAGGATTCGCTTTGGGAAGGCGCAGGACATGCCCTCCCATGCGGTTCAGACGTCTGGACGAGTCACCAGACGGCGGAGAGCATCTCCAGACATCTGGAGTGATAATCGGACGTCTGGAACTAGGTCCAGACGATTCAGGAGGATCCCTAGATGTTTGAAGAGTAGCGCAGAGTAAGGTATTATCTGGACCCCTTTTTAAGACGTCTGGAAGATGTTCCAGATATCTGATTTGAGTCATAGTTGTCATTTTTTACCCGTTTAGGGTCCATTTGAGGTTCGATTTCCGCGTTTAAGATTCCATTCTTCTCAGAATAAGTTCCTCTACTTGTTTGAAATACTTTTATCATGTTCTGAGTGATTTCTTATGGCTGACCCTTGTGTTAAGACCTCGTTCTGTTGCGGACTTGGGGGTTGCGGAGGCACGTGGACCTGCCGATCATGCCCCCATTTCTCCCGATTTTGCGGGTAGAGTGGCTTCCCTTAGTTAATTACAAACATAAATGCATATCTAAAATAAATGATAGATCCTAGGTATGGCATGAATCCTAGGACCTGAAAACTAGATTGAATGATATATCCTAGGGAATGGCTTGAATCCTAGGACTAGAAACACTGGAACGCTTGTATTAAATGCCTGAAATGTAGTCTTGAAATGAGTATATGGAATAATAATGCCTGTGAAATGTAGAGTACTGTTGCTAGTAGTTGCTAAATGTAATTTTTGTTGGTTGAAATTAAATACGAGCTGCTTGTATATAAATTGGAAAAGAAAGATTGAATGTTGGAAACACCTACTACATGCGAATAAACCTGAATAATGAAACCTAGTATGGCTTGGCTTGAGGAAACATGAGCACCAACCCTATGGGGAATTAGGAGTAGAGCTCCTGGAAATAAAATAGAATGGAACTGGAAAAGTGAATGGAAAGGTGTGTTGTCTCTTGGGTACGAGGTACCAAAGAGAGCACATATTACTTCTTAGTGTAGAGGGGAGCTTATCGCCCTCAGGTCAAGACCGAGGTGAGTTTGGCCACTCTGCACCGACTTTCTGGCCCTCGCGTACACAGTACCCGGGAGAGCTGCTAGTGTAGGGAGAGAGCTAGCCACCCCACGAGGCCCGGGGTTCAGCCAGTCGTCCTACACCGACTTATTAGGCCCATTGGGTAAACTAGGGTAGTCAGGCGAGGGTGCGTGGACTGTGGAGGGGCTAAGCCCCTGTTACTTAGAGGGCTTTGCCCTATACTGGTTCCGTGCTGTACTTTGGGCGCACCCGTTAACGGAAACGACTAATCACGTGCTAGTGCGGGGTAGCTACCCGTGCGTTTATCGCACGTGCCGTAGTCACCGTTACATCTGTCAGTGACCTTGGGGTGGTTGACTGAGTGTAGGACCACCACGGGAGACTCTCCCGACCAGGAGAGCACCACGTGTGACTACTTTTTGGAAAAGACTGCAATCAAGATCGTTCTCTCGAGGAACATTTGAGATCAAGAGAAAGACCTGAGAAATAAACCAAGAAAGAGTAAATAGATAAATAAAGAAAGAAATTAAAAACAACAGTTACCTGTCCACCTTACTGTTTTTCTTAGCTAGCTGGCTGCCACTCTACTCAGCGTTTCGCTGACGTGTTGTACTTATCACCTTTTTCAGGTCCAGGTGTTTAGCAGCCAGAGCCTACGGCTGTGGAGGGTGCTGGGCCTAGTAGAGCCCAGTAGTTGTACTTTTGTTGTACCCGTTTTCTGTAGTAGTGAGTATTCTGTTACACCTTTGTACTCTTTTATTGTAAACTTCATATTTCTGTACCTGTTTTTAATTCTCTACTGTTGTGGTGGTGTGTACTGTAGTAGTTCTTTTCTTTACTGCTGTACTTTTGTTACTGTTAGTTACTTGCATGGTGAATGTGGTTTATTTTACTGCTTTTTGGTTACTTTCTCGTTGGACGACTGGGTCTTGGGATCAGTCGGGTCAATCGGATTCTCGTGTCTCGTAGGGATTCGGGAATCGGGTTGTAACAAGATGGTATCAAAGCAAGGTCGTCCCGAGAAGTGAACCAACTTATTGGAAAATAACCAATTCACGTGCTTGTAACTAGAGTAACCACCACAACGTACCTCTTGACATTTGTTCTGGGATTCTTTGGTTAAATGACAGTTAGGATTGACGTCTTTTTTGCTCTGTGTCCGCGTCTCCTTGCAGGAGATGCCTCGACGTGGGACTAGTGAGGTGGGCCGCAGACGCGGCCGAGGATGAGGTTGGAGGGGCAAGCACGTTGAGCTCAACACCTCAGTGGACCAGCCACTGCTCCTGGGCATTCAGGCCCAGGACCTCGCCCAGCTGATAGGGAGATCGTGCGAGAGGAGCTCCACTTGCCGCCACGAGCGCCTCTCCCTGGGGCTGTGGAGGGGGAGTCCTCTGTGGGACCACGCGAAGGACACGGCGCTGGATGTGGGGGAGGGGGTGGGCCTCCACCGCCCCCACCTTCCTCCGGCACTTCCGAGCACGAGGCCTCTTTACCTGGAGGCGTACCAGTGTCTCCCCTCCAATGCCATTACGAGCTTTTCGGGCAGTTCCGGAAGCTGAAGTCCCCCCCTTCAAGGGGAATGAGGACCCGACCGAGGTAGAGGACTGGCTCGAGCAGATCGAGAAGGTGTTTGATACCCTTCGCCCCCCTGTGGAGTGCCACGTGGCCTTTGCCACATACCAGCTGGAGAGTGTGGCACACAGGTGGTGGAGGGCGGTCAAAAGACAGGAGAGGGACGAGCCGACTTGGGACCAATTTGTCACCCTCTTCTGCGAGCAGTATTTCCCTTAGACGTGGCAGGACCAGAGGAGGCGGGAGTTCCACACTCTTCGCCAGGGGTCGATGATCGTGAGTGCGTACTGCACGCGTTTCCTGGAGCTGTCTCGTTTCGCAGCGAAAGCTGTGGCTACCGAGGAGGAGCGCCTTTGGAGGTTCACCGAGGGGCTTCGACCTGCTATTCGGGGGTATGTTAAACCCCTGAAGCTGCCTACGTTCTTGAGGGTGGTGGAGGCAGCTCTGACGTATGAAGAGACCAACCCGCCCGCACGTGACACTGACAGTGGGCGAAAGCGGCCCTACCAGCCAGACTTCTCACAAGGCCGATGAGAGAGGAGGCACGTAGCGCTTGCAGGAGAGCCGTCATGCTTTGCAAGGCCGTCAGTGGCCTTTGGGGGCCCCGACAGGGGCCAGCTGCCGGCACGGGACCCCCGCCCAGCCGTCAGCAGGGACCCACTGAGGGCGGGAGTCAAGTCCCCCTTTGCTACCAGTGTAGCCAGCCGGGCCACATCAAGAGGGACTGCCCGTCTAGGGCAGGAGGCCAACAGATGCTCCCCGTGCCGAGCACTGGAGGACGAGCTGGAGGCTGCGGTTTCCAGGCGCGAGGAGGAGGACAGTAGTCGCAGGGAGGGTACCGGCCAGCGCTCCCCGTCTGACTCAGAGTGTGGCTGCTTCGTCCGCACCTAGGGCTGAGGGGCTATCAACGCCCTGACACACAAAGACACTAGAGCTTCAGGATCAGTGGTGGCAGGTATGATTACAATTTCCAGCAGACTAGTTTACACGCTTTTCGATTCCGATGCTGCGCACTCGTTTGTTGCTGCCAGTTTTGCTGTTAGTTTGGGGTAGGACTGTATGTTGTTAGAGGATCCGTTCGTGATCAGAGGTCCGGGCGGTTAGCTGTTCGTAGCTGAGGAGGTGTACACAGGTTTTGAGGTCAGTGTTGGGGGACACAGCCTTCTCGCTGACCTTATTATAATATAGATGGAGGACTTTTACGTGATTCTGGGGATGAACTGGCTGTTCGCTTACCACGCCTTGGTGGACTGCTTTGAGAGGAAGATCGTCTTCTCCATACCAGAGTTGCCTTCTTTCAAGTTCCACGGGCAGCCAGTGGACAGAGGCTTCAGGTGCATTTCTGCACTTCGGGCGACGAGACTTTTGAGCCAGAGGTGTGAGGTCTTCCTAGCTTGTGTGGTGGCGGAGCCCAGCCCTGTGGCAGACTTCCAGAGTATCCCGATGGTCAGAGAGTACCCCGACGTGTTCCCAGATGAGTTTCCAGGACTACCGCCCGAGCGTGAGATTGAGTTTGAGATCTCACTGGTACCGGGGACCAGCCCCATCTCTACAGCACCGTACAGGATGGCACCACTTGAGCTGCGAGAGCTCAAGTCTCAGTTGCAGGACCTTCTGGAGAAGGGCTTTGTGAGGCCCAGTGCATCTCCGTGGGGAGCCCTGGTATTGTTCGTAAAGAAGAAGGATGGTACCCTACGCCTTTGTGTAGACTACAGACAGCTGAATAGGGTTACCATCAAGAACAGGTATCCGCTGCCGAGGATTGACGACTTATTTGACCAGCTGCGAGGTGCTACGGTATTCTCCAAGATAGACTTGAGGTCAGGATACCACCAGTTGAGGATCAAGGAGGCAGACGTCTCCAAGATAGCTTTCTGCACCCGGTAGAGACACTACGAGTTTTTGGTCATGCCGTTTGGGCTGACCAACGCCTCCGCTGCCTTCATGGATTTGATGAACCGGGTGTTCAAACCGTACTTGGACCAGTTCGTGGTGGTATTCATTGATGATGTGTTCATCTACTCTCGAGATCAGGCGCAGCACGGACAACACTTGCGGATGGTTTTGGACACACTGAGACGACGTAGGCTGTACGCCAAATACAGCAAGTGTGAGTTCTGGTTGAGGGAGGTGACCTTCTTGGGCCATGTGATCTCCGGGGATGGCTTGGCTGTGGACCCAGCCAAGGTTGAGGCAATGCTCAGGTGGGAGAGACCGCATACAGTTACTGAGATCCGCAGTTTCTTAGGACTGGCAGGCTACTACAGGCTGTTTATCAAGGGCTTCTCGCAGATTGCACGTCCTATGACACAGCTGATTCCGAAGGACGTGCCATTTTCTTGGACAGACGCTTGTGAGGCGTGTTTTCAGGAGCTGAAGGAGAGGCTGACTTCGGCTCCCGTGCTCACCAACCCAGACGGTAGTGGCGGGTTTGTTGCGTACACGGACGCCTCTTTGCAGGGATTAGGGGGTGTGCTCATGCAGAGGAGTCATGTTGTCGCTTACGCTTCACGGCAACTAAAGCCCCATGAGCATAGCTACCCTACCTACAACTTGGAGCTGGCAGCTGTCGTCTTCGCACTGAAGACTTGGAGGCACTACTTGTATGGTGAGACCTTTGAGCTTTTCACCGATCATAAGAGCCTTAGATACTTATTTGATCAGAAGGAGCTCAACATGAGACAGAGACGTTGGTTGGAGCTTCTGAAGGACTATGACTGTAGCATTTCCTACCACCTGGGAAAGGCCAACGTGGTGGCTGACGCCTTGAGCCGGAAGGTGCCCGCACACTTGGCCAGTTTGCAGGCACAGAGTTGGAGCCTCTTAGAGGAGATGGGCAGTTGGCGACCCCTAGAGTTATTGGGGCACTGTGGGGCAGTGACCGTGACACGACAGACGAGGCCAGAACTGATAGACTGCATCATCACTGGACAGATGGCCGACCCATACTTGCAGTCGTTGCGTGACAGAGTACTGTCAGGAGACCCTGGGAACTTCTCCTTTACAGACCAGGTACTGTGCATGAGGGGACGTTTGTGCGTTCCCAGGGACGAGGAGCTGTTGAGAGAGCTCCTGACTGAGGCACATGGTTCCAAGTTCACCATACATCCCGGAAACACAAAGATGTACCATGATTTGAGATGCGACTTTTGGTGGAGGGAAATGAAGCGGGATGTGGGTGAATTCGTACAGTAGTGTTTAGCGTGCCAGCAGGTGAAGGCCGAGCATCAGAGGCCTGCAGGGCCATTGCAGCCACTTCCAGTGGCAGAGTGGAAGTGGGAGAGCATCACCATGGACTTGGTGGTGGGTTTGCCCGTTACCTAGCCAGGACACGACGCAGTTTGGGTGATCGTTGACAGATTGACAAAGACGGCACATTTCTTGCCGATCCGAGTCACCTTGGGACCAGCACAGTTGGCAGAGAGGTATATCCACGACGTGATACGTCTACACGGAGTTCCGCGGGAGGTCGTATCCGATCGGGAAACCTGTTTTACGTCCCAGTTTTGGGCTGAGTTTTAGCTGGCCTTGGGGACACAATTGAGGTTCAGTACAGCATACCACCCCCAGACGGACGGATAGTCTGAGTGCACGATACATACACTTGAGGACCTTTTGCGTGCTTGTGTACTGGACTGGAGGGGCTCTTGGGAGGAGCACTTGCCCCTTGCGGAGTTTGCATATAATAACAGCTTTCACTAGAGCATCGGCATGGCACCCTACGAAGCTCTGTACGGACGGAGGTGTATGGCACCCTTGAGTTGGGTTGAGGTGGGGACCAAGTGGGAGGTTGGCCCTAGGCTGATCCGGCAGAGTCAGGAGGTGATAGAGCAGATTCACAGGCGACTCCACACTGTCAGGAGCAGACAGAAGAGCTATGTAGATCGGAAACGCAGAGAGGTGCAGTTTGAGGTTGGGGACCATGTCTTCCTTCACGTTTCGCCCATGAAGGGCCTGCAGCAATTTGGGGTGAGAGGGAAGCTCGCGCCAAGGTTTATGGGATCCTTTGAGGTCCTGGAGCGGGTTGGACCCGTTGCTTACAGGCTTGCCCTTCCTCCCTAGCTTTCTGGTGTGCACGACGTGTTCCACGTGTCCAACCTCAGGAAGTACGTTGCCGATCCTAGTCACGTTCTGAGCCACGAGAGCGTCGAGGAGGGTGACGACCTGACCTACCCCGAGCGGCCAGTGCAGATTCTCGACAGAGCCATCCGTAGCCTGAGACGGAAGCAAGTACCCCTGGTGAAGGTCCTGCGGAGGAGCCAGCGGTACGAGGAGGCCACCTGGGAGCCTGAGGCGGCGATGCGGGAGCGGTACTCAGAGCTCTTTGAGGGTACGTCTTTTTGGGCCGGCTTCGGTCCTCTTTGAGTTTGTTATGCGTATATTGTCCTTTTCTCGCACCCTAGTTAGCGCAAGTTTCGGGGACGAAACTTCCTTTGAGTTTGTTATGTTGTTAAGACCCGTGACATCAAAACACTTTAAGACGTCTGGGAGTTGGTCCAGACGTCTGGTCAGACGTCTAGACACCTTCCCAGACGTCTGGAAATTAATTTGTGCGTGCATACGATCGCGAGTCTACGCACATGTCATAAGCAGACTGAACCCCAGCAACTTTCTCCTCTTTCTTCCTCCCCTCATCGACCTGCAGACGCTCTTCCCCCACGCCTACAAATACCCCCGTCCTCTCCCTCACGCCACCCACCCCATTCGTCTCCTCCTTCCTCTAGCAAGAGTGAGAGCGAGCACGGTAGCTGCTGCCAAGTGCAGCGGCGGAGAGGAGAGGCGCAACGAGAGGGAAGATAAGAGAGCACGCTAGCCGTGAGGGAGCTCGCTGAAGAAGCTCGAGGCCAACCGGCGTGCGCGAGGAGGGGTGAGTGTCGGGGAGGTTCCCCTGGCTCTGCTGCAGCTCGAGCAGCAGATGCGCGGCTACGTGGCGAGGTCGCGCGTAGCGGGAAGAAGATGAAGGAGGCTTTGATTCTGGGATTTTTCCCAGAATCAGACGTCTGGACCTACATCCAGACGACGCGGACGATGTCTGGAGGGAGCTCCAGACAACTGAGAGGTACGTATTTCCTCCTTTGCTTCCTTTTGCGGAAACGGCCATGTAGGCCGTTCTGCCGAAGCTCCGTTGCGTGACGTGTTGAGAGATTTTGCGTACGCGTGCAGGATTCGCTTCGGGAAGGCACGGGACACGCCCTCCCACGCAGTTTAGACGTCTGGATGAGTCACCAAACGGCAGAGAGCGTCTCCAGACGTCCGGAGTGATAGTCGGACGTTTGGAACTAGGTCCAGACGGTTTAGGAGGATTCCTGGACGTCTGAAGAGTAGCGCAGAGCGAGGTATGATCTGGACCCCTTTTTAAGACGTCTGGAAGATGTTCCAGATGTCTGATTGGAGTCAGAGTTGTCATTTTTTACCCGTTTAGGGTTCGTTCGAGGTCCGATTTCCGCGTTTAAGATTCCCTTCTTCTCAGAATAAGTTCCTCTACTTGTTTGAAATACTTTTATCATATTTTGAGTGGTTTCTTGTGGCTGACCCTTGTGTTAGGACCTCATTCTATTGCGGACTTGGGGGTTGCGGAGGCACGTGAACCTGCCGATCATGCCCCCATTTCTCCCGATTTTGCGGGTAGAGTGGCTTCCCTTAGTTAATTACAAACATAAATGCATATCTGAAATAAATGATAGGTCCTAGGGTATTTCATGAATCCTAAGACTTGAAAGCTAGATTGAATGATAGATCCTAAGGTATGGCATGAATCCTAGGACCTGAAAACTAGATTGAATGATAGATCCTAGGGTATGGCATGAATCCGAGGACTAGAAACACTGGAACGCTTGTATTAAATGCCTGAAATGCAATCTTGAAATGAGTAGATGGAATAATAACTGCCTGTAATTGGATAACAGCTACCTGTGAAATGTAGAATATTGTTGCTAGTAGCTGCTACATGTAATTTTTGTTGGTTGAAATTAAATACGAGCTACTTGTATATAAATTGGAAAAGAAATATTGAATGTTGGAAACACCTGCTACATGCGAATAAACCTAAATAATGAAACCTAGTATGGCTTGGCCTGAGGAAACATGACTATGAATCCTACGGGGAATTAGGAGTAGAGCTCCTGGAAATAAATAGAATGGAACTGGAAAAGTGAATGGGAAGGTGTGTTGTCTTTAGGGTACGAGGTACCAAAGAGAGCACATATTACCTCTTAGTGTAGAGGGGAGCTTGCCGCCCTCAGGTCGAGACCGGGGTGAGTTTGGCCACTTTGCACCGACTTTCTGGCCCTCGTGTACACAGTACCGGGGAGAGTTGCTAGTGTAGGGAGAGAGCTAGCCACCCCACGGGGCCCGGGGTTCAGCTAGCCGTCCTACACCGACTTGTAGGCCCACTGGGCAAACTAGGGTAGTCAGGCGAGGGTGCGCAGACTGTGGAGGGGCTAGATCCCTGTTACTGAGAGGGCTCTGCCCTATACTGGTTCCGTGCTGTACTTTGGGCGCACCCATTAACGGAAATGACTGATCGCATGCTAGTGCGGGGTAGCTACCTGTAACGACCCGGTTCCCGAGTCCCTACGAGACACGAGAACCGGACCGACTCGACTAATCCCAAGACCTAGTCGTCCAACGAGGAAGTAACCAAAAGACAGTAAAATAAACCACATTCAGCATGAATATAACTAACAGTAAGAAAGTACAGCAGTAAGGAAAGAAACTACTACAGTAGGCACCACCACAACAGTAAAATAACATTTATCATATAACAAAAACTGCAGGTAAAGAAGGTACAGCGGAAACAAAACTACTCACTAGAACAGAAACAAAAAGAAGGTACAAAGCTGTGGTAACTCTACTGGACCCTACTCGGCCCAGCGTCCTCTACAGCCGCCGACCCTGGCTGCTCAACACCTGGTCCTGAAAAAGGTAACGAGTGTAACACGTCAGCAAAACGCTGAGTAGAGTGGCAAACTAACTAAAGGCAACAGTAGAGTGTACAGTAGCTGTTATGTTCTATTACTTCCTTTATTTACATCTTTCAATTTTTCTCACTATTTCATTTACTTCTCAGATCCTTTACTTGATCTCGAATGTCCTCGTGGGACGATCTTGATTGCAGTCTTTTCCAACAGTAGAAGTAGCACGTGGTGCTCTCCTGGCCGGGAGAGTCCCCCGTGGTGATCCTACCCTCAGTCAACCACCCCAGGGTCACTGACAGACGTAACGGTGACTACGGCACGCGCGATAAACGCACAGGTAGCTAGCCCGCACTGGCACGCGGTCAGTCGTTTCCGTTAACGGGTGCGCCCAAAGCACAGCATGGAACCAGGGCAGAGCCCTCTCAGTAACAGGGGTCCAACCCCTCCACAGTAACCAAACCGGGGCCTTGCCCCTCCACAGTCCGCGCACCCTCGCCTGACTACCCTGGTTTGCCCTAGTGGGCCTAACAAGTCGGTGAAGGAGGCTAGCAGAACCCCGGGGCCCGTAGGGTAGCTAGTACTCTCCTAACACTACTAGCTCTCCTCGGTACTACGTACACGAGGGCCAACAAGTCGGTACAGAGCGGCCAAGCCTAACCCCGGGTCCCTGGGGCGGCTGGCCCCACTCTGCACTAAAACAGGTACAGGTACTTCCCTTGGTACTGCGTACCCAAGAGACAGTACAAACTACATCTCAGTTCCATTCCTTTTCTTTCCAGGAGTTCCACTCCTAATTCCCCGTAGGGTTCCGGCTCTTTATCTCAGAACATCATATGTTTCACTTTCCAGATTCACGTTCTCACATTCCATGATCTCAACATGATTCTTTATGCATAACAGGCAGCTGTTAATTAAATTTACAGGCAGCTTTATATATATTCCTTTCCATTTTTCCAAGACTGCAGTAATATACATTCCACTAGTTTTTCCATCCTAGGATTCATGCCATATCCTAGGATCTATCATACAATCTAGTTTTCCGGCCCTAGGATTCATGCAACACCTAGGAGCTATCATTCCATATATTTCTCGTTCCTAGGATTCATGCAATGCCCTAGGTTCTAGTTATGGTTCCATACTTTAACAGATTTTATTAATACTTAAAACCACTCTACCAGGTACAACGGAAGTAATGGGGGCGTGGTCGGGAATCCCGCGCGCCTCCGCGACTCTCAAGACTGCAACCGAACGAGGTCCTATCACAAGGATCAAACACAAGGAGAGTCTCAAAACAGTGTATAGCTACTGTAGGCGGGTAGAGGAATAAATTCTGAAACGAACGCAACTCGAATCACGGAAAACGGAGCCCAAACGGGCCCTAAACGGGTCGAGAAAGACAATACTGTGCAAAATCAGACGTCTGGAACTCCTTCCAGACGTCTTAAACGGTGGATCAGAGAATTACCTGTTCGGCTTGGTTCCCCGGATGTCCAGAAGTCTGTGGGGACGTCTCTCCTAGATCCCAGACGTCCGATGGTCTCTCCGGACGTCTGGAGGTCACTCCCGCCGTCTGGTACAACTTCCAGACGTCTGATTCGCAAAGGATGACGAATCCGAACACCTGCGCACAGCCAACCCTCCTCCCTCAGTACGGTCAGTCGACAAAAAGAAGGAGAAAGCGGAAACTCACCTTTCAGACGTCTGTATGATCTGACAGACGTCGACCTTGCCGTCTGGATATCAATCCAGACGTCTGATTCTGGAAATTTTTCCAGAACCAGAACCTTGCTCGGCCTCCGCTCGTGACGCCGCCCGCGTCGCACCTCGCGCGTCCGCTGCTCCGCCCGCAGCAGGTCCCTCTCCGCGACGCTCTGCGCCCCCTGCGCCCTCCGCCGGCCGGCCAAGCCGCTCCCGGCGAGCTCGCCCTCACGGCAGAGCCCCGCCCTCGCACGCCGCAGCTCCTCCGCGCCTACTGCGGCTGCCGCTGCCGCTGCGCCCTCGCGTCCGCTCGCTCTCGCGCACAGGCAGGAGAGAAGGAGGAAGATGGTGGAGACGGGAGGGGAGGCGCGCCCCCCCCCTTTTAACGCCGCGCGGAGAGGAGAGAGAGGCGGTCGCAGTCGCCTGCAGCCGCAGAGGAAGATGCAGGATCGCAGGTCTGCGCGCACAGGCGCGCAGACGAATATCCCGTGCGAGCATAACTGTTCGCCAGACGTCTGTAAACTATCCCGGACGTCTGGTCAGACGTCTGGATGTGATCCCAGACGTCTTTACAGACGTCTGGGCCACCTCCCAGACGTCTTAAAAGACGTCTGGGGCACGCGCTCGTTACAATATGACAAACTCAAAGGAAGTTTCGTCCCCGAAACTTGCGCCAACTAGGGCGCGGGAAAAAGATGTCCAAATAACCATAACAAACTCAAAGAGGACCGAAGCCGGTCCGAAAAGACGTACCCGCGAAAAGCTCTGGGTACCGCTCCCGCATTGCCGCCTCAGGCTCCCAGGTAGCCTCCTCGTACCGCTGGCTCCTCCACAAAACCTTTACCAGGGGTACTTGCTTTCGTCTCAACCTGCGGACGGCTCGGTCTAGGATCTGCACTGGCCGCTCGGGGTAGGTCAGGTCGTCGCTCACCTCGACGCTCTCGTGACTCAGTACGTGGCTGGGATCGGCTACGTACTTCCTGAGGTTGGACACGTGGAACACGTCGTGCACACCAGAAAGCTGCGGGGGAAGGGCAAGTCTGTAAGCAACGGGTCCAACCCGCTCCAGGACCTCGAAGGGCCCCACGAACCTCGGCGCGAGCTTCCCTCTCACCCCAAACCGCTGTAAGCCCTTCATGGGCGAAACACGAAGAAAGACGTGGTCCCCGACCTCGAACTGCACCTCTCTGCGTCTGCGATCTGCGTAGCTCTTCTGTCTGCTCCTGACAGTGCGGAGTCGTCTGTGGATCTGCTCAACAACCTCCTGACTCTGCCGGATCAACCTGGGGCCAACCTCCCACTTGGTCCCCACCTCAACCCAACTCAAGGGTGCCGTGCATTTCCGTCCGTACAGAGCCTCGTAGGGAGCCATGCCGATGCTCGAGTGATAACTGTTGTTGTATGCAAACTCTGCCAGGGGTAGGTGCTCCTCCCAAGAGCCCCTCCAGTCTAGTACACAGGCACGCAAAAGATCCTCAAGTGTCTGTATCGTGCGTTCCGACTGTCCGTCCGTCTGGGGGTGGTAAGCCGTGCTAAACCTCAACCTCGTCCCCAAAGCCTGCTGAAACTCAGCCCAAAACTGGGACGTAAAGCGGGTATCCCGGTCGGATACGATCTCCCGCGGAACTCCGTGTAGTCGCACCACATCACGGATATACCTCTCTGCCAACTATGCTGGTCCCAAAGTGACTCGGATCGGCAAGAATCGTGCCGTCTTCGTCAATCTATCCACTATTACCCAGACTGCGTCGTGTCCTTGCTGGGTAACAGGTAAGCCCACCACCAAGTCCATGGTGATGCTCTCCCACTTCCACTCTGGCACTGGAAGCAGCTGAAGCGGCCCTGCAGGCCTCTGATGCTCGGCTTTCACCTGTTGGCACACTAAGCACTGCTGCACGAACTCACCCACATCCCGCTTCATCCCTCTCCACCAGAACTCGCGTCTCAAGTCATGGTACATTTTCGTGTTTTCGGGATGTATGGTGAATCTGGAACCGTGTGCCTCAGTCAGGAGCTCTCTCAACAGCTCCTCGTCTCTGGGGACGCACAGCCGTCCCCTCAAGCGTAACACCTGGTCTGTGAAAGAGAAGTCCCCTGGGTCCCCTGACAGTACTCTGTCGCGCAAAGACTGCAAGTACGGATCGGCCATCTGTCCCGTGATGATGCGGTCTATCAACTCTGGTCTGGTCTGCCGTGTCACCGTCACTGCCCCACAGTACCCTCGTAACTCTAGAGGTCGCCAACTGCCCACCTCCTCCAAAAGGCTCCAACTCTGTAACTGTAGACTGGCCAAGCGTGCGGGCGCCTTACGGCTCAAGGCGTCAGCCACCACATTGGCCTTTCCCGGGTGGTAGGAGATGCTGCAGTCGTAGTCCTTCAGGAGCTCCAACCAACGTCTCTGTCTCATGTTGAGCTCCTTCTGCTCAAAAAGATATCTGAGGCTCTTGTGATCTGTAAAAATCTCGAAGGTCTCACCGTACAAGTAGTGCCTCCATGTCTTCAGCGCGAAGACAACAGCTGCCAACTCTAGGTCGTGGGTAGGGTAGGTATGCTCATGGGGCTTCAGTTGCCGCGAAGCGTAAGCGACCACGTGACCCCTCTGCATGAGCACACCTCCTAACCCCTGCAAGGAAGCGTCCGTGTACACAACGAACCCGCCACTACTGTCAGGAATGGTGAGCACGGGAGCCGAGGTCAACCTCTCCTTCAGCTCCAGAAAACACGCCTCACAGGCGTCTGTCCAAGTGAAAGGCACATCCTTCCGAGTCAACTGTGTCATAGGACGTGCAATCTGCGAAAACCCCCTGATGAACCGTCTGTAGTAACCTGCCAGTCCCAGGAAACTGCGAATCTCAGTGACTGAACGCGGTCTCTCCCACCTGAGCACTGCCTCGACCTTGGCGGGATCCACCGCCAGGCCGTCTCCAGAGATCACATGACCCAAAAAGGTCACCTCCCTCAACCAGAACTCGCACTTGCTGTATTTGGCGTACAGCCTGCGTCGTCTCAGAGTGTCCAGAACCATCCGCAAGTGCTGTCCGTGCTGCGTCCGATCTCTAGAATAGATGAGTACATCATCTATGAAAACCACCACAAATTGGTCCAAGTACGGTCTGAACACCCGGTTCATCAGGTCCATGAAAGCAGCGGGGGCATTGGTCAGTCCAAACGGCATGACCAAAAACTCGTAGTGTCCGTAGCGGGTGCGGAAGGCTGTCTTGGAGACGTCGGTCTCCCTGATCCTCAACTGGTGGTATCCAGACCTCAAGTCGATCTTGGAAAACACCGTGGCACCCCGCAACTGGTCAAACAAATCGTCAATCCTCGGCAGCGGATATCTGTTCTTGATGGTGACCCTATTCAGCTGTCGGTAGTCCACACAAAGACGTAGGGTCCCATCCTTCTTCTTCACAAACAGTACCGGGGCTCCCCAGGGAGACGCACTGGGCCTCACGAAACCCTTCTCCAAAAGGTCCTGCAACTGAGACTTGAGCTCTCGCAGCTCAAGCGGTGCCATCCTGTATGGCGCGGTGGAGATGGGGCTGGTCCCTGGTACTAGTGAGATCTCAAACTCGATCTCACGCTCGGGCGGTAGTCCTGGTAACTCGTCTGGAAACACGTCGGGGTACTCTCTGACCACCGGGATGCTCTGGAAGTCTGCCACGGGGCTGTGCTCTGCCACCACACAAGCTAAGAAGCCCTCACACCCCTGGCTCAAAAGTCTCGCCGCCCGAAGTGTCGAAATGCACCTGAAACCTCCGTCCACTGGCTGCCCGTGAAACTCGAAGGAAGGCAACTCCGGAATGGAGAAGACAATCTTCCTCTCAAAACAGTCTACCAAGGCGTGGTAAGCGGACAGCCAATCCATCCCCAGAATCACTCCAAAGTCCTCCATCTGTATCATAATCAGGTCAGCTGGGAGGCTGTGTCCCCCGATGCTGACCCCGCAACCCGTGTACACCTCCTCAGCTACAAACAGCTGACCACTCGGACCTCTGATTACGAACGGGTTCTCTAACAATGTATAATCCTGGTCCAAACTAACTGCGAAACTGTCTGCGACAAACGAGTGCGTAGCGCCGGAATCGAAAAGCGTGTAAACGAGTCTGCCAGAAACTGAACCATACCTGCTACCACGGATCCCGAAGCTCTGGCGTCCCTGTGTGTTAGGGCATTGATACGCCCCTCAGCTCTAGGTGCGGACGAAGCAGCCACACTCTGCGTCGGACGGGTAGGTGCTGGCCGGTACCCTCCTCGCGACTGCGGTCCTCCTCCTCGCGCCTGGAAATCGCGGCCTCCTACGCGCCCTCCAGTGCTCTGCGCGGGAAGTATCTGCTGACCTCCTGCCCTAGATGGGCAGTCCCTCCTGACGTGGCCCGGCTGGCCACACTGGTAGCAGAGGGGAACCCGACTCCCGCCCTCAGTGAGTCCCTGTTGTCGGCTAGGCGGGGGTCCGGTGCTGGCGACTGGCCCCTGTCGAGGGCCCCCAAAGGCCACTGATGGCCCTGCACAACGTGACGTCTCTCCTGCGGACGCCACGTGTCTCCGTTCTCGCCGGCCCTGTGAGAAGTCTGGCTGAAAGGGCCTCTTCCGCCCGCCGTCGGTCTCTCGCGCGGACGGGTTGGTCTCCTCGTAAGTCATGGCTGCCTCTACCACCGTCGAAAACGTCGGCAGCTTCAAGGGTTTGACATACCCCCGGATCGCAGGTCGGAGCCCCTCGGTGAACCTCCAAAGGCGCTCCTCCTCAGTGGCTACCGCTGTCGCTGCAAAGCGGGACAGCTCCAAGAAACGCGTGCGGTACGCGCTCACGGTCATCGTCCCTTGGCGGAGAGTGTGGAACTCCCGCCTCCTCTGGTCCTGCCACGTCTGGGGAAAGTACTGCTCGCAGAAGAGGGTGACGAACTGGTCCCACGTCGGCTCGTCCCTCTCCTGTCCCCGGACCGCCCTCCACCACCGGTGTGCCGCACTCTCCAGCTGGTACGTGGGAAAGGCCACGCGGCACTCCACCGGGGGGCGAAGGGTGTCGAAGATCTTCTCCAGCTGCTCAAGCCAGTCCTCTGCCTCGGTCGGGTCCTCATCCCCCTTGAAGGAGGGGGGCTTCAGCTTCCGGAACTGTCCGAAAAGCTCGAAGTGGTGCTGTAGGGGAGGTGCTGGTGCACCTCCAGGCGAAGGTGCCTCGTGTACAGAAGTGTCGGAGGAAGGTGGGGGCGGCAGGGGCCCATCCCCTCCCTCGTGTCCGGCGCCGCGTCCGTCGCGTGGTCCCACAGAGGACTCCCCCTCTGCAACCCCAGGAGGAGGTGCTCGGGGCGGTGGGTGGAGCTCCTCTCGTACAATATCCCGTATCAGTCTGGCGAGGTCCTGGGCCTGGATGCCAGGGAGTGGTGGCTGGTCCACCGAGACGTCAACGACAGCACGTCCACCTCGCCGACCTCGCCCTCGGCCGCGCCCGCGGCCAGTCTCGCCAGTCCCACGACGAGGCATCTCCTGCAAGGAGACGCGAAACAAAACGGAAACGTCAAAACAGACGGTACCTAACAACACTTCTAAGAGCTCATGTCAAGAGATATGTTGTGGTGGCTACTCTAGCTATAAACATGTGAATTGGTTATTTTCCAGTCAGTTGATTCACTTCTCGGGACGACCTTGCTCTGATACCATCTTGTAACGACCCGGTTCCCGAGTCCCTACGAGACACGAGAACCGGACCGACTCGACTAATCCCAAGACCTAGTCGTCCAACGAGGAAGTAACCAAAAGACAGTAAAATAAACCACATTCAGCATGAATATAACTAACAGTAAGAAAGTACAGCAGTAAGGAAAGAAACTACAACAGTAGGCACCACCACAACAGTAAAACAACATTTATCATATAACAAAAACTGCAGGTAAAGAAGGTACAGCGGAAACAAAACTACTCACTAGAACAGAAACAAAAAGAAGGTACAAAGCTGTGGTAACTCTACTGGACCCTACTCGGCCCAGCGTCCTCTGCAGCCGCCGACCCTGGCTGCTCAACACCTGGTCCTGAAAAAGGTAACGAGTGTAACACGTCAGCAAAACGCTGAGTAGAGTGGCAAACTAACTAAAGGCAACAGTAGAGTGTACAGTAGCTGTTATGTTCTATTACTTCCTTTATTTACATCTTTCAATTTTTCTCACTATTTCATTTACTTCTCAGATCCTTTACTTGATCTCGAATGTCCTCGTGGGACGATCTTGATTGCAGTCTTTTCCAACAGTAGAAGTAGCACGTGGTGCTCTCCTGGCCGGGAGAGTCCCCCGTGGTGATCCTACCCTCAGTCAACCACCCCAGGGTCACTGACAGACGTAACGGTGACTACGGCACGCGCGATAAACGCACAGGTAGCTAGCCCGCACTGACACGCGGTCAGTCGTTTCCGTTAACGGGTGCGCCCAAAGCACAGCACGGAACCAGGGCAGAGCCCTCTCAGTAACAGGGGTCCAACCCCTCCACAGTAACCAAACCGGGGCCTTGCCCCTCCACAGTCCGCGCACCCTCGCCTGACTACCCTGGTTTGCCCTAGTGGGCCTAACAAGTCGGTGAAGGAGGCTAGCAGAACCCCGGGGCCCGTGGGGTAGCTAGTACTCTCCTAACACTACTAGCTCTCCTCGGTACTACGTACACGAGGGCCAACAAGTCGGTACAGAGCGGCCAAGCCTAACCCCGGGTCCCTGGGGCGGCTGGCCCCACTCTGCACTAAAACAGGTACAGGTACTTCCCTTGGTACTGCGTACCCAAGAGACAGTACAAACTACATCTCAGTTCCATTCCTTTTCTTTCCAGGAGTTCCACTCCTAATTCCCCGTAGGGTTCCGGCTCTTTATCTCAGAACATCATATGTTTCACTTTCCAGATTCACGTTCTCACATTCCATGATCTCAACATGATTCTTTATGCATAACAGGCAGCTGTTAATTAAATTTACAGGCAGCTTTATATATATTCCTTTCCATTTTTCCAAGACTACAGTAATATACATTCCACTAGTTTTTCCATCCTAGGATTCATGCCATATCCTAGGATCTATCATACAATCTAGTTTTCCGGCCCTAGGATTCATGTAACACCTAGGAGCTATCATTCCATATATTTCTCGTTCCTAGGATTCATGCAATGCCCTAGGTTCTAGTTATGGTTCCATACTTTAACAGATTTTATTAATACTTAAAACCACTCTACCAGGTACAACGGAAGTAATGGGGGCGTGGTCGGGAATCCCGCGCGCCTCCGCGACTCTCAAGACTGCAACCGAACGAGGTCCTATCACAAGGATCAAACACAAGGAGAGTCTCAAAACAGTGTATAGCTACTGTAGGCGGGTAGAGGAATAAATTCTGAAACGAACGCAACTCGAATCACGGAAAACGGAGCCCAAACGGGCCCTAAACGGGTCGAGAAAGACAATACTGTGCAAAATCAGACGTCTGGAACTCCTTCCAGACGTCTTAAACGGTGGATCAGAGAATTACCTGTTCGGCTTGGTTCCCCGGATGTCCAGAAGTCTGTGGGGACGTCTCTCCTAGATCCCAGACGTCCGATGGTCTCTCCGTACGTCTGGAGGTCACTCCCGCCGTCTGGTACAACTTCCAGACGTCTGATTCGCAAAGGATGACGAATCCGAACACCTGCGCACAGCCAACCCTCCTCCCTCAGTACGGTCAGTCGACAAAAAGAAGGAGAAAGCGGAAACTCACCTTTCAGACGTCTGTATGATCTCACAGACGTCGACCTTGCCGTCTGGATATCAATCCAGACGTCTGATTCTGGAAATTTTTCCAGAACCAGAACCTTGCTCGGCCTCCGCTCGCGACGCCGCCCGCGTCGCACCTCGCGCGTCCGCTGCTCCGCCCGCAGCAGGTCCCTCTCCGCGACGCTCTGCGCCCCCTGCGCCCTCCGCCGGCCGGCCAAGCCGCTCCCGGCGAGCTCGCCCTCACGGTAGAACCCCGCCCTCGCACGCCGCAGCTCCTCCGCGCCTACTGCGGCTGCTGCTGCCGCTGCGCCCTCGCGTCCGCTCGCTCTCGCGCACAGGAAGGAGAGAAGGAGGAAGATGGTGGAGACGGGAGGGGAGGCGCGCCCCCCCCCCCCTTTTAACGCCGCGCGGAGAGGAGAGAGAGGCGGTCGCAGTCGCCTGCAGCCGCAGAGGAAGATGCAGGATCGCAGGTCTGCGCGCACAGGCGCGCAGACGAATATCCCGTGCGAGCATAACTGTTCGCCAGACGTCTGTAAACTATCCCGGACGTCTGGTCAGACGTCTGGATGTGATCCCAGACGTCTTTACAGACGTCTGGGCCACCTCCCAGACGTCTTAAAAGACGTCTGGGGCACGCGCTCGTTACACTACCCGTGCGTTTATCACGCGTGCCGTAGTCACCGTTACGTTTGTCAGCGACCTTAGGGTGGTTGACTGAGGGTAGGACCACCACGAGGACTCTCCCGGCCAGGAGAGCACTACGTGCGACTTCTACTTTTTAGAAAAGACTGCAATCAAGATCGTTCCCACGAGGAACGTTCGAGATTAAGAGAAAGACCTGAGAAATAAACGAAGAAAGAGTAAATAGATAAATAAAGAAAGAAATTAAAAACAACAACTACCTGTCCACCTTACTGTTTTTCTTAGCTAGCTGATTGCCACTCTACTCAGCGTTTCGCGGACGTGTCGTACTTACCACCTTTTTCAAGTTCAGGTGTTGAGCAGCCAGAGCCTACGGCTGTGGAGGGTGCTAGGCCTAGTAGAGCCCAGTAGTTGTACTTTTGTTGTACCCATTTTCTGTAGTAGTGAGTATTCTGTTACACTTTTGTACTCTTTTATTGTAAACTTCATATTTCTGTACCTGTTTTTAATTCTCTACTGTTGTGGTGGTGTGTACTGTAGTATTTCTTTTCTTTACTGCTGTACTTTTGTTACTGTTAGTTACTTGCATGGTGAATGTGGTTTATTTTACTGCTTTTTGGTTACTTTCTCGTTGGACGACTGGGTCTTGGGATAAGTTGGGTCGGTCCGATTCTCGTGTCTCGTAGGGATTCGGGAATCGGGTCATAACATGATTGGTTACTTCCTCGTTGGACGACTGGGTCTTGGGATCAGTCGAGTCGATCCAGTCTCATGTCTTGTAGGGATTCGGGAACCGGGTCGTAACAATACATAACTGGTAAATTATATGATTAGTTAGCTGCTTTTCCCTTTATGTTTAATTGCATTTAGAATTTCATATACACCACTCTAATCAGCGTTAGCTGACCACAGATATATGTAACCATTATTAGGTCAGGTATGCTGTGAGTAAATTATAAATGAGTGCTGATCCCTCATACATAGATAGGGATCTGATTTGTAATTTTTTTTTCTCATTTATCAATAAACTGCCCAATCAGATTGCTATCGTATAACGATAGCTTTTCTTTTGATTTAAAAAAAAAATAAAAATAAGGGGAATTGTTTGGTTGGAGGATAAAAGTAAAGTTTGAATCATGGCAAAAGCAACTCCTTGCTTATTCTAAGGTTATTTCCCATTTATTTATAGTGAGTTTAATCATTCTAGAAAGTTTTAACGACAATCGAGGATAGAAAACAAAAATAAAGCACCTTCTTTTTTGCATCAATTTCAATGTTTCTCTTCATAGATTAGGTTTTGTTTCAACAAGGTGAAATTGTATTTGGAATTCCGAGGACTTTCTACGTGTCGATTGAGATTCTCTTGTTTTTTCTTTCTTTCTTTGTTTTTTTTTTTGTATCTCGAAGTTCTTGTCCTTTATCTTCTTTCCATAGTTCAAAGTTTTTTTGTGCTAAATGGCGTTTCACAATTCACAAGCTCACCAATAATATTTGTGTTCGTAACCAACTTTTACCTAAGGTATAAGAAACCAGGTTGGATATCACACCAGAAGAGCTCTGGTTTAGATTTAATGTGATCCAATTAGTGGTTTAAATTGATTGAATTAGTGATAATATTAGTATAACATCATCATTTACATTGAGCAAAAAAAATCCGATTGCCCTTTTTTCTTTTTATGTAGTTGGAATAGATTTTTAAACTAAATAAAAGTGACTCTTGTAATATGTAATACATATATAACCGTTATAAATCATAAATTTTTTAAAATCTGAAATATAATAAATGAATATGAATAGATCGTAATGAAAATATAAGAATAAATAACAATATAAAAGCTTTAAACTCCATAGCCGAGCAAGCTGGTGGCCTTTAAACTTACTTCTGAAATGAGGGAATTGCCCAAGTCGTGTACAGTCGAAGCCCATTTGGATAAATTCCCACTACTTGATCCTGTGTCCATCTCAATACGCCAATATGCATTACGTTAAATGTTACAAGAAACCATACGAACTCTTCTCTCCACCAATAGCCCAAAATCATGAACCTGCAGCCACCTTGTGAGGAGGGATACACACATGAAAGATCACAAATAAGATAATTGAGATGTTTTAATCACAAAAGTATTTTAATAATGTGTCGTGACAATAATAAAGAGACTTACAGTTGTGAGGCATTATCCTTAAACCAATTTTGTAGAAACAGTCACCTTTTGATTGCCCTTACATCATGCAATATACTTGTGTTATGCGCTCTTGTATTTTATTATTGTCATATGGGCGTGTGTTACTCCTTGTATTAGGAGGTGCATTTTCCTTTTTGAAGGGAGTGGTGTTAGATTGTATTTTGTTTCTTCCCATCAATGAAAATTTGCTTTGTAAAGAAAAAAATTGAAGGTCATGTAGCTATGGGTATATTAAGAAAATCAATTACTTAACAAAGAAAAACTTTACATATACGGGAAGGTGTGCGTAGAAACAAACAAATCAACTCCCTCTCCTACTAAAAAAGAGGGACTCACTTTTGGATGGGATCTTTCTTATCTTCTTATGCCATCTCATCTCCAACAACATTTGTCACATATTGTGTGCAAAATCATATATAAGAGAGATGATAAATAGAACGGGTATAATAAGAGGAGATGATAAATAGAAGAGATGGAAGTCTTCTTAATATCCTTTCCACTCCCTATCATATCTGAGCCATCCTTGGCCATTGGATGAAGAGAGAGTGGATCCCCTTCCTAAGGCATTGATTACTTCCCAGGAGTGTCCCTTTTATCCCTAATTTGGATCTTTTAATCTCAGGATTAAGTCATCTTGGGATTGGGCCAACAATCCTAGGATAGGATAATTTTGGAGTGGGTGGCATGGGATTGTCTCAATCTTGGGTTTCAATTCCCTGTCCTCACCCAAATTCAAAAACATTTCCTCCCAATAAACACATACACTCTCTAATCTCTTGATTTGACTCACTGATCAATCAAAAAAGATTTATCCTCTATCTTAGGTTTATCACACAATCCCACCTCTAAAAAAATCTATCCCTAAAAAGTGATTCATCCTAACAAATAATACCTAAGGAGCATAAAACTAGTAGGAGGATATAGTTAAAATAAAAGTAAAGAAAAAAGAAAAGAGTAACACTCCTCTTCTTTTCTTTATTTTATTTTTTTTAGAGATAACATAGTGCTATGTAACTAGTATTAATAATAGACGAGATCAGAAACTATCTAAATGCCAGAAATAATTGGATTCTAATTTTTACACCTGAATGTGGCATTTGATCTCTCATCACAATTATAAGAGACGCGAGCAAAAATGACCATATGTCTTTGCCTATGATGTTAGAATCTTGGACTTTCCTTTTGTTCCTTAGTAACCCTCATTATCTCCTATTCCTTACTCTAAATTCTAACAATTTGTTTAATGGTTTGTTACATAAAAAGCTATAATTTGCAACAGAAAAGGAAAAGGAGTGAAAAGATAGGAGGGGTTTGCTAGATAAGGCATGAAGTATTCTTACATTGTATGTGATGATAATATATTATCATCTTTGCCCACATTGCAATGTAGACAACAAAATGTTGTAATTAACAAATTTTAGGTATTATTTTGAAAATTTTTGGAACAGATCTAGTTGATGTTGCACCATGAATGCTTGGGAATCCCTTCTTTTTTTTCTGAGAGAAAGAGAGGACCACTGCTGCATGCGATAGTGTCTATATTTATTCATTCATATAATCAGCCTAGTTACAAGTTATCAAGTCATAACTTGGCATTAAAAGATAGATTAGCACAAAGGTTCTCAACCCAAATATTCCTCGCCTAAAAGGTGATATCATTGAGTGCTCTCCAAACTGCCCAAAGGATAGCATCCATATATACACGGGGCTTATCAGCAGACAAGAAATCATTCCACAGAATGTCCCACGTGGGCAGAGAGGAGCTACAAAATCTCTATCAAACGGCATTAGTAACCAGGCAAGCACTGAAAAGATGACGGGTGTCATCTTCTTCGAAACTACAAAGAAGACATGACACATGTGGTGCCTTAAGAATCCTCCTTCTGTAAGAACTGGTCATCAACCCCTCGCGTCTTATCAACCACAGAAAATCTGGACCTTTAAAGGAATCTTGATCTTTCACAGGTGGGCATAGAACCTATGATGCTCATCCTCCCCATCGTCCTCCACCATGGCTGCATAGGCGCTGGTCGGTGCATATATCCTTCTACTCCACTCAAACTTATCAATGCCATCTCTAGGTTGAAAGGCTATCAAGACCCCTTAACCTGTCTGCCTCTTCCCCAGTCCTAGTAGCATGTGATCTACCAGATTGAAGCTTCCACTTTTCAATCTCCATCTGCCACATATCCATCACTGACACCTCCTTCTGATCTATGCAAATGAAATTTTAATTTTAATTCCTTTCTTTCCTGAATTAGGGATTTATTCATAACATAGGAACTCAATTAGCAAAACAAAGAACTAACAATTGTTAATTTTGTATCGGTTTCTTTAAATATTTCTTTGATTAGATCTATTCAAAACTTATGAGTTAAGGGCCCAAAACTGCAATACAAATAATACACAAGAAAGGTGTGAAGGATGCATCCGCTTCTTTGTCACACCTTGCAATTAAATATTTTAGTGAGGTTCCAATACAATAAAAAGTTGAATGTAATTTGCAGCATTTTCAGTATAAGACATCAAATTGTTTAACTTATTTACTTTGTCAAGAATAAAAACTACTAGTTTTTAATCCTCACTTTTGGAGGGTGTTTTGATTTTTCATCGATTAAAAATTAAAATATAATAGTTAAAAATAAAAGTATATAATGATATATTTTAATTTTTCAAACATCGATTGAAAATTAAAATCCACCGTGTTACAAAACGTATTGTTCATTGTCAAAAAAAAAAATCTCAAATCTTAATTTAAAAAATCAAAATATATCGTTTGAAAATCAAAATACATCGCTTATTGAAAATACATGCAACGAATACACAGGTCAAAATACACCGTGCGTTCAAGAATGCATTACCCCTATGAAAGTCGAAACAATATCGAATGGGAAGTATACCACAAGAAAATGCATTGCCTGGTGTATCTTAGTTTTCGCTTGATGGAAAAAAACTTCGATCGGAAATTGGAATACTTCGCTAATTGTAAAATGCATTGCCTACCTTGGTGTGAGAGTACAAAAGTCAAAATGATATCAAAGGTGAAGCATACTATACAAAAATGCATTGTCCGGTGTATCTTGATTTCTATTGTAGGAAAAAAAACATCGATCAGAAATCAGAACACACAGTTGGTTGCAAAATGCATTATCTTGTGTATTTTTTGATATCCAATTGATGTCTTAGATTGTATTTACACTACCTTATTTTATACATGTATTATATCATATTCTCGTAGAAACATAATCGATTTTAGTCTCTAATGAAATAATACAAGATGAGAAAATCGATAATAAAGATGAAATTCGAAGCGAATGTATGTACTAAATGGTAACGTAAGAATAATAAAATAAAAAAAAAGAGATGAGGGATGACAAAAGGGGCAGAGGAGAGATGGGAGGGAGAGAGAGAGCGTCGGAGCAATAGCGAACAATTGGATAAAAAAAAAATGGTACAGGTTTATTACTATTAAGGATTGTGTCATCCCTCACGAGGATCTCTTACAAGGAGCATTCTCCTTCAACTAACCTTCTTCGTGATGATTAAAGAAATTATATCGAAAAGTACCACCTCCATTTGTTAAGCCAAGGCCTTTAAAAGTAAAATATGTTGAATCAAGATGCATGATTTGCAATATTTGAATTTTATCCTTTTTACAAAGGACGGATTGTCATCTACCATCGACATCACTACTGAAAGTTAATAACTTATCCTTGAAGTCACTCTCTAAGGTGTTGTTTTGTAAGTAAAATAAGTTAGTAAAATAAATTTAAGGAGTGGAATAAATGATAGATTAAGTTCTGGTGTTTGGTTGAATAGTGGAATAATTGGAGAAAAAAAGTAAAGTTATTCCGATGGAAGTGTTTGGTTAGTAGAATATGTAGTGAAATAAAGTAGAGTGGTATTGTTTGGTTAGTGGAATAAGTTGTAAGTTATGTTATTTTATATTTGCTTAAAATGAAAAATGTTGATTGTTTTGTTTGAAATATGTCATTTGCCAAATTATTCATTGTCTTTCTAGATATGGGTATGTGTACATGTAACTTGTGAAATTTAATGGAATGAAAATGGCAAATAGGAGAAATATGATGTGTTAGAATAGTTAAAAATTAGCAATGAATGTGAAATTCAAGTTAAGAGTTATTGAACTTGTTTTGGTAATAGAAGTATTTATCTTTAGGAATGCAAAAATGATATGCATATATAATCCTCGAAAAGAGGGTAATCGACTTTTTGCGGTTCGTATAAAAAATCGTCGTCGTTGTAGTATATGTCACAAATACAAACCGTTATTTCATCAATTTTATTTAATCATATAATTTTTACTGGTTTATTACAAGTCGTTCCTGGGAGGCAGTTATTGATATACATCACTCTCTAAGTCCAATATTATTCTTTAATTCCAAAAAGATCAATTTTATGTACAATCATAAATGAATGAATTAATGAATAATCAATGAATAAAATAAAAGCTTAATTATGTACAAAAGAATCAATTAAAAAGCTTGCAAACACTTTATTACAAAAATCATCAAATACTATAATTAAATATTATATACTATCTATTTATAACTTATATTACTAATACATATATATATATACAATAATAAGTAATAATATATACTATACTAACTTAACTTAGTATATTAACATATATAATAACATATATATTATGTACAGTGACGGATAAAAATATCGCTAAACCCCAGCAAAACTATGTACAGAATCTAAGGTAAAAACTAGGGTCGATAGTGACACTTATTCTATCTACAATAACGGATAATTCTGCCAGTAAAGCTATACTGTTATTTATATATAACTCAAACATTTGTTATACTACATATACTTATTATTTACAGTATACTCTACATATGTTATATATACATGTATACTATACATTAACACTTCTTTCTCTTTTACAACTCTTTCTCTTCTTCATCAGGTTCTTTTCCTTTCTCTTCCTAATCACAGCTCTCATTCTTTCTTTAATTTTAACACTTAGGGCTTCAACACTGTTATAACCCGGGGCATCAAGCATCGTTTAAGACGTCTGGGAAGTGATCAAGATGTCTGGTCAGACGTCTGGAAGCCTTCCCAGATGTCTGGAATTAAATTTTTTCGGCGTGCGGGTTTGCGTCTGCGTGCATGTGTGCCCAGACTGAACCCGTCGCCCTCCTTCTTCTCTTTCCTCCCTCCCTGCAGACAGCTTTTTCTCTCTCTCTCCCCTCAGCAGCTTACAAATACACCTCTCTCTCCCTCACCCTCACTCCACCGCCTTCTTCTTCTTCTTTCCCCTGTCAGCGAGAGAGCGAGCGGGTGAGAGCGGTAGCAGCGGCTGCTGCGAGTGTGTGGGGAGGAGGGGCTGTTGCGAGAGGGAGCTCGACCGCGAGGGTGCGAGCTCGCCGAGGCAGCCAGAGCCGATCGGCGGGTGCGCAGCAAGCGTGTGGTGCCGCGGAGGAGCTGCTGCAGCTCAGGCAGCAGGCGGGCGTGGCGCGGCACGGTCGTGCGCTGCGTGCGGAGGGCGGGGAGGTCCTGATTCTGGGAAAATTTCCCAGAATCAGACGTCCGGACTTACGTCTAGACGATGCAGGAGATGTCTGGAGGAAGGTCCAGACATCTGAAAGGTACGTTATTTTTACCCTCTTCTTTTCTCGCGTGTATGGCCATGCAGCCGTTCTGCCGAAGTCTTCTGCATCCTTTCGTGTTGAGAACGGGCGTGTGTGTGTGCAGGACTTGTTCGGGAAGGTGCAAGGGCACGCCGTCCCACACAGATCGGATGTCTGGGCATAGCACCAAACGATGGAGAGGGTCTCTAGACGTCCAGAGTGACAGTCGGACGTCTGAAAACTAAGTCCAGATGGTTCAGCGGGCTTCTGGACGTCTGAAGGACCGCGCAGATCAAGGTATGACCTGAGCTATCATTTAAGACGTCTGGAAGAAGTTCCAGACGTCTGATTTTGGGTAGACTTGTCATTTTTAACCCGTTTAGGGTCCGTTCGGAGTCCGTTTTCCGCATTTCAAGTCTCGTTCCTCTCAGATTTAGTTCCTCTACCTGTTTACAAGTAATTGTATGCTGTTCTGAGTAGCTCCTTGTATTTGATCATTGTGTTAGGACCCTGTTCCGTTGCAGCTCTAGGGGTTGCAGAGGCGTGCGGGCTTGCCGATTTCGCCCCCAGTACTCCCGGTTTTGCGGGTAGAGTGGCCCTTTCAATTATTTATCAAAAATTATGCATTTGTGAAATAATTAATAGAGTTTACTTAGGATAGAAAATAAAAGCATTAAAAAGAACCTTAGTTTTCTTAAAAATGAAAATGATAGGTTAGAAATAAAACTTAAGGACATAGAAACTAGTCCTAAAAATGATAACCTATTATTAGAAAATCATAACCTCATCAATGAAAATAATAAGTTGATTGAGGAAAATGATAGTCTAAAGTTAGAAATCTATGATTTAAAGACTAAGATGAGTATTATAGAAAAAGAAATTGCATGTCTTAGGGAAAATTCTAACAAATTAATCAACAAAGTAGACAAGTTTTATAGCCCTAAGGTTGAGAAAGGATCTCCATCAAGGAGACCTTCTAACAAATCCGGATCCAAGCCCACTTGGATACCGAAAAAAGAATTAGAATCTTGTTTTGCAGGGTTCAGGGATAATTACAACATAAGGGACTGGACCTACAAGCTCAAGGCTGGTCAACTCGAATTGGGAGAACCAAGGAGTAGACCAAGGAGGAGAACAAGAAGACCGACGAGACGGCGAGCAAACAACGGACCTGCCGCCGACCACCAGATTGGAGACCGGCGCCGATGCCCGGGCCTCCAAGCTACGGATGGGAGCCCCATCCGATGTGGCATCCACCACCGCCATTCGGGCCATTTTATTGGCCATGGTAGGTGAGGTAAAATTCTTAACCCTATCTTTTTATCATAAGCATTTAGATAGGGGGAGTTAAAAAATGATGAGCTAATTGTCAATTTTTAAGGGGGAGATGCAAGTTAGCTAAATTTCCTTTAGTAAGGGGGAGAAAAATAATAGCTATCTTGTTGTTACAAAAAGGGGGAGAATATCACCTTTGTTAAAATAAACTCATAGAAGAGCATGTTTTAAGGGGGAGTTATAGGAAATATAAAACCAATTAAACCTTTTTGATAATGTCAAAAAGGGGGAGGATTTTCTGCATTATTTACGGTTTTGTCATCATCAAAAAGGGGGAGATTGTTGGCGCTAAAGCACCACGATCATTTGTTTTGATGATAACAAAACACGTGTTATTTAACATTTGCAATTTGAGTCCTAGATTTCAGGTCAATTGCAAATGTGGACGTGTTTAGACGGAGTTCGAGCTCGCATCCAGGACGGATTGGAGGAGCTTGACGGAAAACAGAGGAGGTTCGCGTGGAGCGAAAGATTGAAGATGGAAGGAAATGAAGAATATGATAGATTCTTTTTAATCCTTTCATGTACTTTTATCTTTATCTTTCTTACTCTTTATTTTCCTTAGAAAATTATGTTAAAGAGCCTCAAAGAACCCTAACAGTAGTCCTAGGAACACCGGCACAACCCTAGGATACTTAGGTTTTCTGTAGAACACTTAGAAAACCAATATAGGGTTAAAACAGACTTTCCAGACGTCTAATTCCAAAATCAGACGTCTGATAAAGTATTGTAAGACGTCTGACTGTTGTTTCAGACGTCTGATAACTGTTAGGCTGGACATAGCTAGTTCTGTTTGATGAAATCAGACGTCCAGACCTTAGTCCAGACGTCTTAGAAGACGTCTGATGGCTTTGACAGACGTCCAATTAGTGGACCGTTGGCTGGCTTAGCAGACAATCAAGATTATGACCGTTAGAGCCTTATCAAACGTCCTTAGGTCTTTCCAGATGTCTGATAAATGACCTTTTTGCCTCGGCTGACCCAAAATCTCTTCTCAGAGATTTTCTAGCCGTTGCAACGTTTGGAAATCAATTCCCACAGTAAAAGTAGGTTTCCAGACGTCCAGACATAGTGCCAGACGTCCTATATGTCGTCTGATGGACTTGCACAAAAACCCTGTTTAGATCTGATTCAAGTCAGGGAGAAACCCGCATAGAATCAGACGTTTGACCTTGAAATCAGACGTCTTAAAGTGGCCTTCTAGACGTCTGATGCCAGAGTTAGACGTCTGATAACCCTGTCAAATGTAATCACTGTCCTGATTTCGGCCTGATTCTCTTGGACTTTGTTCCCAACGGCTATAGAACCCTTTCTAAGCCTTCCAAAGCCTTCCTAAGGCCTCTATAAATAGAGGGGAGCCTTTGCAACACAAAAACACATAAGAGACACTTAGAAATACACTTGGATACACTTAGCTACACACTTTCACACTCTTGTGTCCAAGAAGTTCTTGCTCTCCAAGCTCAAGTTCTACATCTTGAGAGCATCAAACAGTTTGCGCGCCCGCTTTCCCGCTGTTGTTCACGAGAGCTACGTAGCGCCATCGCGTGCCACACGCACCACGTCATCGTTGACGCACTCCTTGCAAAGGGGAGTTTCCTATTTCCTATAGAAGCTAGGTTCTTAATTACTTTGTTGGCTCTATAGGACCTGTTGTTTTATTTTATCTTTGTTATTTTGGTTGGGTATTCGCTTTGCGAATTCCCGTCTCCTTCGTGGGACAAAATCCTTCTCGTGGAGAGAAGGGGTTGAGGAACGCTACCCTCGTACTTGTAGCGTGGTTGTATTGAGGTTGAATCACCCTCGTTTTAAGTGATTCGATTTAGTGGATTTTGATCAACTAGGTTGATCGGAAAATCCTAACTCGAGAGGGTTAGGTGGTGGTTTTCACCCGGTTTGGGACTAGGGATATATGCATGATTGTACATGTTATTTGACAATATGTTGTTCACAGATCTAGAGGCTTGAATTGTTATAGAAAGATGATAATTTGTTCAAGATATGTTATAGTTTAATTTAGACTTCCATCACTTATAATGAAAGTTCAGAATTTAGGTTTTAGTTATTTGTTTTCCATTACCTTTCTTTTCCTTTATTAGGATGTTGTAGAACTAATTGGTAGTAGATGCAATTATGAATTTAAGCACAAGATTGCATTACTATAGACATGTTTTTTGGAATTTTTACTACTAGGTGACAACGATATAGCATGGTTCTTAGACAAGAAATGCAGATGGAAACATTGCCACATATAGAGTAACATAAGTAGGTGATCACTTCCAAGAAGATTCAAGCTAGATCCAAGGTCCATTTTTGTGAAGCTCCTTCAAGGCATTTGTCAGATTGAGGATTATCATTGTTATTGGAGATCCCTCTCTATAGCAATCATGACAGAATTCTAGTGGAGATTGTCATTGAATGAAGAGCATTAGTAAATATAAGTTGTAACATGCACCTTCTCATATGCAGGCCACAATTATAAATATACACTAACTACACTCAAAATTGATTTCCCCATCTTGCTCCCTTCTCCTGCCTGCTTCCCTTTACCCCAAACCCCCTCCCTCCCCCATGTGCTAGAAGTTGGGAGCATGGCAGTCGAGCACGATGGTGAAGCAAACTGATGGTGATGTCAAAGCACGTCCACAATGAAATGCCATGGTGATAGTCTTGCTACCACCATTGCTGCTGTGCTCTACCATGTCGCCTGACTACATCACCATCATCCACCAAGTCAATTGACCACATCACCATTGCAGCTATCTTACTCTACCACACTGCCACTATTGCTATTGCATGGTGGTGGTTCTCAAAGAGAAGATGAGATAATGGAGGTGGTGTAGGAAAAATGGGGTGGAAAGGGGATCGACGTGGTTTATGGGTACTAATAGAGGACAGGGATGTACCAAACGTGCTTCAAAAAATGGATGGTAGATCTAGCTCTTCTTATTTGAAATTTCTAATATGTTAATTTTTGACACAGCAAACAAAACAAATAAAATTTCCATGACAAGTCATTTAAATTCATTACTAAAGAATTTGGTTTACTTTCGTGCAAGGAGTGAAAATTAAATTCAATCCCAGATGATCGGTGGAACTTATCTCAAAAAATTGGTTGTGTGAAACTCATCTCAAAAAATTGGTTCTGTGGAACTTATCTTGTTTCATTGTTGTGCAAAATGTCTCAAAGAATTGGTTGTATGGAACTTGTCTCATTTTATTGTTGTGTAGAACTTGTATTGTATTTTGTGGACTATCATGTCTAAAATGTGGACTATGTCGAAATTGTACTATTAAGTATGGAATGTAGATGACTATGTGGTGTGGACTATTCTCATTTTCTTTAAAATGAAGATGTGTGATGTGGATGTATGAATTTGGTATTGACTATTCATTGTGATCAAGATGTATAATGCATGGTTACAGGTTCTTTTACAGGTTAGTTATGGCTATCTTAAAGTTTTGTTAGAAGTTCAAGTTTAATTCTATCATGTGTCTAGTTACAAGTTCTTTATGGTTGTCTTAAAGTATTGTTATTGGTTCAAGTTTAATTCTCATGCGTCTTCTTGCAGGTTCAATTATTTATGGTTGCCTTAAAGTTTTGTTACAGGTTCCTTTTCGTCGTCTAAAAGTTTTGTTACAAGTTCGAGTTTAATTTTATCATACGTCTTGTTACAAGTTTTGACATGTTTTTTTCATAGGTTGTTGTAGTTTAGGTAGAGGGGATTGTTTTATGATATTAGCTATGGTACTAGTGTAATTAAATTAGTCTCAATTCTCATCGGAATGATTGTGAATGTTTTAAAGATGGTTTGGGAAGCAAAACTTGTGATAAAAGAAAACAAATGACCACTAAATAGAAGGATAAATCCAATTTAACCAAGGACTATCAAATAGCATCAAATTGATTATATCAGTTCTAATTTTTTACATAAGAAATACATGTCCAAGGAGTGAACATCAACTTAGACATTGAATGTCACTTGCAAAATAGTGATTACAAGTACAAGCTCAAAACCTACAACCTAACTCTCAATATCTACAATTTTGTTGCTAACATAACCTCCATAGATACGAGTCTTTTCTCTTGCCATCATAGCTCTTGTAATTCTTTTTCCATTACAAAAAAAACACAAAGAACAAAATTGAAGAATACAATCAAAACTTTATAATTGACATTTTAATATGTGTTACCTTTAAGCCTAGACATCGATAAAATTTGTCTTTTACTAGATTCTTTGTGAGACATGTACACTACTGTGGATCATATCTCCTTCCAACTTTGATTCGATATAAATTGAATCACTCTTTTATTTTAACAACTTGTAAACTTGAAGGAATTAAAATTACTATTAACAACAAGAGCACTTCCATAAAAGAAGTATCCAAACAAAAGATCAATCATATCATTCCTCATGACTATGATTTTTATGTAAACCACTTCACCGAAATTCCCACTTCATAGAAAACAATCCACACTTTATGCAACTTAAATTAATCTCAAAAGATAACATGACCAAGGGTTTTACACATTTGACACACCATACTAGATCTCAGCTGTACATCATTGTATTATCAAGTAGGAAGCAAAAAATACAATCCATCCTTTAATTAGTGGTAAACCCAATTTCTCAGGAAACATATAATATATATCTATCTGTTAGAAAATACCCAAAGGCAAACTCAACTACCAAAGAGGTCGTGTTTTTTGTCTTTTAGGATGCAGAAAAGGGTGGGGGAGGAGGCAAACAAGGGCTAGAAAGAGGAGCGACTAAGGTAGCCACGTGAGCATGCTGACTATCTTTGCTGGTCTTATCGCCTGATCTGGCTCGAAGTCTTTGGTGGATCTGGAGTGCCAAGGCCTAACGAGTAGTTGCAAGTAGCTTGACCTTTGTCTGCCTGCTTGTATTAGTTAAATAGGTCGAGACCCTTTAGGTGAGTTTGCCCATTTATTTTTGTAGCTAGATTTGTACTCAATTTAGGGTCGTCTTGGGCTAATTTGTCATGCTTATTTAAGGTGCCTTTATCACTTGGGCTTTGTAGATACAGAGGACATAGGAATTTTTCCTTCCTCGTCACTACCCATACTTTAAGAAAAGGGATTACTTAACAAACAAGTGGAGATGATAGATAGAGTGGGTCGTAACTGAAGAAGATAAATAGAAAAGGTGAAAGTCATCTTGTTATCCTTTTCACACCCTATCCTATCTAAGCCATCCTTGGCCATTTGATAAGGAGGGAGTGGGCCCCCTTCCTGTGGGGCGTAAAACTAGTAGGAGGATATAGTTTAAAAAAGAGAAGAAAAAAACATAATGCTATTTTTCTTTTATTTTCTTTTAGAAAAAAACATAATTCTATTTTTCTTCTATTTTCTTTTTTCTAGAGATAGCATATTGCAATGTAAACAACACCATAACAAGTAAAATCAGAAACTATCTAAATGTCAGGAATAATTGGGTTTTAATTTTTCCACCTAAATCTGTGGCATTTCTTCTCTCGTCACAATTATAAGCGATGTGAACAAAAATGACCATAAGTCTTTCTCAATGATGTCGAAATCTTTGATCTTTCTTTAGATCTTTAGCCACCCTCATTATCTCATGTTTCTCACTCTAAATTCTAGCAATTTGTTTAATGGTTTGTTACATAAAAACTATAATATGCAATGAAAGTGGAAAATAATGAGTGAAAATATGAAGGATTCCTACATTATAGGTGATGTAAACATATTTACACTACATAAGATATCCATTTATATATGTTCTTAAGCATAGAATTGCATTGCATACTATAAATATTGCATAGCATGCATCATCTTGCATTTAGATTAGTTTGAATAAAATAGATATTAATTGTCTCCTTTTATGTTCAGGGATAGGGCAAATTTTTATCAGGACCTCGGATCGAAGATCCAACCGTACAGATTTGATCAAGGCGACTATTGGAGTTCAACGACTCCAAGATTACCCTAATTAGACATCTGTAGCGTCAGATAGAGGCTGGGGAATCTTAGAAGATCAAGGGCCAAGATGGTGTGAATTTGCACTTCAGACAACAAATCCAACCACACGAATGGATTCGGATCGACGATCGTAGCCTAACGGTGTGAAAATCGACTAATCCGACAACCGTGGCACCATCTACATCATTCAAAAGATGAACAACCAAGATGGCGCCATCTCGGCCGCCCAACCGGCCGCCCTCAACTTCTGAAGCCGCTAGCACCTACGCATCTCCGCCGTTGGATCAAGATCCAACGACTGAGATTGCATCCCAACCGACGCGGCCATTCTCTGAAGCCTCATCTGAAGAGCTACCTTGACCGTATGCACAGGATAAAACTGTGTGCATTAGCAGATAAGACCCCTAAAATGAACCACTTGAAATTTGATCTTAACTGGAACAATGTAAATTGATAGTATCTTTTTGAAAGATTGACCAAATGCAAAAGAAACAATAGTCTCTATCCTTCCAACTGCTAACAAAGTTATATTATATATCATTTAGTCAAAGTTCGATTCTAAATCTGTCATCCATCAGTCTAGACATTTAGCTTAAAAATCATGCACAAGCAAAAATGCATAAAATAAGAAAACCAGGCCAAGCCTAAAAGTTTCGCCCCACAATGAAATTTCATTGGAAATTAATTTGGCTAAGCTTGTTATTATTACAGATACATTAGAAGACGTACATACAAAGGTAGCAAAAGCATTTCAATAGTCATAACAAGAAGTATTATAAACATGCAATTGCCATCCATACATAAAAGTCATGTTAGGAACTAGTAGCAGCATGTTACCTCATAATTTTCAGTCTGTGCTTGCACATCCCCTACAATCGCAGCACACATATTCTATCAGCTTTTCCTCCCTCAAATGCTTGGGAACTCTGCAAACACATGCTATTTGGAAAATGTGATCTCTAGAAAACTGTGAAATTTCCAAAGGGCAAGAGTGAGCAAACCTTCTTCAACTTAGCAATCAAGTTATGATCTACATAGCCTTGATTTAGGTAGAATTCATGTAACTCTTTGGATATTTCCTTCCTTATGCTGTAGAGGTCATATACATAACTTTTTTAATGTGATAATTTAACATTAACCACAATAACTCACATTTGCTCTTACCATCAAGAGGATCATTTTCAACTATCCACAGATCACACTTATAAGCAAGATGGAAATACTTGTTCACTGTTACACGGCAATAAAAAGCGTACATAATAAAAAAAAAGCAAAATTTATGCCATATAGAACATGACAATAATGGAGAAGAAAACAGGGGAGAGGAACATGGATCGCACGCCTACCACTGGTGTATATTTTATTGGCAACACAGCTGCAGTATAACTTATAAAAATCTCAAAATATGGCCACCGATCTATGGCTAATTACAAGATGTGCCATTTAGAGAATCATTTCTTACAATCTAGCCATTGCTGGAGCTTCACGTTGGTGTGCTGTGCTGACAGTTACGTCGAATACCGCGTTGGCAAGAGCTTATTGGATTGGCGCCATTAGATTGCCGTGGGCGCCCGGCCGACTGTAGCAGATCAGTCAACGTAGAATTGGTGAGAAAGAGCTGGCAGTTGCAGCCATTATTGACGCCCGACTCAGCCATAAATGGCTTGGCGCCATTAGAATCCCGCACAGCTGTCATCAGTAGCATCCTCACTCATCTTGTGTTTGCTTGAGAGAGAGAGAGAGAGAGAGAGCAGCAACAGCCGGCGGCTGAACAACCAGTCATGGCGCTCGAGGGTGCTGTGACGGCAACTACGACTGTAGTTCTGACGGAGCTCTTCAAGGAGATCTCTTCTGCCGTGCATAAAATCTCCTCGACGTTGCATCTCGAGGAGGAGATCAAGTTTTTGCGAAGAATCCTGCCAAGAGTGAAGGGGTTGGTGCTTAACGCACGAGCGCAATTCCTGGATGCTGAAGAGTCAAAGCGTGAGTGGGGGTACTTCCTCAAAGGCCTCGAGGAGTTTACTTATGATGCGGAAGACATCCTGGACGAGTACGACGCCAAAGCCGCTCAGCGTCGTCTGAAGCACCATCAGAGAAGCCAGAATAATCTAGCGGTACGCTCACTGACCCGCTTCCCTTTCCCTTCTTTCCACCGCAACCATAATCGGCCACTATTAGCTAGATAAACATTGGAAGACTTGATTTCAACAAACCAGTGTTTACCTCATCAAACAAAAGATAGACTCGTTCTTGTAATGAAAATCCGAAATATAAGGAAACGTTCTGTTGTACAATTGCATGAATCCGAGATACATCTCGATAAAAAAAGTCTATAAATAGACCATAATATTTCTTTCCTACCTTTCTTCTTCTAGCAACCACAATTCCTCCCGAGAGTGAAGATTGCGCACAAGATCAGGGTGTTGTATCGTGAGCTAAAGAAAGTGAAGGATGCGCAGCAGAGGATAGAGGAGTTTGTGAAGGAGGCGATGCGTGGGTTGGAAGACAAAGGAGATGGGGGTGCGGCCGCTAACAGTACTGGTAGCAGATCATCCACGAGAAGGGAGGTGACTGACGCGATGCTCAAGAAGGACTTCCAAATGGCGGGGAGAGACGAGGAGAAGGAACAGGTGATCGAGAAGTTTCTATTAGGTCCTCCATCTAAACTGTTGGTGGTTGTCATAACTGGGATGGGAGGGTTGGGCAAGACCACTTTGGCTCAAGAAATCCTTCGTGACCAAAAGGTGGATAAGCATTTTCAGTTCAAGAGTTGGGTATGCCTGGGAGACGGGGAACGTGATGTAGAGAGAGTTATGGGCAAGATCCTAGGGAAGAATGGGGATAGTAAAGAAATCAAGGAAGAACTTCGATCGGCCGTGAAGAATGAAAGGTTTTTAATTGTGTTGGATGATGTTTGGAAAGGGAAGCTACACGATTGGGATGCATTGTGGAGGCCACTTAGTTACGGGGATGATGGGAGTCGAGTTATCATCACCACTCGAGAAGAGGATGTCATGAAGGAATTGGGAGCTATACGCTTCGAAATGCATAGATTAAGCTTCCTTGGTGACGAGGGCTGCTGGGAGATTCTTAAGAGATATGCTTTTCCTAATGGATTTCCCTCGACTTCTTGTGGAAGTAGAAGTAGTAGTTTGGAGAATATTGCCCGGGAGGTTGTTGAAAAGAAGGTGAAAGGACTTCCTTTAGCAGCAAGGCTTATTGGGTCCTCGCTGAGGGATGAAACCGACGAGAACAGATGGAGGAGAGCGCTCCAAGACATCAAGGAGATAGATAATAAAGAACATATCATGTCAGTAATGAAGTGGAGCTATCTTCCTCTCCCCAATCATTTGAAGCAATGCTTCTCTTTTTTATCCTTTTTCCCAAAGGATAGGAGGTTGATTAAAAGTGAGGTGATTTTATTCTGGATAGCACACGGTTACGTTGTGCAACGTGAAGAAGGCAGCATCGGTGGTCAGTCACTTGAAGAAATTGCAGAAGGCTATTGGGATGATCTCGTTAAAGCATCCCTCATTCAACATGATTGTCATCTGCATGATGATTGCTATAGCATGCATGACTTGATCCATGATTTTGTCACGGAGGTATCTGCAGGAGCCTGCTTCTATGGTATTGAAGGACAGATAGAGAGTTTTCCAAAGCCAAAGGCCTTGCACCATGTTTATCTTGGAACGAAAGTACTATTACCACAAAACCATTCACATATCAAGAAGCTGCGCACTCTCGTGACAAGCGATCTTTCTCATGTAGAAATCCTAAGGGATCAACTGAGGACCGTCAGGGTCCTGGTTTTCGGAGGTTATGGTGGTGGTGATTGGAGGACACTCAAAGCAAGCTTCACTAAAATGCTGCATCTTCGCTATCTAGATCTCGAAGGCTTATTTCCCCTTGAGCAAGTCCTTCTTCACCTTGAGGAAGGCTTATTTCCCTTTGATGATTTAGCCCAGTCATTGTGCAATTTGTATAATCTCCAGGTGCTTCTTTTGCCAAGGGAAGAGCTGTTCCTTCCGGATGGTATGTGGAAGCTTGTCCAGCTGCGTCATCTACGAGCAGGAAGGTACATATCAAAAATCACTAGAATCGGAGAGCTGACATCGCTTCAAAGTATCGGTTACAAATTCTGCTTGTTTGAGGACAATGGACAATGCATAAGGGAGCTTGGGAATCTGAGACAACTTCGAGGGAAGCTGGTGATCACTGGTCTTCGCCATGTACAGAAAACCCAATGGGCTCGTGATGCACAGTTAGAGAACAAAGTACACCTCGAAGAGCTGGTGTTGAATACTGAGGATGAGGACAAACATACACATGCAGCCATTGAGAACAACACATTGGAGATAGAGGTATTTAATAGCCTCCGGCCTCACGGGGACTTGAAAGAACTAGAAATCAAGAATTACCATGGACATGAATTGCCTACTTGGATGAGTAACCTCCTGAATATAGTTTCACTCGTTCTATTCAACTGCAACTCTTTGAAGAAGCTACCACCTCTTGGGCATCTTCCTTACCTCGAGTACCTGAGGATCAAGAATGCAAACAAAATAGACCGGATAGATAAAGAATTCTATGGCACCGATCGAGATCCAGTGGAGGTATTCCCATCTTTGAAAGAGCTTAGTTTAGTAGACATGAATGCATTGGAGGAATGGGAAGAATTGATGGTCTCTGGTGACAAGTCTCAGAAAAAGTATTTTCCTTCCCTGAAAAGGTTAGTTGTTAAAAGATGTAAGAAGTTGGGACGTCTGCCTCATATACCCCCATCTCTCGAGGAGTTGAAAATAGATACAGTGGGATTAACCGTCCTGGCTTTATCGGAACTCCCTCCCTCGTTGGAGAGTTTGCTTATTGTGAGATGCAAGGACCTCAAGGCTTTACCGGAACTCCCTCCCTCGTTGAAGTGTTTGAGTCTTTACGAATGCAAGGACCTCGAGGCTTTACCGAAACTCCCTCCCTCGTTGGAGTTTTTGACAATTACGAAATGCTTCGGCCTCAAGGCTTTACCGGAACTCCCTCCCTCGTTGAAAAGGACAGGCCCATGGATCAAGGATTGCCCACTCCTCCAACGTGATGGTAATGCTACATGATGATGTCCATCCATGTGCATCAGGATGCCTAGCTACAAAAGTACATATTCATTTATGCTTTTAATTACAAAATTTAACATGCATCCTCATTCCATTTGATTGCTGTGGCATTAAATATGTTAGAAGATATATGTACATTGGGGATTACACTTCTTTTATTTCTATTAAATGCATCCTTATCGTAAAATTTTCCCAACATATGAAATGCCAGTAGTCAATGGAATTTTATATTATTGGGTTCACTTCTACCTAGGTAATTGATAGAGTCATTTAAACTTTGTTTGACTTAGGATTGCGTTCAACTTAATATGATTTCATGGAATTCTTTCCTATATATGGAAGTGGACTTTAGTATCGAGATCCAATGCAAAAAGGTAATAAAGAAATTAAATATATCATTTTGATTTCAGCAAGAGTATATACTATTGCATGCATTTCATATATACTTAGATTATTTCTATTAAATGTATCCCTATCCTAAAATTTTCCCAACTTATGAAATAACAGTAGTTAATTGGCTTTGCTTCTAGGTAATTAATTACTAGAATCATTTAATTTTTATTTTACTTAGGACTACCATAGTTCAACTTAATTAATATGATTTCATGGAATTCTTTCCCATTTAAGTGGACTTCGGTAAAAGTAATAAAGACTTATATCATTTTGATTTAAACTAGACTATTGCATGCATTTTATACTTAGATTATATATAAGAAAGAAGGTTTTGCTTACTTTTTATATATACTTAGATTATTTCTATAAAATGTATCCTTATCCTAAAATTTTGATACGATAGTCAATTGGGTTTGCTTCTAGATAATTGCTAGAATCATTTAATTTTTATTTTACTTAGCACTGTCATAGTTCAATTTCTAACTAGTTAGTTTATTTCTTGCTTTCCCATTTTATTTAGTATTGCTTCGATCTTGTAGTACTCTTATTGGTGGCTATGGGTGATTACTTTTGAAATTCTAGACACTTATTTCGATTTCAATTTCTTTCCTCTTATTTAATTGTTATGTGTAATGTTATACACTATACATGTATTATGTTTTATTTGGGCAACTGAAATCTTAGGTGAATGTTGAGAAATTGATCTAGGATCCTACTAGGGTGGGATCTAAGTTGTAATAGCTACCCATCCCTAGAATATGACCATATAATGCCTCCTCTTTATGTGACATTACCTCTATAATGCCTCCAAGATGGCATCCCCAACCCTCCTCCCATCATCCTCCTCCATTGATAGCTTACTCCACCCCCTATACCATTTGCACTCTCCTCTGCATGATAGGAATCACCCTTCTCCTCCCCTAGCTTAAGGTTTCACCTTTTATAGATAATACCTTCAATTGATTTATGAGGCTTTCCTCACATCAACTCTTTGTCGATCCTTATTAAACCTTTCAACACAATTCTTCTTCAAGGGCATTCTTAATGCAACCCTAACTTCACAACAACCCTTTAAACGACATTTTCCATGGTGCTTCTTGATCTGATCACCAAGCATATAAAATCTATGGTAGAAGTTGTGTTATGGTTGAGAAGCTCTATCATTTATGATGTCTACTTTCTAAATGGGGATCTTGTCGTTGTTGTCCTCATATATATTAAGAATCTATAAAGCATAATTATCCCCTTATCTCATATTGGTGAATTTGTTCACGATTATTCCTTGTTACTGGGGAAGCTCCTAGCTAGTTGAAGATTTGAATCAAATCCTATTTGAAGAGAGATTTTGTCAACATTTATATTGTAGGACTAGGGATATATGCATGATTGTACATGTTATTTGACAATATGTTGTTCACAGATCTGGAGGCTTGAATTGTTATAGAAAGATGATATTTTGTTCAAGATATGTTATAGTTTAATTTAGACTTCCAACAGTTATAATGAAAGTTCAAAATTTAGATTTTAGTTATTTGTTGTCCATTGCCTTTCTTTTTCCTTTACTAGGATGTTGTAGAACTAATTGGTAGTAGATGCAATTATGAATTTAAGCATAAGATTGTATTACTATAGACATGCTTTTTGGAATTTTTGCTACTAGGTGATAACGATATAGCATGGTTCTTAGACAACAAATGCAGATGGAAACATTGCCATATATAGAATAACATAAGTAGGTGATCACTTCCAAGAAGATTAAAGCTAGAGCCAAGGTCCATTTTTGTGAAGCTCCTTCAAGGCACTTGTCAAATTGAGGATTATCATTGTTATCGGAGATCCCTCTCTATAGCAATCATGACAGAATTCTAGTGGAGATTCTCATTGAATGACAAGCATTAGTAAATATAAGTTGTAATGTGTACCATCTCATATGTAGGCCACTATTATAAATATACACTGACTACACTCAAAATTGATTCCCCCCCCTCTCCTGCCCCCTTCGGTTTACCCCACACCCCCTCCCTCCCCCATGTGCTAGAAATTGGGAGCATGGCATTCGAGCACGATGGTGAAGCGAGCTTGTAACGACCCGATTCCCGAATCCCTACGAGAGACGAGAATCGGACCGACTCGACTGACCCTAAGACCCAGTCGTCCAACGAGAAAGTAACCAAAAGAGCAGTAAAATAAATCACATTCACCATGTATATAACTAGCAGTAACAAAATACAGCAGTAAAGGAAAGAAATACTACAGTATACACCACCACAACAGTAGAGAAGCAAATATGTACATAACATGAAGCTTACAATAAACAGAGTACAAGAAGTAACAAAAACTACTCACTACAGCGGAAAGAAAAGTACAGTAGGTACTACAGGTAACACTACTGGGCTCTACTAGGCCCAGCGTCCTCTGCAGTCGCTACTCTGGCTGCTCAACACCTGGTCCTGAAAAGGTAACAAGGGTGACACGTCAGCGAAACGCTGAGTAGAGTGGCAACTAAAAACTAAAAGAAGCAGTAGAGTGTACAGTAACTATTATATCTTTACTTTCTTCCCTTATATTTTTTCATTTATTCACTGTTGATTATTTCTTAGATCTTTCTCTTGATCTCGAATGTTCCTCGTGAGAACGATCTTCATTGCAGTCTTTCCCGAAAAGTAGAAGTAACACGTGGTGCTCTCCTGGCCAGGAGAGTCCCCCGTGGTGGTCCTACCCTCAATCAACCACCCCAAGGTCGCTGACAGACGTAACGGTGACTACGGCACGCGCGATAAACGCGCGGGTAGCTACCCCGCACTGGCACGCGGTCAGTCGTTTCCGTTAACGGGTGCGCCCAAAGCACAGCACGGAACCAGTATAGGGTAGAGCCCTCTCAGTAATAGGGGCCCAGCCCCTCCACAGTAACCAAACAATGGTCTTGCCCCTCCACAGTCCGCGCACCCTCGCCTGACTACCCTGATTTGCCCAGTGGTCCTAACAAGTCGGTGTAGGAGAGCTAGCAGAACCCCGGTGCCAGTGGGGTAGCTAGTGCTCTCCCTACACTAGTAGCTCTCCTCGGTACTATGTACACGAGGCCAAAAGTCGTTACAAAGTGGCCAGACCTAACCCCGGGTCCCTGGGGCGGCTAGCTCCGCTCTGCACTAAACAGGGGGACAGTTGCTCTCCTTGGTACTCCGTACTCAAGCGCCAACTCACTTCCCCAATTCTATTCCATTCCCTTTCCAGGAGTTCTACTCCTATTTCCCCGTAGGATTCATGCTCTTTTAACTCAGCCAATTTAGGTTTCACCATTCCAGCTTTATATTCATATAACCCATGTTCTCAATCGTATTTATTCATTCATAACAGGCAGCTGTTAACCAATTTACAGGCAGTTATCATTTCCTTTCTTCTTTTCCAAGACTTCAATGTTTATATATTCAACTAGTTTTCCAGTCCTAGGATTCATGCCGTACCCTAGGATCTATCATTCAATTTAGTTTTCCCGTCCTAGGATTCATGCAATACCCTAGGATTTATCATTCAATCTAATTTTTCAGTCCTAGGGTTCATGTAATGCCCTAGACTATTGATTATTTTATAATTGTACAAATTTCGTTAAATAAATTAAAGGGCCACTGTACCCGCGAAACCGGGAGTACTGGGTGTAGGTTCCCTATTAGGAGGGGTGACGTAATAAATTGCGGAAAGAATATATAAAGCAATCTCACAAATAAGCAATCACACAAGTACACAAGTATTTATAGGTGGAAACCCAAACCGGGTGAAAACCACCACCTAACCTTCTCTAGTTAGGATTTTCCAATCAACCAAGTTGATCAAAATCCACTAAACCGAATCACTTTAAATGAGGGTGATTCAACCTCAATACAACCACGCTACAAGTACGAGGGTAGCGTTCCTCAACCCCTTCTCTCCACGAGAAGGATTTTGTCCCACGAAGGAGACGGGAATTCGCAAAGCGAATACCCAACCAAAAGACAAAGATAAAATGAACAATAGTCCTATAGAGCCAACAAAATAATTTAAACCTACCTTCTATAGGAAATAGGAAACTCCCCTTTGCAAGGAGTGCGTCGTGTTGATGACGCGGTGCGTGTGCCACGCGATGGCGCTATGTCGCTCTCGTGAACAACAGCGGGAGAGCGGGTGCGCAAACGGAATTTAGCTCTTAAGATGTAGAACTTGAGCTTAGAGAGCAAAAGAGACACAAAAGAGTGGAAAGTATGTTGCTTAGGTGTGTCTTGTGTATCTAAGTGTGTGTTAGTGTTGCAAAGGCTCCCCTCCATTTATAGAGGCCTTAGGAAGGCTTTGGAAGGCTTGGAAAAGCTTCCATATCCGTTGGGTGCAAAGCCCAAGAGAATCAGGTCGAAATCAGGACAATGATTACACTTGACAGGGTGATCAGACGTCTAATTCTGGCATCAGACGTCTGGAAGGCCACTTTAAGACGTCTGATTTCAATGTCAGACGTCTGATTTCATGCGGGTTTCCTCCTGACTTGAATAAGATCTAAATAGGGTTCTTGTGCAAGTTGATCAGACGACATACAGGACGTCTGGCACTATGCCTAGACGTCTAGAAACCAACTTTTACTACGGAATGGATTTGCAACGGCTAGAAAATCTCTGAGAAGAGATTTTCGGGTCAGTCGAGGCAAAACGGTCAATTATCAGACGTCTGGAAAGGCCTATGGACGTCTGATAAGGCTCTAACGGTCATATACTGCCGTGCTTGCTAAGTTAGCCAACGGTCCACTATCTGGATGTCTGGCAAGTCCATCAGACGTCTTCTAAGACGTCTGGACTAAGGTCTGGACGTCTAATTTCATCAGACAGAAAACTAAGTCCAGCCTAAAAGGTTATCAGACGTCTGAAACAACAGTCAGACGTCTTAAAATACTTTATCAGACGTCTGATTTTGGGATTAGACGTCTGGAAATGCTTTTGAGCCCTATATTGGTTTTCTAAGTATTCTACAAAAAACCTAAGTATCCTAGGGTTGTGCAGGTGTTCCTAGGACTACTTTTAGGGTTCTTTGAGGCTCTTTAACATAATATTCTAAGGAAATTAAAAGAGCAAGAAAATAAAGACAAGAGATACATGAAAGGATAAAAAAAGAATCTATCCTATTCTTCTTGTCTTCTATCTTCAATCTGTCGCTCCACGCGAACCACCTCTGTTTTCCGTCAAGCTCCTCCAATCCGTCCTGGATGCGAGCTCGAATTCCGTCTAAACACGTCTATATTTGCAATTGACCTGAAATCTAGGACTCAAATTGCAAATGTTAAATAACACGTGTTTTGTTATCATCAAAACAAATGATCGTGGTGCTCTAGCACCAACACTGGGGGCATGGTCGGCAATCCTGTGTGCCTCTGCAACCCCCAAAACCACAAGGAATGGGGTCCTAACACAAGGATCAACACAAGGAGTTTCTCAGAACAGTATACAATTACTGTAAACAGGTAGAGGAAATAAATCTGGGAAGAACGAAACTTGAAACCCGGAAAACGGACTCCGAACGGATCCTAAACGGGTCAAAAACGACGAGTCTGTCCAAAATCAGACGTCTGGAACTTTTTCCAGACGTCTTAAAAGGTTGTATAGGTCGTACGTTGGGTCTGTGCAGTCCTTTAGACATCCAGAAGCCAGCTGGACCGTCTGGACTTAGTTTCCAGATGTCTGATTGTCACCCCGGACGTCTGGAGGTCCTTCCCGTCGTCTGGTGCTGTGCCCAGACGTCTGATCCGTGTGGGATGGTGAGCCCCCGCGCCCTCCCGAACAACACCTGCGTGCACACACACCCGCTCTCATCACGAAGAGGCGTAGAGGAACGCGGCGTACGGCTGCATGGCCGTACACGCGTAAAAAGAAGGAAGGAAAATATTGTACCTGTCAGACATCTGGATCTTCCTCCAGACGTCTTCTGCGTCATCTGGACGTAAGTCCAGACGTCTGATTCTGGGAAATTTTTCCAGAATCAGGACCCTCTTCGCTCTCCGCCCGTGACGCACGGCCGCGCCGCGCCGCGTTCGCCTGCTACCCGAGCTGCAGTAGCCCCTCCGCGACACCCCTCGCTCGCTGCTCTCCCGCCGGCCAGCTCTAGCTGCCCCGGCAAGCTAACACCCTCACGGCCGAGCTTTCTTCTTCCTCCCGCGACACTCCTCCTTCCCACACGCTCACTGCAACCGCTGCTGCCGCACTCGCTCGCTCGCGCTCTCGCTGGCAGAGAGAAGGAGAAGGAGAAGGCGGTGGAGTGAGGGTGAGGGAGAGGGCGGTGCGTTATTTGTAGGCAGTGCGGGGAGAGAGAGAAAAGAATCGGCGCTGTCTACATGGAGGGAGAGAAAAGAGAAGACGAAGGCGGCGGGTTCAATCTGCACGCGCACGCGCGCAGACGCGAACCCGTATGCCAAAAAAATTTAATACCAGACGTCTGAGAAGGGTTCCAGACGTCTGGCCAGACATCTGGGCCACTTCTCAGACGTCTTAAACTACGTCTGATGCCCACGTTCGTAACAGAGCTGGTGGTGATGTCAGAGCACGTCCACAATGAAACGCCATAGTGATAGTCTTGCTACCATCATTGCTGCTGTGCTCCACCATGTCGCCTGACTACAACACCATCATTCACCAAGTCAACCGACCATATCACCATTGCAGTTGTCTTACTCTACCACACTGTTGTTGTTGCTATTGCATGGTGGTGGTTCTCAAAGAGAAGATGAGAGAATGGAAGTGGTGTAGGAAAAATGGGCTGGAAAGGGGATCGACGTGGTTTATGGGTACCAATAGAGGACAAGGATGTACCAAATGTGCTTCAAAAAATTGTTGTGCTAGAACCTACCACCCCCTCTGCACTTGGAGCTCCACATGCTCAAAACAAATATTAACATGCCCCACTTAATGTTGGACGTGCTCACGAAAACATGGATGTGCTCAACCTTACCCCTATATCCCCTCTTAACGTAGTGCTGAATGTCCTTCAACAAAAGGGGATGTGTGTCAACCTAACCCCCCTCCCAAGCCTCTCCTCAACCCAATGTTTGACATGTTTCAAAAAAATTTGGATGTGTTCCACTCTCTCCTTAACCCCTTTCAAACACAATGTTGAACATGCTTAAAAAAGGGTGGGTGTGCACCACTTTACTCGTACACCCTCCCCACTCCAACTCAGTGCTAGACACGCTTGAAAAAAATGGATGTGCATCATCTTAACCCAGTGTTGAACGTGCTTCAAGAAAAGTCGATGTGCACCATCTTATCCTCCCCAACTTATTGCTGGACTTGCTCAAAATAAATGTGGATGCATCCCTTGCCCCAACCCAAATACTGGGTGTACTCCAAAAAAAATATGTAGGCATGCCCCAATCTATATATCTTTATTGTTGCTTAATGAAGCAAACATGTTCTCATGTAATAAGCATTATTATGTTTTGGTCCTTAAGTTGTTGCCCCATTCCAAAAAACTTGCATGGTAGGTTTAGTTCTTGTCAAGTTTTGTACATCAATTCACTATAAAATAAAAGATAAAATTCATTTTCATTTTGATCCTTATATTGTTGTAGCCTAGTCTCTCATAGTTTGAAATTTTACTGCATGCACTATAGTGTGAATTTTGTTGTGAATTTTAGTAGGATTCTTAGTTAGGTAGGTTTCGTTCTTCCAAAATTTTGTTAGAATTTTTAGATTTGTATGAAATTATTTCTTAGTATATTTATGTTTTAACCCTTATTTTACGGTCCACTTTTAGTTTTTAGGTCTAGCCTCTAGTCTTCTTGAATTAAAAAATCCAAGAAAATATGAAAAGTTTCCCAACAATCCAAAAAAACTAGTTTCGTTCACTAATTAGTGATTTGAATAATTTTTCCTCCCTTAGGATAACTTGAATTCCCACTATATTTATTTTTATTTGTTTTGAGAGTTATAATTTTGTAAACAATCGTATTTTCACACACAACAACAGTTTATTATCACCTTACAAATCGCACAATCACATCCATCAAAGATTATTGTTTTAGTAACTGAAATGGGAGGAAAAAAATGTCACAAGTCAACTTTTTAGGAACTTAATTAAAAACAAAAGGAAAACATAATATTGGCCAAGTGTGTCCTGTAGTTAAATCTTTTTTAGAAAAGATGACTGTTATCCTACTTTCTTCATTAAACTTCAAGTTGATGAAACTAACCTTGTGAGAAGTATTTTTTTGAAGTGATGGTAGATCTAACTCTTCTTATTTGAAATTTCTAATATGTTAATTTTTTACACAACAAACAAAACAAATAAAATTTTCTTGTCAAGTCATTTAAATTCATTACTAAAGAATTTGGTTTACTTTTGTGCAGGGAGTGAAAATTAAATTTAGCCCAGATTATCGGTGGAACATGTCTCAAAAAATTTACTGTGTGAAACTGGTCTCAAAAAATTGGTTCCATGGAACTTATCTTGTTTCATCGTTGTGCAAAACTTGTCTCAAAGAATTTGGTTGTATGGAACTTGTCTCATTTTATTGTTGTGTGGAACTTGTATTGTATTTTGTGGACTATTGTCTAAAATGTGGACTATGTCGAAATTGTACTATTAGGTATGGAATGTAGATGACTATGTGGTGTGAACTATTCTTATTGTTTTTAAAATGAAGATGTGTGATGTGGATGTATGAATTTGGTATTGACTATTCATTGTGATCAAGATGTATAATGCATGGTTACAGGTTCTTTTATAGGTTTGTTATGATTATCTTAAAGTTTTGTTAGAAGTTCAAGTTTAATTCTATCATGTGTCTAGTTACAAGTTCCCTATGGTTGTCTTAAAGTATTGTTATTGGTTCAAGTTTAATTCTCATGCATCTTCTTGCAGGTTCAATTCCTCCTGGTTGTCTAAAAGTTTTGTTACAAGTTCCTTTTCATTGTCTAAAAGTTTTGTTACAAGTTTGAGTTTAATTCTATCATATGTGTTGTTTCAAGTTTTGAGATGTTTTTTTCAAAGGTTGTTGTAGTTTAGGTAGAGGGGATTGCTTTATAATATTAGCTGTCACGACCCGGTCCCAAATTCCGACAGAATCTAGGACTGGGTCGCTTTGATTTATACCAAGATCTAGTTATCCAACAAGATATAACCAAGTAACATTTAACAAACCACACAAGTACAGTAATTAAACAAAAAGAAAGTTTCAACAGGTGGAAAGAGAACAGTAATATTACAGTCATCACATCAAAGAGTACATGTAACATAATACAAACTATAAAACTCACTAACAGGAAGTAGAATTAAAACTAGGCTCGACCAAGCACAACGTCCTCAGCAGCCGGTGGCTTGGGCTACTCAAATCCTTGACCTGTACAGAATATATTTGACTGAAGTCAGCTAAAGCTGAATAGAGTGGTGGCTAAGAATTTACATGCATTAACATAAAATTTTCCATCTTCTAATTATATTATACATGTGGTTGCGAAGAGATCTCTAATTAGGATTTGTTAATTAATCATCTTGTTCCCTATAGGAACGATTTTGCTTGCAACTTCCCGTGATATAGGATGCCCACGTGGCACTCTCCTGGCCGGGGGAGTCCCACCGTGGTAGTCTTATACTCGGTCTACTATCCCGAGGTCACGGTCGTGACGTAGCGGTGACTACGGCACACGTGATAAGCACGCGGGTAGCTACCCCGCACTGGCACGCGGTCAGTCGTTTCCGCTAGTGGGTACACCTCAACGTACAGTGCGGAACAATGTAGGGCCTCGCCCTCTCAGAACAGAATAGGGGTCTTGCCCCTCAGGGGTCTTTGCCCCTCCTCAGTCTACGTACCCTCGTCCGACTACCCCGGTTTGCCCAACGGGCTGACGGGAGTCGGTGTAGGGTGGCCATACCTAGCCCCAGGCCCCCTGGGGCGGATAGCTCCCCCCTACACTAAGTAGCTCACCTCGGTATCACATACACGAGGGCTAGTAAGAGTCGTCGTAGAGTGGCCAAACCCACCCCGGGTCCCAACCCAAGGGCGGCAAGCTCCCCTCTACACTACAAGGGATAGTTGCTTTCTTCGGTACTACGTACACAAAGGTCAGCTTACCTCCCTTAACAGTTGTCCATAGGCAGCAAAATTTCCAGAACCATCTAGTTCTTCGAGGTACGGTGTCCATGTTTGCATTTCCCGGGGGGTTTATACAGGAACTTCTTTGTCCCAACCGGGTTGGAATGTTCGGGTCAACAACTCAATTTCCATTTTATTAGTAGGGGTCCATTTTAGCAGAAAGACAGGCAGTTTTCGATTACTCAATTATTCACATGCCGTAGGGGTCCATTTTAGCTAAAAATAGGCAACTCTTATTACACAATCATTCACATACAGTTTCTTCTGACCCTAGTGTTCATGCCAAGACCTAGGGTTCAAGAATCTATTCTCGAATATATGTTTAACCTTCCTAGGGTTCATCTCAAATCCTAGGATTACTTATTCGCATGTATTAAAACTGAGATTTAAGGTTGTAACTACTCTACCTGGGTAACCGGGTGAAATGGGGGCTCGTACAGTAGCTCCCGACGTATCCACAGGTCCCGTACCCCCGACAGATTGGAAACCTAAACACGAATTGATGGGCCAAAAGGTTCAAAAGGATGTAAACAAGGTATCATTATATAGAGAAACTTGTATGGAAAACAGAGACAGTTCGTTTGCGTAAAAGCGATAATAATAGGGCCCTACATGGCCCCAAAACACACTATCAGACGGAAATCAGACGTCTGGGAAAGGTCCCAGACGTCTTAAAACGGTTCTCAGGGATACCTCTCTTGGTGTTCCGCTATTAGACGTCTGAAACTCAAATCCGACGTCCAAGGACTTTGTCAGACGTCTAGGAGTGCTTCCGGACGTCTGAAATTGCCTCAGTTACGCTCCTGCCCTCTGACACATACGTACGCTGTCAGGACCTTGTCAGAGAGGAAAAGTAAGGAAAGTAGATCTCTACCAGACGTCTTGCCATACCTTCGGACGTCTGGTGAGACGTCTGGGTGTTTCTCTGGCCGTCTGATTCGGCGGAAAAATGACTTCCACGGAATCACCCTGGCTCTCCTTGCCTGCAGGTGCTGTAGCAGAACGCCGCTGCAGCCTTCACCCTCGCGCTTCCTCTCGCTCGGCCCTCCGCTCTCGCTCTCGGCTGCGGAATGGCAACGAAGGGGAGGGGGAAGAGGTATATAAAGGGAGAGGAGGTGAGGGGAGCAGAGAGGCGAGCATGGCGAGGAGTGGCGTCGTGGTGAGGCGCGGTGAGGGAGGGAGCATGGCGCTCGTACGTGTGCGCTAAAAGTATTTCCAGACATCTGGTGGACATCCCAGACGTCTTGACAAACGTCTGATGAACATTCCAGCCGTCCGGACAGGCGTCTGGTGAACATCCCAAACGTCTTAAATGGCTAAGGGGTGGTAGGTCGTTTCATTAGCTATGGTACTAGTGTTATTAAATTAGTCTCAATTCTCATCGGAATGATCATGAATGTGTTAAAGATGGTTTGGGAAGCAAAACTTGTGATAAAAGAAAACAAATGAATACAAGGATAAATCCAATTTAACCAAGGACTATCAAATAGCATCAAATTGATTATATCATTTCTAAGTTTTTACATAAGAAATACATGTCCAAGGAGTGAACATCAACTTAGACATTGAATGTCACTTGCAAAATAATGATTATGAGAAGTACAAACTGAAAACCTACAACCTAACTATCAATATCTATAATTTTGTTGCTAACACAACCTCCATAGATACAAGTCTTTTCCCTTGCCATCATAGCTCTTGTAATTCTTTCTCCATTACAAAAAAAAAAAACAAAAAACAAAATGCAAGAATACATTCAATACTTTATAATTACTTTATAATTTACATTTTAATGTGTTACCTTTAATCCTGGACATCGATAAAATTTTTATCCTTTACTAAATTCTTTGTGAGACGTGTATACTATTGTGTATAATCCACAATAATATTTCCGTAGCATATGTTCTTCCAACGTCGATTTGATGTTAGTTGAATCACTCCTTTTTTTTAACTTGTAAATCAAAAGGAATTAAAATTACTATTAACTACAACAGCACTTCCATAAAAGAAGCATCCCAACAAAAGATCAATCACATCATTCCTCATGACTATGATTTTTAAGTAAACCACTTCACCAAAATTCCCACTTCATTGAAAACAATCCACACTTTATGCAACTTAAATTAATCTCAAAAGATGACCTGACCAAGGGTTTTACACACTTGACACACCATGCTAGATTCCAAAAATTACATTACTGTGCATCATAGTATTGTCAAGTAGGAAGCACAAAATACAATCCATCCTTTAATTAGAGGTAAGCTCAATTTTGCAAGAAACATATAATATAAATCTATCCGTTAGAAAATACCCAAAGGCAAACTCAACTACCGAAGAGGTCACATATTTTTGTCTTTTAGGATGTAGGAAAGGGTGGGGGAGGAGGCAAACAAGGGCTAGAAAGTGGAACGACTAAGGTAGCCATCTGAGCATGCTGACTATCTTTGTTAGTCTTATCGCCTAATCTGGCTCGAAGTCTTTGGCGGATCTGGTGTGCTAAGGCTTAACGGGTAGTTACAAGTGACTTGACCTTTGTCCGCCTACTTATATTAGTTAAATAGGTCGAGAGCCTTTAGGTGAGTTTGCCCATTTATTTTTGTAGTTGAATTTGTACCCAATTTAAGGTCATCTTGGGTTGATTTGTCATGCTTATTTAAGGTGCCTTTATCTCTTGGGCTTTGTAGATTCAGTGGACTTAGGAATCTTTCCTTCCTCGTCACTATCTGTACTTTAAGAAAAGGGATTACTTAACAAACAAGAGACGATGATAAATAGAATGTGTAGTAACCGAAGAAGATAAGTAAAAAAGGTGGAAGTCCTCCTGTTACCCTTTTCACTCCCTATCCTATATGCCATCCTTGGCCATTTGATAGAGAGGGAGTGGGCTCCCTTCCTAAGGGGCCTAAAATTAGTAGGACGATATAGTTTAAAAAAGAGAAGAAAAAAACATTATGCTATTTTTCTTTTGTTTTCTTTTTTTAAGAAATAGCATATTACGATGTAAACAACACCATAACAAGCAAGATCGGAAACCATCTAAATGTCAGGAATAATTGGATTTTAATCTTTCCACCTAAATATGTGGCGTTTCATCTCTCGTCACAATTATAAGTGATATGAGCAAAAATGACCATAAATCTTTCTCAATGATGTCGAAATCCTTGATCTTTCTTTTATTCTTTAGCCACCCTCATTATCTCCTATTTCTTACTCTAAATTCTGGCAATATGTTTCATGGTTTGTTACATAAAAAGCTATAATATGCAACGAAAGTGGAAAATAATGAGTGAAAACACAAAGGATTCTTACAATTATAGGTGATGATAATATATTATAGAGAACAAAATGTTGCAATTAACAAACTTTAGGTACCATTTTGAAGACTTTTGAAACAGACCTAATTGATGTTGCATCAAAATTACTTGGGGATCCCTTTTAGAAAATGAATTTTTAATTTTAATTCCTTTTTTTCGTGATTTAGGGATTTATTGAGATGCCACACAATTTAGTAAAAATAATGAACCAGCATTTGTTAATTATGTATATGTTTCTTTAAATATTTGTTTATTAGAATTATTCAAAACATATGAGTCGAGGCCAAAAATTGCAATACAAATAGTAGACGACAAAGATGTGAACGATTCATCCACTTCCTTACCGCACCTTGGAGCTAAATGTTTTGGTGACATTAATTGTTCGTGAAGAGATCAGAATGAATATTGCATTTCTAATTAGAAGAGCCTCTTTTGCAATTTCCATTGGACCAAAAACTCCCTTCCCTTCCTATATTCATCCAAAATGTTGCCGCAGACATTGGCAATTCTGACAGCTCAAAAGATTATTACGAACGAAAGGGTTCCCTTGCACTAAAAAGCTGGATGTAATTTGTGGCATTTCCAGCATAAGGCATCAAATTGGGTTAACCAATTTACTTTGTCAAGAATAAATACTATTAGTTTTCAAAAAACTAAAAGGAATATATACTATTCTGTCATCCCTCGTAGGGATCTCTTGCAAGGAGCATGCTCCATCTACTAACCTTCTCCATGACAATTAAAGAAAATACATCCAAAAATACCACTTGTTTATGTTGAGTCAAGGCCTTTCAAAGGAAAAATATGTTGAATCAAGATGACATGCTTTAAAATATTTGGATTTCATCCTTCTTACAAAGGAGGTGCCATCAACATCGCTGCTTAAAGTTAATAGGTTGTCTTTTAAGTCACTCTCTAAATATTCATATGTTGCACGTAGAGCACGGAGCGTAAAATGACCGATAAGCCAACTTCAAATGCCCAATGCCAGAGAGAAGACTACCCTATTTATAAGCTGCACAATTTATCTTAGTTGATGATTATACGAATAGCACCCAGAAACCTAAAAATGCCAATTTGGGATAGGAACTAAATATTGGGCACACGGGAAGTGGATCAATTCAGTGCAGATATTCACATAACATCACACTAGAAAAGAAAATCTAATTCTAACACGTGTATGAATGCCAAATAAACTGAAAATTATTACTTTTAGATGTCTCTCATTCTTACCTCTTGTTCTCACTTAATTTGCTCAATTTACAAACATGGTGCATTAACGGATACAACTCCCGAAATGAACCACTTGAAATCTGATCTTCCTGCAACAATGTACACTGAATGTTTTTCAAAAGACTGTCCAGATGCGAAAGAAACCATAGTTTCCATCCTTCTAACTGCTTACAATGTTCTTTTGTATATCATTTAGTCAAAGATCAATTCTCAATCCGTCATCCAATCAGTCCAAACATTTAGCTTACAAATTCATCAAACAAGAAACCTAGGCCAGGCCTAGAAGTTTCACCCCACAATGAAATTTCATTAGAAATTAATTAGGCTGAGCTTGTTGTTATTACAGATTAGAAGGCATGCAGAGGTAGCAAAGGCATTTGATTAAAAATACATGCAATTGCCATCCAGCGCACATCCCCTTCAACCACAATGCACACATTCTATCACCTTTTCCTCCCTCAAATGCTTGGGAACTCTGTAAACACATGTCTGGAAATTGTGATCTCTTGGTTGTATGCAGCGAAGGCAACAGAGACGTTCATACCCCAACTGCACAGAACAATAAAACATGCACAGGTAGAAATTGATACTTAGAACTTAGGAACTTATGAAAAGCGGTAGAAGAAAGAAAAAATTAGAAAACTATGAAATTTCCAATGACAAGAGTGAGCAAACCTTCTTCCACTTTGCAATCAAGTTACGATCTACAAAGCCTTGATCGAGGTAGAATTCATATAACTCTTTAGATATTTCCTTCCTCCTGTAGTAGAGATCATATACATAGACTTTTTTGATGTGATATTTTAAAAATCGGCCACGAGGCCTCACATTTTCTTTTATCATTGTGAGGACCCACCGGTCACAAATTTAATCAGCACAAAAATATTTGTTCACTGTTGCACAGAAGTAACATGCATACATAATAAAAAAATAAGATTTAAAATCAAAAGAGAGATGGGCTACAAAATAAATGAAGAAAATCCAACAACCTTCTGTCATCTTACCCTCAAGTTCCAAGAGTGTTGGCTGAATAGGCTCCCATCCTTCAGGATACTTGATGCGATTTATCTTTATTTTAGGCATTCTTTTATGTATAAGCTATGGTTACCGTTTGATAAATCCGAGTCCAAATATCAAATAAATCAAAAAGGCCTGAAGCAAAAAATGGAATCGATGCTATGTCCCCGTAATACTATAAAAAATACCTAATTTTCAAATAAATTAGGTAAAGTAGACTTGAAAGAACACAAATGTATTACCTCTGCCATGCTTTTAAGAGATACAAACAGACATGATACCCTTTCTAAGATCAAATAGAGTACGAGGAAAATATATGTCGAAAAGTTTTCCACGCAAAACAAAAAGGCATTCAACAAAGGTTAAACAAAGACTTAAAGGCACTATTTGGTTGTGGAATAAAATCATGGGGTTGCTAACATGACTTGGATTGATGAATAGTGGATTATAGCATGGGATACAAAATTTAAGAAAACCATCAACTCAATTCTCTACCAGTAAGATATAAATTCACCTATCACATCTAATCCAACTAACTCTACTTTCTAATAAAACAACGGTAAAAAAATACCTCAACATTAAATACAAAAGAAATAAGCAACCCTCTCATTACATTTAAATTATATCAACACTCAACTTACACAGTTACAATACATCAATCCATTTATCACATCTACCACTTCTCCATCACTTACACCACCACCTCTCCAACATACCCAATCTTAACGCTTACCCAAGAACAACTACTAACATGCAACCAAACAGGGCCAAAAGGAGTGGGAAAAACCAATCCCTAACAATACATGCATATAGGCTCAAGCTCAAATTGCAACAAACCAACACCAAGTTGGAGGAGTATCTCCTATATCTCATTGGCAATTAAGGTATTAAGTTTGCCAAGTCAGCTGAACTTCAAAAGGACAACAAAGTTGCACCCTTAGGCTTTATGAGGCTAGATAGGTGCACCAAAAATTTCTTTATGCCACTAAGGTTATTTTAGGATATGATCGAACCTCCTAAGTGATCGGAGGGTCCGACTCAACAAATCACAATCACAAGAGGGACAAGAGGATTGGTGACCCAGTTCCACCCGAAGGGATATACATCTGGGAGGAGGGCGATGCTCCCAACTATGCACTAATGTTAGTGGGATTACAGGATTTCTCTCTTGCCTCGAGCTTACGTGAGAGCTCGCTCGGGAGTCTCTTCTTACTATTTATAGTAGGGAAAGTCTTGATTAGCAAGATCTTTCCTGTGATCTCTGGTACACCACTTGTCAGGGAGCCTGTCCGCTGTCAGGTTGTAGGCCTACCCGTGTTGCTGTCATCTTGACTTTGGATGTACCGGATCTACTAACGGGTTGTGTGGGTCCAGATCCGCCTAGGCAGGGTCGGATCTGGGTCCAACCAGTTGTAGGTAGGTCGGTTGAGATAGGATCCGCCTGTTTACTCCATATCCGGGTGGTCGGTATCCTTTACTAGGCTACGACGAGTTTTGGGTCCAAGGCCACTTTTTGCCCTCATCATATGCACCCACTCTCTAGCTAGCGAAAGCTGCTGAGAGAGTAGTTAGAGCACTCAGAACTCCACGGTAGACCATGCCTCCAAATGCTTTCCCAGCTAAGTTGTAGCAGGTAAAACATCTGTCATGAGCAGTGTTTTAAATGCTGGCACGGCCACTTTTGGGAAGCGGGTGTGCCGACATGAGGAAGGTGTCGGTTTACAGGGATGCCGACGGCATACCGACCATTTCGACGGGATGCCGACGATATGGGCGACATGCCGCTAGATGCCGACCATCTAGGTTAGCGGTGGGTGGGAAAGCTGAGCTGCCGACTTCGAAAAGAGGCAATAGCGGGAGGTGTTAGGCAGGAAATTGTTGAAATCAAAAATGGTGCAGGTGGAGGATCCAAGGGCAAGGTGTGCTGGGTTCATACACACACGCACACGCACATGCAATTTTGGGTTCCAATATATCATTTTCTGAGTCATCGAAACCTTTGGTATAGTCACAATGAAACACTTTTATGGTTACACAAACACTATTTTCATGTCATTTTGAGTATTTCTATAATTTTTTGTCGGTATGCCCTCTGCATTTCCATGTTGTGCCTTCAGCATGCCCACGAAATGCACACTTAGAATTTCATTGGCACGACGTCGAAATCAGCATTTCGAACCTTGGTCATAAGGGAGTTGGAAGGTATTGGCGGGCAAGGTACCTTTAGTCATGTCGGTTATGACTATCGAAGTATCGAGAGCCGAGAGCATATACCGCCTGGTATGTAGTCATTTCGGCCTGAGTTTCCGCCGGTTGATGGAGCTGCGTTTTTCTTGTAGGGAACATGGCGTTTGTGCGCCTAGGTTCATTGCCAACTTTAAGAGATGACGTTTTTTGTGAGGAATGTGGGGTTTTGTTGCCCCAGTTCCAGAGCTGGTCTTAAGAGGCGACGCTTAATGTCAGAAACACGGGGTTTTGTTACCCAAGTTCCGCGACCAGCCTTAGGGGGCGGCCTTTGATGTAAGGAACATGGGGTTTGGTTGCCCCAATTCCGCAGCCGACCTTAAAAGGCAACCTTTGATGTAAGGAACGTGGGGTTTGGTTGCCCCAGTTCCGTAATCGACCTTAAGAGGCGACCTTTAATGTAAGAAACATGGGGTTTGGTTGCACTAGTTCCACAGCCGGCATTAAGAGGCGGCCTTTGATGTAAGGAATGTGGGGTTTGGTTGTCCCAGTTTTGCAACCAGCCTTAAGAGGCAGCCTTTTCCGCGAGTGTCGGAGGATAGCTGCGGGAGAGTGATTCCTTGTCTTGTAGCAAGGCTGGCATTAATTGGCTGTCATCTCAAGGGATCATGGCCTAGAATACAGCATTTGCCAGTAAGGTGATCGGTGCTCCTATGGCGTTGGATACGCATGCAAGGGCATTAAATGCAGAGAGTTGTGGCTGCAGATTTTGTTTGATCCGAGCGAGATCTTCAGGGATTCGCGTAGATTTTGTTGCTTCAAGAATCGTGCCCCTACGCAAGGGGGGTGGGGTGGGGTGGGGTAGAGTTAGTGCCCCACCATCCTTATTCACCGCGTCCGAACGACTTAGGAGTGGTCTCGAGGATCGTCCACCTTGTTACTCTTTTGGCAAGATTCAACTATTGGACCGCCATGTTCGGCGAAGTGACCGGACAAGTCCGTTGTGTTGTCACAACTCAGTTTACATGCTAAGGCGATGGCTCCTAGGGCTTTTTCCTCGAACTTTTGTAGTCGGGATGCCCACCTTGGTATTCGTAGTACCCTTGAATCCCTCCTTTTTCTATTTTTGTCCACTTATACTGTTCGACTTTCTGTTGCAGCCTTTGGATGGTTTGTTCGTCCGGATAGCTCTGAGCACTGCGACGGCGATTCCTCTCGGCATGAGTCCCGTCGTGCCGAGGGAAGGCCTTTGGGGCAGGGTGGGAGGAGCGGATCCCTCTGCTCTAAGGAGCTAAAAAGGGAGGAGGGAGGAGGGAGGAAGCACAGAGGAAGCGAAGGAGGTCCCTTTAAAGCGTCGTCAAGGAGAAATGGGTGGGACGCTCGTCACGAAGGGGTCGGCTGTGCTCATTCCTCTGTGTCTAAACGGGGTTAAGGTAGGGGATGCCCTGGGAGGGTTGTCGCCCCCTTCCGTTCCGCTTGGGTCGCCCGAAGGGTACACAGCCGTATCCTTGTCGCCCTGGGTGCAGTTACAAGTTGCTCTGACGAGGGGGGCTTAGCATCTCCGCCACCCTACTCGGCTCTCTTGGTAACTCTGCGAGAGTGGTGCGAGAGGTTGCTGTTGTCGGCAGCCCGTCGTATGGCATTGTATTTACCCGGTTAGATATGGGGCAAGTGCCGAAGAGGTCGAGGGCGTGAACGGGTTTCTTTGGCCAGGGAGGTCCAGGGACAATCGGCCAAATAGTTGGGTCTATCTAGGGATCCTTTCTGGAAGGGGTTGTTGGAAGCCTCGTGTCCAACAAGGTGGCGCCGACCAAGGTGGGGGCTCTAAGTAGCCCCCCTTGCTTGGAGCGACAGGCATTTCGACTCCTACATGCCATTGCAGCCTCAGCTATCTCCCTGCTAGGGGTCATGGAATTCAACCATGCTTTCCTTCATTGCCTCTGCATGGTGAGTCTCTGGTTTGTTTTTCACGTCTCCTTAGGTGAGGGAGAGTTTTCTGACACCTTTTACCATGGTTTTCACCAGGTCGAGCCACTTGGAACTGCCTTCGTCTCGTGCAGCGATGCGTCATCAAGCATCGCCGAGAGTACTAGCTCCTCATATGCAACCGTTATGGCCGTCAAGTGGGTCGAGGTGGCTAAGGCAGAGCGAAGGATGCTCACTCGCCTTTTGGGAGTCCATGGCAATCCCAGGGGAGGCGCAGGATGTGGCGGAGGAGGCCATGTGGAAGCTCCACCCGTAGCAAGAACAAGCGGGTGAAGTGTCTCAACTGCCGGAGGAGCTGGGCAAGGTTTGTCGAGGGCTAGAGGCGGTTCGCTCGGCCAAGCTCGCTACCAGGCGTGCAGCTGGAGGAGAGTCTTGTCGGGACGCATGAGGCGATAGTCGTGGCCCTTCAAGATTCCTCCGAGCGCTTTCCTACTTGCTGCGCCATCCTTTCATTGAAGGAGGTGCATGTCCTGGAAGCAAGACATGGCAGCACAACCCTTTTCTGAGCGCGGGGATATCTTGGCAGTAGAGAAAATTGTGAGCGGACCAACCGAGGTCTGTTGGACCAACCAGGAAGAGCGGCTCCTAAAGAGGAGGTGCCTGAGCTGAGTCCGTCAGGAACTTGCGTTGCCACCAAGATAACCGATTAGCCCTTCTCTTGTTGCTTCACTTCCACCTTCAATGTTAGGGGCGGATGCCTTCGAGGACTAGGGATGAAGCCACTAAGTCCTACGTTACTGTTGTCTTTGACACCCTTCGCCCCCCTGTGGAGTGCCACGTGGCCTTTGCCACATACCAGTTGGAGAGTGTGGCACACAGGTGGTGGAGGGCGGTCAAAAGACAGGAGAGGGACGAGCCGACTTGGGACCAATTTGTCACCCTCTTCTGCGAGCAGTATTTCCCTCAGACGTGGCAGGACCAGAGGAGGCGGGAGTTCCACACTCTTCGCTAGGGGTCGATGATCATGAGTGCGTACTGCATGCGTTTCCTGGAGCTGTCTCGTTTCGCAGCGACAGTTGTGGCTACCGAGGAGGAGCGCCTTTGGAGGTTCACCGAGGGGCTTCGACCTGCTATTCGGGGGTATGTTAAACCCCTGAAGCTGCCTACGTTCTTGAGGGTGGCGGAGGCCGCTATGACGTATGAAGAGACAAACCCGCCCGCACGTGACACTAACAGTGGGCGAAAGCGGCCCTACCAGCCAGACTTCTCACAAGGCCGACGAGAGAGGAGGCACGTAGTGCCTGCAGGAGAGCCGTCAGTGGCCTTTGGGCGCCCCGACAAGGGCCAGCTGCCGGCACGGGACCCCCGCCCAGCCGTCAGGAGGGACCCACTGAGGGCGGGAGTCAAGTCCCCCTTTGCTACCAGTGTAGCCAGCCGGGCCACATCAAGAGGGACTGCCCGTCTAGGGCAGGAGGCCAACAGATGCTCCCCGTGCCGAGCACTGGAGGACGAGCTGGAGGCCACGGTTTCCAGGCGCGAGGAGGAGGACAGCAGTCGCAGGGAGGGTACCGGCCAGCGCTACCCGTCTGACTCAGAGTGTGGCTGCTTCGTCTGCACCTAGGGCTGAGGAGTGTATCAACGCCCTGACACACAGAGACGCTAGAGCTTCAGGATCAGTGGTGGCAGGTATGATTACAATTTCTAGCAGACTAGTTTACACGCTTTTCGATTCCGATGCTGCGCACTCGTTTGTTGCTGCCAGTTTTGCTGTTAGTTTGGGGTAGGACTGTATGTTGTTGGAGGATCCGTTCGTGATCAGAGGTTCGGGCGATTAGCTGTTCGTAGCTGAGGATGTGTACAGAGGTTTTGAGGTCAGTGTTAGGGGACACAACCTTCTCGCTGACCTTATTATGATATAGATGGAGGACTTTGACGTGATTCTGGGGATGAACTGGCTGTTCGCTTACCACGCCTTGGTGGACTGCTTTGAGAGGAAGATCGTCTTCTCCATACCAGAGTTGCCTTCTTTCAAGTTCCACGGGCAGCCAGTGGACAGAGGCTTCAGGTGCATTTCTGCACTTCGGGCGACGAGACTTTTGAGCCAGAAGTGTGAGGTCTTCGTAGCTTGTGTGGTGGCGGAGCCCAGCCCTGTGGCAGACTTCCAGAGTATCCCGATGGTCAGAGAGTACCCCGACGTGTTCCCAGATGAGTTGCCAAGACTACCGCCCGAGCGTGAGATTGAGTTTGAGATCTCACTGGTACCGGGGACCAGCCTCATCTCTACAGCACCGTACAGGATGGCACCACTTGAGCTGCGAGAGCTCAAGACTCAGTTGCAGGACCTTCTGGAGAAGGGCTTTGTGAGGCCCAGTGCATCTCCGTGGGGAGCCCTAGTATTGTTCGTAAAGAAGAAGGATGGTACCTGACGTGCCTTCGGGTGTGTGTTAGGAGATGTCGTTATAGATGCACTTGATACGTCGGTTTTAAAAGAAGTAAACGGAGGTGAGTCCGAGTGCCGATCTCAGGGAGGCGTGGAAATCGGATTTTGTTTACCACTTGTTGTCACGAAAAAGGCGGAGTTTCGCTTGCGAAAGAGATGGTTTTGAAAAGCGAGAGATAGAGAGAGAGTTTAGGGTTAGAAAGCTCTTGGTTTTGATCATGCACTTTAAACAGAAATTAAAATGGCAACTAAATGGAAAATAATTTCATTAAACATGCATTCATAGTTCATGGTTTACAACATTAAATACATGCTTCAACAAAAGTAAATGAAAGCTTAAAAGAGAGAGAGAGAGAGGTAGAGAGAGAGTGGAGAGCGACGAGGCAGCCACGGCGGTGGAGGAGGCTCCGTCGGCGGCTCGTCGTCTCCGGCGATTACAAGAGTGCCTAAGACTAGCTAGGAGAGGAGTGGAGTAGTTGCAAGTGGGAGAGGATGCCTTGAATGGTGGTAGAAGGGGGTTTAAATAGAGTTAAGGGCTTCCTAAAAGAAGAATGTGCTTTAGCGACATCCAGAACGTCGCTAAAACCGCTTCCAGATACGTCGGTGAAGGCCTTCTGTCGCCGGTCAGCCGCCCGCCCCTTTCTCTCTTCAGGCGCGATCCGTGGATGTCGAACGAGAGCCGTCCGATTGATGATCGGACGGCTGAGATCCTCCCGCGCCTGCGCTAGGATCGCGCTTCGGGCGCGCGTGCGCGCGCGCGTGGGAGGTGGGGCGCTGTCGTCGCGCCGCGTGGCGCAATCCTAGCCGCTCGCTTCTGATCGCGCGGCTCAATTTTGCCGCGCCCTTCGCCCGCAAGTGATTTCCGCTCCGCGCGATTCGAACGCGCGTCGCCGCGACGCGGGCGTCCGCGCTTACCGTTGCGCCACGCCCGCGCTTTGTCGCGGCGACCGCGGGCGAGCGCGCGGATCTCGGCCGTTCGATCGAAGATCAACGGCCGAGATGCGTCCTTGGCTGGCTTGGGGGCGTGCGAGCGGCGGGGGCGGGGCGACGTGGCGCGTTCTAGGCCGTTGATCTCCAGATCAACGGTCAGGATTTCTTGGGCCCATTGTGGGAGCTCCGGATGTCGGATTTGGCCGATCTTGAGTCCGTTAGACTCCGTTCGTCGTCCTGAATCCATCCGTGCGGTCCGATTGCTCATCTGAGGCCTGCTTTGACAAATGCTTTACACAAATGGCCATTAATACAGTTTATAAGCAATCTTGGTACTTGATGCATGCAATGCTCCTATTCTACTTTATGTTGTGCCTTTTATTCTAAAGATGGGCCATATTCAACCTAATTACTACCCCCTTGCGTGGTGTTATCATACCCCCATGCTTACTCCTTGCTAGTCCCTAGCAAGGTTTATTCTAGCCTTTATTTCTTTGGGGAATTCAAGAAGTAATTGCTTCGGCACTTCGTTACTCGTCAATAAGAGGAAATATACGAAGATCTTAATCTACAAAGACTAACCAGCGCCCGGGTGTCTTCCAAAATACAAATCGCCCGAATCCTTGCTTTGTATATATAACTATACATATGTATACGTATATGTCTATATATGTCTTTTTAGAATTTTCGGAATTCAATGTGGGTTGGTAACTTTTTACGGCTACCCAACCCACCCAAAACTCGATCAAAACCCTAAGTGCTAAGCATCTTTGTGTGAATGTTGTGATAGACTCACTTAACGATAATTGAGACAGATTTCGAGTTTCTACGCCTCTAGGTGTCCGGAAAAGAAAATAAATTTTTGCCTGAAGGTGTATTTGTTCGACTGGTAGCTTTCTCCCTACGTTCATTTTACTTGGGGTCAACACAAGGATTTTCCAGTGTATATCTCCCCGGCTTGTACTACTTCCCCGCTTCGTCCTTAGGTGTTTTGGTCTTTTTTTGTGCAATTATTGAGCTGGGCTCTGGACAACCGACCAATGGGCTGTTACCCACGATCACTTGCCAGCCATACTTGTGCGGTGAAGTGTGGTTTATTTTTTTTTTTTTCGTAGGTGGCTTCCTTAGTCTCAAATGTACCCAGAGGCAACGAAAAAGAAATGGCCTGTGGCTGGGTTCTGGACAACCTGCCAATGGGTTGTTACCCACGACAACTTGCCAGCCATACCACCCTAGAGAGTTCATTAGCTACCCAATTTCTGTCAAAATCTCCGAGAAGTGAGTCTGTGCAAAAATGTGTGTAGATGCTTAGACTCAAAGTTTTCCTGAGTTAGAGGGTGAGTTGATAAGTCGTATACTTATTACCTTATTTATTAGGTGGATTAGAATAGCAAGGATTCGCCGCTAAATCCATATTTTAATGGACACCAGGGCTAATTAAGCCTGAAGGCCTGAAAAGTCTAAGTGTTTAAGTTCTTTTTGTATTATTTCCCACTATTGACAAGTTTCTAATGCCTAAGTTTTTCTTCCTAAATTCATTTTTTTTTTTTTTAATCAATTAATTTATTCATTCAGACTGATTAATTAAGCTCAGGATTATGCAGTTTACCATCCCTCCCATGCTTAAGTTGGACAATGTCCTCATTGGCAGATGCATGGATGCAAAAGGGTTCAAAAAGATAGTACCTGAGTGACGTAAACTACCAGATCAGTCTGAATCCGCTGGGTTGCCTCCCAGGAAGCGCTGAGTTTAACGCCTCCAGCTGGGCGGTGCTTGGTGTCAGCCCTCAACAAGGGTGACACTTTCCTTGGGGGGTACCTGGGCCAGGAAATGCTTCAATCTTTGACCATTGACTGTAAAGGTGTGCCCGGTATTAAGATCGGCGATTTCGACTGCCCCATTGGAATAGGGCTTGACCACCCGAAATGGTCCTGTCCATTTGGACCTAAGTTTCCCTGGAAAGAGTTTCAGGCGTGCATCAAATAGCCAGACTTGTTGGTTTGGCTCAAAGGTTTTCCTATGAATGAGTCGGTCGTGGACGGCTTTCATTTTCTCCTTATATAGCCGACTATTGTCAAAGGCGTCCCGACGAATTTCTTCAAGCTCAGATAATTGAAGAGTCCTTTGTGCACCAGCTAACTGGGGATCCATGTTACATTGCTTAACAGCCCAGTAAGCCCGGTGTTCCAATTCGACAGGGAGATGGCAAGCTTTGCCAAAGACCAAGCGGTAAGGTGACATGCCTATCGGGGTCTTAAAAGCGGTCCTGTATGCCCACAGGGCATCATCAAGTCGTGTGGACCAGTCTTTCCTGTCAGGTCTCACAGTCTTCTGTAAAATGTTCTTGATTTGTCTGTTTGAGACCTCAGTCTGCCCATTTGTTTGTGGATGATACGGGGTGGCAATGCGATGGTTTACCCCGTATTTTCTAAGTAGGGCACGGAACTGGGAATGGATAAAATGGCTTCCACCATCACTGATCATGGCCTTGGGTATTCCAAACCGGGAAAAGATGTTCTTCTTTACAAAGTCCATGACCGTCTTGTGATCACATCGTCGGGTGGCGACGGCTTCAATCCATTTGGAAACATAGTCTACCGAGACCAGGATATACTCGAAGCCGTTGGATGGTGGAAAGGGGCCCATAAAATCGATACCCCAAACGTCGAAAATTTCGACAATCAAAATGGGCTGAAGGGGCATCATATCTTTTTTGGTCATTGTCCCTAGTGTTTGGCATCGTGAGCAAGTCTTCGCAAAGATGTGTGCATCCTTGAATAGGGACGGCCAATAAAATCCAGACTGCAAAACTTTTGCAGCTGTTTTCTTGCCAGAGAAATGGCCGCCACATGCTTGGTCATGACAAAAGGAAAGCACACTCTGAACTTCGTCTTCGGGGAGGCACCTCCTGATGATCTGATCAGCACAGAGGCGAAACAGCATGGGATCATCCCATAAATAGTGCTTGGCCTCAGCCAAGAACCTGTCCCGTTGCTGTCTGGACCAGCTGTGCGGGGTTTGTCCTATAACCAGGTAGTTGACATAGTCAGCATACCATGGCATTTTCTTGTCTTGCACGGCTAGGATGTGTTCATCAGGGAAGGTATCAGATAGAGGTAGGGAGGGTCCAATGTGGTCTGGATGAAGTCTTGACAGGTGGTCAGCCACCACATTTTTCGATCCGGCCTTGTCTTGGATTTCCAGGTCAAATTCCTGCAAAAGCAGGATCCATCTGATGAGCCTGGGTTTTGCGTCCTTTTTGGCCAACAAGTGCCGGATGGCTGAATGGTCGGTGTAGATAGTCACGTGGGATCCCAGCAAGTATGATCGGAATTTTTCCAGTCCAAAGACTACAGCAAGCAACTCTTTTTCTGTGACCGTATAATTACGTTGGGCCTCGTCCAACGTTTTGCTCGCGTAGTAGATCACCACGGGCTTCTTGTCTTGCCTTTGTCCCAGGACAGCGCCTATGGCAAAATCTGAAGCGTCACACATAATCTCAAAATCCTGGGACCAGTCTGGGGGTTGAAGTACAGGTGCGGTGGAGACTAAGTCCCGGAGGGTATGATAAGCTTGGGTGCAATCAGGAGACATGTGGAAAGTGGCGTCGTTGGCTAGAAGGTCGGTCAAGGGTTTGGAAAGTTTGGAAAAGTCTTTGATGAACCTTCGGTAGAAGCCAACATGTCCTAGGAAAGAGCGAATCTGTCGGACCGAACTAGGTGGAGGAAGTTTGGAAATTAAATCAACCTTAGCTCGATCTACCTCGATGCCCTTATGCGAAACGATGTGTCCGAGGACAATTCCTTCTTGAACCATAAAATGGCTCTTTTCCCAACTTAACACCAAGTTAACCTCGATACATCGTTTCAGGATTTTCTCCAAGTTGCTCAAACAATGGTCGAATGAATTCCCGAATACAGAGAAATCATCCATAAAGACCTCCAAGTATTCACCCACCATTTCTGAAAAAATGGCTAGCATGCAACGCTGGAAGGTCGCGGGTGCGTTGCATAACCCGAACGGCATTCGACGGAATGCAAACGTGCCATACGGGCAAGTGAATGTGGTCTTTTCCTGATCTTCCGGAGCAATTGCGACTTGGTTATATCCTGAATATCCATCCAGGAAGCAAAAATACTTCTGCCCTGCCAATCTTTCAAGGATTTGGTCAATGAATGGCAAGGGGAAGTGGTCCTTCTTAGTGGCTTCGTTAAGCTTCCTATAATCAATACACACCCGCCATGCGGTGGTGGTGCGGGTGGGAATGGATTCGCCATGATCATTAGTGACAACGGTGAGCCCAGCCTTCTTTGGAACCACTTGAGTGGGGCTCACCCAGGGGCTATCAGAGATAGGGTAGATGATGTCGGCGTCAAGCCACTTGATAATTTCTTTTTTAACGACCTCCCGCATGTTAGGGTTTAACCGTCTCTGCATCTGGCGGGAAGGTCGGGCCCCGTCTTCCAAGTAAATCTTGTGGGTGCAATAGGTGGGGCTAATTCCTCTTAGATCTGAGATGGTCCAACCAATGGCGGCCCGATGTTCTGAAAGAGTTGCAGTCAACCTTAGTTCCTGATCCTTGGTTAGATGGGAATTAATAATCACTGGGAAGGTCTGGCCAGGTCCCAAGAAGACGTACTTGAGATTCTCGGGCAATGGTTTAAGTTCAGGTGCGGGTGGGACCACAGTCGATGGGAATGGAAAGGGCGGTAGTTGATCAACATCGATTTCTTCAAATGGTGTCATGTGATGATACTCAGCCTTACAGAGGTCCACAGGTAATGATGGTGACGAGCCAGAACTACGGGTTTGGTGGTCTGAGACAGAATTGAGGGTAAGGCATTCCTCGATTAAAGTTTCCACGGGATCATGTTCCTCAATGTAATCACAATCAAAAGACTTTGTTGCCCGGAAGATATCTAATTGCATTTTCCTGTCTCCGAAGGCGATTTCCATACATCCCGTGTCGCAATCGATGTTTGCTTTAGCCGTGGCTAAGAAAGGTCTGCCTAAGATTATGGGTGCGTTCTGTAATTTTTCAGGGACTTCCATGTCGAGCACCAAAAAGTCGACTGGGAAATAGAAGTCCTTGACCCGTACAATCACGTCCTCGACAACCCCCTTCGGGGTTTTCACTGATCTATCCGCCAGCTGGATGGTGACAGGGGTTGGTGCCAGCTCCCCAAAACCAAATTGGTGGTACAAGGTTGTGGGAATTAGGTTGATAGAAGCACCTAGGTCCAGGAGCGCTCTATCAAATGTCATGTCCCCGATGTTGCAGGAAATCAGGGGTGCTCCTGGGTCAGTTCGTTTGAGTGGAAGGTTGCTTGATATCACGGAACTGGCTTGCTCAGAGAGTACAACCTTCCTAGGTGCTTGAGGTCTCGGCTTACGCTTGGGTGTACGGGCATCCTTTAAGAACTTGGCGTAAGCGGGGATGTGTTTGACAGCTTCTAGAAGCGGAATATTAATCTGTACTTGTTTAAAAATTTCCATCAGCTCCTCAGTTTCCACAGTATTCTTTTTTCTCTTGATTGTTTCCAAGGCCTCAGGATAGGGTGTCTGAATTGGTTCCATGTTTGGGTCCTTGGTTGGTGTTTCTTCTAAGTCGGGTAAAGTCTCGGGGAGAGTCGGCCATTTGGGATCCTGGGTTTTGGTGCCGCTTCTCAAGGTCACTGCATTCGCAAAGGCATTGGGGCCATGGGGTGATCCTTGAGAAGATGAGGATGAAGAGGCGCCAAACCCAGGAGGTGTTTGTGGAGCCGGTTGGACCATATGAGCCTGCCCGGGGTTGCCTTGGAACCCTTGCGAATTGGGGCCTCTGTTAATTATGTTTCGCGGGTTTGGTTGTGGTTGGGAAGGTAGAGATCCTTGCTGTTTACAGTCCAAGAGTTGGCTTAACTGTCCCTTTACCAAGGCCATTTCTTCCTGATGTTTTTGGTTCATGTCAGCCATCATCTTTATTAGGGTGTCCATTTGGTTTTGTGGGGGTGGGGCCACCCTATTTTGGTTATATTGGGGTCTAACTGGTGGTCCTTGCTGATAGGGGGGCAAGTGTGGCTGTTGGTTTGGCCTGGGCTGGTTTTGGAATTGCGGTAGTTTCTGGTTTGTCCAACCAAAGTTGGGGTGATTACGCCAGCCGGTGTTGTAAGTGTTGGAGAAAGGGTCAGGTTTTGCATATCCTTGGATGGCTTGCACATTTTCTAGAATAGCCGATGTTGATGAAGAAGGAAGGGAGTAATCAAGGGTCGAGGGAGCAAAGGTCCCTCCTTGGAACATGGTTGGGGGTTGTTCCAGGTTCAGTTGGGTGAAGGGTTGGACCAGGTCAACATTATGTGCTCCTTTTGCTAGGGTGAAAGTCTGTAAGGGGTTCCTGGTCTGGTTTAGAAGCTCATCAATCTTCTTGTCCACCAATTCCACTCGATCCAACTTTTTGGAAATGATGTCCATGTCAACCATTCCAGAATTTGCTTGCACCTCATAAATCCCACCACGGGGTTGATTAGATCTGTTAAACTGGTTCATGGAGGCATTGTTGAGCGAATTCTCGCTCATAGACTCAAAGAGTTCAAACGCGCTCTCCTCGTCTTTGTTTAGGAAGTTTCCCCCGCATGAGGCATCGACGAAGTTCCGTAGGTTGCTATCCAGACCGTGGTAGAAGATCTGGGCCAATTGCCACCTTGGAACTTCGTGGTGTGGGCATTTCCTCAAAAGTTCATTGAATCTTTCCCACGCCTCATGAAATTGTTCCCCACCCTGGAGTGTGAAGGTAGTGATAGCTCTTCTGAGGGCATTGGTCTTTCCTATGGGGAAGAATTTTTTTAAAAATGCATGCCTCAGTTCCTCCCAGGTGGTGATGGGTCTACCTAGGGTTCTAAGCCAATGAGAAGCCTTGTCTCTTAATGAGAAAGGGAACATCTTGATTAGAACAATGTCAAGGCTAATGTTCCTAGGTTTTACTGTTCTTGCTATGCGGTCGAGATCTTCTAGGTGCTGAAAGGGGTCTTCATTTGAGCTTCCATGAAAGTTGCTCTGGATTAGACTTAATACATTAGGTTTTAGCTCAAAATCGTCTCCCCCTTCGGGGATCCTAAGGTGTGGCTCGACTCTAATGGCAGAAGGGTTATAGAAATCACGGAGGGGTCTTGGCTGGTTCTGAAATGGTGGTAAATCAAGTGGTGGTTGTCCTGGTATGTCACTGAAAGGTGGTGGTTGTTCTTGCGGGTTCTGTAACCGTTGTATGGCTTGCATGATGGTGTGGATTTGTTGTTGCTGAAGCCGATGGTTAGTATTGATTTGAGCCTGGACGACAGCCATAGCATCTGGTGGGGGTTGATCTTCAGCCTCATCTACCCTAGGTTCAGCCATGTTTTCAACAGAATTACGTCGCCTAGATTCCTGCCCCAAAACACACAATTCGGGATGCAGTGAGCGCCTCCCGTGCATACACTAGAGAAGAACAGGAGAGGATGCGGAGGGCGACAGATGCGAGAAATGTGTTTCAATCAAGCACGCAAGCCTAATCCTTATGGTGTATTCCTTAGGAGACCTAGAAATCTCACAAAGGGTGATTAAGTCCGTAAGCACTGGACTCCCCTTCTCAAGGCTAATCTGGCCAGGTTGATTACGAGGGGATTGCAGGGAAGGTTCTTCCTTTGGCTTGCGCCTCCGGTTCCATAGACCCCACAACCGCGGTCGTTTGACACTGCCCCACAGCCTAGTCACCAGATTCTACCAAGGGAATGAAAGCCAAGTGCCTAGCAGACAAAACCTCACCTTTTGAGACTTAACTCAGTCCTGCCTAGGGCACGTCTACTCAGTTTTAAAGGGCTAGGATAGTGCTTGTGCTTAGGGTGATGTGATGAGGCGTTGATTGGGGTGGTGCCTCTTAATGTTCTACTTTCAAAGTGTGTGCTTCTAGCAAAACATGATTTTCAAGCAAGGATTTGTTAAGATATAGTGTCTTTTAGTGTTTCATCCTTACTTAAGTACTTTTTAGGGTTGACGTGTCTTAATATTTTCAAACAAGTTTCAGTGGGCACGTCAAGTTCTGCACACAACTTAGTGAAAGTAGATTTCCTTTTATTTTGTAGAGGCTCTAAAACCCTAGTGTACTCATCCTGATAATCATGCAGCTTCTATTAGATGAGTCAGTTTTAGGGTTGAGTGGTGCGGCCTAGGTCAACTCACGGTGGCTTCGCAAACACCACTCAAGAGAAAGAGAAAAGAACACTCCAAGAATTTATCCAGCATATTAGAGTGTACATTTTTTTGTAGGGTGATGTGTTAAGAATGTGGGTCAAGCAATCATTCACCACGCCAATTTTTTTAGTTTTTATGATTTTTTTTTAGCTTTTTCACGCAAGCAAACAATGAGAGAGAGAGTACTCACTATCGGTCCTCGAGGCGCCTACTTCCTTGCTACCATAGTGGAATGCGTCGCTTCGCCGTCCATGCGCCGAATTCCTGCAACCGTCAAGTAAAAAGGAAAATAGGGCATTAGACGATATGAGAATGAAGGTGGAATGGAGGTGATAAAACAAATCCGTTGCCTCCCCGGCAACGGCGCCAAAAACTGACGTGCCTTCGTGCGTGTGTTAAGAGATGTCGTTATAGATGCACTTGATACGTCGGTTTTAAAAGAAGTAAACGGAGGTGAGTCCGAGTGTCGATCTCAGGGAGGCGTGGAAATCGGATTTTGTTTACCACTTGTTGTCACGAAAAAGGCGGAGTTTTGCTTGCGAAAGAGACGGTTTTGAAAAGCGAGAGATAGAGAGAGAGTTTAGGGTTAGAAAGCTCTTGGTTTTGATCATGCACTTTAAACAGAAATTAAAATGGCAACTAAATGGAAAATAATTTCATTAAACATGCATTCATAGTTCATGGTTTACAACATTAAATACATGCTTCAACAAAAGTAAATGAAAGCTTAAAAGAGAGAGAGAGAGAGGTAGAGAGAGAGTGGAGAGCGACGAGGCAGCCACGGCGGTGGAGGAGGCTCCGTCGGCGGCTCGTCGTCTCCGGCGATTACAAGAGTGCCTAAGACTAGCTAGGAGAGGAGTGGAGTAGTTGCAAGTGGGAGAGGATGCCTTGAACGGTGGTAGAGGGGGGTTTAAATAGAGTTAAGGGCTTCCTAAAAGAAGAATGTGCTTTAGCGACATCCAGAACGTCGCTAAAACCGCTTCCAGATACGTCGGTGAAGGCCTTCTGCCGCCGGTCAGCCGCCCGCCCCTTTCTCTCTTCAGGCGCGATCCGTGGATGTCGAACGAGAGCCGTCCGATTGATGATCGGACGGCTGAGATCCTCCCGCGCCTGCGCTAGGATCGCGCTTCGGGCGCGCGTGCGCGCGCGCGTTTCCGCCCGGCGTGCGCGCGCGCGTGGGAGGTGGGGCGCTGTCGTCGCGCCGCGTGGCGCAATCCTAGCCGCTCGCTTCTGATCGCGCGGCTCAATTTTGCCGCGCCCTTCGCCCGCAAGTGATTTCCGCTCCGCGCGATTCGAACGCGCGTCGCCGCGACGCGGGCGTGCGCGCTTACCGTTGCGCCACGCCCGCGCTTTGTCGCGGCGACCGCGGGCGAGCGCGCGGATCTCGGCCGTTCGATCGAAGATCAACGGCCGAGATGCGTCCTTGGCTGGCTTGGGGGCGTGCGAGCGGCGGGGGCGGGGCGACGTAGCGCGTTCTAGGCCGTTGATCTCCAGATCAACGGTCAGGATTTCTTGGGCCCATTGTGGGAGCTCCGGATGTCGGATTTGGCCGATCTTGAGTCCGTTAGACTCCGTTCGTCGTCCTGAATCCATTCGTGCGGTCCGATTGCTCATCTGAGGCCTGCTTTGACAAATGCTTTACACAAATGGCCATTAATACAGTTTATAAGCAATCTTGGTACTTGATGCATGCAATGCTCCTATTCTACTTTATGTTGTGCCTTTTATTCTAAAGATGGGCCATATTCAACCTAATTACTACCCCCTTGCGTGGTGTTATCAGTACCCTACGCCTTTGTGTAGACTACAGACAGCTGAATAGGGTTACCATCAAGAACAGGTATCCACTGCCGAGGATTGACGACTTGTTTGACCAGCTGCGAGGTGCTATGGTATTCTCCAAGATAGACTTGAGGTCAGGATACCACCAGTTGAGGATCAAGGAGGCAGACGTTTCCAAGATAGCTTTCTGCACCCGGTACAGACACTACGTGTTTTTGGTCATGCCGTTTGGGCTGACCAACGCCTCCGTTGCCTTCATGGATTTGATGAACCGGGTGTTCAAACCGTACTTGGACCAGTTCGTGGTGGTATTCATTGATGATGTGTTCATCTACTCTCGAGATCAAGCGCAGCACGAACAACACTTGCGGATGATTTTGGACACACTGAGACGACGTAGGCTGTACGCCAAATACAACAAGTGCGAGTTTTGGTTGAGGGAGGTGACCTTCTTGGGCCATGTGATCTCCAGGGATGGCTTGGCTGTGGACCCAGCCAAGGTTGAGGCAGTGCTCAGGTGGGAGAGATCGCATACAGTTACTGAGATCCGCAGTTTCTTAGGACTGGCAGGCTACTACAGGCTGTTTATCAAGGGCTTCTCGCAGATTGCACGTCCTATGACACAGCTGATTCGGAAGGACGTGCCCTTTTCTTGGACAGACGCTTGTGAGGCGTGTTTTCAGGAGCTGAAGGAGAGGCTGACTTCGGCTCCCGTGCTCACCAACCCAGACAGTAGTGGCAGGTTTGTTGCGTACACGGACGCCTCTTTGCAGGGATTAGGGGGTGTGCTCATGCAGAGGAGTCACGTTGTCGCTTACGCTTCGCGGCAACTAAAGCCCCATGAGCATAGCTATCCTACCTACAACCTGGAGCTGGCAGCTGTCGTCTTCGCACTGAAGACTTGGAGGCACTACTTGTATGGTGAGACCTTTGAGCTTTTCACTGATCATAAGAGCCTTAGATACTTGTTTGATCAGAAGGAGCTCAACATGAGACAGAGACGTTGGTTGGAGCTTCTGAAGGACTATGATTGTAGCATTTCCTACCACGTGGGAAAGGCCAACGTGGTGGCTGGCGCCTTGAGCCGGAAGGTGCCCGCACACTTGGCCAGTTTGCAGGCACAGAGTTGGAGCCTCTTAGAAGAGATGGGCAGTTGGCGACCCCTAAAGTTATTGGGGCACTGTGGGGCAGTGACCGTGACACGACAGACGAGGCCAGAACTGATAGACTGCATCATCACTGGACAGATGGCCGACCCATACTTGCAGTCGTTGCGTGACAGAGTACTGTCAGGAGACCCTGGGAACTTCTCCTTTACAGACCAGGTACTGTGCATGAGGGGACGTTTGTGCGTTCCTAGGGACGAGGAGCTGTTGAGAGAGCTCCTGACTGAGGCACATGGTTCCAGGTTCACCATACATCCCGGAAACACAAAAATGTACCATGATTTGAGACGCTACTTTTGGTGGAGGGGAATGAAGCGTGATGTGGGTGAATTCATACAGTAGTGTTTAGCGTGCCAGGAGGTGAAGGCCGAGCATCAGAGGCCTGCAGGGCCGTTGCAGCCACTTCCAGTGGCAGAGTGGAAGTGAGAGAGCATCACCATGGACTTGGTGGTGGGCTTGCCCGTTACCTAGCTACGACACGACGAAGTCTGGGTGATCGTTGACAGATTGACGAAGACGGCACATTTCTTGTCGATCCGAGTCACCTTGGGACCAGCACAGTTGGCAGAGAGGTATATCCGCGACGTGATACGTCTACACGGAGTTCCGCGGGAGATCGTATCCGATCGGGATACTCGTTTTACGTCCCAGTTTTGGGCTGAGTTTTAGCTGGCCTTGGGGACACAGTTGAGGTTCAGTACAGCATACCACCCGCAGACGGACGGACAGTCTGAGTGCACGATACATACACTTGAGGACCTTTTGTGTGCTTGTGTACTGGACTGGAGGGGCTCTTGGGAGGAGCACTTGCGCCTTGCGGAGTTTGCATATAATAACAGCTTTCACTCGAGCATCGGGATGGCACCCTACGAAGCTCTGTACGGACGGAGGTGTATGGCACCCTTGAGTTGGGTTGAGGTGGGGACCAAGTGGGAGGTTGGCCCTAGGCTGATCTGGCAGAGTCAGGAGGTGATAGAGCAGATTCACAGGCTACTCCACACTGTCAGGAGCAGATAGAAGAGCTATGTAGATCGGAAACAAAGAGAGGTGCAGTTTAAGGTTGGGGACCACGTCTTCCTTCTCGTTTCGCCCATGAAGGGCCTGCAGCAATTTGGGGTGAGAGGGAAGCTCGCGCCAAGGTTTGTGGGACCCTTTGAGGTCCTGGAGCGGGTTGGACCCGTTGCTTACAGGCTTGCCCTTCCTCCCTAGCTTTCTGGTGTGCACGACGTGTTCCACGTGTCCAACCTCAGGAAGTACGTTGCCAATCCCAGTCACGTTATGAGCCACGAGAGCGTCGAGGAGGGTGACGACCTGACCTACCCCGAGCGGCCAGTGCAGATTCTCGACAGAGCCATCCGTAGCCTGAGACGGAAGCAAGTACCCCTGGTGAAGGTCCTGCGGAGGAGCCAGCGGTACGAGGAGGCCACCTGGGAGCCTGAGGCGGCGATGCGGGAGCGGTACTCAGAGCTCTTTGAGGGTACGTCTTTTTGGACCGGCTTCGGTCCTCTTTGAGTTTGTTATGCGTATATTGTCCTTTTTCCGCACCCTAGTTAGCGCAAGTTTCAGGGACGAAACTTCCTTTGAGCTTGTTATGTTGTTAAGACCCGTGACATCAAAACACTTTAAGACGTCTGGGAGTTGGTCCAGACGTCTGGTCAGACGTCTAGACACCTTCCCAGACGTCTGGAAATTAATTTGTGCGTGCGTACGATCGCGAGTCTGCGCACGTGTCATGAGCAGACTGAACCCCAGCAACTTTCTCCTCTTTCTTCCTCCCCTCACCGACCTGCAAACGCTCTTCCCCCACGCGTACAAATACCCCCGTCCTCTCCCTCACGCCACCCACCCCATCCATCCCCTCCTTCCTCCAGCAAGAGTGAGAGCGAGCACGGTAGCTGCTGCCAAGTGCAGCGGCGGAGAGGAGAGGCGCAACGAGAGGGAAGATAAGAGAGCACGCTAGCCGTGAGGGAGCTCGCTGAAGAAGCTCGAGGCCGACCGACGTGCGCGAGGAGGGGTGAGTGTCGGGGAGGTTCCCCTGGCTCTGCTGCAGCTAGAGCAGCGGATGCGCGGCTACGTGGCGAGGTCGCGCGTAGCGGGAAGAAGATGAAGGAGGCTTTGATTCTGGGATTTTTCCCAGAATCAGATGTGTAGACCTACATCCAGACGACGAGGACGATGTCTGGAGGGAGCTCTAGACAACTGAGAGGTACATATTTCCTCCTTTGCTTCCTTTTGCGGAAACGGCCATGTAGGCCGTTCTGCCGAAGCTCCGTTGCGTGACGTGTTGAGAGATTTTGCGTACGCGTGCAGGATTCGCTTCGGGAAGGCGCGGGACACGCCCTCCCACGCAGTTCAGACGTCTGGACGAGTCACCAAACAGCAGAGAGCGTCTCCAGACGTCCGTAGTGATAGTCGGACGTCTGGAACTAGGTCCAGACGGTTTAGGAGGATCTATGGACGTCTGAAGAGTAGCGCAGAGCGAGGTATGATCTGGACCCCTTTTTAAGACGTCTGGAAGATGTTCCAGATGTCTGATTTGAGTCAGAGTTGTCATTTTTTACCCGTTTAGGGTTCGTTTGAGGTCCGATTTCCGCGTTTAAGATTCCCTTCTTCTCAGAATAAGTTCCTCTACTTGTTTGAAATACTTTTATCATATTTTGAGTGGTTTCTTGTGGCTGACCCTTGTGTTAGGACCTCATTCTGTTGCGGACTTGGGGGTTGCGGAGGCACGTGGACCTGCCAATCATGCCCCCATTTCTCCCGATTTTGCGGGTAGAGTGGCTTCCCTTAGTTAATTACAAACATAAATGCATATCTGAAATAAATGATAGGTCCTAGGGCATTTCATGAATCCTAGGACTTGAAAAGTAGATTGAATGATAGATCCTAAGGTATGGTATGAATCCTAGGACCTGAAAACTTGATTGAATGATAGATCCTAGGGTATAGCATGAATCTGAGGACTAGAAACACTGGAACGCTTGTATTAAATGCCTGAAATGCAATCTTGAAATGAGTAGATGGAATAATAACTGCTTGTAATTGGATAACAGCTACCTGTGAAATGTAGAGTATTGTTGCTAGTAGCTGCTACATGTAATTTTTGTTGGTTGAAATTAAATACGAGCTACTTGTATATAAATTGGAAAAGAAAGATTGAATGCTGGAAACACCTGCTACATGCGAATAAACCTAAATAATGAAACCTAGTATGGCTTGGCCTGAGGAAACATGAGTACGAATCCTACGGGGAATTAGGAGTAGAGCTCCTGGAAATAAATAGAATGGAACTGGAAAAGTGAATGGGAAGGTGTGTTGCCTTTAGGGTACGAGGTACCAAAGAGAGCACATATTACCTCTTAGTGTAGAGGGGAGCTTGCCGCCCTCAGGTCGAGACCGGGGTGAGTTTGGCCACTTTGCACCGACTTTCTGGCCCTTGCGTACACAGTACCGGGGAGAGTTGCTAGTGTAGGGAGAGAGCTAGCCACCCCACGGGGCCCGGGGTTCAGCTAGCCGTCCTACACCGACTTGTAGGCCCACTGGGCAAACTAGGGTAGTCAGGCGAGGGTGCGCGGACTGTGGAGGGGCTAGATCCCTGTTACTGAGAGGGCTCTGCCCTATACTGGTCCCATGTTGTACTTTGGGCGCACCCGTTAACGGAAATGACTGACTGCATGCTAGTGCGGGGTAGCTACCCGTACGTTTATCACGCGTGCCGTAGTCACCGTTACGTTTGTCAGTGACCTTGGGGTGGTTGACTGAGGGTAGGACCACCACGAGAACTCTCCCGGCCAGGAGAGCACCACGTGCGACTTCTACTTTTCAGAAAAGACTGCAATCAAGATCGTTCCCACGAGGAACGTTCGAGATTAAGAGAAAGACCTGAGAAATAAACGAAGAAAGAGTAAATAGATAAATAAAGAAAGAAATTAAAAACAACAACTACCTGTCCACATTACTGTTTTTCTTAGCTAGCTGATTGCCACTCTAATCAGCGTTTCGCGGACGTGTCGTACTTACCACCTTTTTCAGGTTCAGGTGTTGAACAGGCAGAGCCTACGGCTGTGGAGGGTGCTGGGCCTAGTAGCGCCCAGTAGTTGTACTTTTGTTGTCCCCATTTTCTGTAGTAGTGAGTATTCTGTTACACTTTTGTACTCTTTTATTGTAAACTTCATATTTCTGTAGCTGTTTTTAATTCTCTACTATTGTGGTGGTGTGTACTGTAGTAGTTCTTTTCTTTACTGCTGTACTTTTGTTACTGTTAGTTACTTGCATGGTGAATGTGTTTTATTTTACTGCTTTTTGGTTACTTTCTCGTTGGACGACTGGGTCTTGGGATCAGTTGGGTCGGTCCGATTCTCGTGTCTCGTAGGGATTCGGGAATCGGGTCGTAACATGATTGGTTACTTCCTCGTTGGATGACTGGGTCTTGGGATAAGTCGAGTCGATCCAGTCTCGTGTCTTGTAGGGATTCGGGAACCGGGTCGTAACAATACATAACTGGTAAATTATATGATTAGTTAGCTGCTTTTCCCTTTATGTTTAATTGCATTTAGAATTTCATATACACCACTCTAATCAGCGTTAGCTGACCACAGATATATGTAACCATTATTAGGTCAGGGAGTTAAGCAATTAGCACCACCGGCTGCAGAGGGTGCTGGGTCCAGTAGAGCTCAGCAGTAGTTGTACTTGCTCATTTTCCGTTTCCAAGATTTTTTATTGTTAGTGAGTATTTTGGCTTATGTTGCAACCTGTTGTTGTGTATGCTTTTGTTGGTTGTGATGGCTAGCTAGTGAACTGTACCTTTAATTCTCGCATGTGACATGTCTCTTCTGTTGAACTCTATTCTTATTTTCCATTGCCGACTTTTAATCAATTTGCTTAGTTACATTGCATGTGTGGTTGTGGAAATATTTATCCTTGCATTTGGTTTGTTTCTCGTTGGATGATTGGATCTTTGGGTTAGTCGAGGCGAACCGTTTCCGGGTTCCACAAGAGATCGGGTTCGGGTCGTAACAATTGGAAAATGGTCACATCAATATGGGTGTCACATGGAATTGACTGCTAAGTTTGTTAGTACAATTAGCACTAATCATCATAATTTTATTGTTAACAAAATGAATTAGTGTTTATGGAGATTATATTAATGATTAGTACACTTCTTATTTATCACTTGATGGTTGTCAAGACACATGTTGCAGTTAGGTGATGGCTTAGAAGATATTTGATGATGAATTGAGAGTTGATATATATGAGCAGTGAGGTATCAAGCTACACCTTATCATCCAAGAAAAAGTTAGAATATGTATTCTCTTATTTTTTATTTCATAGTGTTCGTTAAAGAGCCAAGTTTAATTCTCTTGGAAACATTTTAGGTTCACCTTACACGTAGGATCCTTTAAAAATTGCCTATTCACTTATTTTTAGTCCAAATATATCAGCCAATCATTTAGAAAATGATTATTATCATTTTTAGTTTTAAATGTTTGACTATGAGAGTAAAGGTTGCGAAAAATTTGAATTACAATGAATACAAATCGAAGAAATACCTTATCAAATGATCAAGGAAACCATTTAATCTATCAAACCACTAGCAACCATGTAACCTAAGTATGTAACTTAACTTGTTAAGTTAAATGGTTAATCGAGTTTTAGTAATATAAAAATTTCCAATTAATCTCACTCAATTCGTACCATAAACTCTACCCCTTTTCCCTTGCAATTCCTCCAAACCTTTCTTCAACACCCGAGGTTGGGGACCTGATTGTTGGTACTGATATGACTCCTTATCCTGGGGTTAGGGAAGAATGGTTGGGCTGAGGGTGGGGATCAAATTTTTCCCTTGGGAAATGATTGAGTGAGTTCGGAAAGTGTTCGTAAGGAACTGACCGATATAATCTGGGAACTTGATTTATTCCTGTAAGACAAGCACCCACCCCCACCTAACCAAAGCAATACGATTTGAACAGCGGTAGAGATGTTAATTCCTCCAATATCTAATTGTAATTGAATTCGCTCAATAGAATGGTTGCTTTGATAATAGCGAGGATGTCTCAATCAATTAACCAACACTGTTCAAGAATTAATTGATTACGTTAATTGTTTCATTGACTTCTAATAATATTTTATTTTGTGATTAAACATTTAGTGACCACTTACAACTTTTATTAACTATGTAATCGATTAATTTCATAGTTTTCTTTAGAATAGAATTTTCCGAACAAATCTTTTGTCTTTGCAACCTTTCAAATCAATTTTTCTATGTCATGAAATATTTAAAAATTAGTTGCCAAAGTTGAAATGAACTCTATAAGTGCCATACAAACCTTAGACTTGATACAAAACAGTAGTCTCTTTGGTTGTAAGCTTTCAAGCATAAAATCAACGGATTTAACCACTTGTTTTGTTTTCACAACATTCGTATTCCGTTGCTCCTCACGTCCCCCCCTATATTCATTCTCTGATTTCACAACCGAAAAGTAGAAGGTAGTATTTAATTAACCCTATTGTATTTATTTTATATTCTTTTATAAGAGATTTGTGTATAATTTTGATTTGTACAGTAGAAATGCCACCCCTATTTTTCTAGTGTGGTCTACAGTGATTCTTACATTAATAGGAGTAAAATCCTAGATCAAGAAATTTAGATATAGGTTTTACCGGTTAAGGGTTTTTGTGTTATTATTTGCGTAGTTACTTTTTAATTGCCTATATCTTTCTCTGAAGCACAAATCACCTTCCATCTTTTAACATTTTAGAAGTTTTTAAAAGAAGAGTAGTGGGTTTTAGAAGTTGCATGCTGAGCTGGGAATATTTGAATGGCGATCCGCACAATTAACTGGTAGGAAGAGATTGCAAAGGGTGAGATCAATTGTAGTGATTAGTTTGCTTAGGGATGGCATGTATGAGCAATACTTGGCTACCTTGGTGCCCGAGTGTGGATCTTCAATCTCTCAACGTTAACTTAGCCCATTACCCTAATCAAAGGGCCAGGTATTCCTAAAGTAAAGGATCAAGATGATTGGCACAGGTTCATGAATACGTGAGCTACTTTTCATCCTCGTGAGTCGAAATTCAATTTAGATTGAAAGGGAAATAATGTTACATCAACAAGGGGATGGGCAATGTGATTGGGAGGGATGTTTCCCTAACGTACAAACCAAGTCTTTCCTCTTTGTTTGTACCTCCAAAGATATGGTTGTAGTTGTCAAGAAAAACATGTGGTGGAGAGAAAGGATGAGAAAGATAAGGTAGCTTTGCATGTATGATATTCCATGCTTTTGGGTTAAAGAGAAAGATATGATAGCCCTCGATGGGATCAATTTGAGGTACCCAAGAAGTGACTCCCAATGGTGCTCAACTCTTAGATGCATCTACCTTCTAAATGGAAGGAGTTGGGGAGTGAGAATGTCGCATATTCTCCATTACTAACAATGTCATTAGCTCATATATCCGTAGAAAAAAAACTCATAGATTTTCCTTTGCTAACAATGTTTGTTAGCTCATATACCCCTACAAAAAGAAGCTTCAATATTCTCCTATTGCAAGACAAATGGACAAGTTGAACGATTTGCTTGCTGCAACTGATCTCATTTCTCTCCATTGTTCTGTTTCAAATGATACTGTTCATATTCTCAATGCCTTCCTCCTGAACTTCCTCTCCACACTCGTGCTCACTTTTCCTGATTGTAAGCGTCCTTTTCCCTCCTGAACGTGTTCCAAAATCTGAGTCTCTTGGAAGTAGCTTCCTTCTTTTTGTTTCAGTCATTCATGTAAAAAATGTAAATACCTGCAGCAATTGGGAAAGAGCAGAATGTTCTATCCAAAGAACATACTGAACAGCCAAATAAGGAAAGGAGTCCCCCATTGTAATCACAAAGCAAAGGTGACCTCACATTCATATCCTTTCTTGTTTATTATTTTGTTATGGATATTAGAAATATTGCCAAAGTTTTGACTTCGTTTCTGATCCTTTTGGATATTCTGTGATTGACTAATCTTTTCACTCAAATCCTAGATGTCTACTCATAGGAAAATGCAAATTGTCCTCCACTTTGTGTATTGTACAACATGTATACATAGAGAGATAGATAGATCAAAGTATGCTTTATCATTTATCATTGTTTTTTGACTAACAGAGATTTCTTCAAACTTTGAAAGTAAATATTGCTTTCAGCAAAAGTAATATTGCTTTCAGCAAAGACTGACTAAAGCTGAAAGTTTAATAATTCAACAAGTAAACGATTGAATCGTATTTGTCGGCGAATTGACTTCTAAATCAAGAAATCAAACCTAAGTCACAATTGTGAACCTTCTAAATTGATTGCAACAAAAACCATAAATATGCAGAAGCAACCACCCAGCTCGAGGATCACGAGAACCGCGAGAGGAAAGCCGTGCTTCTTCCCTTCCTTCCCTTATGGATTACATTCAAAAACATCAAATGCTCCGTGGACATGCCATCTTTAAGTCCAAGTGCCTATCAAATTCGATTCCTACAAGAGTAGGAGATTATATATGGACCTTACCCCTCTATCCAATACCACTGACGACCACCTCCTTCCAGCTCCCCCTTCCACCGCTACTCGAAGCCTTCGAGTTTCAATTTTCTTCTCAAACCAATCCTGATTTTTTCTTAACTGAATGTGATGTATTTCTGTGTTTGGTTGCCACAATCCGATGGTATATATTTTTTAATACTGAATGTGATGTCCTGTGATGATTTTTTATGCTTAGGTGTATATTTTTTTAGCCGAATATTAAGTTTAAACTGAATGAGATGTGATTGTGTTATACCAGATTGTGTTATTTTTGAAGTGAATATATGGTAGTAGATTGTGTTTAAAAAATTTGGATGACTACTTTAGCAAATCAATTCATAAATAATCTTCACATTTGATTTTGGCGTGGATGATTAAAGATAGATGAAGGGGGAGATGAACACTCTCATCACTGGTACATAAGACTTGATCCTTGATTTATTCAGCTTCAATTTATTCCAAATTTGTGTTTTTTTTAGAAATGTTTGCTATTATTTGCTATCATCAAGATCCCTTTTCTTCCCCTTGTATTTTCTCTCAGATTTTGTTTAAATACTATTATTGAGATGAAAAATGTCCAAATGTGTTCTTTCCTTTCTATATTTTATTCAGAGTTCTTTCTATTGCATTGTTTGGATGTACTCATGTTCAGATTCATTTGTTAAGTTTACATCTTCAAAGGAGATGAAAAAGCTTAGAATGTCTTGGAGAAAATGCCTCTTTTCAACTTTGCTGCCAACAACGAAAGGTAAATATGCAACTACTATTTAACTTGACCAAAAAAGTGTACGTAGCTGAGCATTTAGCATTTCTTTCTATGGAACTACTTGTGATTTTTCTATGATTGAATTGTCCTTTTCAATCTATGAATTGATCATAGGACACTCCAATTTGATTTAAATGAAACAATTCGTAATTAAAATAGAAGCAACCACGAAAATTAATGTAACAACATAGAACTGAAGATTTTAATACACCTCTTTTACTTTTAACTGTTTGGTTGCTCAAAGGCTTCAAGGGTTGCCATACGAGGTTCTTCCTTTCTAAGAGTGAACTAGAGGTGTTCTCACCCTTTTCTTCTATGGTTTGCGGGGGGATTTAGGGTGGCTTTTCAATTGCTATTTCAAAGTGGAAAGCTTTGAATGTTCGTAGAGAATAATGGAAAATGAGATTGTTTGTGTGTGCATGTCTAGTTGCTTGGTTTTGTCTGCCATCGTTGGATTCCTCATAATTAGGTATTTAATTTAATTTCCTTATTTTGTATCTTAGGTTTGGGTATTAGTTTGTGTTGCTTCAATGATTTCAGAAAGGGTTGCTTTTTCATTCTGTTGGTTTTTGTTGCTTCTTGCAGATGTTCGGTTCCTCAGCAGGAGCTTCCAGCTTACACCCCCCCCAACAGGTAAGGAACATATACTTTTAATAGGGCTTTATCCTAATTTTCTGAAAAGTCTTTGTGATAATTCTATAGAAATAAGCATCTTATTTTTTATTGTCAAGATATGGTTTTATCTTTGCTGATTCAGATATTGAATAATGCATATAATAAATAGGCCCTTTCTGAGATCATTGGTGTCTTCAGTCATGACTGTTTGCTTCTTCATCTAAGCTATTGGATGTGGTCATGCAGCTACATATGGGAGCATGTTGAACTCCATCAGAGAAACCATTTTAACATGCTGAACTTCATCTATTATTTTCACTCAATTCCTATGCTCTCCCTTGTATGGGCTAAGAAATGAAGTATATTTTTATCGGGTATAATTAGATATTTTAATGTTTACACTTGAGATATCAAAATCAAGTTTTTTACTATAAATTACCACAGCCATCAAAGTTATTTTGAAAGGCACTTATTATATACTAAAATTGGAAGTTGTTTACGAAGATAAAATGGAGTTGGATAATAAAATCACAAAAACTTATCAAGATGAGACTAGTTGGTGCTTATACGGAAGGACACGCCAGGACATATTTTATTTGAATGCATTACTATTTGCCTAACATGATGCTTTTAAGTTGTTACAAAAAATATTTCTCTTTGAGAATTTTTTCTAACACCCTGTCATTTGTATTTGATATTAGGAAAAAATATGTGCAATTCACTGAGATGGTTGAGATATCATTTATCAATATAACTTTGTTGTTGCACTCCGTGTGCAATTCACTTAATCAATTGATAAGGTGGTTGAGATATCATTTGTTGTTGTATTTAGTGTTATCCAAATTATTGTTACATTTCTTTGAGAAGCTTTGTTGTTGAGCTTAGAAAGCGTTGACTTTGCACGGTACATGAGAGGAAAAGTTTTATTTTAAAGGGACAATCAACCATCGATGGAAAGATTTTGTGTTGAAAACATGTAATGCATTTTAGTGTACACACTTAAGATATCTCCTTTTTCTTGTACTTAATTAGTTAATTAAAATCCTAAATTCTTGCTTAATAATGGATTAAGGGCTTCGGAACGTAAACTTCATGACATCTTTAAAAAGATAAGTAAATCCCTTAAGTTATTAATAAAAAGTTATGTAATGAAAAGATGAGGGCCATTGGTAATGCATCTTAAGTTTGAAGACTTTTTAAAAATATATGCTTTGGGTGGGAGAATTTTTCCATAAATTTCTACCCTTATAGAAGAAAGAAGAGATTAACAATAAAAACAAAATGTCGTTTTAGTCTTCCTCCTCAAGTTTCCTTCTCCAACGGTGGAGAAGAGACCACCATCACCTCCACCTTGCTCCATCGTTGGCCACCCTCCTTGCCGGTTGTCGTCGCTATCCTCGACGTGGCCGCCGAAGCGACTACTATTGCCGTTGTTGCTATGCACGTGGAAAAGAGAGGAGGAGGAGGAGGAGGAGAAAGAGCTTCCTCAAGGTAGGGTTTTCACTTGTTTTCCTTCCTTTTGATTTTCTATGTGTAGGGAAGGTATTAAGAAGGTTTTAGATGTTGAGAATTAGTTTGTACATGAAATCTTTGGTGATGGAAGTGGTGTATTCAACCCATGGTGGGTTACATTTGTGGTAATGGGGTTTTTCTAGTTAGGGGTTATCCTAAGGTTGCATGGGGGATTTGATGGCTTCATAACGTTTTGTGTATGTGTGGCAGCTTGTGGTTTATGTTTCATGAGATCCGAATGAGTTAAGTGGGTGATTTGAGACTTGGAATTATGATTTTGCAGTTCTAGAATTGGCCTGCGACCTTACCTAATGTTAGGTGTTGTGACCCGGTTCCCAGATCTCTACAGGACCCGAGACCGGCTCACCTCGACTAATCTCAAGACCTAGTCGTCCAACGAGAAATAACCAAAAGCAGGGAAATAAACCACATTCACACATGCAATATAACTAAGGAGAAGGAAAGAACGAAGCAGTAAGAAAAAGTAGAACAATTGCCTCAAAATAGTACATGCCACCACAACAACAACAATGGAAAGAAAACAGAAAGTAACAGGAACAGTAGCTCAAAGGTCCAGTACTTACAACTACAGTAGAAACAAAAGGGGAGGAAAGAACACTACTACGGCTGGGCTTAGTTGAGCCCAACTCACTCTGCAGCAGGAAACTCGGGCTGCTCAACTCCTGGTCCTGAATAAGGTTATGAAAAGACGGAGTCAACGAACGTGAGTAGAGTGGTGTTTACATTATTTATATGCAAGTAAAGTAAAACAACAAGTAGGTTTTATTCTCATTTCTATTTATCTCATTTATGTATTTCTGGTTCATCTATTTCACAAAGTATCCAAGTATTTCTTGATCTTGCATGTTCCTCATGGGAATGATCTTGATTGCAGTCTTTTCCATGGAGTAGAAGGTACACGTGGTGCTCTCCTGGTTGGGAGAGTCCCCCGCGGTAGTCCTACACCCAGTCAACCACCACGAGGTCACTGTCGAGACGTAGCAGTGACTACAGCACGCGTAATAAGCACACAGGTAGCTACCCTGCACTGACACGCAGTCAGTCGTTTCTACTAGCGGGTACGCCTAAAGTACAGCATGGAACAGTATAGGGCTTTGCCCTCTCAGAGCAAGGGTCTTGCCCCTCAGAACCAACAGGAGTCTCGCCCCTCCACAGTCTGTGTACCCACGTCCGATTACCTCGATTTGCCCAGCGGGCCTAACAAAGTCGGTGTAGGGTGGCTAGCTTAACCCGGGCCCCGTGGGGTGGCTAGCTCCCTCCTTGCACTAGTAGCACACCTCAGTACCACGTACGCAAGGGCCAACAAGAGTCGGTGTAGAGTGGCTAATCCTAACCCCGGGTCTCAACCCAAGGGCGGCTAGCTTCGCTCTACACTAAAAAGAGACAGTTGCTCTCCTTGGTGCTGCGTACACAAGGACCAGCACACTTCTCGTCTACATTCCAGATTTATTTCATACACAGGAGTTATACTCCTAATTTCCCCGTAAGGTTCATGCTCATGTTCATTTAACTTATCCATATTAAGATCTCATGTTTCATAATTCGTTCCTTATCCATATACAGGCAGCTTATGTTTTCACAATTTAATTCTCAATCATTTACATGCAACTTATCGTTTCACCGTTCACTTTCTCATTCACATATAGGCAATTTGTATTCTAACATGCATCTCATAATTCATTCACATATAGGCAACTCGTATTCTAGCATGCATCTCATAATTACACTAATATCATTTGCTAGCAATCTATTTTAAATATGCATCAAGTAAACAGTACAGATCAAAATAGGCTCATACATTTCTACCTTAGGGTTTATTCCACATCTTAGAATTCAATCCGATTATTCCAAACAAGTACATTCTTATTTAAATATTGACAACTGAATTAAACTACTCTACCGGGTATCACGGGAGGAATGGGGGCCTGTGCCACAGATCTCGTCGTCTTCGTGGGCCCCGAACATGCCACCGACTGGTAACCTGTACAAATAACTAATTTACATCAGATGAGCTCAAAATAGTAGATACTCAACACGAACACGTAGAGAAACTCGAGCAGAACACAGCGGTACTTCGTTTGCGGAATCCGATTCCGTTTGGACCCTAAACAGGCCAAAAATGCGGTTACTGACCAAAATCAGACGTTTGGGACTAGTCCCAGACATCTTAAGAGACGTCAAATCTTACCTTGCACTTCCTGCGGCTACTTCAGACGTTCAAACTCTCTCTACGACAATCTGGGGGTAGCTCCAGATGTCGGACAAGGCCTCCGGCCGTCTGGAAGCACCTTCAGACGTCAGGCAGACGCCCAAAAGTACTTGGGATAGCGCACCACGCGCCTTCCCAAATCCTTCACCTACGTATGAAAAATGTAGGCGCAAAATTAGCCCGACATCTCTTGCGCTACAAGCTGCATGGCAGAAAGTAGCGTAGGAAGATATGTACGTCGCGCGATATTGTGCTTTTAGACGTCCGACTTCAGCTCCGGATGTCCTGATGCCTCGCCAGCTGTCTAGACAATACTCCAGATGTCTAATACTAGAAAGCTTCCAGTACCAAAACCAACTCCGCGATGCTCTTCTCCTCGCAACCCCGCCAGCAACATGCTGCAGCAGCTTCAGTAGCTGCAAAGGGCCGGGAGGCCGCCTCCCTGAGCCCTTCCTCCTCGCACGCGCGCCCGTCGCCGGCTGTGAGAGCTTCGCTGAGCTCCCGAAGGTCCTCCGACCTTCACGCTCTCTTCCTTCCTCCCTCTTCCTCTCTCCCTCCCATCCTCTCTCACTCGACCTCCCTCTCGTTACTCTCTCTCTCCCTTGCCACTGCCACACAGTGAGGAATGCTAGAGGTGGTGGTGGCTGGTGGTGAGGGGGTGAAGGTGGTGAGGAGGAAGGGTTTAAATAGGATGGTTTAGGGTTTAATGGAGTGAGGGTGCAGGGAAGAGAGGTGCTTCTGCGCGCCGTCCACGCGCAGAGCGTAAAGGAACGTACGAAAATCTCACTTTCAGACGTTCGGGCATGTAGACAGACGTCTGTCTGAAACTCCAGACGTCTTATCCGCCTAAAAAGACAATGGGCCATTTCATTAGGTAAGGGTTACGTAACTCTAGGTCGCTGCTGGAGGGCTTCCTAATGTTAGGTAACAGGTCCCTAACGTTAGGTAGTATGTTGGGGTTGCTAATTGACAAGAAATTAGTGTTTCTGATCCTAGGAGTCCTAAGAAATCATTGAGCCTAGTTTATAATCTAATTGGGGGTCTGATAGGTGCCCTAATAAGCAGGAATAAATTGCAGTTTAACCTTAGATGGGTTTATGGTGTCTTTAATTGAGCTTGACGCTATCTAAATGGATTAAAAATATTCTGAATTGGCTAAGTAACAACTTGAACCTTACATGATGACATCAATGACTCAGCTAAAGTCTAATAAAGGAAATGCTTGGATCCTAAGGTCTTTGGTCAGGACCCCATGTGATCCAGTGGGCAATTAGGGTTGTCTGATCTGGTTCGGACCAAGGGGAAAAGGATTGAGAAATGATTAGGTTAAATAAGTGGGCTTGTAAGGTTGCACTCTTAAACTTGGTGAACTATGGATTCACTGCTCGGGTAGGGGGACCCGAGGTGTTGTGGTGGCGGGAGGCTACCAAGGATTCCTGCCATGGAACTTGGAGGATTCTCGGGTGCGGTGACAGGCCATGGGCTATCATTGGTGTTTAGTAGTTGGATGTACCCGAATCTGACTCGATACGGAGGTACTTGTGGCTCTAGGCTTGGCCGGTGCTCGCTTGCATAACGAGAGAACGTCAGAGTACATGTGACTAAAGGCTTACATGGCACCTGTGGATACGAAAGTGCCAGGGTACTATGATGGATTGGTTGAGATCCCGTCCGACAATAGATTAAGAGGGCACACCCAAGGATTGCTCTTGTTACGACCCAAACCCAGCTCCACGTGGACCTCGAGGTCGGGGTGACTCGACTAACCCAAGACCTAATTATCCAACGAGAAATAACATCACCAAGGCAAGCAATCCACACATGTGACATAGCTAGATCTTAAATGAAAGCAGAAAGTTGAAGAAAAGATTGTAAACAGTACCTCAAGAGAATACCAAAACTTTCCATGTAGCCATCACAACCAAAGAGAAGGATAGAAACGTAACGAATAGTTCAAAACAAGAGTACTCACAACAGCAGTAGTAAAATCCAACTACAGCGGAAACTGAAATCGAACTAAGGCTGGGCTCGACTAAGCCGGTACCCTCCGTAGCCGATGGTACTGGCTGCTCGCCTCCCTAACCTGAACATATGTGATAGTTGTCAGCAAAAGCTAAGTAGAGTGGCAAGTACAAAATTAATTAATGCAATTGAAATTAAAAACAGAAAATATTTCAAGTAATTGCAAGTGTTTCATGCCAGTTCTTATTTTGTTTTCATTTAGTGTTTCGAATGTTCTAATAAATGGTCTCGTTATCTCTTGGTTCATATGTTTCTTAACGAAACGATCTTGCTGCAGTTTTTTCTGCAATGCAGGATGTGCACGTTGATGAGTCCATTTCAATGGACTATTGTTATGCCTAAGTTAGCTTTATTCTTGCATTTTATATTCATTAATAGCTCCATTAGGTCATAAAATAAGTGCATACATCACTACTTAGATTTGCATTTGTTATATTATATTTTTTAACTTATTATGTATATAAATAACTTTTTATATTTCGTTATTTCAGGAATAAACCATCCACTGACCACCATCCACCCTCTCCTCACCGCAACCCTATCTCCTCCGCCAAACCCACTCACACTCTTCATGCAATTCCAACCCAACTTCCATATTGGATCATAGCTAATTTTAATAATGGGAATTCAAAATCCTGGAGGTTGTGGCCATCGGTTAGCAACGCTGCGAAGGAGTAGGGTAAAAAGCCCCCCTCGACCTTCCCCTGGGGAGTTCATCATCTTCTTGCTGGACCTTCACCATGCACAGAAGTCGCACCTTAGAAGGAGCCAACACCTTGGTTTAAGCATGCGCAACATCACCTCTCTGCCACTGCTACTCTCCTCAACATCTGACGGAGGGGGAAGGACTTTAGCCGTCCAACCCCTCCATCAGACGTCTCACCGTGCACCATCCACGACCACGCCTCAATCTCCTAACCTCCTCTGCCTGCAGCCCTACTCCTTGCACCCACAACAACCACGTGGTGACAGCACTTGGTGATCACCATTCTTCCTCAACACGTTGTCTTCTTCTTCCTCTTCTTGCACGCGCACAAGCACACACAGGCACCTCCTCTATTTTGGGTTAGATTAGTTATTACAATATATGCCATTGCCACAATTCCTATTCTTTTATTTAATGAGTTAATTTATTGAAAGGAATTTGCATGGATGTCCCTTTTCTCTATCTGAATTACTTGTTGTTGAGTTCTTCTTACAAATGTATAGATAGCTACCAAGCATGAGATATTGATGACGAAAAAACATTGGTTATAATGAACAGCATAATTAGCATTCTCAAGTTTACTAGGCTAATTCCTCCCTGTGGAAATGACCTAACTCTTCGTAGTTAGTTTTATTGAAATATTTTTATTCGAGATTTTCTACCATATGATTTTACTGCAACAACATATTTTTCTGATACATTATTTCTACAAGCAAAAACTCCCGATCAAATGGCGCCGTTGCCGGGGAGGCAACAGGCCTAGTAAACTTGCGAGTATTCTTTCTGTCTGCATTAAGTTCTGATTGAGATTATATTAATTGATCTATCATTTTTTCTATGCGAGGGTACATCGAAAGAGAAGGCACACGCAACAGACATTCATCTTGGTGGACCTTGCCGCAACCTCAGAGATAATCACAGGAGCCTGTGGGCCTTGATCTCACATGCGTGGAGCCGCACAGAGGACCATCTAGGAGGATTCTTCCTCTTAGACTTCTGATTCAGCATTTTAGAGTTGACTCTTTAGGTTTAGTCTAGTTATTTGTTTTCTCGCCCTTGTACTCTGGAAGGTTGATTAAGTCTAGTACATCTGGAAGGGTGGTTTAGTCTAGTACATCGGGAAGGGTGGTTAAGTACTTGCGGATCTGATCATTCCTCCATCTGTTCTAGGTCTACACTTTAGGGCCTAGATTTGCTTGCTTGGTTGTGCACACACAGCTCTCTCATCTGTTCTTCCCCCATCCCTCCATTTCTTCCGAACCATGGATTTCAATGCCTATCCATCTTACCCAAACTACCCCCAACATGATTTGTATGCTAACCCAAGTGGACCATATCCACAGCTTACTTGGGATAACCAACCACCGAGTTGGGGGTACAACCTAGAATATCCCTCTTGTCCCAACTATCCCAATTATGACCAACCAATCTCTTATTGGGATACATCCAACATACCCACCCCGTGATATGATCCAAACCTTGGGGAACCCTATCTTGATTCACCTCATGACGACTCTCCAGTTAGGTCCCTCCCACTCACTAACCACTTTGATGGGACCTACACTTTAGGAGAACACCAAGATCCCTACCCTTCCCAGGACTATAACCAAGAAAGGTCATTTGAATTTAAGGATCTCTCCTTCTTGACCTTTGGATTGGAAGGGCTTCTAGACAAATGGAAATCAAAGGATGATTAGAAACCTAGGCAAATCAAGAATGATCAACCTTTGATTTGGTCCCCTGATGAAGAATCTGACTAGGAGGAGGACTTAGAACCTCAATTATTCTGGAGTAGGACTAAACAGAGAATGGTTCCTCTTGAAGAATTGAACCCTGAAAATGATAGAATAGAGGACCCACCCAAGAACTTAAACCCCAGTTGTAACGAACGCGTGCCCCAGACGCCTTTTAAGACGTCTGGGAGGTGGCCCAGACGTCGAACCAGACGTCTGGGATCACATCCAGACGTCTGACCAGACGTCCGGGATCGTTTACAGACGTCTGGAGAACAGTTATGTTCGCACGGGAGATTCGTCTGCGCGCCTGTGCGCGCAGACCTGCGATTCCTCTCTCTCTCTGCGGCTGCAGGCGCGCTGCGACCACCTTCTCTCTCCTCCTCGCGCGGCCTTAAAAGGGCCACGCCTCCCCTCCCGTCTCCACCGTCTCCTCCTTCTTCTCCTTCCTGAGCGCGAGAGCGAGCGAGCACGAGGGCGGCAGCGGCAGCCGCAGTGAGCGCGGAGGAGGTGCGGCGTGCGAGGGCGGGGCTCTGCCGTGAGGGCAAGCTCGCCGGAGCGGCTTGGCCGGCCGGCGGAGGGCGCAGGGGGCGCGGAGCGACGCGGAGTGGGACCTGCTGCGGGCTGAGCAGCAGACGCGCGAGGTGCGACGCGGGCGGCGTCGCGAGCGGAGGCCGAGCAGGGTTCTGATTCTGGAAAAATGTCCAGAATCAGACGTCTGGGTTGATAGCCAGACGGCAAGGTCGACTTCTGTAAGATCATACAGACGTCTGAAAGGTGAGTTTCCGCTTTCTTCCTCCTTCTTGTCGACTGACCGTACTGAGGGAGGGGGGTTGGCTGTGCGCAGGTTCGCTGATTCGCCATCCTTTGCGAATCAGACGTCTGGAAGTTGTACCAGACAGCGGGAGTGACCTCCAGACGTCCGGAGGGACCATCGGACGTCTGGGATCTAGGCAGACGTCCCCGCAGACTTCTGGACGTCTGGGAAACCACGCTGAACAGGTAATTCTCTGATCCACTTTTTAAGACGTCTGGAAGGAGTTCCAGACGTCTGATTTTGCACAGTATCGTCTTTTTCGACCCGTTTAGGGCCCGTTTGGGCTCCGTTTTCCGCGATTCGAGTTGCGTTCTTTTCAGAATTAATTCCTCTACTCGTCTACAGTAGCTATACACTGTTCTGAGACACTCCTTGTGTTTGATCCTTGTGATAGGACCTCGTTCGGTTGCAGTCTTGAGAGTCGCGGAGGCACGCGGGATTCCCGATCACGCCCCCACTACTCCCGTTGTACCTGGTAGAGTGGCTTTAAGTATTAATAAAATCTGTTAAAGTATGGAACCATAACTAGAACCTAGGGCATTGCATGAATCCTAGGAATGAGAAATATATGGAATGATAGCTCCTAGGTGTTGCATGAATCCTAGGGCCGGAAAACTAGATTGTATGATAGATCCTAGGATATGGCATGAATCCTAGGGTGGAAAAACTAGTGGAATGTATATTACTGCAGTCTTGGGAAAATGGAAAGGAATATATAAAACTGCTTGTAAATTTAATTAACAGCTGCCTGTTACGAATAAAGAAACATGTTTGAGATCATGGATTTTGAGAACGTGAATCTGGAAAGTGAAACATATGATGTTCTGAGATAAAGAGCTGGAACCCTACGGGGAATTAGGAGTGGAACTCCTGGAAAGAAAAAGGAATGGAACTGAGATGTAGTTTGTACTGTCTCTTGGGTACGCAGTACCAAGGGAAGTACCTGTACCTGTTTAGTGCAGAGTGGGGCCAGTCGCCCCAGGGACCTGGGGTTAGGATTGGCCGCTCTGTACCGACTTGTTGGCCCTCGTGTACGTAGTACCGAGGAGAGCTACTAGTGTTAGGAGAGTACTAGCTACCCCACGGGCCCCGGGGTTCTGCTAGCCTCCTTCACCGACTTGTTAGGCCCATTAGGGCAAACCAGGGTAGTCAGGCGAGGGTGCGCGGACTGTGGAGGGGCAAGGCCCCGGTTTGGTTACTGTGGAGGGGTTGGACCCCTGTTACTGAGAGGGCTCTGCCCTGGTTCCGTGCTGTGCTTTGGGCGCACCCGTTAACGGAAACGACTGACCGCGTGCCAGTGTGGGCTAGCTACCTGTGCGTCTATCGCGCGTGCCGTAGTCACCGTTACGTCTGTCAGTGACCTTGGGGTGGTTGACTGAGGGTAGGATCACCACGGGGGACTCTCCCGGCCAGGAGAGCACCACGTGCTACTTCTACTTTTGGAAAAGACTGCAATCAAGATCGTTCCCACGAGGACATTCGAGATCAAGTAAAGGATCTGAGAAATAAATGAAATAGTGAGAAAAATTGAAAGATGTGAATAAAGGAAGTAATAGAACATAACAGCTACTGTACACTCTACTGCTGCCTTTAGTTAGTTTGCCACTCTACTCAGCGTTTTGCTGGCGTGTTACACTCGTTACCTTTTTCAGGACCAGGTGTTGAGCAGCCAGGGTCGGTGGCTGCAGAGGACGCTGGGCCGAGTAGGGTCCAGTAGAGTTACCACAGCCTTTTTGTACCCCCTTTTATTTCTGTTCTAGTGAGTAGTTTTTGTTTCCGCTGTACCTTCTTTACCTGCAGTTCTTGTTATATGATAAATGCTGTTTTACTGTTGTGGTGGTACCTACTGTAGTAGTTTCTTTCCTTACTGCTGTACTTTCTTACTGTTAGTTATATTCATGCTGAATGTGGTTTGTTTTACTGTCTTTTGGTTACTTCCTCGTTGGACGACTAGGTCTTGGGATTAGTCGAGTCGGTCCGGTTCTCGTGTCTCGTAGGGACTCGGGAACCGGGTCGTTACAAGATGGTATCAGAGCAAGGTCGTCCCGAGAAGTGAATCAACTGACTGGAAAATAACCAATTCACATGTTTATAGCTAGAGTAGCCACCACAACATATCTCTTGACATGAGCTCTTAGAAGTTTTGTTAGGTGCCGTCTGTTTTGACATTTCCGTTTCGTTTCGCGTCTCCTTGCAGGAGATGCCTCGTCGCGGAACTGGCGAGACTGGCTGCGGGCGCGGCCGAGGGCGAGGTCGGCGAGGTGGATGTGCTGTCGTTGACGTCTCGGTGGACCAGCCACCACTCCCTGGCATCCAAGCCCAGGACCTCGCCAGACTGATACGGGATATTGTACAAGAGGAGCTCCACCCACCGCCCCGAGCACCTCCTCCTGGGGTTGCAGAGGGGGAGTCCTCTGTGGGACCACGCGACAGACGCGGCGCTGGACACGAGGGAGGGGATGGGCCCCTGCCGCCCCCACCTTCCTCCAACACTTCTGTACACGAGGCACCTTCGCCTGGAGGTGAACCAGCACCTCCCCTACAGCGCCACTTCGAGCTTTTCGGACAGTTCCGGAAGCTGAAGCCCCCCTCCTTCAAGGGGGATGAGGACCCGACCGAGGCAGAGGACTGGCTTGAGCAGCTGGAGAAGATCTTCGACACCCTTCGCCCCCCGGTGGAGTGCCACGTGGCCTTTGCCACGTACCAGCTGGAGAGTGCGGCACACCGGTGGTGGAGGGCGGTCCAGGGACAGGAGAGGGACGAGCCGACGTGGGACCAGTTCGTCACCCTCTTCTGCGAGCAGTACTTTCCCTAGACGTGGCAGGACCAGAGGAGGCGGGAGTTCCACACTCTCCGCCAAGGGACGATGACCGTAAGCGCGTACCGCACGCGTTTCTTGGAGCTGTCCCGCTTTGCAGCGACAGCGGTAGCCACTGAGGAGGAGCACCTTTGGAGGTTCACCGAGGGGCTCCGGCCTGCGATCCGGGGGTGTGTCAAACCCCTGAAGCTGCCGACGTTTTCGAGGGTGGTAGAGGCAGCTATGACTTACGAGGAGACCAACCCGTCCGCGCGAGAGACCGACGGCGGGCGGAAGAGGCCCTTTCAGCCAAACTTCTCACAGGGCCGGCGAGAACGGAGACATGTGGCGTCCGCAGGAGAGCCGTCACGTTGTGCAGGGCCATCAGTGGCCTTTGGGGGCCCTCGACAGGGGCCAGTCGCCAGCACCGGACCCCCGCCTAGCCGACAGCAGGGACTCACTGAGGGCGGGAGTCGGGTTCCCCTCTGCTACCAGTGTGGCCAGCCGGGCCACGTCAGGAGGGACTGCCCATCTAGGGCAGGAGGTCAGCAGATACTTCCCGTGCAGAGCACTGGAGGGCGTGCAGGAGGCCGCGGTTCCCAGGCACGAGGAGGAGGACAGCAGTCGCAAGGAGGGTACCGGCCAGCACCTACCCGTCCGACGCAGAGTGTGGCTGCTTCGTCCGCACCTAGAGCTGAGGGGCGTATCAACGCCCTAACACACAGGGACGCCAGAGCATCGGGATCCGTGGTAGCAGGTATGGTTTCAGTTTCTGGCAGACTCGTTTACACGCTTTTCGATTCCGGCGCTACGCACTCGTTTGTCGCAGCCAGTTTCGCAGTTAGTTTGGACCAGGATTATACACTGTTAGAGAATCCGTTCGTAATCAGAGGTCCGAGTGGTCAGCTGTTTGTAGCTGAGGAGGTGTACACGGGTTGCGGGGCCAGCATCGGGGGACATAGCCTGCCAGCTGACCTGATTATGATACAGATGGAGGACTTTGGAGTGATTCTGGGGATGGATTGGCTGTCCGCTTACCACGCCTTGGTAGACTGTTTTGAGAGGAAGATTGTCTTCTCCATTCCGGAGTTGCCTTATTTCGAGTTTCACGGGCAGCCAGTGGACAGAGGTTTCAGGTGCATTTCGGCACTTCGGGCGGCGAGACTTTTGAGCCAGGGGTGTGAGGGCTTCCTAGCTTGTGTGGTGGCAGAGCACAGCCCCGTGGCAGACTTCCAGAGCATCCCGGTGGTCAGAGAGTACCCCGACGTGTTTCCAGACGAGTTACCAGGACTACCGCCCGAGCGTGAGATCGAGTTTGAGATCTCACTAGTACCAGGGACCAGCCCCATCTCCACCGCGCCATACAGAATGGCACCGCTTGAGCTGCGAGAGCTCAAGTCCCAGTTGCAGGACCTTTTGGAGAAAGGTTTCGTGAGGCCCAGTGCGTCTCCCTGGGGAGCCCCGGTACTGTTTGTGAAGAAGAAGGATGGGACCCTACGCCTTTGTGTGGACTACCGACAGCTGAATAGGGTCACCATCAAGAACAGATATCCGCTGCCGAGGATCGACGATTTGTTTGACCAGTTGCGGGGTGCCACGGTGTTTTCCAAGATCGACTTGAGGTCTGGATACCACCAGTTGAGGATCAGGGAGACCGACATCTCCAAGACAGCTTTCCGCACCCGGTACGGACACTACGAGTTTTTGGTCATGCCGTTTGGGCTGACCAATGCCCCCGCTGCTTTCATGGACCTGATGAACCGGGTGTTTAGACCGTACTTGGACCAGTTTGTGGTGGTTTTCATAGATGATGTACTCATCTATTCTAGAGATCGGATGCAGCACGGACAGCACTTGCGGATGGTTCTGGACACTCTGAGACGACGCAGGCTGTACGCCAAATACAGCAAGTACGAGTTCTGGTTGAGGGAGGTAACCTTTTTGGGTCATGTGATCTCTGGAGACGGCCTGGCGGTGGACCCCGCCAAGGTCGAGGCAGTGCTCAGGTGGGAGAGACCGCGTTCAGTCACTGAGATTCGCAGTTTCCTGGGACTGGCAGGTTACTACAGACGATTCATCAGAGGATTTTCACAGATTACGCGTCCTATGACACAGTTGACCCGGAAGGATGTGCCTTTCGCTTGGACAGACGCCTGTGAGGCATGTTTTCTGGAGCTGAAGGAGAGGTTGACCTCGGCTCCCGTGCTCACCATCCCTGACAGTAGTGGCGGGTTCGTTGTGTACACGAACGCTTCCTTGCAGGGGTTAGGAGGTGTGCTCATGCAGAGGGGTCACGTGGTCGCTTACGCTTCGCGGCAACTGAAGCCCCATGAGCATACCTACCCTACCCACGATCTAGAGTTGGCAGCTGTTGTCTTCGCGCTGAAGACATGGAGGCACTACTTGTACGGTGAGACCTTCGAGATTTTTACAGATCACAAGAGCCTCAGATATCTTTTTGACCAGAAGGAGCTCAACATGAGACAGAGACGTTGGTTGGAGCTCCTGAAGGACTACGACTGCAGCATCTCCCACCACCCGGGAAAGGCCAATGTGGTGGCTGACGCCTTGAGCCGTAAGGCGCCCGCACGCTTGGCCAGTCTACAGTTACAGAGTTGGAGCCTTTTGGAGGAGGTGGGCAGTTGGCGACCTCTAGAGTTACGAGGGTACTGTGGGGCAGTGACGGTGACACGGCAGACCATGCCAGAGTTGATAGACCGCATCATCACGGGACAGATGGCCGATCCGTACTTGTAGTCTTTGCGCGACAGAGTACTATCAGGGGACCCAGGGGACTTCTCTTTCACAGACCAGGTGTTACGCTTGAGGGGACGGTTGTGCGTCCCCAGAGACGAGGAGCTGTTGAGAGAGCTCCTGACTGAGGCACACGGTTCCAGATTCACCATACATCCCGGAAACACAAAAATGTACCATGACTTGAGACGCGAGTTCTGGTGGAGAGGGATGAAGCGGGATGTGGGTGAGTTCGTGCAGCAGTGCTTAGTGTGCCAGCAGGTGAAAGCCGAGCATCAGAGGCCTGCAGGGCCGCTTCAGCCGCTTCCAGTGCCAGAGTGGAAGTGGGAGAGCATCACCATGGACTTGGTGGTGGGCTTACCTGTTACCCAGCGAGGACACGACGCAGTCTGGGTAATAGTGGATAGATTGACGAAGACGGCACGATTCTTGCCGATCCGAGTCACTTTGGGACCAGCACAGTTGGCATAGAGGTATATCCGTGATGTGATGCGACTACACGGAGTTTCGCGGGAGATCGTATCCGACCGAGATACCCGCTTTACGTCCCAGTTTTGGGCTGAGCTTCAGCAGGCTTTGGGGACGAGGTTGAGGTTTAGCATGGCTTACCACCCCCAGACGGACGGACAGTCGGAACGCACGATACAGACACTTGAGGACCTTTTGCGTGCCTGTGTACTAGACTGGAGGGGCTCTTGGGAGGAGCACCTGCCCCTGGCGGAGTTTGCATACAACAACAGTTATCACTCGAGCATCGGCATGGCTCCCTACGAGGCTCTGTACGGACGGAAATGCACGGCACCCTTGAGTTGGGTTGAGGTGGGGACCAAGTGGGAGGTTGGCCCCAGGTTGATCCGGCAGAGTCAGGAGGTAGTCGAGCAGATCCACAGACGACTCCGCACTGTCAGGAGCAGACAGAAGAGCTACGCAGATCGCAGACGCAGAGAGGTGCAGTTCGAGGTTGGGGACCACGTCTTCCTTCGTGTTTCGCCCATGAAGGGCTTACAGCGGTTTGGGGTGAGAGGGAAGCTCGCGCCGAGGTTCGTGGGGCCCTTTGAGGTCCTGGAGCGGGTTGGACCCGTTGCTTACAGACTTGCCCTTCCCCCGCAGCTTTCTGGTGTGCACGACGTGTTCCACGTGTCCAACCTCAGGAAGTACGTAGCCGATCCAAGCCACGTACTGAGTCACGAGAGCGTCGAGGTGAGCGACGACCTGACCTACCCCGAGCGGCCAGTGCAGATCCTAGACCGAGCCGTCCGCAGGTTGAGACGAAAGCAAGTACCCCGGGTAAAGGTTTGGTGGAGGAGCCAGCGGTACGAGGAGGCTACCTGGGAGCCTGAGGCGGCAATGCGGGAGCGGTACCCAGAGCTTTTCGCGGGTACGTCTTTTCGGACCGGCTTCGGTCCTCTTTGAGTTTGTTATGGTTATTTGGACATCTTTTTCCCGCACCCTAGTTGGCGCAAGTTTCGGGGACGAAACTTCCTTTGAGTTTGTTATATTGTAACGAACGCGTGCCCCAGACGCCTTTTAAGACGTCTGGGAGGTGGCCCAGACGTCGAACCAGACGTCTGGGATCACATCCAGACGTCTGACCAGACGTCCGGGATCGTTTACAGACATCTGGAGAACAGTTATGTTCGCACGGGAGATTCGTCTGCGCGCCTGTGCGCGCAGACCTGCGATTCCTCTCTCTCTCTCTGCGGCTGCAGGCGCGCTGCGACCACCTTCTCTCTCCTCCTCGCGCGGCCTTAAAAGGGCCACGCCTCCCCTCCCGTCTCCACCGTCTCCTCCTTCTTCTCCTTCCTGAGCGCGAGAGCGAGCGAGCGCGAGGGCAGCAGCGGCAGCCGCAGTGAGCGCGGAGGAGGTGCGGCGTGCGAGGGCGGGGCTCTGCCGTGAGGGCGAGCTCGCCGGAGCGGCTTGGCCGGCCGGCGGAGGGCGCAGGGGGCGCGGAGCGACGCGGAGTGGGACCTGCTGCGGGCTGAGCAGCAGACGCGCGAGGTGCGACGCGGGCGGCGTCGCGAGCGGAGGCCGAGCAGGGTTCTGATTCTGGAAAAATTTCCAGAATCAGACGTCTGGGTTGATAGCCAGACGGCAAGGTCGACGTCTGTAAGATCATACAGACGTCTGAAAGGTGAGTTTCCGCTTTCTTCCTCCTTCTTGTCGACTGACCGTACTGAGGGAGGGGGGTTGGCTGTGCGCAGGTTCGCTGATTCGCCATCCTTTGCGAATCAGACGTCTGGAAGTTGTACCAGATGGCGGGAGTGACCTCCAGACGTCCGGAGGGACCATCGGACGTCTGGGATCTAGGCAGACGTCCCCGCAGACTTCTGGACGTCTGGGAAACCACGCTGAACAGGTAATTCTCTGATCCACTTTTTAAGACGTCTGGAAGGAGTTCCAGACGTCTGATTTTGCACAGTATCGTCTTTTTCGACCCGTTTAGGGCCCGTTTGGGCTCCGTTTTCCGCGATTCGAGTTGCGTTCTTTTCAGAATTAATTCCTCTACTCGTCTACAGTAGCTATACACTGTTCTGAGACACTCCTTGTGTTTGATCCTTGTGATAGGACCTCGTTCGGTTGCAGTCTTGAGAGTCACGGAGGCACGCGGGATTCCCGATCACGCCCCCACTACTCCCGTTGTACCTGGTAGAGTGGCTTTAAGTATTAATAAAATCTGTTAAAGTATGGAACCATAACTAGAACCTAGGGCATTGCATGAATCCTAGGAATGAGAAATATATGGAATGATAGCTCCTAGGTGTTGCATGAATCCTAGGGCCGGAAAACTAGATTGTATGATAGATCCTAGGATATGGCATGAATCCTAGGGTGGAAAAACTAGTGGAATGTATATTACTGCAGTCTTGGGAAAATGGAAAGGAATATATAAAACTGCTTGTAAATTTAATTAACAGCTGCCTGTTACGAATAAAGAAACATGTTTGAGATCATAGATTTTGAGAACGTGAATCTGGAAAGTGAAACATATGATGTTCTGAGATAAAGAGCTGGAACCCTACGGGGAATTAGGAGTGGAACTCCTGGAAAGAAAAAGGAATGGAACTGAGATGTAGTTTGTACTGTCTCTTGGGTACGCAGTACCAAGGGAAGTACCTGTACCTGTTTAGTGCAGAGTGGGGCCAGCCGCCCCAGGGACCCGAGGTTAGGATTGGCCGCTCTGTACCGACTTGTTGGCCCTCGTGTACGTAGTACCGAGGAGAGCTACTAGTGTTAGGAGAGTACTAGCTACCCCACGGGCCCCGGGGTTCTGCTAGCCTCCTTCACCGACTTGTTAGGCCCATTAGGGCAAACCGGGGTAGTCAGGCGAGGGTGCGCGGACTGTGGAGGGGCAAGGCCCCGGTTTGGTTACTGTGGAGGGGTTGGACCCCTGTTACTGAGAGGGCTCTGCCCTGGTTCCGTGCTGTGCTTTGGGCGCACCTGTTAACGGAAACGACTGACCGCGTGCCAGTGCGGGCTAGCTACCTGTGCGTCTATCGCGCGTGCCGTAGTCACCGTTACGTCTGTCAGTGACCTTGGGGTGGTTGACTGAGGGTAGGATCACCACGGGGGACTCTCCCGGCCAGGAGAGCACCACGTGCTACTTCTACTTTTGGAAAAGACTGCAATCAAGATCGTTCCCACGAGGACATTCGAGATCAAGTAAAGGATCTGAGAAATAAATGAAATAGTGAGAAAAATTGAAAGATGTGAATAAAGGAAGTAATAGAACATAACAGCTACTGTACACTCTACTGTTGCCTTTAGTTAGTTTGCCACTCTACTCAGCGTTTTGCTGACGTGTTACACTCGTTACCTTTTTCAGGACCAGGTGTTGAGCAGCCAGGGTCGGCGGCTGCAGAGGACGCTGGGCCGAGTAGGGTCCAGTAGAGTTACCACAGCCTTTTTGTACCCCCTTTTATTTCTGTTCTAGTGAGTAGTTTTTGTTTCCGCTGTACCTTCTTTACCTGCAGTTCTTGTTATATGATAAATGCTGTTTTACTGTTGTGGTGGTACCTACTGTAGTTTCTTTCCTTACTGCTGTACTTTCTTACTGTTAGTTATATTCATGCTGAATGTGGTTTATTTTACTGTCTTTTGGTTACTTCCTCGTTGGACGACTAGGTCTTGGGATTAGTCGAGTCGGTCCGGTTCTCGTGTCTCGTAGGGACTCGGGAACCGGGTCGTTACACCAGTGAAGATTCCAGTACACATCCTCAACCACACCTTCCTAGCCCTGATTTGAAGGAGGAAATCCAAGGGAAACCAAATGACACCTTGTCAATTCTTGATAACCTCCAGTTAGAGTTACACAGACAGAATCAAGAATTGATTAAAGGGCAACAAGCCATGATGGATATGTTCCAACAACTGGAGGAAGGGGGCCAAAGAAAACAGTTGAAAATAACTCCGTTCACGGAATTTGTGAAGCAAGGCCCTGCAGTGATCAATTGGACTACACCTATTTACCCAAAATTGGTTCAGTCCACCATTGATACTCCCCAGGAGTTGGACAGCTCCATAGAAGATGTCATTAAGGATTCCTCAGAACATGATTTGAGGAGAATTAAGGACACACATCAGGAGGAAACTGAGAATTTGGGGGGCAATGTCGTGGAAGCCAAATGTAATATTTCCGAGGAAAGTGATTAAGTGGAAAAAACATCCAACATTGGAGATGGGGAATGGGATTGTAATTTTGAAACAATCGATTTTGAATCAGTTTAAACCCCCATCACAAATTTAGAGGAGGGCCAAGAGAAGGAATCTAAGCTAGAGGATGAAATTAGTCCTACCTCTAAAAAAACCTCGAACATTGAGTCTAATATGAAAGAGGTTGACGAGAATATTCTTGGGGTCAAGGACTTGGAGGGAATAAGTCATGAAACCTTAGTTGAAGAAGGGATGGATTTTTCTCTGGAGAGAGACCACATGCTTGATTTTAGGGCTCATTATGAAACTCTTGATTTTATTACATGCCTTATTAGAATAGAAATCCCGCAACCCGAATGCACTAGAATTGATACATCTTTGAGGGATTACAATTTTATAGGGACACAAGCTGAGTACAGAACCTACATCTTTAGTGTCTGGTATTTTAAATTCGAGGTGCGCTCGTCCACATCAACTTCTCTGCATGCCCACAGATTAAGAGATGAATAAACACGGGCATGCATGTTACATCTGTTGTGAAGAGACGGGACTCCACCACAACCTAGTTCGCATCTGCAGACTTCTAATTTTGGGTCTTGCTAATTTTTTCTGCACCTTCTTGACCCATACCATTCTTGTTTGTGCATTATGCCAAACTGAAGGTACAAAACTTAGAGCTTCTCGGGGGGCAACCCAGAAGATTCAGACTGATCAAATAAACTGCAGCACTCAGGTGATTTCTTTCTGTACCCCTTTGCATACATTTATTTACCAATGAGGACATTGTCCAACTTAAGCATGGGGGGTGGTAATTTGCATTCTCTGAGTTTATATTATTAGCCTGAAATATATATATATAATAATAAAAAAATTAGGAAGGAAAACTTAGGCATTAGGAGCTTGTCAACTGTGGGAAATAATACGAGAAGAACCTGAAACATGTAGACTTTTCAGGCCTTCAGGCTTAATTAGCCCTAGTGTCCACTAAAATGTGGATTTAGCCCCGAATCCTTGCAACCTTAATCTACATTAATCTGATCAATAAAGAAAGGTGATAAGTATACGACTTATCAACCCAACCTCTAACTCGGAGGGACTTTTAGTCTAAGCATCTGCACACATTTTTGCACTGATTCACTCCTCAGAGATTCTAACAAAAATTTGGTAGCTAATAAACTTTTTAGGATGGCATGGCTGGCAAGTTGTCGTTGGTAACAACCCATTGGCCGGTTGTCCAGAGCCCAGCCACAGGACCATTCTCTTTTATTGCCTCTAGGTAAATGTTAGATCAGGGTAGCCACTTACTGAAACAACAAAAGAACAAGTAAAAAAAGAAAAAGGAGAAATAGAAAGAAATATATAGAAAAAGAAGAAAACGAAAGAAATAAATTAGCCACACTTCACCGCATGAGTATGGCTAGCAAGTGGTCATGCGTAACAGCCCATTGGCCGGTTGTGCAGAACCCAACTCACTAAATGCACGAAAAAGCCCAAAACACTTAAGGAAGAAGCAAAGAAGTAGTGCAATTCGGTGAGATATACACTGGAAACATCCTTGTGTTGACCCCACTCAAAATAAAAGTAGGAAGAAAGCTACCAATCGAACAGATACACTTGTAGGCAAGCATTTTCTTTTCCGGTCACCTAAGGGCGTAGAAACTCGAAGTCTGTTTTAATTACCGTTGAGTGAGTCTATCACAATCTTCACACCAAGATGCTTAGCACTTAGAGTCTTTTTCGAGTTATGGGTGAGTTGGGTAGCCATAAAAAGTTATCTATACACTCTCAACTCCAAAAATCCAAAAAAAATGAGAAACGATGAAAAAGAGAAAATGTCTCTGTACATATGCTTTAAAAGTGAGGACTTGGGCGATTTGCATTTTGGCAGACACTCGGGCGCTATTTAGTCTCTGTGGATTAGGCTCTTAGTATATTTTCCCCCGTTGACAGGCAACATATATCTAAGTAATCAATTCCTAATTCCAACTGAAAATAACGGCTAGGATAAACCTTGATAGGGACTAGCAAGGGATGAGCATGGGAGTATGATAACTCTACATTCAATGATGATAATTTCATCAACTGGGGTTAGTTTTGGGGATATATGCGCACTAATAACATACCATGATGGGTATAGGAGTACTGCATGCATTGCGAATTAAGATTGCTTATAAATCAATGTTTAATGACCATATGTACAAGTGCATGTTAAGACAGGCCTCAGATGAGCAATCGGATCACACGTATGGATTCAGATCAACGAACGGAGTCCAACGGACTCGAAATCACTTAAATCCGACGTCCGGAGCTCCCTCGACCAGCCCAAGAAGTCCTGGCCGTTGATCTGATGATCAACGGCCCATAACACGCCATGTGGCACCTGCCGGCTCGCATCCACCGTGCCCAAAGCTCCTTCAGCGTGAAAATCTGACCGTTGGATCTCCATCCAACGGTCGCTAGTGCCCGTGCTTGATCTTGTCTCCGCGACTAAGCACGAGCATGCCGTAGCTTTCAGCACCTCTCTACGCTCGTCGGGGATGCGCGTTCGAAACGCACCCAACCACATCCACACATGTGATCAAAATTCAACCGTTGATGTGCACGCAGACGGTAGGGATGAAGGCCATGAGACGCAACAGGAGAGCACGAATGCACCCGGGTGAGAATGCATGTGATCCACAGCGTGCACCCACGTGGATTCTCGACTGTCGATTAGCGATCAGACAGTTGACACACACCCATCATGCACACTCGTGGGCGGCTTGGACGGCATGGCGATCCATGATAAGTGGCTTGGCGCGCCTTCAGCCGTCCAATGGCAATCTGCGCCTCGGATCGGAGGGCTACGGGTGCATGAGCGAGGATTGAGGGGAAGAAGCACGCGCGCGTTCTTGGATTGGAGGGCGAGGGGCTTCACCGACATTTCTAGAATGGGTTTAGCGACGTCCCAGACATCACTAAAATCCTTACTTAGTTTGGAAACCCCTCTTCTCTATATAAACCCCCTCAACCACCCCATTCGAAGGCATTCAATACACACACCTTCCATGCTACTCTAGCCTTCCCCTAGCTCCACCAAACACTCCATACCTGCCCTGGAGTTGTCAAACCGACGACAGAGCCTCCCTCCACTGTCATGGCTGCCTTGCCTCCTCCCAGCACTCTCTCTACTTTAGTTTTTATGTTGCATTTGTTTAAGCTTTCATCTCTTGTTATAGTTGTAAACAAACTCTAATTGCATGCTACATGTTGATGATGTTTCATATAATAGCTCACATCCTCGTAGAATGTTTGTCATGTTTTAAACATGATCTCTAACCCTACTCTATCTCTCTCTCTCTCACGTTTTCTCTCAAGCAAGCAAACCAATCATTCCTGTGACAACTAAAGCGACAAACTAATCCGATTTGATGCCTCCTTGTGTTCGACACTTGTACTCACCAACTCCACATTCTAAATTAAAACTGACGTCGCGAACGCATACTACAATGACATAATTAAACAAGCGCGTTCCGCAGGCGTAACAATGAACCAAGCCCTACCTATCCAATGACCAAGAGTGTATAATCCTTATGAAATCAAGAGCAGCACCATATCTTTGCTTCCCTCTTTTTATTGTACTGCTAGGGAGGATCCCTACAGGCATCTTGAGGAATTCACCGAGGTCTGTTCCACGGTGAAGCTCCAAGGCTTTACAGATGAAGCCCTGATGAGAACTCTATTCCCTTTCTCTCTAAAGGATAAGGCCAAGCACTGGTATCATACCTTCGATGCAAGGGTTAATGATTGGGCCACCCTCAAGGGAGAATTCTTGAAAAAGTACTTCCCTATGAGTAAGACCAATCATTACAGAAGAGAGATCATGGGTTTTACTCAACAAAAAGGGGAGCAATTTCATGAGACTTGGGAGGGCTTTAATGACCTTCTTAGGTTATGCCCCCACCATTAGGTGCCAAGATGGCAGTTGGTCGAAAGGTTCTATAACAGATTATCTGAAAGGCACAGGCAAACCATCGATGCAGCTTGTGCAGGAACCTTCATGACTAAATCTAAGGATGAAGCCTGGGCATTATTTGAAACCCTAAGTGATAATTCTATACATATGTCCTCTACCTATCAAGAAAGAAAACCATTAATCATGCAGAGAAAGATAGAGGCCCATGAAGCCGGGCTACTTAGGATTTAGCTTATCAGATTTAATTGTTGAACAAAAATTTTGATAGGCTATTAGCAAACCCCAGCATGAACCAACAAGCAGCCTCTGTCTTTCAGGCTTCAAGTGAATGCTCCATTTGCCAAAGCATGACGCACGCCACTGTGGAGTGCCACCAGGCAAATCAATTCCCTGAGTTGATTCAGGCTGACCTGAACGCGACCCAAGGTTTTTGCCCACCTCCTCGTAATAACTCGTATTCCAATACTTATAATCCGGGGTAGCGGAACCATCCAAACCTTTTAGAGAAGCAAGGTGATACTTCTAACTCATGGTATGCAAGACCTCAACCTCCTCAACCCATATACCAGCCATCCTACGCAAACCCTCCTCAAAATAAGCCTTCTAATATGGATGAACTGAAAGCCATGATGAAAGCGATGCAAGAGCATCGGAATATGGTCATCCAATCTCAGAATAATATGATCACTGATATGCAATCCCAAATTGGTTATCTTACTGAGGCAATTAGGCATCGGGATCCAAGGAAATTACCTAACTCTTTTGAGGAGAACCCAAAGGGTAAGGGGGTCATATTCAGGGAGCATGCCCAAGCTGTGACCATGTTGATGAGTGGAAAGAAAATCGACAAGCCTGATAGCACTGTGATGTAAACACATTTATATCATATAAACTATCTATTTATGCGTGTTCTTAGGCATAGAATTGCATCACATATTATGAATATTGCATAACATGCATCATCTTGCATTTAAGGTAGTCTATATAAAATTTAGGTTAATTGTCTCCTTTTATGGCCAGGGACAGGGCAACTTGTTAATCAGAGCTTCGGACCGAGGATCCAACCATACGGATCTGATCAAGGCAACGACGGGAGTTCAACGACTCCAAGATCACTTTGATCGGACATCCATAGCACCAAATATAGTCCAAGGAAGCCTAGAGATCAAGGGCCAAGATGGTGTTAAACCGCACCTTAGACGATAAATTTGACCGTACAAATGGGTTCGGATCGATAATCGCAGCCTAACGGTGCGAAAATCGATCCAATCCGACACTTGTAGCACTGTCTACAATACACAGAAGATGGATAGCCAAGATGGCGCCATGTGGTGCCATCTCAGCCTCCCGATCGGCCCCAGGGACCCGCCGCTGCTTTTCTTCACTCGCTTGACGAATCTCTGCCGCTGGATGCTCATCCAACAGATGAGAATAAGCCACACCGTCGCTCCGTAGGATCTCATCTTTTGAAGGCACGATGAGAAGAAATCTGGGCTGTTGGATCTTGATCCAACGGTCGTGACCATGCGTGCTTAAAACCTTTCCGCGACAAAGTCGCAGCTGCAGTGCAGTGGTTATGCTACTAAGGGCGAAGTTCGAGTTGCATGTTCAAACTCTGCAGAGCGCTCAAATCAGGCGTGGGCGAGGAGTGAACGTAATTCGACCGTCAGATGAAGATCGTGCTCACAAGAAGCGAAGACGTGGCGCAAAGAGGAGCGTCGATCGCATATGCGTGCGATGACTCGCGTCCGCACGTCGCATCACACACATGGGTGTGCAGCAGCTAAAGCGCTGAGCGGGCGACTTCTGACCATCTGATCTTACGATTGGACTGTCGGAATTCCATCAGGCACGTAGTTATGAAGCTGAAGCACCATGAGAAGCAATCTGGGCTGTCCGATCTCATGATCGGACGGTTGGGATGCGATCGGGCGTGGGAGAGGAACAGGCGCATGCGCAACGCGCACATGTCGCCCACGACGGACCTTTAGCAATGTTTACGTCCATTGCTAAAGGTCCCATATTAACGTTTTTGATATTGTAATGACTAAAATGCCCCCAATCCTTGCAACTATAAAAGGAGACCCCTACCCTACGAATTTCTCATCCCTTCTTCTCTTCTTTCACCCCTTCCAAAGCTCTAAGAGGTTGTCCCAAACCCAGGATGCTCCTCTAGAGTAGAAATCATAATTGTTCCACATTCGTCCCCCTTCGTAGAGTATCCCACAGTTGCCCTCTCTCTGCGTTCGGGAAGCGGATCCCGCGACGACAACGACGTGCTACTTCGTTCTCGTTCCTCCCGCTTCGTCCTCCTTCTTTCCGCTCCATTCCCCGTCTTCCAGGCGTTGTCTCGCCTGGCTCATCCTCCAAGCAATCGTCAAGGAGGATATTTCTCTCTCCATTCTCTTTATTGGTTTCTACAGTAGATTTACTACTTTCTAATGTAGATTTCATGCTTTCTAGTCGTAATAAGTAGTGTAATGAACAACTTCTTATAATGAAATCCATGTTTATTCTACCTCTCTTTTGATTTTATTTGTAATATTCTCTCTCTCTCTTCTATTTATTATTTGTTAAATAGATAGTTAGTTTTCGATCAGCTAATTTGTTTCATGACAAACAAATAAAACATGTATTTTTAATCAAACGTCTACCTCCCTGTGCTCGACCCAGAACTACTTTATGGATTTTCGGTATAAATTTTATCTGTTGAACGGATTTCTTCGCAACTCAAACTACGACGACGGGTTTTCGAATCTAACTCCGAACACATAGATTTTCACTCCCAACATTTTGGTGCCGTTGCCGGGGAAGCGATGCTCTTTGATTCTTCGCATTTTTCAACTTACGAATCGTTTAACTCACTTCTCTCCTTTCTTATTGTGATTGCAGGTACTCTTTCGAGACGAGCAAAAGTGGTAGATTGGAGCAAAGTGCTGTTGAAGGTTCTGTAAGTTTACCTCCACCTCCCACCCATTAGTTTTCATTCCACCATGTAGTAACACAAACATAAATCAACCTAGGTGTTCTTATAAACCCTAAGGTTAGTTTTGATTGTTTGTTTGACACCTACACCCGCCTTACCCTCCGCATTTAGAAAGAAAAATTAAAAAAATCTCGCAGAGGTACACAACCTCATCTGATTTTCAAACTCAACCAATAAACCGATCTTTGGAATTGGTACACACACCCAAACACATAATCGAGTAGAAATCAGATTAGGTAATCACTTGTGTGCCTAATTAAGTGGTGCAACAGGCCGATTATTTGAGTTGATTGGGCCGCACCACTTCAACTAAAATCAACTCATTAAGTAGCTGCCACATTGGTTCAACTCTTAGGGATTTACCAAGCACTCCACATTCTTTTAAGCTTCAAACATCTTCACCTGTGCTTTCAAAACCTGGTGTGCAAACAAAACTTGATTGAAAATACCTAAAGTTGAATCCTAAAAGCTACTAAGTAAGATTTGAACCCTAAAATTCACCGCATCAAAAATAATCTTTCTTGAAAACCACTGGTTGTGCACGCACACACACATCAATCAATCATTAATGGCACAACCCAGATAAAGGGCCCATCACATTCCAAAGCACATTCAAACCTAACCCTAATTAAAACAAAGTAGACGTTGGCCTTAAGGATTCGACTCACTCTTTGGATCCCAAAACAAGATTATTTTCGATTAGTCTATTTCTACCGTTCAATCTGATGTCTAGCTAGGGGAGCAGAATCAAACAATCACGGCTGGTGATTACACTAGGAACCGGAGGTGTAAGTCGAAGGAAGAACCTTCTCCCCGATCCCTCCCTCTAACTGGTGGGATTGAACGGAAAGAAGTAGATCAAATAGTTTCTTTATCTCAAGACGGGTTCTGGGAGTCTGTAGGTGTTTAGGCTAGTCCACTTAAGGACAGGTTTGATTGTTTGTATTGTAGGGCTCCTTTCTTCCTCCCATCTATCATGAATCCTTCCACATTTTATACGCATTCCCGCTCTTTCCCTCCTGTTATGACTTATCCTCAACATGATGATTATCCCGACTCGTACTGTAATCAACCATCTGTTAGTTGGGATAACTCCTATTGGGGATATAGTTCCGGACTTCCGTGTTCGGGATCTGACCTTGGACACCATCATCAAGATTTTTATCCTTCTCAGAGCCACATCGAGTATAGATCGTCATCCCTTCATAGACAACCTAATACGATCTACAATCAAGGAGGATACACTGATCCTTACCCATACCTTGAATACACTGCCTTTAGGTCATCACCACTTCATGAACAACCCGCAATGACATATTATTAGGTGGGTATCACGAATCTCAATTCGTTAACTCCTCTGCACTTATCCCAAACCCCCCCAATCCTGAACCAAATCATTTGGTTCAAGTTAACCAGGTCTAAGAAAAGGTTTTGGCTAACTTGAGAAATACTATACAATCTTTAGAGGCTCAGCCAATACCTTACTGTTTGAGTAGCAAAGCGAGATCGATGTTTAAAAAATTCGCATTGCAGTATAATCGAAATCACTTTGAAAACAAATACAATTTTATTACTTGAAAAGATTCCGAGGTCAAACACAGGGAGCAAATGGAAATTACACACTAATCTCGACAATTAGTGCAATTTGAACACAAAATATTACTCAAAAACTAATTAGGAATGTGGAGCATATGAGTATATGAAGAGTAAAAAGAGTTTTGGACAAAATAATGGTGATTTGAATCACCAATTATAAGTCTAATACATAGAATAGTTACTCAAATTGACTAAAGAAGGAAGTATGAATTCAGACGTCTGATTTTGCAATCAGACGTCTTAAATGACTTGTGCTACAGTACTCCTTCTTTTCTTCTTCTGATTTCTCTGATTCTTCTTTTCTACTTCTTCCTTAGGCTTTCTTCTTCTTCTTTGCTCTTTCTTCTTTTGTTCTGCTTTCTCCTTTAATTCTCTTCTTCTTCTTCTCTTCTTCCTTCAGCCCTGTGATCCTCGTCTTCCTCTTCTGCAATCCTTTTCTTCTTCTTTTTCTCCTTAGGCTTTCTTCTTCTCTGGCCTTCCTGCCTTTTGAATCCGACTAAGTGTCAGAGCCAATCTTCCCAGGGCAAAAACCCCCCTTCCCCTATGTAACTCTCCTCTCTCTTTCTCTCTTTCTATTTCAGTCTGGCTCTCCCAGAGCCACAATCGGTCAAGTAATCGGACCTAAAGCATACCCGGGTCCAAGCTCACCGGCGTGTGGTGGTGAGTGAGGAGTGTAGGTCAAGCAGGTAGTCGAGTCGGCCAGGTCCGCGTGGGCAATGTCGCGGACAAGTCTGGTGAAGGGGGAGGAGGACCACACCCTCAGTGTTTGGAGGCAAATAGCCCCATGCACTTTTTCACTTTATGCGGCTGAAAGCACCACTTTGTTTCTGAGGTGGGACTAAATGTCCCACCTTCCTTTGCACACACAGTAACCGGGTGCTTGGCCAAATTGGCGAGGCTGCAGCTGCTGAAGCCTTCGCTTGAGGGCTTGGATGCGTGCGGGCTTCTATTGCGCACAGCCTAGAGGACTCTCCTGGAGCAGAAGCAAGACCTGGAGCAGCTTGAAGCTTGCTCTAAGCTCAGCAGCAATGGCGGCTCTGACTTGAGACCTGAAATCAAGAAAAGAGGCCTAATGGCCGTGTTAAAATGCTCAGCAGGGTTGCCGTGGAATGGCGAATGTAATGGTGGTCGTGGCATGGTGCATGGGTGGTCGTGGTGGTCAGACGGTGAAGGGAATAATTGGTGAGAGTGGGTTTGTTCAGGGAGGTGTTTGGGTGGACGACGGAGCGAATGGAGTGAGGGGAAATGAGCGGGAAAGTGTGGTGGAGGTTGTAGGGTGGTTGGCGAGGTGGATGGAGGTGCGTAGCAGTGGGAGCACCTCGCCATAGGATTCGCCAAAGATGGAGGAGATGACGGTGGTCAGTAGCATTGGTGGTTGGTTTTAAGAAATAAAGAGAAAGGGAGAAAGTAGGGAAGATAGGGGACCTAAGAATCTACTCTATGGGATGAAAGGGACAGAGATCCCATGACGGTGTGGTTGTCGGACGTGGGGAAGATGAACCTCCATAGGAGAGGCGGCGGCGAAGACAGGGTAGGAACGATGTCGGGTGGTATTGCGCGACGCGGAGGACAGTGGTGAAGATAAACCCGCCACTGGTATTGTGGTTGGGAGAAGATAGAGTCAAAGATAGACCGCCGGAGCTTGTGGAGACTTGAGGCCGGAGGGGAGAGAGGAATAGAGGGGATTCCGGCCCAATTTCAAGCTGAGGAGAATCGGTTGGATCTGGGGCATCTTAAATAGGTCTTCAGAGAGGGTTTTATGCTTGGAAGCCAAGCTTCCAAGCAAGGAAGGCTCGACGAAGAAGGAAGCTTTCCAGAGACCCAAATCTCTCATGCATTCACATGAGAGATTGGGAAAGATTCAGGACATCTAACCGGGTTCATATTGGAAGGAATTTCTCAGAGAATCTCCCTTCCAATTTTGGAGGAGATTCTCCAAGCAAACAAGGAGAAATCTCCTTTCAAAGGTCGTCGGAGTATGATTCCTCTTCGATAATGGCAGAGGGACCTATTTGCGAAGACGACGAAGTTAGGGGCTGTTCGCAAGGGTTTTTGAAAGTTAGGAGTAGAAATGTAATCAGACAGGACCTTTCTTCAAACTAGGTCAAGACAAGTTGTCCTTAGGTCCAAATTTTGGTACAAAGCTAATTTGGACCCAAGGAATCCAATGGTGAAGTTGGATTTTGGTTTTGACCACGTTTGAATGGGTAATTTATGCAAAAATTCAAATTAGGGCAAATATCCGCCTGAGACTCCATTTTAGGTCAGAATGGGTTCTGATGGGCAAAATTGAAGGTACTAAACCCTAGAGAATATTTTTCTATGACCTTTAGATGATTTAAGTGAATTTTATCCTTACCAGAACATAGGTTAATTAAGTGGGTTTATTTTTAGGTTTTCAAAAGTCATTTAATTCCCAGAACACACACAAACCCTTTTCTATTTAATCCAACCCACTTGTTTTCTTATTAAGATCGTTTGACCTTTGCTCAGCCCTTGAGAAAATCCGTGGTTGTACGGCATTGGTAAAATTTTAGTTTTAACCCTAGTTTCTTGTGTTTCTCTCATAATGGTTATGCAATGAATTATGACCTTCAGTTGATTATATAGGAGCATTTATTCACTCAATTGGATCAAAATGGGCTAGCTAGGGCTCATGATGGTGTTCCTATCATACCCCCATGCCTAGCTTTTACTAGTCCCTTAGAGAAATTTTAAGGTATCAACTTTGATTCTAGACCATGCAATCTTCTGATGTTCAAAAATAGTGATGTGTGCTTTCTTTTGTAGATTAGGTTAAAATGACGACAGTAGGCCTCGAGGTACTCAAGTACTAACCAAGATCTGGACCTGACCGGCTCTAGCCTCAATCTACCGCAAAGGTTTTTAAGGCCCACAAGAACTATCCTAAGGTTCGTTGAACTCCACGGTTAAAGCACCCGTGCTTGCAACATGTTTTAGCCTTGGTTCAGTTTGCAGTGCATTTTTGTCAAAGAGAGACAGAGGAATTTTTCTTTGTGGAGAGTTTTCTCTCTCTTTTCTTTTTATTTCTAGTTTCGGATTGACTTTATAATATGATCTGTATCAGATTCCTAGTCCCCATCATCAATCCTCGAAGGGTTCCTAACAATTGATGCTTCGAGATACCATCGCACATGGCAACCCCCAGAACCCTAGCTTTCGAGATTTCGAGATAATCCCGCCCATGGTGTTCTGTAGCTAAATCCAGACCCTGGCAATTGACATTTCGGGATAATGCCGCCCATGTAAATATCCTAGGAGATAAGCACCGAGGAGACGATATGTTATTACGCATCTTCGAGGGGAATTTCCCGTCTCTCTACACTAGGAACTCATCTAAATCAACTTGTGTTGATCAGCCGCTCCGAATCTAGGCGACTTTTTCAAAACAATTTAAACGCATTTGCGTGATTTTGATACTTAAGCGCACTAAACCAGATTGTGTGTGGATTGGGGTGCTTAGGTTACCGAGTCTCACAAACCAGAGGTCAGTTAACGAGGTTAAATACTCCCTAAATCTTAGACTTAATACTTAAGCTTCGCATTTTCCCCAACCTCTTAAGGATTATCTAGATCTTAGCGGGTACTTGAATTTTTAAGCCTATGATCATAGCCTAAAAGGCCCAAAATTAGCGTTCCTACTAATCTTTTCTTTGTTTCATTAGCACTTTTTGCCTTTCATTTTCTTTCTTTTGATATGGTCTAGAACTAAGTAAATTCCTTAATTTCTTACTAATGACTATCTTTTTATCTTTTCAAATTGTGCTCTGTTTTGACATGTTTAACTCCTCCCCTTTTTCTCCTAAAAATTTGATATGCCATCAAAATTTCCTCTCCTCTATTTTTTTGTTCCTTTTCAAGAATTTTATATTTTTTATTTTTTTTGATATTTTTGGAATATGTGATTTTTTGTGAAAATCCTTCCGAACTTTGATTTTTGAATGCTTGCACTTACCACCCCCCATGCCTAAGTTTTGCAATGCCTTCATTGTAAACGAAGGGTGTGAAACAGTTTTCGGTTCAGGGATTTAGAACAGGATTATCGGGTAGGCGAACGGGTCGGGAATGACTGTTGCGAATGATTTCAAGCTCTGGCACATGTACTAGAGGTAGGATCGACTGTTCTAAAACTAAACTTAGGGTGCACTAGACGTGAAGTACAGAAGGATAATCAGAAGGATCTCAATTTTTGGAATGATGGGTTGCCTCCCTTTAAGCGCTAAATTCAACGCCTTCAACAGAGTGGGAAATGGTATGGAGAAAGAGTAGTCAAATCAGATGAGTTTTGCAGAACAAGCACCTTGATCAAGAGTCCAGTTGGTCCAACCAAGTGCTTGTTTAGATCAATAGGCTGATGATGTAGCTCAAACCCAATCAATATGGTGGGTTGATAAATGTAAATCAAGAGATGTGGAACCCACCACATACTTTGGAACTCGAAAGGGTATGGAAGTGTAGCTAGGGTTTGGCTGAGTCGAATCAGCCTAATCAGAGTAGGGACCCTTAAATGAAAAAGAATCAGTGGGGGATGTCGGAACCCTACATTGGTGATCAAAGAAGGATGGAGCATGATTTGTAGTCTGATCGATGTTCGAAACCCGATAAAGATGTGGAGGTAAATCATCTGCAAGTGACTCATTAAGAGGGGAATCATAATAGAAATTGAGTTCGATTGCAGGTCGGGGTTGAAAACGGTTTTGAATAGGTTATGTATATGTAGAGGAGGTGGCATCAATAAGAATTGTGTATGAGGTCTCATCTAAAAAAGAAGTAAAGGTGGGTTTATTTAGAGAGTCCACATAGTAGCCATCAAACTCAAAGGTAAATGCCTGAAGAGTGTTTATTGGATGAAGAAAATTTGAGTCAAGAAAAGATTCTAATTCTGGGCTGTGGTCACTCTCAGCATTTTTTGTTTCTGATTCCTGAGTATCAAAAGGAAATGATTCCATCTCAATGGAACCTGATTTTGAATCAGTGATCTCGGGATTAGGGACCTCAGAGTTAGAGTCAAGGAATGGATCATGTGTGCTACGGTTGTAGATTGGCTCATGGTCATCAGGAAACAATGGTTCTCCTAAATCATAGTAAGATTCGAAATCGTCGAAGAAATTGTGAGAATCAAGTTTTAAATTTGATTCGAGATCAGAGGTTCCACCACAGAATAAATCACAAGATGTAGACTCAGCAACCTGACTTGGGTCTAGCCTATTCGTAGATTCCAAGCTTAAAAAGGTGTCCCTGTCGGGTCTGGGCTTAGGTTTTTGGCTTATAGGGAAGACCCAATCAAAACCCCACTCTTCCAACTCCTCGATTTCTGTATCGTAGATTGGAGTGACTTCCGAAAAATCAATCTGTATTTCTGAGGATGTTGGAGAGGTACATTCGTCAAATAAAGGTCCAGAATCATAATCCAAATTCAAACTTTGCTTTTTGTGATACAAGGCCTTGTAATTATCCTAAGAAGATTCAGATCCAGATTCCAGTCTAAGGATGTGGGTTGAATTACTAGAATCTAGGTCAGAATTGCCTTCGAGGGTCACCTTATCAGAATAAGGGGAGGGATTTACACCCTCGAGAGTTTCTGATTCAATCTTATTATTACAAGAGTCTAGGAATTCTATGCTTGGTGAACCAGGGTTTTGGTTTTCTAAGGCTGGCTCAAAATCGTGTTCTCTTGCAATTGGGACCTCCCAACTTATTTCAAGATTAGGCATATCATATTCCATCTGAGTTGGGAAACCACAACAACTTTGTGTCTCAAACCTGGGATTTAGGAAGTCATGTTAATCCTCAACATTATTCCAAGATGTTTCATTAACTGTTTGGGGCATGTACAGGTATTTTTGATCGATAACTTGTTTCAACGATTTCATCATTTCTTCCCATTTTTCAAGATCATCTTGGTGTTTGTCCCAAAGTACAGAATTTGTCATGCATTGGAGATATCCCGGGTTGATCCATTCATTGCTTCTGTTAGTAACAGTTGAGCACAGTTTATGATGAAGGTTGTTGTTGTTGTTGATACATCAACCTGAATGTCTTCATTTGGTTTTGAAGTTTTGTAATCAATCTCATAAAATCTAAGGGCATCCTCAACCATTCTATCTCTCATGGATCTTTGAGACTCAGGTTTCTTTAATGGTTTTCCTAAGTAGCCAGGCTGCATATTTGAATCAGATGGTGGAATCAAGATATGGAATCAAAATTCAAGTTTAGAATGAAGTGATTTGATTTGAACAGAACTCCCTAAGAAAATCTGTGTGTGTGCTCTATATAGAAGGAATGAGGAACTGGATGTGATATAGACTCAATCAAGGCACCCAAAGATTTTTGGATGACTATAGAGGTTCAGGGCGGATGATACCCTTGAATTAGAAAGTCGTCCACTTGAGAATTACCTGGGTAGCCAGGAAGGGAGAGTCCAGAAAAGACCCCTACACGGTAGAGTGGCCCCACGGGTTACAGGGTTTCCCCCACCTGACCTTCCTTGTCACTAAGGGTCCAAGTAGACCAGAATGGATAACTTGACCTCTTAAGTCTACCAATTTTATGTCCTAATTTGTGCCTTTGTTTTCACTTGAATTAACAGTTGATTTGACTTGTGACCTAATGTGGAGGTTGGTTGGCCTACAATGTAGACCAACTTTACCTAACCTGCCCTAAAGATGGCAGAATGAACTTCTAGGTCAAGACCTAGAAATCACCCTGATTTGACTCCCAGGTTATTAGGTCCAAGGATTTTAGGGTTCAAGTGATTTTAGAGCCTGATTTTAGGATAGTGTGAACTACCACTCCAAAACCCTAATTGGCTTTATTTCCAAGTCCACTTTGACCTTCAAAAAATGTTCTCCTTGGACTTCAAACAAGAAGTGCGTAATCCAAGAAGATTAGAAATTAAGCATAGTCCCTAATAGGCACAGGAATTTTGGGGTAGGATTTCTAAACAGAATTGCTTTAACTTCAATGAGTTTTGAAAAAAATTTCGCAAATCAGGAAACTTGCCTTTTTGAAGGATAATTACTATGAAAAATAAGGCAAGTGATTCCTAATTAATTGTTTCCTTTTTATCTTCCCAAGATTAGGAGATTGATTAGGAAAAAATAGAGAAGTCACCTGCCTGGAATGGTTGATTTGCGCGGAAGATCTCCTTGTGAAGTACCTCGCAAAATCATAATAAAGCAAGTAGGGCAAGTCAGTGCTCAAATATAATCAAATAATGCAGAGAATAGCGGTGAATTACGCATTGCTCCCCAGCAACGGCACCGAAATGTTTGAATCGCAAAGCGAGATCGATGTTTAAAAGTGTCGCGTTGTAGTGTAGTCGAAATTACTTTGAAAAAAAATACAAATTTATTACTCGAAAAGATTCCGAGGTCGAACACAGGGAGCAAATGGAAGTCACACACTAATCTCGACAATTAATGCAATTTGAACACAAAATATTACTCAAAAACTAATTAGGAATGTAGAGCATATGAGTATATGAAGAGTAAAAAGAGTTTTAGACAAAATAATGGTGATTTGAATCACCAATTATAAGTCTAATACATAGAATAGTTGCTCAAATTAACTAAAGAAGGAAATATGAATTCAGACGTCTGATTTTGCAATCGGACATCTTAAATGACTTGTGCTATAGTACTCCTTTTCTTCTTCTGATTTCTCCGATTCTTCCTTTCTTCTTCTTCCTTAGGCTTTCTTCTTCTTTGCTCTTTCTTCTTCTGTTCTGCTTTCTCCTTTAATTTTCTTCTTCTTCTCTTCTTCCTTCAGCCCTGTGATCCTCGTCTTCCTCTTTTGCAATCCTTTTCTTCTTTTTCCCCTTAGGCTTTCTTCTTCTCTGGCCTTCCTGCCTTCTGAATCCGACTAAGTGTCGGAGCCAATCTTCCCAGGGCAAAAACCCCCCTTCCCCCGCGCAACTCTCCTCTCCCTTTCTCTCTTTCTATTTCAGTCTCGCTCTCCCAGAGCCACAGCTGGTCGAGTAATAAGACTTAAAGCATACCCGGGTCCAGGCTCATCGGCATGTGGTGGTGAGCGAGCAGTGTAGGTCAAGCGGGTAGTCGGGTCGGCCAGGTCCATGTGGGCAATGTCGCGGATGAGTCTGGTGAAGGGGGAGGAGGACCTCATCCTCAGTGTTTGGAGGCAAACAGCCCCATGCACTTTTTCACTTTATGCTACTGAAAGCACCTCTTCGTTCCCGAGGTGGGACTAAATGTCCCACCCTCCTTTCACGCACACAGTAGCCAGGTGCTTGGCCAAATTAATGAGGCTATAGCTGCTGAAGCCTTCGCTTGAGGGCTTGGATGCGTGCAGGCTTCGATTGCTCACAGCTTAGAGGTCTCTCCTGGAGTGGAAGCAAGACCTGGAGCAGCTTGAAGCTTGCTCGAAGCTCGGCAGCAATGGCAGCTTTGACCTGCGACTTGAAATCAAGAAAAGAGGCCCAATGGCCATGTCAGAATGCTCAGTAGGGTCACCGTGGCACGGCGAATGTAACGGTGGTCGTGGCATGGAGCACGGGTGGTCGTGGTGAGAGTGGGTTTATTCGGGGAGGTGTTTGGGTAGACGACGGGGCGAATGGAGTGAGGGGAAATGATCGGGAAGGTGTGGTGGAGGTTGTAGGGTGGTCGGTGAGGTGGATGGAGGTGCGTAGTGGTGGGAGCACCTCGCCGGAGGAGTCGCCGGAGATGGAGGAGATGACGGTGGTCAGAAGCATTGGTGGTTGGTTTTGAGAAATAAAGAGAGAGGGAGAAAGTAGGGAAGATAGGGGACCTAAGAATCTACTCTAAGGGATGAAAGGGACAGAGATCCCACGCCGGTGTGGTTGCCGGACGTGGTGAAGATGAACCTCCGCAGGAGAGGCAACGGCGAAGATGGGGTAGGAACGACGTCGGCTGGTATTGCGCGACTTGGAGGACGGTGGTGAAAATAAACTCGCCACTGGAATTGTGGTTGGGCGACGAGAGAGTCGGAGATAGACCGCCGGAGCTTGCGAAGACTTGAGGCCGGAGGGGAGAGAGGAATAGAGGGGATTCCGGCCCAATTTCAAGCTGAGGAGAATCGATTGGATCTAGGGCTTCTTAAATAGGTCTTCAAAGAGGGTTTTGTGCTTGGAAGCTTGCAAGGAAGGCTCGTCGGAGAAGGAAGCTTTCAAGAGACCCAAATCTCTCATGCATTCGCATGAGAGATTGGGAAAGATTCAAGGCATCTAACTGTGTTCATATTGGAGGGAATTTCTCAGAGAATCTCCCTTCCAATTTTGGAGGAGATTCTCCAAGAAATCAAGGAGAAATATCCTTTCAAAGGTCGTCGGAGTAGGATTCCTCCGCGATAATGGTGGAGGGACCTATTTGCAAAGATTATGAAGAAGTTAGGGGCTGTTTGCAAAGGTTTTTGAAAGTTAGGAGTAAAAATGTAATCAGATAGAACCTTTTGCAAACTAGGTCAAGACAAGTTGTCCTTAGATCCAAATTTTGGTACAAACCTAATTTGGACCCAAGGAATCCAATGGTGAAGTTGGATTTTGGTTTTGGCCACGTTTGACTGGGTAATTTATGCAAAAACCTAAATTAGGGAAAATATCCGTCTGAGACTCCATTTTAGGTCAGAATGGGTTCTGATGGACAAATTGAAGGTATTAAACCCTAGAGAATATTTTTCTATGATTTTTAGAGGGTTTAAGTGAATTTTATCTTGACCAAAACCTTGGTTAATTAAGTGGGTCCGTTTTTAGGTTTTCAAAAGTTATTTAATTCCCACAAACACACAAACCCTTTTCTGTCTAATCCAACCCACTTGTCATCTTATTAAGACCATTTGACCTTTGTTCAACCCTTGAGAAAACCCGTGGTTATACTACATTGGTAAAATTACAGCTTTAACCCTAGATTCTTGTGTTTCTCTCATAATGGTTATGCAATGAATTATGACCTTCAATTGATTATGTAGGAGCATTTATTGACTCACTTGGAACAAAATGAGCTAGTTAGGGCTCATGATGGTGTTCCCATCACTTACACTAAAGAATTGGAGCCCCTGATTGAAATGATTGATGATCTGAACAAGTATTTGTTGGATTGGCTCCAGGATGTTAAGGATAAGGACCCGGGTGAGTTTCTACTTGGGAAGTTATCGAAATTGAGAATGAGATTTGTGGTTGCTTTAGTTCAATCTTGGGATGATTCCCAGGATGAAACCCCTTTAGGAGAGCCAATGTCAGAACCTGCTCAGGCACCTGTTGGGGGGGGATACGTGTTACGAGGTTGACCAGATTGATCTAGAGCAACCAATTAAGGATGATCTGATTTCTTCACCAGAAATCCCTCAGCCGGGGTATGAGGAAACGTATGTCACTATGGATCAGAAAGTAATTGATGATTTTGAGACACACATTAATACGGATTTAGATTTCTTTGATTCTGAAGGTGAAGAATCATTTTGCGAAGTCTCACGCGAGTTTACAAAACACGATTTCTGTGAGGCAACTGAGCCTGTGGAATCCAATAGATCATATGATGGCCCAATAACTGAGGAAACTGATCTTATTAGGGCTTCTATGGCAGATTCAAATCCCTGCATTAAGGATTCAATTCAACGCCCTGATTCTCAGTTACACCCCCTTGAGTTTACTGACAATTCTATTTTTGAAATAACTAGACCCAAGTCAATTCTGATTCAGCCACATCTTTTAGACTTGGAAATTTCAGACGGGGTGATTAATATACAGGAGGTTTTAGAATTTGACATTCTGAAGGAGGATAGGAGTTGGGAAATATTGATTTGGGAAGTTAATTCCGGAGGAAGAGAAATATCAAGTCTAAGGGTACTAATTAATCTGAAACCATCAAATCAGGACCCTTACGACATTTGTTCTGAGGATGTCCAGCCCAAGCACACATTCATTGATTATCCTTTTGATCTCGATTTCTCCATAACTCGACTTTTTGGTCTTGGGTTGCATCCTCATAAATCTCAAGCCCAAGCACTATTGCATACTAATTTTAGAACCTTAGATATACTCGACCATGGCATATGGGTCTACATCGTAATCTGATCCACATCTGTGGACAACTACCGACAGGTCTTAAGTTGAATCTTTTTACTCTAATTCTGACCTACACTTGTGAATTCGTTATTTCTTCTTCTTTGTATAGTGTGCCTAGCTGAAGACACTAAATTCGACACGTATACAGTTTCTATTTATCTTAGAGCGGACCCATTATTTACGCAATTCAGGTGCTTTTTACTCTACTCCACTCTGTTTCATGTCTTTTTAATACAATGAGGATATTGCATTAGATAGGCATTGGGTGGTGGATATTCATCTTTGAATTATTTTGTTCATCTCCGTAGATTCATTTTGTTTTATTTATATATAAAAGAAAAATGTGGAATTAGGAAAGAGAACTTGGGCTTTAGAAAATTTTCAATCTTAGAAAATAAAACTGGATGATTTAAACACGAAAACCCTCTAGGTATCCATTAAAATGTGGATTTGTTTATCGAGTCCTCGTCATCCTGAATTTGATTTCAATTTGATTAAATAAGTTGGGGTGATAAGTACACGACTTATCAACCCGCCCGCTGATTTGAGAGAACTTCAAGTCTAAGCATCTACACTATCGCACTGACTCATTTTTCGACGATTTTAATGAAAATTTGGTAGCTAATGAACCTTCTAGGGTGTTATGGCTAGCAAGTTATTGTGGGTAACGGCCCATAGGTAGGTTGTGTAGAGCCCAACCACTGGACCATTCTTTTCCTACTACCTTTAGGTAAATCCTAGACTAGGGAAGCCACCAACTTAAAAAGAAAACGAAAGAAAAGAAAAAGAAAAAGAAAAGGAGAAAAGAAAGAAAAAGAAATGAAAAGAAATAAGCCACTTTTCGCCGCACGAGCATGGCTGGCAAGTTGTTAGTGGTAACAACTCATCGACCGGTTGTCCAGAACCCAGCTCAAGAAATGCACTAAAAATTCCAAAACACATAGGAAGAAGTTGAGAAGTAGAATAAGCCGAGGAGATATACACTAGATTCACCCTTGTGTTGACCCCATAAAAATAAAAGTAGGGAGAAAGCTACCGGTCGTATAGATACACCTTCAGGTAGATTTCTTTCTAAGGTCACCTAGGGGCATAGAAATCCGAAGTCCGTTCTGATTGCCGATCAATGAGTCTATCACATTCACAAAAAAGATGCTTAGAACTTAGGGTTTTTATCGATTCTTGGTCGAGTTGAGTGGCCGTAGAAAACCACTCTATAACCCTGAACTCAAAAATCCAAAAAAAAATTAGAAAAGAAAAAGAGAAAAAGAGATCCCTCTTTGAATAAGGCAAGAACTTGAGGAGGTCTGTATTTTGGCTGATACCCGGGCACTGTTGTGTCACTATACTTCAAATCCTAGTTGAAATCCTTAAGTGTTGAAAATAACTATTGCCCAAGAAATCTGACTTAATTCTCTTCTAAATAGCATGTAGTTTTGCTAGGAACTAACAAAAGATAGGAATGGGGGTGTGATGTAAACACCACATAAACTATCTATTTACGCGTGTTCTTAGGCATAGAATTGCATCACTTATTATCAATATTGCATAACATGCATCATCTTACATTTAGGGTAATCTGTATAAAATTTAGGTTAATTATCTCCTTTTACAGCCAGGGATAGGGCAACTTGTTAATCAGGACTTCGAACCGAGGATCTAACCTAACAGATCTGATCAGGGAAACGACGGGAGTTCAATGACACCAAGATTGCTCTGATCGAACATCTGTAGCACCAGATATAGTCCAAGGAAGCCTAGAGATCAAGGGCGAAGATAGTGTTAATCCGCACCGTCGATGACAAATCCGACCGCTCGGATGGGTTTGGATCGATGATCGCAGCCTAACGGTGCAAAAATTGGTCCGATCCGACACCCGTGGCACCGTCTACAACACACAAAAGATGGACGGCAAAGATGGTGCCACATGGTGCCATCTCAGCCGCCCGATCGGCCCCAGGGACCCACCGCTGCTTTTCATCTTCACCTGCTCAACGAATCTCCACCGTTGAATGCCCATCCAATGGATGAGAATCAGCCATGTCGCCACTCCGTAGGATCTCATCTTCTGAAGGCGCGGCGAGGCGAAATCTGGGTCGTTGGATCTTGATCCAACGGCCGTGAGTGCGCGCACTTAAAACCTTTCCGTGACAAAGTCGCAGCTGCAGCGTAGCGGTTATGCTGCTGTGGGTGAAGTGCGAGTCACGCGTTCGAACTCTGCTGAGCGCTCAAATCATGCGCGGGCGTGGAGTGAACGCAATTCGGCCGTCAGATGAAGATCGTGCGCACAAGAAGAGAAGACGTGGCGCAAAGAGGAGCGCTGATCACATACACGTGCGATGACTAGCGTCTACACGCCACATCGAACTCATGGGTGTGTGGCAACTGAAGCACTGAGTGGGCGAGATCTGACCATCCAATCTTATGATTAGACGGTCGGAATTCCATCAAGCACGCGGTTATGAAGCTGAAGTGTCTTAAGAAGCAATCTGGGCCGTCCCATCTCACAATCGGATGGCTGAGTGTGATCGTGTGCGGGAGAGGAGCAAGCGCGCACACAGCTCACACACATCACCCACGACGGACCTTTAGCGATGTTTAAGTCCGTCACTAAAGGTCCCATATTAATGTTTTTGATATTGTAATGACCAAAATGCCCCCAACCCTTGCAACTATAAAAGGAGAACCCTACCCAACGAATTTTTCACCCCTTCTTCTCTTCTCTCACCCCTTCCAAAGCTTTAAGAGCTTGTCCCAAACCCGGATGCTCCTCTAGAGTAGAAATCATAATTTTCCACCTTCATCCCCCTTCGTGGAGCATCCCGCGGTTGTCCTCTCTGCATCTGGGAAGCGGATCCCGGGACGACGACGACGTGCTACTTCATTCCCGTTCCTCCCGCTTCGTCCTCCTTCTTCCCGATCCGTTCCCTGTCTTCCAGGCGTCATCCCGTCCGGCTCGTCCTCCAAGCAATCATCGAGGAGGATATTTCTCTCTCCATTCTCTTTACTACTTTCTAGAGTAGATTTATTTCTTTTTAGTGTAGATTTCCCAATTTCTAGTCATAATGAGTAATGTAATGAACAACTTCTTATAATGAAATCCATGTTTATTCTACCTCTCTTTTGATTTTATTTGTAATATTCTCTCTCTCTTCTATTTATTATTTGTTAAATAGTTAGCTAGTTTTCGACGAGCTAATATGTTTCGTGACAAACAAATAAAACGCGTATATTTTATCAAATGTCCGCCCCCTGTGTTCGACCTGAAACTTCTTTATGGATTTTCGGTATAAATTTTATCTGTTGAACGAATTTCTTCGCAACTCGAACTATGACGACGGGTTTCTGAATTCAACTCCGAATGCGTAGATTTCCGCTAAAAACACACTCCTATAGTCACCTCTTAGGATTCCCGTCCTACACCAGACCCGACTTCCATCTTTACTGAGGAAGAGCCACACTGCTCTCCCTCACTTAAATCACCCACCCTGAGGATGTCATCATTCCACCACCCCTTTCCTGCAACGACAACCCCTCTACCTAGAAGCCGAGGGTGCCCTATCCTGAGTGCCTATCCTCACTTGGGGAATCTTCTGTTGGCTCATCTGGAGCCAAGGATAGGACGAATGAGATTATGGATACTTTCAGGTAAGTCCACATCAACTTGCCATTATTGGATGCTATTAAACAGATCCCATCCTATGTCAAGTTTCTAAAGGACCTGTGCACCCAGAAGCATCGATCTAGGAGACAGGTCCAAGCTAAGGTCATCCTACCTAACCATGTTAACTCGGTGCTCCAACATGGAACACCCCCCAAAATTAAAGACCCAGGGGCCTTGTATATTTCGGTGGTTATAGGTAACCAACACATTGATGAGGCTCTGTTTGATCTGAGCGCAGGGGTGAATATTTTATCGAGCTTTGTCTACGATCTTTTAGGAGGAGGTGATTTAAAGCCTAGTCCAGTCATCCTCCAAGTCGCAGACAGATCACTTAAGACATAGCGGGGATTGCTAGAAGATGTCCTGGTGAGAGTGGAGGACTTCTTCTTCCCTGTTAATTTTCTCGTACTAGATACTGACCCATCGAATAAGCCCACCAAGCCATCCATTATTCTGGGATGCTCCTTCTTGGTCACAGCTAATGCCTCTATCAATTATAGATCAGGGGCACTTAAAATTGGTTTGGGAACAAGAAGATCCAGTTGAATGTTTTTGATACCTACAAGCAATCCGGATTTGAAGATTGTTCTCAGATTGAGGTTGTTGATGAAATTATTGAGGAGACTACTCCAGCACTCTTATGTAGAGATCCCCTTCAAATGGTCATATCTAAGGACCATCCTTCGAGTGTTGAAGAGAATGAGGGGAACATGCCCGAATTGGAAGAGTTGCTGGGAGTACACACAGAGTCTCTGTCCCCACCCTGGACCCTGAAGGTGGATCCACTACCTAAGGCAGGAACATCTCAACTTCAACCCTCAATCCAAAAGGCTCCTGAGTTGGAGCTTAAACCCCTCCCGAGCACATTGAAGTGTGCTTTCCTTGGCCCTAACAACACGCTCCTTGTCATTATCTTGTCTGCATTAACTAAATCGCAGGAGGGAGCTTTGCTCGAGTGTTTACAAAGGCACAAGGAAGCTATTGCTTGGTCGATAGTTGACATTAAGGTTGTTGACCCCTCCCTCTGCATGCATCATATATACACGGACGAGTCCGTGAAGCCCTTTCGAGATATGCAGAGAAGGCTAAACCCCAATATGTGGGAGGTTGTCAAAATGGAAATTTTGAAATGGCTGGACGCATGAATTATCTATCCCACTTCAGACAGTAAATGGGTCAGTCCTATACATGTGGTGCCCAAAAAGGTAGGAATCACTGTGGAAGAGAACAACCAAGGGAAGTTGGTGACCACTAGACCCTCAACTGGCTGGAGGGTCTGCATTGATTACCGCCGTTTGAACATGACTACCCAGAAGGACCATTTCCCCTTACTTTCTGGAAAAACTAGCGGGGAATAAGTACTTCTGTTTCCTTGACGGGTACTCTGGGTATAATCAAATAGCCATCTTCCCTGACGATCAGGACCATACCACCTTCACGAGTCCGTATGGCACACTTGCGTCTCGCCGAATGCCATTCGGGTTATGTAATGCTCCTGAACATTTCCAACGTTGTATGATGGCTATCTTTTCTGATATGATCGACGAGTTTGTAGAAATTTTCATGGATGATTTTTCCATTTACAGCTCGTCATTTGACATATGCCTTTCGTACCTTGATAAAGTCTTAATCTATTGTGAAGAGGCAAAGCTGGTACTTAGCTGGGAGAAAAGACACTTTATGATCCAGCAGGGCATTGTTTTAGGGCATGTAGTTTCCGAGAGAGGATTAGAGGTGGGTACCGCTAAAATTGATTCCATCTCTAAGCTTCCATTGCTCACCAATGTTGGTCAAGTTAGATCTTTTCTTGGCCATGCTGGGTTTTATAGGCGCTTCATTTGATATTTTAGCAAAATCTCTAAGCCACTCTGCGACCTATTAGCGAAGGATGTTTCCTTCGATTTTGATGATAGATGTGGCGAGGCTTTCCAAGTCTCGAAGAAAGCCCTTATTACCATGTCGATTCTCCAAGCACCAGATTGGACCCTCCCATTTGAGCTAATGTGCGATGCTTCTAATTTTGTAGTGGGAGAGGTCTTTGGTCAAAGGGTTGATGGCAAACCTGATGTTTTGCGTTATGCCAGCAAGACCCTTACGGATCCTCAGCAAAATTATATGGTCACTGAAAATGAACTTCTTGCTGTAGAGTTTGCTTTGGAAAAGATTCGGTCTTATTTATTAAGATCCAAGGTTGTGGTGTTCACTGATCATTCTACTTTAAAGCATCTTCTTGCAAAGAAGGATACCAAACCTCATTTGATTCGTTGGATTCTGCACCTCCAGCAGTTTGACCTGGAAATTAAAGATAAGAAAGGAGTTGAGAATGTGGTAGTAGATCATCTGTTCATGATCCCTATTGAGGCATCAACCCTGCTGGCGGTATCTAAGAGACTTTTCCCGATGAGTCTCTGATGGCTGTGAAGACCAAAATTCTTTGATTCACTGACATAGTGAACTATCTGGTCATGGGCATAACCCCTAGTACTTGGGACAAGCAGAAGCAAGACAGGTTTCTTACTGACACTAAATTTTATCACTGGAGGAACCCGAGCTTTTTAGAATAGGCCCTGACCAGTTATTCCATTGTTACGTCCCTTTCGAAGAACAAAGGAGTGTTCTAAGTTTCTGCCATGACCTCCACTGTGGAGGGCATTTTAGTGGAAAAAAGACTACCTAGAAGGTTTCTCAGTATGGCTTTTGGTGGCCCACATTATTCCGAGATGCACATACATATGTGGCGCATGTCTACGTTGCCAACAGATGGGAGCCATTGGAAAAAGGGATGAGATGCCCCAACAACCTATTCTCCCAGTTGAAATCTTTGACATTTGGGGCATCGACTTCATGAGTCCCTTTCCTGTGTCCTTCGGATATGAATACATCCTTGTGGCTATGGACTATGTATCGAAATGGATAGAAGTCATACCCACAAGGACCAATGACCATTCTATGGTCTTGGACTTCATTAGGGCTAATATCATTTCTCGGTACAGGTGCCCAAGGACGATCATAAGTGATGGAGGATCTCACTTAAAGAATGTGCACTTCACAAGACTACTCCAAAATTTGGGAGTCAACCAGATGATAGCCACACCTTACCATCCCCAAACGAGTGGACAAGTTGAAGTATCTAATAGGGAGATTAAACTAATTTTAGAAAAAACTATTAGGCCCAACCGTAAGGATTGATCTAAAAACTTAAATGATACTCTTTGGGCCTATAGAACGGCATATAAAACTCCCTTGGGCATGTCTCATTTCCATCTTGTCTACAGAAAAGTGTGTCACCTCCCTGTTGAAATACAACACAAAGCTTATTGGGCTATTAAAAAGGTTAACTTAAATCTAGATAAAGCGGGAAAGGCACGCATGCTGGAGTTAAATGAGCTTAACGAGCTTTGTATGAAGCCTATAAAACTTTTCAAGATTACAAGCATCGTACAAAGGTCTTCCATGATAAGCACATTATTAGAAAGACCTTTGAGTCCAACTACTGGGTCTGGCTTTTCAATTCCAGACTTATATTATTTCCAGGAAAGCTCAAGTCCCGCTGGGATGGGCCGTATGTTGTTATCAATGCCTTCCCTCATGGAGTAGTAGAAATTTGGAACCTTACTTTTGGTGCGAGCTTTAAGGTAAATGGCCAACGGCTTAAACCTTATGTTACTCTTTCAAATGGCCAGGTTTTGGATGCACTTCGACTTAAGGATCCTTAACTCCTCCCACTCTCCTCCTCAGGTGATATTCTTCTATGCCTTTATTTTTCCAATGAGGACATTATCAATCTTAGGCATTGGAGGGTATAACTTGAGAATGTTTATAGCATTTATGAATATTTCCATGCATTTAGGATAGGTGCATTAGTTCGAAAAAAAATAATCTCTTTTGTTTTCTTGAGCTGAATTGGTTAGTTCCTAGCAGAAGTTTTTATCAAGGAGGTTTCATTAAAGATTTTCTTCTTAGATTATTTCTAAGTTTAGAATCCAGTATAATTACTTCACTTACACGTAGACTGGGTAATGGATCTTTGTAAAAAACTAATAAACATTTTTAGTCTGCTAAATCCCTGGGCAGTTTGAAAGGAATCAGGCATACTATCTTCTATTAGATCCACCTAATATTTGTGAGGAGAAAGTAGAGAGATTACTGGTGCGCTAAGCTAGTGCAAGGACTCTTAAGTTCTGGATAATTAGATGATGATACCTCAGAGTTAGGCATAGTTTTTCGCTCTCTGTTCCTGGCGTGCGAATATTGTGTGAATTCCTGAGAGTTATTAAATAAGGCCGATACACAGAGATGGAGTCCTAATAAAATTATGATTGTGGTGGATGGTTACGACCATCCTTCATAGAATCCCCGACTGAATGAGGATAGAATGTCAAAGGTCAGAAATATGCTTGTTCTATCCATTCATTCCCGATGCCGAGAATAGGCACTTTCACCAAATAAGCCTTACAATATCCTCCTGACCATCATTATCCCTAATAATGCCTCATAAATAAAAGCATGCATCATTTTGTGTTAGTAGTTAAAAAAAAGAAGAAAAGAAAAGAAAAAAAAAAGAAACATTTATATTTAGAATATATATATAAAGAGGAGAGAAAAAGAAAAAAGTTCAAGTTTATAGTTTTATCTTCGCATCTTTTTTCATTATGTGTCGATGTTTCTGAGGCAACAAAAATATCCATTGCGATCTACAAAATATGACTCATACCTACTTTTCAATATTTCTGATCACCCGAATACTAACTAAGGACTTCTAACTTAGTTATAGGGTTATTAAAGCTTTAATTAAAGTGTGAATGCCATGTGAGGCTACAAATAGTGAGTACATTTACAAAATCTGGTAAGATATGTGATCTTAGAAAAGAAAGAAGAAAAAGAAAAAGAAAAAAAAAACAAGAAGAAAAGAGAGTGAGTGAGCGCAAGAGAATGCAAAGAGAGCACAGTGTTTAGCCTTTCTCTGGGTTGACTCATTTGATAGTCTAGAGATTTAGAGTCTGCAGTACTAAACTACATATAGCAACAAATGAGTGCGAGCAACCAAATATAAATCCATTCAACTCAGTATCTCCTACCTAAGCCAAAAAGCCGAGGTCAAATTATAGGTCATTTTCTACAGTATCCCCAAGGAAAGTAGTTGTCTATCCTGATAGAATTGTATCAAGGGTGAAGTACGAACTTCAAATGTAAGTTAGCTTTTCACTTGAATCCGTTACTTAGACTACTATCACTTCACAGTTGTTTGGATCTCTAAATTTCTGAAATAAGGAAAGATGAAATCTTTTGGTCACTTCCATCACTTTTCACTTTTTGCTCGAGACTAGCAAAACTTAGGCATGGAGGCATTTGATGAGTCCCTTTCAATGAACTACTGTTACGCCTAAGTTAGCTTTATTCTTGCATTTTATATTCGTTAATAGCTACATTAGGTCAAAGAATAAGTGCATACATCACTACTTAGATTTGCATTTGTTATATTATATTTTATAACTTATTATGTATATAAATAACTATTTTATATTTTGTTATTTCACGAATAAACCATCCACCGACCACCGTCCACCCTCTCCTCACCGCAACCCTATCTCCTCCGCCAAATCCACTCACCCTCTTCACGCAATGCCAACCCAACTTCCATATTGGGACATGGCTAATTTTAGTAATGGGAATTCAAAATCCCGGATGTTGTGGCCATCGGTTAGCAGTGCTACGAAGGAGTAGGATAAAAAGCCCCCCTCGACCTTCCCCATGGGAGTTCATCATCTTCTTGCTGGACCTTCACCATGCACAGAACTCGCACCATGGAAGGAGCCCACACCTTGGTTTAAGCATGCGCAACATCTCCTCTCCGCTATCGCGACTCTCCTCAACATACGACGGAGGGGGAAGGACTTAAGCCGACCAACCCCTCCAACAAACAACCCACCGTGCACCATCCACGACCATGCCTCAATCTCCTAACCTCCTCTGTTTGCGGTCCTACTCCTCACACCCGCAACAACCACGTGGTGACAGCACATGGTGATCATCGTTCTTCCTCAACGCGGCATCTTCTTCTTCTTCCTCTTCTACACCAACAGAGGAAAAGGAACCCGGTGTCTGCTTTCGTCTGTATAGTTATTATAGTCGTTGTGGTATATAACAAAGCAATTACTAGTTTAATACAATTTATTACTCGAAATGACAAGTTTCGCGAGGTCGAACTCAGGGAGCAACTATAATTCTAGAAGCATATAAGTTTACAATGTATAAGGTTTTGCAAAAATTAAGAGAGAGAGAAAAAGAAGGGGTGATTGGCTTCGACTCTCTTCTTCCTTCTTCTTCTTTTCTTCTTCTCTGCTTCTATGGTTCCTCTTTCTCTTTCTCCTTTCTTCCTCTCTGATTTTCTTCTCTTCTTCTTCCTTGCGGCTGCAGAGGCTTCTGCCTTCTCTTTGATTTCCTTCAGCTGCTAAGTCTTCCTCCTTTCTTCATCTCTGGTTTTCTTCTTCTTTCTTTCTTCTTTAGTCTGCCTTCTTCTTTCTGCTCTGGCTTCTGACCTTCCGTCGTCTGACTCGGTGCTCGGACGGCTTAACTGTGCGTTTGCTACAGTGCGGATCTTCTTCTTTTCCTTCAGCTCCTCTCCTTCCTTTCTTCTTCAGCAGCTGCTCAGTGCAGCTAAGTCTTCAGCCGCTCCTCCTCCTCTCTTCTTCTTCCGCCTGCTTCTTCCTTCTTTTTCCTTCTTCCCTGCGTGCACACACAACTATCAGTGCAAAACCTACCCCTACCCCTTCCCCGCGTCTCTCTCTCTCTCTATCTCTCTCCCAAAGGTTCGCTCCCAGAGCATTCGTGGGTATACGGGTCGGGTAATGCGCCTAGGACCAGGCCCACCGGCGTGCGATGGTGGGCGAGGAGTGCTTGGTCGGGTAGTCGGGTTCGGCACAGGCCCGCGGGGCGTGAGCGCAGGCGAGAGTGGGTACGAGGGCGTGGCACGCTGCGTGCGTGGGTGAGGGACCTGACCCCTGTGTATCGAAGGCGAACAGCTAATGTCACAAAATCAATTTAAGTGAGGGTGCGAGGCCACACACTTACGAGGTGGGACAAAGTCCCACCTCCAGTCTCAGGCTCCCGTAGCGAAGGCTCGCGACCCCAATTGTGAACCTGGGTGTTTCTGCGGAAGTGCCCCGCGCTTCCTGGGGCCTGCGCCTGGGGCAGAAGAAGTTTGGAGCTGCCCGCGAAGCAGCTCCAACCTGCTATCAATGGCGGCAAGGAGGCAGAGACCTGAAATCACGAAGACAGCCTCACGGCCACATCAGACAACACAGGGAGCTCCGCCAGAGGACAGCGAAGGTGGTGCGAGGGTCGGCGAGACGCGAGCGTGCCTGTGGTCGTGCGCCTAGGGCAGACTGTGTGTGCAGAAGGGGGTGTGTTCGGGGGGTGGTTTGGAGGTGAAGGGCGGTGAATGGAGTAGGGGAAATGCTTGAGTGGAGTGAGGGGGAGCTTCTGGGCTTGTCTGCGAGGGGTGAGGTGTTCTATGGAGGTGGAGCGACCTCGCTGGAGATGGCGATCGGAGGTGAAGCAGATGGGGGTGGTAGTGGCAGTCGAGGGGTTTGAAGTGCTTATTGAATAAGGGAAAAGAGAGAGAAGGGTAAGGGGAAGGTTCCTACCTACTTAGTCGACGAAGAGGGAGAGAAAGATGTCCGGCTTGTGCCTGCCGGCACTGGGGACGAAGGTGACCAGGAGGGGGTTATCGACGACGAGGAGGAGATCTGAGGACGCCAGCTGGTGCGGCCTGGCGTGGGAAGACGGGGCAGAGTGGGTTCTACTGCAGGTATGGCAGCAGAGCGACGAGGAGGGGGAGGAGAAGTCACCGGAAGCTAGGGCACTCTGATCGGAGAGGGGAGAGACGAAATCGAGGGTTTTTCTCCACCAGAAGTAGCTTGAAGGAGACGGCAGACCCTGCCGCTCCTTATAAAGGCACTGGCGAGGAGCGGGGACCGAGGGAGCGACATGCCGTGCTCGCCGAAGATGGCCAGAAATGGACACCCATGCCTTTCGTGCGTTCGCACGAGAGGCATGGCCGGTTGCAGAGGTCAGGGGAGGGTCCCGGCGACAGAGGACGACGCAGGGAACCTCCCGTTTGTTCCTGAGAGCGGGCGCCATGCCCTGCGCGGCGCCAACCTCCGCGCAAGGTCGCTGGAGGTATGGCGCTGCGCAGAAATGGCAGGGGGGACCGTTCTGCAAAGAACGACGAGAAAGATTGGGGGCCAATCGCAAGGATTTCAAAAGATAAGGGTCAAAAAGTAAATTAAGAGGACCAATTTGTAAAGTTGGTCAAGATGATCTTTTCTTAGGCCCAAATTTTTATACCAGCCTAACTTGAACCTAAGAATTTTAATGGTGAAATTTGATTTTAGGTTGGACAATGTTTGACTTGTCAATTTGCACAAAAACCCAAATTAGGTCATAAATTAGGCATGGTTCTCATTTTAGGTCAAAATAGGTTGCAAAGGCCAAATTGAAGGTTCTAAACCCTAGGAAATATTTTTCCATGAATCTTAGAGGATTTACTTGATTTTTATCCTGCCTCGAACCTCGTGAGTTAAAGTGAGTTTGTTTTAGGGTTACAGAATGTCATTTAATTCCTAAAAGTTGTTATAGCCCTTTTCAGATCAGATCATCCCACTTCCCTCCTTATTAAGCTCATTTGACCTTCGTTTAGACCCTTAATTACCCTGTTTGCGTACTGCATTGCGGAAATTGCAGTTTTACCCCTTATGATTTATCTTATTCTTTAACTCAGAATTCTCTGAGTTAAGCCTCTCTTTAGGTTTTGTAGGAGCTTCTTCACACTTATTTAGATTAATTTATGCTAGTTAGGGTTCATGATGAGGCTCTCATCATACCCCCATGCCTAGCTTTTGCTAATCCCTTAGCAAAATTTTAAGGTTTCAACTTTTGTTCTAGACCATGAAGTTCTTAATGAGTTTAGATAAGTGCTTTTTCTTTTGTAACCTTGATTAGGTCAGAATGTCATCCATAGGCCTAAAAGGTACTCTAGTATCAACCAAGATCCAGATCTGCCTAGCCTTAATCTCAGTCCTTAGCAAAGGTTTTTAAGGCCTACAAGAGCTAACCTAAGGCTTATTGGACTTTGTGGTTAAAGCACCTGTGCTTGAGATAATTTTAGCCCTGTTTCAATTCGCAGTGCGTTTTATAAGAAAGAGAGGTAAAAGATTTATATATTTGGAGAGTTTTCTCTCTTTTTCTTTTTAATTCTAGCTTAGGATTGGCTTCTCAACACGGTCTGTATCAGATTCCTTGTCCCCATCATCAATCCTCAAGGGTTTCTGGCAGTCGATGCTTCGAGATAGCACCGCCTACGGTAACCCCCAGAACCCTGGCTTTCGAAATTTTGAGATAATCACATCTATTCCGTGGCCGAATTCAGACCCTGGCAATTGACACTTCGTGATAATGCCATCCATGGAATCTGAACCAGCAGAGTGCTTACACGCCCCCAGTAGGATATGTAAATATCCTAAGAGACAAGCACCGAGGAGATGATATTTTGTTACGCATCTTCGAGGGGAATTTCCCACCTCTCCGTGCTGGGAACTCGTCCAAATCAACTTGTGTTGATCGGTCGCTCCTACTCTAGGTGTCATTTTCAGAATTTTGCAACGCTTCTGCGTGATTTTGATTTTTATGCTTACTGAACCAAGCTGTGTGTGAAGTTAGGGTGCTTAGGTTACTAAGTCTCGTAAACCAAAAGTTAGTTAACGAGGTTAAATACTCCCTAAGCATTGGACCTAATACTTAAGCTTTTCATTTTCCTCAACCTCTTGAGGAATGTCTAGATTTTAATGGGTGCAAAGAGTCTATCCAAGAATGCCTAAGGTTTGCGTTCTTACTAATCTCATTGTGCACTTTCCATTTCCTTTCCTAGATAAGGTCTAGAACTTAGGTTAACTCCTTAATTTATTACCAATGACTATTTCTTTTCTTTCATTTTGTGCTCCTTTTTATCATTTTGTTCTTTTTCTCCTCCTCCTTTGTAGAGTCCACAAAATTCTTCCCTCCTCTCATTTTATTATTCTTTTTCAAAAAAATTTTTAATTTTTATGGTGTTTTTGGCATATGTTAATTTTTGTTTAAAACCTTTTCTTGTGAGTTTTGCACTTTCATGTCCCCCCCCATGCCTAAGATTTACAATTTCCTCATTGTAACTTAGGGGGATTTTTATTTAACTTAGTTCATACATTAGGACAGATGTTTTGATGAGTGAATGGGTCAAGGTGACTGTTGCTGACGATTTCTAATCTCAGATGCAAGCACCTGAGGTGGAGTCGGCTGTCCTAAAGGGTGAATCTTAAGTGCGAAGAGATGTCAGAAAAGGTTTCGGGTTTTTTCAAAAAGAATGACGGGCTGCCTCTCGTTGAGCGCTGAGTTTTACGCCATCAGCTGGGCGCAATATGCTCAGGGAAAATGGAGGATAAAAGATGATTCAGCCAAATCTGTAGGGGTTACATCAATGAACGGTTTGAGTCTCTGACCGTTCACGATGAAAGGTTCGGAATCATGGCTGAGCGAACTGATTTCGACAGCTCCATTTCCAAAAACCTGTCGGACAAGGTATGGTCCGACCCACTTGGATCGCAGTTTCCCAGGGAAGAGTTTGAGTCGGGCATCAAAGAGTAGGACTTTCTGACCAGGATGAAAGATCTTTCTAGATATGTGCTTGTCATGCAAGGCTTTAACCCGCTCTTTGTAGATTCGTGAGTTCTCGTACGCATCAAGGAGTAATTCATCGATCTCGCTTATCTGAAGCTTTCTGTGGGTTCCAACCTTAGAAAGATCTAAATTACAGCTCCGTACTGCCCAATAGGCTTTATGCTCCAGTTCGATGGGAAGGTGACATGCCTTCCCGTACACCAATCTAAAAGGAGACATGCCTAATTGGGTTTTTTGGGCAGTCCTACAAGCCCACAAAGCTTCCGGAAGTCGAGACGAACAGTCCTTCCTATCAAGTCAAACAGTGACCTGCAGGATTTTCTTGATCTCCCGATTTGATAGCTCAGCTAGACCATTAGTCTAGGGGTGATAACGAGTAGAGATTCAGTGAGACACCCCGTATTTGGTCATCAGTGACCTGAACTGAGCGTTCGTAAAATGGGTCCCCCCGTCAGAGATAATTACACGAGGAATCCCGAACAGTGAGAAGATATTGTGATGAATGAATTTTATAACGATTTTATGATCACAGGTTCGGGTCGGTATGGCTTCGATCCATTTGGACACGTAGTCCACAGCCAACAGAATATACTCGAAGCCATTCGAAACAAGAAAGGGGCCCATAAAATCAATCCCCCAAATATCGAAGATTTCGCATACGAGAATCGACTGTAAAGGCATCATGTCGCGATGGCTCATGTTGCCCAAAGTTTGGCAACGACTGCATGCTTTGCAGTGATTGTATGTGTCCTTGAATAAAGTGGGCTAATAAAAGCCACATTGGAGGATTTTTGATGCAGTTTTGCGCCCAGAGAAGTGGCCACCGCATGCCTGGTCATGGCAGAAGGAGAGAATATCATTGATTTCACCTTCAGGGACACATCGCCGGTTAATTTGGTCGGCACCTATGCGGAAGAGGTACGGATCTTCCCAGATATAGTACTTAGCATCAGAGCGTAATTTGACTTTCTTGGCCTTTGACCAATCAAACGAGATCTGATAAGATGCCAAGTAGTTTACTATATTAGCAAACCATGGAAGTCTAGCACCAATAGTCAGTAGGTGCTCATCAGGGAAATGCTCCGTGATGGATCCAGAAGGGTTGATGATCTCAGAAGGAAGGCGAGACAAATGGTCAGCTACCACGTTTTGTCTTCCCGCCTTGTCGCGAATCTCGAGGTCGAATTCTTGCAACAGTAAGATCCATCGGATTAGTCGGGGCTTCGCGTCCTTCTTGGCAAGGAGATGCCTCACAGCTGTATGATCTGAGTAGATGATGACGTGGGAACCCAAGAGATAAGATCAGAATTTTTCAAGGGCAAATACTATGGCTAACAGCTCTTTCTCCGTAACTGTATAGTTACGCTGAGCCTCGTTAAGTGTCTTGCTAGCGTAGTAGATGACCACGAGTTTCCCGTCAACTTTCTGCCCCAGAACCGCTCCTACAGCGAAATCAGATGCATCGCACATGATCTCAAAGGGTTGAGACCAATCAGGGGATTGTAGGATCAGGGCCTGGGTGACTCGACCACGGAGGTTTTCAAATGCTTGAGTGCATTCCTTGGAGATTTCAAAGGGTACATCCTTAGAAAGAAGAGTAATCAGGGGGGGGCGCGATTTTCGAAAAATCAGAAATGAAACGACAGAAAAAATCGACGTGCCCTAGAAAAGAACGGATGTCCCAGATCGAGCTAGGCATAGGAAGCCGAGAAATTAGATCAACCTTGGCTCGATCCACTTATATGCCTTTCTCAGAAATTAGATGTCCAAGGACGATCCCCTCAGGCACCATAAAATGACCCTTTTCCCAAGAAAGAACCAAATTAACATCGATGCAACGCCTGAGTATATGAACCAAGTACTGGAGGCAATCATCAAATGATGCCCCAAAAACTGAGAAGTCATCCATGAAGACTTCCAGATAATCACCTACCATATCAGAGAATATGGCAAGCATGCACCGCTGAAAAGTCGCGGGTGCATTGCAGAGACCGAAAGGCATCCTTCGGAATGCGTACATCCTGAAGGGGCAGGTGAACGTGGTCTTTTCTTGGTCCTCAGGATGAATAGCTACTTGGTTATAACCGGAGTACCCATCAAGAAAGCAGAAGAATCGATTTCCCGCTAATTTCTCGAGAATCTGATCAATGAAAGGTAGTGGGAAACGATCCTTCTTCGTGGAGGAATTGAGTCTTCGGTAATCTATGCAGACACTCCACGAGTTGGCTATTCGGGTAGGTATGATTTCTCCGATTTCAGTCATAATGGTGGTGAGTCCTGCCTTTTTAGGCACGACCTGAATTGGGCTCACCCAACGACTGTCGGAGATCGGGTAGATGATCCCTGCATCTAATCACTTAATGATCTCCATTTACATAACCTCCTGTAGATTGGGATTCAAACGTCTCTGCATCTCACGGGAAGGTTGTGCGCTCTCTTCATAATAGATACGGTGTGTGCAATAAGAGGGACTTATTCCAGTCAAGTCATCGAGAGTCCAACCAATGGCTCTGCGATGTTGCTGGAGAATAATAATCAGATGGGATTCCTGATCGGGAGTGAGCTTCGAATTTATAATCACAGGAAAAGTCTGATTAGAACCCAAAAAGATGTATTTCAAATGATCGGGAAGGGGTTTTAGTTCAAGGATGGGGTTATCAGCAGCAGCGGGTGGTTCAGGGTAAGTGTGAGGTTCAATGATATGAGTTATGGGTTTCTCTAAATCAGGGTCTGTCTCCTCTAATTGCAGTTCAAGGTATTTCTGTGGTTGATGAGGCATAATCAGGTTATTCGCAAATTGTGTTTCATCAACCAAAGCTCTAATATCAAAGATTTGTTCAATGACACCACAGTTGATTCCTTGTTGGGCCTTAAAGATATCAATTTTGAGAGTCTGATTCCCAAATTTCAGTTCTATTTGGCCCTCCTCACAACTGATGTTGGCTCTAGCAGTGGCCAAGAAAGGTCTCCCTAGAATGATCGGTGTATCCCGAGGGTTTTCAGGTGCGTCCATGTCTAAGACTATGAAGTCTACAGGGAAATAGAAATCCCGCACTCTTACAATGACATCCTCAGGAATCCCTTTAGGTGACTTTATAGATCGAGCTGCTAGTTGGAGTGTCACCTCAGTCAGTTTTAGCTCAGATTCTTCTAGGTGGTTAAGTAAGGATGTGGGTATCAGATTTATGGAAGCACCCAACTCTAGCAATGCTTTGTCTAACTGGGTTTCACCTATTTTGCATGAAATCAGGGGAGTACCTGGATCTTTTGCCTTGGGTGGGAGTCTGCTCAGGATTACAGAGCTGGCTTGCCCTGACAGCACAATTGGACTCCCACTCTTGGTTCGCGGCTTACGCTGAGGTGTACATACATTCTTCAAGAATCGTGCATAAGCCGGTACGTGGCGAATCGCATCCATCAAGGGGATGTTTATTTGGACCTGCTCAAAGAGCTTGACCAGGTCCTCCTCAGGTGCCATGGGTTTGGTTGTCTTCTTTCCCTTGGTCAAGGCCTCGGGAAATGGAACCTTGGTTGGTTCTTCCAGGATAGGTCCAGGTCTTTGGTCTGGGACCAGGATAGGAACGTCCTGGATTACTGTCCTAGGGTTTGGATCACTACCAGGCTTGGAGTGGTCTGGATAAGGTGGATCTTGGGTCTCCTTACCACTGCGGGTGGTTACAGAATTCAATCCTGCCTGGTTCTGGTTAGGGTTTGATAGGATGGGTTGCTGCTAATAACTAGCATAAGAAGTTGAAGCCTCCATCCCGCCAGGTGAAGGAACAGAGGGGGTGTGATAAATCATTTGTGCTTGGCCTGGGTTTGGGTTCATAAAGCGTCGCTGGGTGGGCAAGTTATTAGGGTTAGGAAGAGGTTGAGAAGAGAGTGTGCCTGGTTGGCGAGAATTTGCCAACTGGGCCAGTTGGTTTAGAACCTCTGTGATTTCATCCTTGTGTTGCTTCTAAATAGCCGAATTCATTCTCTGAATGTCAGCCAGAGTCTGAAGGATGAGGGACATTTGGTCTTGGTTTGGCCCTGATGGATAAGTAGGGTTGGGCCGAGGCTGAGGCAGCTGGTAAGGATGGGGTGGTTGTGGACGGGGCTGAAAGGGTGATCTTTGAGTTTGGGAATTTCTCGCCCATGGGAAGTTGGGATGGTTTCGCCATCCAGGATTATAGGTATTGGAAAATAGGTCTTTCTAGATGGCGTTGAGGTCCTCACAGGTCTGAGGAACCTCCGAAGAGTCAGAGAATGGGGGAGTGGAATTCCCCTGGCTAGTATAGAAAGGGTTGGAGGCTCCTCCAATCCGAGAATCAGATGGGGGTGGATATGGATCCATCCTAGGAGAAGGTCGGTGGAGAATGTTTTACACAGTCTCCCGTGTGGAAGGAGGCTGTGCAAAGGAATTATGCGTAAAGGTGGCTCGCTGTAAATGCTGAGTCAGCTCATCCACCTTCTTCTCAATAATAGAGACCTTGTCCAATCGACTGGCCATCAATTCCAGGTCGACTGATGTGGACAGTTCCTGCGTCTCGTGTGCTCCCCTAAGGTTCGTCGATGCGCGGGTATTCGTCCTGTCGAATAATCCCATGGAGTCATTGTTGATGGAGTTCTCGCACATATTTTCGAGAATCTCCCACACAGTGTCCTCATGCTGACCCATGATATTCCCTCCGCAAGTTGCATTGACAAAAAGCCTAATATCTTCACGGAGTCCCTGGTAAAAAGACTGGACTTGTTCCCATTTAGGAATTCCGTGATGGGGGCACTTCCTCACGAGATCCTGAAAGCGATCCCATGCCTCATGGAGAGGTTCTCCTGTTTGTTACATGAAGTGGGTAATCTGATGGCGCAAGGCATTGGTCCGACCAACGGGAAAGAACTTCTTCAAGAATTCAGACTGAGGTTCCTCCCAATTGTTGATCGGCCGGGTCTGTGTTTGGTACCAATGGGCGACCTTGTCCATAAAGGAAAAAGAGAACATCTTCATGAGGAGAATATCCCAATTTTGTGCATCTGTCCCAAAAGTCTGGGCCAGATGCTTTAGCTGTTTAATGTGCTGGAAGGGGTCTTCAGAATTAAGCCCATGAAATTTAGGTATGGCATGAATCATGTTGGGCTTTAGTTTAGAATCAGGTCCTCCAGTCGAGATTCCGACTCGAGGCTCAATAGCTACCGCAGCGGGATTATAATGATCTCGCATCATGGGACGCTGCGGTGGGTGCATGAAGTTCTGGAAGTGGTCATTGAGTCACTGGAGCTGGTTCTCCAAATTGTTCTCTTCCTCAACTGGCTGAGCCATTGTGGAAGAAGAAGCTGAGTTGGGTTCGGAGTCGGAGGAGAGGTCTATGTGAAGTGTTGGTTGCACAAACAAGGGCACCGAGGCTCGGCCTCGAGGAGAGTGAATTTCTAAAGGAGGTTTCAAGGACCTCCTACCAAACATACACTGATAGAGAGGATGAGTTTAGCAGGTGCTGGACCCAATCAAGACACCCAGAATGTTGGGTGACTAGAGGCTCGGGGCAAATGGACCCCTTGATCAAAAGATCGTCCACCTGAGTATTACCTGGGCAGCCAAAGAGGGTGAGTCCCGCGAAGACCCCTACACGGTACAGTGCCCCCACAGGTTACAGGGTTTCCCCCACCCAACCTCTCTTGTCACTGAGATTCCAGGTAGACCAGAATGGGGACCTTGACCTCTTACGTCTACCACTTTTAGTTAGGATCAAGGTGCTTAGGTTCTCACTTTAACTTTAGCCTTTTGAGTGCAAAGAGTGACCTAAGTTTAAGGTTGGTTGACCCAAGGGGTTAACTTCATCTACTAGTTCCTTTGAGAGCTTATTAGGTCTTTTTCTTTTAGGGTTCAAGTATTTTTAAGAGCCAAATTTCTTAGGGTTTCTCTGAATAGGTGCTTTCAAACAATAGCTTGGGCACACTTCTTTTGGGAATTCTCAATTCTTGCTTAGAAAGTGTCTCTAAAACCCTAATTTTGAATCTTATATTGGCTCTACTTGGTCTAGTTAGCTTCCTTTAAATTGGGTAATTAGGGCTCAAGCAAGAAGGTGTTAGCCCTAAATATCCTTAATGGATGTACAGATATACTGTGTTGAAATTGAAAACAGGCAACTCTGATGATTTACTAAGTATGGAAGACAGGTTATGCCTAAATTACTTTTTCTTTCTTTTTCTTCCTCTTTAGAATTTAGGGGTTAAAATGAGAGGATAGAAAATTACCTATCCTAGGTGTGGTTGTTGTGCGGCTGCTTGTTGTCCTCTTGATTTCCTGTGCCTGCACAACAAAAGAGAAGAGATCAATAGAAACTCAAAAATCGTGAATTAATGGCTTCTAGAATAGCCGTTTCTCCCCGGCAACGGCGCCAAAAACTATTGTCTGCTTTCGTCTGTATAGTTATTATAGTCGTTGTGGTATATAACAAAGCGATTACCAGTTTAATATAATTTATTACTCGGAATGACAAGTTTCCCGAGGTCGAACACAGGGAGCAACTATAATTCTAGAAGCATATAAGTTCACAATGTATAAGGTTTTGCAAAAATTAAGAGAGAGAGAGAAAAAGAAGGGGTGATTGGCTTCGACTCTCTTCTTCCTTCTTCTTTTCTTCTTCTCTGCTTCTGTGGTTCCTCTTTCTCTTTCTCATTTCTTCCTCTCTGATTTTCTTCTCTTCTTCTTCCTTGCCGCTGCAGAGGCTTCTGCCTTCTCTCAGATTTCCTTCAGCTGCTAAGTCTTCCTCCTTTCTTCATCTCTGGTTTTCTTCTTCTTTCTTTTCTTCTTCTTCTTTCTTTCTTCTTCAGCCTTCCTCTTCTTTCTTTCTTCTTCAGTCTGCCTTCTTCTTTCTGCTCTGGCTGCTGACCTTCCGTCGTCTGACTCGGTGCTCGGATGGCTTAACTGTGTGTTTGCTACAGTGCGGTTCTTCTTCTTTTCCTTCAGCTCCTCTCCTTCCTTTCTTCTTCAGCAGCTGCTCAGTGCGGCTAAGTCTTCAGCCACTCCTCCTCTCTTCTTCTTTTTTCGCCTGCTTCTTCTTTCTTTTTCCTTCTTTTTCCTTCTTCCCTGCGCGCGCACACAACTATCAATGCAAAACCTACCCCTACCCCTTCCCCGCGTCTCTCTCTCTCTATTGCTCTCTCAAAGGTTCACTCCCAGAGCATTCGCGGGTATACGAGTCGAGTAACGTGCCCGGGACCAGGCCCACCGGCGTGCGGTGGTGGCCGAGGAGTGCTTGGTCGGGTAGTCGGGTTCGGCACAAGCCCGCGGGGCGTGAGCGCGGGCTGGTGCGAGCGCGTGGCGCGCTGCGTGCGTGGGTGAGGGACCTGACCCCTGTGTATCGAAGGCAAACAGCTAATGTCACAAAATCAATTTAGTGTAGGCATGAGGCGAGACACGAGGTGGGACAAAGTCCCACCTCCAGTCTCAGGCGCCCGCGGAGAAGGCTTCGCGCAATTGGGGCAGCAGCGAAGGCTCGCGACCCCAATTGTGAACCTGGGCGCTTCTGCGGAAGTACCCCGCGCTGCCTGGGGCCTGCGCCTGGGGCTGAAAAAGTCTGGAGCTGCCCACGAAGCAACTCCAACCTGCTGTCAATGGCGGCAAGGAGGCGGAGACCTGAAATCACGAAGACAGCCTCACGACCACATCAGACAACGCAGGGAGCTCCACCAGAGGACAGCGAAGGTTGTGCGAGGGTCGGAGAGACCCGAGCGTGCCTGTGGTTATACGCCTAGGGAAAACTGTGTGTGAGGAAGTGGGTGTGTTCGGGGGGTGGTCTGGAGGTGAAGGGCGGTGAATGGAGTAGGGGAAACGCTTGAGTGGAGTGAGGGGGAGCTTCTGGGCTTGTCTGCGAGGGGTGAGGTGGTCTGTGGAGGTGGAGCGACCTCACAGGAGATGGAGACCGGAGGTGAAGCAGATGGGGGTGGTAGTGGCAGTCGAGGGGTCTAAAGTGCTAATTGAATAAGGGAAAAGAGAGAGAAGGGTAAGGGGAAGGTTCCTACCTACTTAGTCGACGAAGAGGGAGAGAAAGACGTCCGGCTCGTGCCTGCCGGCACTGGGGATGAAGGTGACCAGGAGGGGGTTATCGGCGACGAGGAGGAGATCTGAGGACGCCAGATGGTGCGGCCTGGCGTGGGAAGACGGGGCAAAGTGGGTTCTACTGCAGGTATGGCAGCAGAGCGACGAGGAGGGGGAGGAGAAGTCGCCGGAAGCTAGGGCACTCTGACCGGAGAGGGGAGAGACGAAATCGACCGGAAGCTAGGGAACGCACGAGAGGCATGGCCGGTTGCAGAGGTCAGGGGAGGGTCCCTGCGACAGAGGACGACGTAGGGAACCTCCCGTTCAATCCTAAGAGCGGGCGCCATGCCCTGTGCGGCGCCAACCTCCGCGCAAGGTCGCCGGAGGTATGGCCCTGTGCAAAAATGGCAGGGGGGACCGTTCTGCAAAGAACGACGAGAAAGATAGGGGGCCAATCGCAAGGGTTTCAAAAGATAAGGGTCAAAAAGTAAATTAAGAGGACCAATTTGTAAAGTTGGTCAAGATGATCTTTTCTTAGGCCCAAATTTTTATACCAGCCTAACTTGAACCTAAGAATTTTAATGGTGAAATTTGATTTTAGGTTAGACCATGTTTGACTGGTTAATTTGCATAAAAACCTAAATTAGGTCATAAATTGGGCATGGTTCTCATTTTAGGTCAAAATAGGTTTCAAAGGCCAAATTGAAGGTTCTAAACCCTAGGAAATATTTCTCCATAAATTTTAGAGGGTTTAGTTGATTTTTATCCTACCTCGAGCCTCGTGAGTTAAAGTGAGTTTGTTTTAGGGTTACAGAATGTCATTTAATTCCTAGAAGTTGCTATAACCCTTTTCAGATCAGATCATCCCACTTCCCTCCTTATTAAGCTCATTTGACCTTCGTTTAGACCCTTAATTACCCTATTTGCTTACTGCATTGGTGAAATTACAGTTTTACCCCTTATGATTTATCGTATTCTTTAACTCAGAATTCTCTGAGTTAAGCCTTTCTTTAGGTTTTGTAGGAGCTTCTTCACACTTATTTAGAATAATTTGTGCTAGTTAGGGTTCATGATGAGGCTCTCATCAGAACCCACTAGCCATCCTCACTACGTGTGCACCACAGACGCACGGCCACGCCACCCCCTGTGCGTGCATGCCACAACAGCCCTTGTGCGCCCATTGCCCTCTCACCACAAGCCGCTACGCTCACACACCCAACTTCACTCATGCAGGCAGCAGCAACGGGCCTTCTCTTGTGCACAGACCCCCACGAGCATCCTCATCTTCTTCTCTCCAACAAAGAGGAACCCAAAGCTACCACCAATCAACCTCCTTGCAGCCGGCTCCATGGACCTCCAATCTCGCCTCCATTGATGTCGTTGAACTCGTCTCAGCCTCACGAGGCCACACACAACCACAATTGCCGTTGTCGACCACCCGCATGATCATTGGTCGAACCCACCACCGCCATCTCCCCCTCGTCGTCGGCAAGAGCTCCGACTACCATCTTCAAAGCCATCACCACCGTTGAGCTCCTCGCCGTCAAGCGCACCACCCACGAGCTTCTCGCCAGAGACCGTGGCTCCTTGTGTGAGCACGAGCACTTACAGGTAGGTTAGATTAGTTATTACATTATATGCCATTGCCACAATTCCTATTCTTTTATTTAATGAGTTAATTTATTGAAAGGAATTTGCATGGATATCCCTCTTCTCTATCTGAATTACTTGTTGTTGAGTTCTCATGGATGATATAGATAGCTGCTAAGCATGAGATATTGATGACTAAAAAACATTGGTTATAGTAAACAGGCTAATTAGCATTCTCAAGTTTACTAGGCTAATTCCTTCTCGTGGAAACGATCTAACTCTTCGTGGTTAGTTTTATGGAAATATTTTTGTTTGGGATTTTCCACCACGTGATTTTACTGCGACGACATATTTTTCTGATACATTATTTCTGCAAGCAAAAACTCCAGATCACACGTGACACTCTCCTGATCGAGAGAACACCCCGCGTTTGTCCTACACCCGATCTACCACCATGGGGTCATGGTCGCGACATAGCGGTAACTACGGCATGCCTGATAAATGCACGGGAAGATATCCCGTACTAGCACGCGGCCGGCCCTTTCCACTAACGAGTACGCTCTAAGTCGTACAACACAGAACAGAACAAGGGTCGTGCCCCTCACCAGTCTACATACCCTCGCCCAACTATCCCAGTTGGCCCCGTGGGCCTAACAGGAGTCAGTGTAGGGAGGCCACTCCTACCCTGGGTCCCAACCCAAGGAAAGGCTAGCTCTCTCCCTACACATGGGGTGAATAGCTCCCCTCAGTACGTAGGTACACGAGGGTAGCTCACCCCCAAACTAGAGTCCAAGCAACAGTCATACCACACTGTAGACGAGTTATTCCATCACTATCCAAGTTCATACCATAGCAAGTAATTTACCCTTCTAGTATACTTTAGTGTTCAAGTACGTCTTAACTATTGCAATTACCCAGTTCATTTGATTGTAGTTCTACCCATTAAGAGAAAACAAACATCATTCACGTTTAGGTTATATCCAACAAGGTCCATGTATTGAACATAAATATGCATCATTCTCATTTTTGGGATTTATTTCATATCGAGCATGCTCTATGATATCATACACATTTAGTAAACCCTGGATTAAGTTATTAACTTAATACCTAACCTGAATGGCTAGGGTGGCAGTCATCAATTTTCGTAACTAAACGGGGCATAAATGACTTCAACTTGTTTTACATAACTTAGGTTTCAAATGGCAATCTCAAATTTTGACATTCACTTAACTGAACCAATGAAGAAAAGTAGAGGAAGACCACTCTACCTAGGGGTATGGGAGATATGGGGGCATAAGCAGCGGATCTCAACACCTCTGTGGGTCCCGTATGTGCCACGGACTTGGGGTCTACACCAATTTAATGGTCAAACAGGGCATCAAACGCGTTGACCGACATTTTAGTATACAAAATTAATTCAAAATAGTGTAGAAACAACTTTAAAAGGTAGAAAAATTCAAGAGCTTTTCAACGATACCTTGGTTGCGCGATTCCGACCCTGTTTAGGCCTTGAACCGGCCTAGAAACCCTCCCTAGTTTACTTGAACCGGGCCGGGTTGGTCAAGCAGATTGAACTGATCACCCGCTGGTCTCAGGGAGTGCCTGACGCTCAAATAAGATGTCTGGGACACTCCCTAGACATCTTAAACAGCGCGAAGCCCCAGCTCTTCTCTTCAAATGTCTAACGAATGCCCCAGTCGTCTTAGACCCACTCCAGATGTCTGTCACCCCACCCAGACGCTTGAAATGGGTACCTTCTCCATTCTTGAGCAGCAGACCTGCTCCCTTCCCACGCAGGGCTACCTGCAGCGTGACCTCAACCTCGCGCCGCAAGACCTCGGCCATGTGCGACGCCCACGAAGTCCACCGCGATCGGATCTCCACCCTACTCCACCGGCTCCACAGCGAGGTGCTGCAGTTCCACCCTCTCACAGTGGCACCTCGCAGCACCGCTCAGCCACGCGCTACCACTGTGCAGCCCGCAGCCTCTACCCCGCACCTTCACCCGTGCACGCTGCGCTGCCCACAGCCGCAGCCCTACCCTTGCACCCGTGTGTTGCCGACTCTACTCCCCTCATGAGCTCCTCTTCCACTCGTGAGCTCTCTCTCTCCCTCTCTCACACTGGAGTGGAAGTAGGGGGGGTTGGTTAGGGCACCCTGCCCAAGGTGGTTATGTGGTGGAAAGGTGGGGTTGCTTAGGGTTTTATGGTGGGATTAGGTAGGGTTTTTGGTGGAAAAATATTTTGGGTTAAGTCCCCCACAAAATTTTTCTTCCACATGAAGTCCACAGTGTAAGATTTGGGGGGTTTTAAATTGTATTAAGCCCCCCCAAAGTTTAGGGAAAACCCAAATGGCCCTTGGAGAGGGTCATTTAAGCACTCCTACGGGGAGTTGCTCCTAGCGGGAGTATTGGTGTGTCTCGACAATCCTGGTCAATTTTGCGATGATCTGGTTTGATTTGTGACTAGTCCTTGTTGGGCACGAACCAAGCTTACACTTCATGATCGCAAGGGATAAGTCTGAGTAGCTCCCAACAGGCCCGACTCTTCTGACTGAGGTTAACAACGTTCTCAAAAAGATAAGTAAATCCCTTAAGTTATTAACAAAAAGTTATGTATTGAAAAGATGAGGGGCCATTGGTAATGCATCTTGAGTTTGAAGACTCTTTAAAAATGTGTGCTTTGGGTGGGAGGACTTTTCCACAAATTTTCTACCCTAATACAAGAGAGAAGAGATTAAAAATAAAAACAAAATCTCATTTTAGTCTTCCTCTTCAAGCTTTCTTCTTCTCCAATGGTGAAGAGACCACCACCACGTCCACCTTGCTCCACCACCGGCCACCCTCCTCATCGGCTGTCGCCGTCGCCACCATCCTCGACGTGGTCGCCGGAGCTACTACTGCTGTTGTTGTTGCTATGCGTGTGGAAAGGAGAGAAGGAGGACGAGGAGGAAAAAGAGCTTCTTCAAGGCAGGGTTTTCACTTCTTATTTTCCTTCCTTTTGATTTCCTATGTGTTGGAAAGGTATTAAGGAAGTTTTGGATGTTGAGAATTAGTTTGTGCATGAGATCTTTGGTGATGGAAGTGGTGTATTCGACCCATGGTGCCTTACATTTGTGATAATAGGGTTTTTAGTTAGGGGTTATCCTAAGGTTGTATAGGGGATTTGATGGCTTCATAATGTTCTGTGTATGTGTGGCAGGTTGTGGTTTTTGTTCATGAGATTCGAATGAATTAAGTGGGTGATTTGAGGCTTCGAATTATGATTTTGCAATTCTGGAATCAGCTTGCGGCCTTACCTAATGTTAGGTAAGGGTTACCTTACTTTAGGTAGCTGTTGGAGGGCCTCCTAATGTTAGGTAACAGGTCCCTAACGTTAGGTAGTGTGTTGGGGTTGCTAATTGGCCTGAAATTAGGGTTTCTAATGTTAGGAGTCCTAAGAAATGATTGAGCCTAGTTTATAATCTAATTTGAGGTCTGATAGGTGCCCTAATAGATGGGAAAACGGTTAAATTGCAGTTTAACCCTAGATGGGTTTAGGGTGTCTTTAATTGAGCTTGACGCTATCAAAATGGATTAAAAATAATCTAAATTAGCTAAGTAACAACTTGAACCTTACATGATGACATAAATGACTCGACTAAAGTCTAATAAAGGGAATGCTTGGATTCTAAGGTCTTGGGTCAAGACCCCAGGCAATCCAGTGGACAATTAGAGTTGTATGATCTGGTTCGGACCAGGGGGGAAAAGGATTGAGAAATGATTAGGTTAAATAGGTGGGCTTGTAAGGTTGCACTCTTAGACTTGGTGAACCATGGATTCACTGCTCAAGTAGGGGAACATGAGGTGTTGTGGTGGTGGGAGGCTACTAAGGATTTCTGCCATGGAACTTGGAGGATTCCTGGGTGCGATGACAGACCATGGGCTGTCATCGGTGTTTAATACTTGAATGTACCCGAATCCGACTCAATACGGAGGTACTCGTGGCTCTAGGCTTGGTCGGTGCTCGCATGCATAGGGGGAGAATGCCAAAGTACATGTGACTAGAGGCTTACATGGCACCCATAGATACGGAAGTGTCAGGGTACTGTGATGGATTGGTTGAGATCCCATTTAACAGTGGATTAAGAGGGCACACCCAAGGACTGCGCTTCTACGGGGAGCTGCTCCTAAGGGGAGCATTGGTGTGGCTTGACAATCCTACGATGATCTAGTTTGATCTGTGACTAGTCCTTGTTGGACATGAACCAAGCTTGCGCTTCGTGATCGTAAGAGAAAAGCCTGAGTAGCTCCCAAGAGGCCTGACTATTCTGACTGAAGTTAGCAACATTCTCAATACGTCAAGAGTGGTCATGCCTTTCTCGAGGATCAATAGACTTGCTAGCCTCTCCTCTTATCAAGGAGGGACTGTTAGACTGGAATTCAAAGAAAAGGATGCATCTCAATTTCCTCTGGTAGAGAAGGATGATTCCTAGAATCTGATCATTGAGGCGAGTGAGAGAATGAGTTGTACTAATCAAATCATGAGGATTTGGGGCAACTTGATGAATGGGTTTTGGACCACGATGATTGGTCAAGTTAGACTAGGTTCAAAAGTTAGAACCAGGGGTATTGAGTGTGGGCTAACGATTTAGCCGGTTAGTGAGACTTTACAATCCCTATGTTTTCTATTAAAATTACAGTAGAGGTTTGTTTCCTATTGGGTCAATTAGCTCATCCCTACTTTATGACCTAATTTCAGGTGTTGCTGTTGTGTGTCGTTGACACTCGAGATTTGTCACTACATGAGTTTTTGCTGGGATTTCTAGCAGGTAATCTTTTATGCTTTGTTTCTATTACAACTTCTTTTTTAGCACATATTTATATTACTGCTTTACATTATCATTTATATGTCATTCTCCCGATATTTTTCTTCTATTTTTTTATTAAATGGAAATTCTTGATAACTCAACTTAGCTACGTAGAACTAAAATTAAATAAATCAGTACATCTTCTGTTGCTATTCTCCTAAACTTTGGCTCTCATTTGGGGCTAGATTTTTGATGTGTAACAGTTTATATGTATACCAATACTGATATTTTTAGGTACATAATTAAGGATCTCAAGAATTAACGAAAGAACCATCCATTGGAAACTTGGTTGACGGCTAATTCAATTTATCAATGTAATTGAGACTTCCCGGAAGGGTTACCCTCTTTAATTTATTTATATGATTTTCACTTTGTTAGCTAGAAAAATATTATTCCCTAATAAAGTTAACTTCACGAGATTGTCGTAAGACTTTACACGTGCAAAGTGCTACTTGACCAGTAGATTTGAATATTTTTTATCTATTTCTTTACTATTGTTTGTCTATTTTATCCTAACCTACATATAAGAGTTGTCAAACAAATAAATTTCTGTAAGTTAAAAAATTTCAAAGTTGAAACATTTTGGATCTTTTGGAAAAATATTCAACATTCTTTGTATGTTCTATTTTATTACTATCTTGTTTTGTACTTCTTTTAGCAAAGGAAGATTTTGTTATATAAATCATATTACTATAGCAACGTAAAGGTTAAATATTAATTTAGATTGAATCAAATACAAGATAAAGTTAACAGATCCTACTTATTTATACATGTAAACAATTAACCTTTCACTCTCATATATATATATATATATATACGACCATATTTACAAACGTCGAAAATGTGGAGGTATAATCAAGACCACCAAAATTAGATGCTTTTTAAGTTGAAGTTTTTTTTTGCAAAGTAATATCACCGTTAACTGGAATAAAATGAATGTAAGGACACGAAACTCGAAGATTGGGAAGAAAAGACAACTGCAACACTTTCGGAAGAGGGGAACTCACTCCCCGAAGATTTCGGGTAACCCCAAAATAAGGAAATTACAAATTTAAAATAAAATAAAAATTAAATAAAGTAACAAAGAAGATATCTCGGTAAAATAAGAAGTATCAAATAACCGTTGCTCTACTCGCAGGATAACAACAGTGCTACAAAATGAAATCTTTGGCAATCGATTCGATCTGCTCTATAGAAGTGTGGCAGTCGAAGTGAGATAGCAATAATAAGTCAGTGAATACTGGATCATGTGAAGCTCGATATAAGATGTGGTTCCGAAAAGGAAACAAAATTGGCTGATAACGTCGAAATCGGAGACAAGGGTGGCGATAGGAGTGGCATGGCCAAGGAATACCCAACAATCAATAACAAACTAAAGCACGGCGGCATAAACCTCGGGGGAGGAGTCACCACTAAAAGTCATGTAAAAGTCGTCGTCGCCTACCCGCGAGATGCCAACAATAGAGCAACGGCTCATAACACCACCTGAGGGATGCAAGGTGCGGCGAGACAAATGGAGCACCAACAAGCAACAACCTAATGTCACACATAAGATACCCATTGGCATCGTCGACGCCAAACTACCTCGACTGACAAAGTCCAAAAGCACCAAAAGAATCAACTGAAGGAGGAAATGGAGGCCCCCATTCAATAGGTAGAATAAGTTTGTGTAATGAATAGAAGAATAAAAAATTGGTGAAATAAATAATAACTAAGTGAGTTAATTTGTCTGGATGATTTGATAAGTTAATGCTATTATATAAAAAAATAAAATAATTTTATTTTGAATTAAATTTACTTAATTTTATATAAATAAAAAATCAATTAAATAATAAATTAAATATTTAATCTAATACAAATCTAGTTAATTCATCAACCAAATACCTCCGAAGAAGATAAAAGGAGAAGATCCGCGAGGGGTGGAGGACCTCCCTGACAACACATGACCGATGAGGGTCCCTTGGGCGGCAGATGTGGATTAGGCTTACAAGTGTGAAAGGGAATAAGATGATGACGGTCGATGTGACTTTTTATGCTGAAGTTGATTGCTTCGCAAATAAGAATCTCTCGTTTGTGGATAGTGGCAGAGGAGTGATTGGTAGAGCTCAAGTGGTTGAAATGCATGGCAGGAAGTGTGGGCTTAAAAGGCCTTTTTGTCCAATTCCTTTGGGTACAATTATCTTGACATTAGCAATCTCCATTTGGTCATTGTAGATTGGAAACGCGCGTGGAATCTTTACTTTACAATGAGAGGACGTTTAAGCTTTGAGATTTCTTAACGACGGGAAAGAATGACTTTTTTTTTTTTTTTTTCTTTCTTTCAAAAAGTGGATCGTCATCTTCATTTCCTTTGAAAATTGACGCATCAGAACAGTGAGAGCACCGAAAACCAGTTAAAGCAGGCAAAAGCCAATTGGTTGCTACGTAGGTGGAACAAATTGATGGGGTAGAAAAAGTGTACGGTTAGCATTTAATTAGTAGGACATGTTAATATGTTTAATTGCGGAATACATCAAGGTAGAGGAGATGCTCTTTGATTTAACATTTGCAATTTTATATTGAGTTCCTTGTGTGTAATTTGGATGGTATTACTTGCATTCACATGGCGATCGTAGGAAAATGGCCATCTCACATGAGGAGGAATTTTTTTTTTTTCGAGGAAAATAAACTTTCCATTAATACGAAAGTATTCGATGAAAGAGATGTGACGGAAAGATGGAAAAACCTAACCTTCAAAAGGATAAAAAAAAAAAAACCCATAGAAATAAGGAGATGCCCAAATACAAGAAAATAATACTAAGAAACAAATGAGAAAGAAGAAGAAAACGTGAGATCTGGAATCGGACAAACTTTCGAAGAAGATCCACTCCACACTCGTAGAAAACGGTAAAGTGTCAACGAGATAAAAATCTCTAAGACTGCATTAACGAGAAACCAAATAAATCGACTCTTGACACATGTCAGAAATCTTAACCGTGAAAAATACGATGTCACACGTGATCTCAAACAAAATTTAAACAACACAAAAATAGAAAAGAAAAGAAACAATCCAACATCAACGAACAGAAACAAGCAAACACATCACCACGCAACTGGCACACACACTAAGGAACCACCACATGTAGCCAAGCACACCCGGAAACCGCTGCACACCCGCCTCTCATCACGTTGGCAAAGTTTTCACCTAGCAGGACTGCAGCACATCACCAAACCCCCGCCGCCGCTCACCATTGATCCCCGACCACCACTGCTCGTCGACCAAGCCACGATGGATCTCCACACGAGTGAGGAAGAGCCCATCGTCGCCAATGCACCGACCAAAGAGGCAAAACACACGCCACCGCCTCCGATGTCCAACCGCTACCGATCACGAGACACTTTGCATGTAGAACATAAAGATATCGGAGAGCTACGAAGGGAGGAGGAAAGTTCTAAGAGGGGAGGGGAGGCCCCAACCAACCTCGATAGCCGATCAAGACCTCAACTGTAGCAGGGTGCCTTTCACCCTAGAAAAGGGGAGAAGAAGGAGGAGCGTTGCGGGGTTGGTTAGGATCCTATTCCAACTTATCCTGGGTTCGTTGCTCGAGGATATTCCTTGCCATACCAGTAAAATGTGCCATTCATGAAAATTGGAGATAGCGAGGGACGCCATGTTAACCGAGAAGTCATTGCCGAAGAGGGTGCTCCTTTGGTAAGCAAGAAATGGTAACGTTGAAAATAATAATAATAATAATAATAATAATAATAATAATAATAATAATGTCGTTAACTTCCACCTTAACCTTTGAAAGATTGAAATGTCAAGGTGAGGAAATTTTAGTAGTACGCCTTTACAGGGAAGAACCTATAGCTGAGAATCTATTTCCCTCTCCAAGCTACCTTCTCCTGTTTCATTCTTATCCTTTCTATTTTTCTGAAATTTTTACGTAAATTTCACTTAAAATATCAAAAACTACTTTTTTACATTCACTTCTCAATAATACTTTAAGTACAGTAGAAAATGCAACATAACTTTTATAATTGATACTTCATTAGCCAGTGTCGTTAAATTTAATGGTGATAATTTAAAAATTATAAAAATTTATATTTTTTATCCAATTTTGTTTCCCTCCATCATTTTCCTCCTTCCTCCCCCTCCCCCTCCCCCTCCCCCTCTTCCAAACCTTCATCTTACCCCAAACGTCTCTACCTCCCATCACTAAATTCCCCTCCAACCATCGCAACCTCCTCAGGTGACCACCATTATTACATGCATCCTCCTCTTAGGGCTTTGTCTATAAAGGCCCCTTCAAAACGCCTCCACCACCGACCTCTATCTTCGTTTCTCTCTCTCCCACATTAATTTGACCACTGTCACCACCACCACCACCATCTTTGTTTCTCCCTCTCCCACATTCGATCACCATCCCTAGCCACCACCTTCTCCTTCCTCTTCCATTGATTAGCAATCACCACCATCACTAACCCAGTATCAACATCACATTGCCCCATCGCCACCACCTTTGATTCGTTGTCGCCACTGGCACCACCACCACATACTCAATTGTATATTACACAAAACCTACTTGACAAAATGCCAACACCACCACCACCATTTCTTGGGATAAGATTTCTTAGGTTGGATTGAAGTGAATGACAACATAGGAGGTGTTGTAGCTACCTCCGGTGAGTGAGCGAAGGAGGGCAGAGGAGGGAAAGGATAGGAGAGAGATGGAGAAAAAAGTTTCGCGTGTAACATTATTAACCACCGGAGTACTAATTGTTTTACAAAAGAAAGTGATGTCATATTTTTAATAATATTTTAAGTATTTGGAAGTAGATTACAAGAAAATAATTTTTGATAATTTCAATAACATTTTTTTAAAAATATTTTTTAAATATAAAATTATTTTATAAATTACTTTGAAAAAAATTATAATTCATTTTCATGGTAAGAAATATAAATTCATGTAGAAAACGGCCACTTTAAAGATGAATGACTAATTATAGTTTTGCAGGCCAAAAGTCGAATAGAATCAAAACATGGAAATTGAGAGATTTTGATTTTCGGATCATCAACTAGAATTAAGTGTGGAAAAAGGAATTATTGTGAGAAATAAAAGATACCATCCTTGACATGGAATTAGTTTATTCTAGATTTAAGGGATTGATTTTAAAATTGGCTAATTTCAAAATTAAGTCAACTAAACATGAAATAAACATCGTTATTACAACTAAAAAATAGCACCTAAAAAACTTTTTTATTTTAGGAGGAATGAATCTGAATTAATATTTTACAAACATTTCATACATCTATTTTTAAGTAATATGTAAATTTACCTTCTATGGGAATAGGATTAGCTTTTTTGTTCCTTTCCTTTTCTTTCTTTTTTTTTTTTATTGATTCCTACACCCAAACAAGCACCAAAATAATTGGACCTCTTGTGTCAGTGCCTCGTGCAATTCCACCCACGGCACATCCTTTTTTTTATCTTTTCATTTTTCCCTTTTTTTTTTCTTTTTTTTCTTCCTTCTCCCTTTTTTTATAGGATAAGAATACAAAAATACATATTGTAATGTAACGTATTTTAGAATGTGCGACTTCACTTTGCCTTTATTTAAAAGATAAAGTAAAATATATCGATTATGAATAAAAAATAATAATTAAAAATTTAAATATATCAGTTAAAAATCAAAACATATTGATTGAAAGTTAAAATCTATCGGTTAAAAATCAAATACACAGGATGGATATTCAAATACATAGATTGAAAATAATTTTCTATTGATTGAAAATGAAAATATACTAGTTGAAAAATAAATAAATCTTGGAAATAGTTTTCTACTTATTGAAAACTAAAACACACTGGTTAAAAATAATTTTTTACATAAGAAGTTATTTTTCACACATGAAAAGTAACTTCCATCAATGAAAAATTAAAATACATCGATTGAAATCACATTATCTAACCCCATATATTACAAAACACATTACGATATGTATTTCTTTACCTTTTTTTTTTATTTCTTTCTTCACGACTGGCCTCCTCATCTCATGTTCTTACATTTAAGATTAATATTAAATATATATTTTCCTTATTTTCTCTCTCTTGCATTAAAATTAAAGAAATTAGATTATTTTAAAATATAAAATAAAAATTAAGAGAATAAGAAAAAATTGACAATAAAAATTATAATGCAATTAATATCTCCTCAAAAGATGTTTTCTCCTTTTTCTTGAATTAGGATTCTTTGCCGCCCTCGAAGTCTAACAATATAAGCCGATTTTGGGCAAATAACTCCTGTGACTTCTTCATAGTCATTTTACATTTATTTGAAATTTTCCTTTGAGAAACTACTTTGTTAAAATATTAATGCTCATAGCAAATAAATGTTGATCCTCTATTTTGCAAAACATCACGATCTGCACCAAAAAAGAAAATTCCAAATTCACACCCTCATTTAAAAAGTAAAATACTCAATACCAAACTCCACATCCATTCTATTAACACTACATTCTTTTCACTTTTGGCATGTGAATCATCCAATTCAAAGAGGACACACGGAGAGAAGAATCATATAGGCACCACCATGACGTTATATTACCCTCCTAGAAGTATATGAAGCCCTAACATGCATGATAGGATGCGAAATCCTAAGGAACATAATACATGGGATTTGGCACCTTGAAGGTGCGGTCACCGATGTAATCACCGGTGAGGTCGCTCCACTGATCTCCCACATTGCCATAGACACGATAACCTTCCTCCACAAGCTGCCTTCGCACCTTAGACTTGAAGACCACTGCACTCTTCCCCTTGTCTTGTGGACCCCTACATGATCAACAAGAGTCCCATTAGATCAAAGTGTCTTCTATCAAGATACTAGCAGCAATTTTCTGATTAGATTCATTCGTTTCTATGCAATCCTCGTAGCACTCCAAACCTTCAAGAGTAATTAACTTCGTCGAGGCTAAAACATGGTGAAGAATTGGCAAGATTTCTATGCATGGGATCACCTCAATGATCCCTATAGTTCAAGTTTTTCTTCCAGACCGGCCACCAAAATGACCATTGCAACCACTTTGACCCTGCCAATTAACAATACGTGCCTTTCATAGTTCAAGGAGTAGAAAGTTGTTTATTTTGGTTAAAGCACACGCATGCCTAATTAAACATGATTGTATATTGTTATTGTCATACATATCCCTAGAACACCCATCAAGTGCAGTTTGGTTTAAATTAACATAAGCTTAACAACTACTAACTTAAACCACTACCGCTTTTAGCCACGGCGTAGCTTGAAGAAATATGTACCAACAACAACAACTACTATGTGTATCTAAGGAAATTCAACGAATAGGAGGGATATGTATATAAATAGTAATGTTGGAGGACCCACATGTAAACTATAAGACGATGATAAGTGTATACAGTTTTGCACATAGAATTATACACTGACTCACAGAAAATATGACACCGTCCGACTATATGATTCCTTTTTTTTTTTAATAGGAGGTGGATGTCATGTGTATACATTTCTATTCACATGAAATGTTTTTTCAAATTATACATAAAGAGGGTATTTATGCAAAATCTCCTCTATGAGCTGCTGGAAATGCAAATTTAGGATGGAGTACATTGAAATGGTCTAGTTATTCAATAATTAGCCTTCCATTCAAATTATCATACTTGCTAAAAGAAACCACAAGATGGCCTGATTAAAGTCTAGTCATCGTTATTCCTAAAGATATATCGAGGCACCTATGACTCTACCACCGGATTAATTTCATCCTTACCCTTACTCAAAACGCATATATCCTGATTTATTTACTTAATCATATAGCAAAACCCACGTAAAATGACGTTTGTACCTCATGATCAACCTGTGGAATCCAATGAATCCTTGCAACCACAAGTTCTCCCGTGTAGGCAACATCAATGTGTCTTCATCTCTACCACTTATCAGGAAAACCTTGAAGCCTCTTGCTACCAACTTCCTAAATAGCCACAGTATCTCTGGTATTGCGGTCGACCGCCTTGTCCTCGCCCATGCCTCAAACTGCATCCTATTGAAAGGGTCACCCCTGCCAATAATAGAAGTTGCATAGCTTGTTAGGTAGACATCCCTCCATTCAATCAAGGTCGAGCCCTATCTCGAGAGGATTCCTCGTTGAGAAACAGGAAAAGGATGGTAAGAGTCTTCTAGCATGGATGGATATAATGTTGAGCAAGAGTTTTGGTTACACATTTGTTTAAATATTTAAAAAGAATAAGATTTGAACCTCTTGATCTATAATTGGTATAAGATGACATGCATCGTACGCTTGGATATACGTGGACCATGCTTGGGGTTGTTTAACTAAAATAAAGATCTTGGTAGTTTATGATAGTTTTTTTTTTTCGACTGACTATTTAATTTTGAAATTGTTGAAGTATATCATATATAACATTAAGAAATATTCCAAAGTGCAGAAAAGGTAATTTTTTATGATTAGGTGTTATAAATTGGAATGGTGGAATTTAGCTCCTCACCCCATAGCTTGCATGTGCCAACTGTTTATGCGTACAAAATCAGCTATTCTTCATGTAATTGTGAGACAATTCTACGATGGATAAACCGAGGAATGGGGTAAGTTGGAAAAGGTTCTGTTTTCTTGGGAAAAGTAGAAGTTTAGATGTGTTTAGTGAATGAATGCGTTATAGGTTGGTATATCACCTAAATGGAAGTTTGGTTGAATAGCAAATTAAGTAAGAAGATGAATGCAATTGGTTACATTTCTCAATAAATCATGTCATGATGTTATCCCACCAATACGTACCCTAGAATTGTAGAAAATATCTTGCCCAAGGAAGAAAACCCTCAGGATATATGTCCCTTAATTAATTACTCTAAATGCAACCCTTGTGAATTTGTGAGTCATGAAAACTTCAAGATCTCCATTGGAAGTTAGAATACCCAATGAACACTTTATGGCAACATTTATGTATGGCCTTTTTATCACAGAATTTTTCTTAATAGTCTTCCAGTATTTTTCGTACAAGACATTCTTTAGCACTACTTATTGTACAACATCCTTTAGCAATCACAAGGCTAAAGCTTTGTCAGCTTCCCAAAAGGAGGAAAAGATTCAAAGAAAACTGGCACATACATGCTCTAATTGACACTGATGATGTTCGTGCAATGCAAATGACATCAATCAAATGTAAAGCATAGAACTTTTTATTTTTTATGGTGCAATTTATGTATGGCTATTATATCATACAATCTGTTTAATTAGCACTCTTTCACGGCAATATCCTAATAACACCTTATTTGGCACCATCTACATGTGTCTCTTTATCTATTAATTTCTATGGTACTTTTTAAAAGTATTTTTTAATGAAGAAAAGTATTATATATTCAATGTACTTATACGAAAATTCATTTTATACTCTCTTTCCACTTTTGCAATAGTTAAAGGTTAATCCCCGATATCGTTCGTCCTTATCTGGTATTGTTAATTCCCGATATGTCCTTGAAAGTCTCACTTATACCATGTTCACGTTTTCATAGTACAAAATACACTTTCTAATGACACCATTACGAAAGAAGTACTCTTTTTAACTGGTTGAATGAATCATTCACTGATGAATAGAAGGAGGTATACTTCGCGCCATATCTCAAATTTCACATCCCATTGTACGATGGATAGAAGGGATTAAGGGCCAAACCTCTTGCTGATTTTGGGATTAGTTTTTCTTTGTAAAAAATGCAAATGAATTTTTATTTTGTCCTTCGTACAAACTATTAGGAGGTGTTTGATAAGTGAAATAGGTATTAATTTTGTACCTAATTTCATATTTGGCATCTCTAATTTCGGAATCATACGATTCTGAAATTAAGGATGTAATTTTGGAATTAGACAATTCCACCCTTCCGATGAAATTATTTAATTTTGTCAGTTAATTTCACCTTATTTTTTTTCAACTAATTTTCTCCTTAGTGTACTAACTTATTTCAACAATCAAATATCCAAGTAGAATAAAACTTCTTAATTCCTTTGACAAGATAATAAACCTAATCAAACACTCGAATAAAATAAAATTCCTTAATTCCTCTATTTCTATTACTTATAATTTTTATTTCTCCTAATAATTCCCTAGCACTTCAGGGTTTCAACCACATGCATCATGAGTACCTTTGGGTCATTCCGCATGGATCCCTCGTGATGTGCCTTCAATTACAAGCTCACAGCATGCCATCTGTGCAAGAGCATGCTACTGTCGTTTGCACACATTCAGCACCTCAACCATGCTTTCAATGTTGCCACTCGAGTTCATTAGCTTCACATGCCTCCTCTTCGCATACACGGAAAAGGAAATAAATAAATATTTTTATTTTTATATATCCCCTCCTTTTAGGGTGGAGTAGCATGATCCACAGCCATAGATGTCACCTAAAATCTCACTTATAAAATCTAAACTATTCATAAGGGAGAATATGACAAAAATAAAGAGCAAGTTTTTATTCTGTTCTCCTGCCTAAATGACTAAGATTTTATAGGTGAGACGTTAGATGAAATAAGAGATGTGTTAAATAGAGCAGCGATTATGGGACCCACAACCTTTTTCTTTCACTTTATCCCCGAATCAATGGTGGGGATTGCACGTGATGCAGTAAGAGGTGGGGAAGAGAGTGCAACAACCTGGGGATCGTGGTGGGGTAGAACAAGGGGCATGAAGGGTGGCCGTGTAAACCAAGGTAAATGTATAGCCCGATCGCGAAACTCCTTCCAAAGTACAAAACCTTTACGTTTAACTGCCTGAAATTTTAACATGTGTGACAATTTAGTCACACATCCCACCACCTAAACTTACCCATCTGTTCTGCTTTGGTCCTTCTACCGAAGCTCCCTCGCATCCGCTTGGGGGCTAAATCGTAAATGCCTACCGCGGCTTCTTCGTCCTCCTCTCATTGGCCAATCCCACTCTCAACCATTCTCGAACACAACGTGCCTACATGCATTTCCTGGAGAGGTTAACGTCGTTACGTATCTGATTCATGGAGTAAAATTAAGTGCACCCTTCGTTATTCTAACTTCGAGCATGAAAAGATTAATTTTAACTTCACATTATAAAAGCAAGGTTAACTACGTGTAACATTATATCATCTATGACAACTTGCATAAGTAAATGGATGGTTACATGGCTTGCGTACCCAAATCGCCTCCTTGCGTAATATCGGACGTTGGAAAGGCACGTGTCGTCCACATCGAAAACCCACGCATCCATCCCGTCTCCCGTGGGTACGATGCTCGTCGAGTACGCCTCCATCGCCTCCACCACCATCCTCGTGTCCCTCCAGTATTGCTCCGCAACCATGTAAACCCGCACGTGTGCGACACACTGTGCCGGCACCGTCGCCCACTCCCGGAGGTTCCCCGCCTCCACGGCCACCCTCCAGCTCAGGCAGTCCCCGCCGCTCTGCCCAGCTGGCCTCGCCGACGCCGTGGCAGCCACCACGACCAGCCACGGCCAGAGCGGTCCATGACCGTGCATGATTGTACCAGATAACGTTCGACGAAATGCCTCCGGAGGAGGATGGCAGACTGATATATGGGGTTTGTGGGGGGGGGGTGGTGTGGGGGGGAGAGGACGTACATCGGTGGGTGCTGGGTGGGTCAGACTTGGGGGGGTTGTTTTCGTGGGGGTGTAGCCACATGGACCACTAGGCCACTTGCCACGTGTCGATAGTGGGAGCCATGATGGTGCTCGCCACGCAAAGCGTGCCAAGTGGGCTTGACGTGAAATTTCGGGTCACCTGCCACGTGTTGACAGGGTCCTTTGGAAGTGACGGGGCCACCAATTAGCGACGTTGGGTGCTGAATGGCGTTTGCGTGTTAATTATGGACTTACGGTAGTGCCCTCTCGTTTGATTACAATTATCAATCTAACCAACGAGGATTATTTGCATGTGTAAACTGATAGGTTGGAAATCTTATGGTCGCAGCTATATTCAAATGATAGCTTAATGATCTAACATTCTATTTATGTCAATTGGTGACTCAATCAAACTCCGTTACCTTCGAAAGGATTGATCACACATGCTATCAACAGGCATCTGTTGTACGAGAAATTGTTTCAATTGCCACTGAGCCTTGTCTGATAATTACTTTTTCGCGATAAACTTATCCAAGGAGTAGACCCACAATTCCTATTCAACCCTTTCCGTAGAATGGTTTCTTCCATCGATTTACCTGCTAAACAATGCTCAAGGGTGAACAGGTCCGAAGGTGTAATTCGAGGAAGAAGTAAGTATAAAAGCTTAAAATTGGACACGTTTTACCTCCGCATCACATATAAGTGTAAAATTATTTTACCCCGATATATCATATATGTACATTGCAATATATTTCTTTATATTTTCTCTTTCGAGTATTATAACCATTAACCTTCTGATATATGTTCCTATTGTTTTTTTTTTTTTTCCTATTTTTTTTAAGCTATCCAATATCGGATCTTTGTCACCCGTGATTATGTCAAAAGCAATTTGATCTTAAACTTCAAGGTTAAATGTGAAATGTAATTCCATGTCAAAACAAACGTCATGTGAATGACGAGATCAACCTCTTTAAGGTGTGATATTAGTGGAATGGGAGGAGATGGCCCATGGTTTAAACTAGTAAAAGAAGGGACCTTTACTCTCAAAGGAAAAAAGAAGGGAGTTTTCTATCATTTCACTTTTTGGGACATCCTCATCTTTCACTTTTCTCGTCAACATTGTCTAAAGCAAGACCAATGCTAGATGATGGATCACTACTAAAGAAAAGTCGGTAGCAGCGATCGAAACTGAAAGTAGGATCAAAGAAAAAAAAACTAAATTGCAGTTAATCCAAATTGGGCAGGTGGGGTTTAGATATACTTAATATAAAGGTCTATAAATTAATTTTAATAGTACCACTTTTCGAACAAAGAGGAATGCCATTTTGGAGGTTACCAACAGCAGAAGTTTCTTCAATACAGCATGTAAGGTGCTTTTTCTGGACGGTTTAAAATCATTTTCAAATGTCAAAAAAATTCATCGATAAAAATTGTCGCCAATGATTGTGTCGGTGAAAACTTTTTTAACGACGGTTGTTACTAAGAATCATTGTCAATAATTTACTCTTCCATCACCTCACAATTGATCTTTTGACACTAATTCAGTTAAAATCTTTGTAGCAAACATTTGGCAATTGATTCAAAAATAGTCACGAAAAGGTTGTTTAAAGTAAAAGATAAAATTGGTTAAACTATTACCACATTTTGATGATGATTCTTGAAAAATCGTTGACAAATACAAATTATTGGTGACACTTTATAACTCATCACAAAAAATCTTTAGGAACAACTAAAATAGATTATTTTGACAATTTTAAAACACCATTTACTTACCTTTGCCCACAATTTCTCCAAAAAAATCATTGCCAAAGGTATATAATTTTTTTATATAAATTTAATTTTATGATTTTTCATAACCCTATATATACAAACCATACAATCATCATACAAATTCAATTAACATTGAGTATACAAACCATACGATCATCACACAAATGCAACTAACATTAAGCATACAAACCATACAATCATTAATTAACAAAATAAAATTGTATATATATAAATTGAAAATGTATGTACAAAGTATAGTATAATACACAGCATCACCTATGTCATCGATCCTAGACACACCCATGTCATCGTCGTCCCGACGATCAAGTGTGAAGGGGGAGGAAGGATGGTCTGGCTCACCTCGTCACATTAGATTCATGAGTTTCCAAAATTGGCCATTCTACTACTCCATCTAACAACTCTATAGCATGACTAACTCAGTAGCTTTCTTTAATAAGGAGGTCACATCATCAAGTTGCTTTTACCCCTTCCTCCCATACTAACTACTAATTGTCCTGCTCTTCCCCACGATAACAACAAAACCTCCATGCTCGGGTGGCATAACAGTCTTGAATGCTTCCTCTAGTGTCATAGGTGGTGTCACGCCCGAAAAACCCAAGCCCCCAACGAGGGTCGGAGTTCAAGGAAAAGACAATAAAAAAGGTGTTAATCTATTTAATTCAGGTCGCATTAACAACATCGAGCTACCAAAATATTCCATTAATCAACAAAACGGAAGATGCCGAGAGATATGGCACAAATTAACAGAAACTAATCATAGCCAAAGCTAAAATGTTACCTGTCTAGTAGCACATAGCGAATCCCGCACTACGCCAAAATCCCATGCTTTAACGACACACGACACCTGAAACTAAGTTACAAAGCATTGGCTCAGTAAGAAACAAATAGCTACTGTAATTTAAGAAAAATAAGTGTACAACAAACTAACAGGCTAGATCCCTAGCCTAACCCAGAAACCCAGGTTTCAACCCGAACCTGGAACAACCTGACCAACCACCATGGTCCCAACCCACTAATCAATTCCTTGATTGATGCTACACGTCCTAATGGAACTATCCTATGATCCAAGATCTTGCCACCTGCTACTTCGAGTCCTGGAGTGACCTAAATCAACCCTTCATGTTGAAGGAGATCTTGATGTGCCCTTCCCAATGGTACATTCATACCTTAACCCCTCCTTGGCCAGAGGAAGGATTAAAGCACTCATGTCCATTGAACAAAGGATACCTGCTCCGGTCATCAGAACATTGACTGTACTGAGAGTCTCTGGAAAGCTATTCCACGGAAGACATCCCTGAGTACCCGGTCCAAAAGATTCTACGGGAGCAACTTCCCGCAGCCCATGATCATTGAAAAGCCATTCCACACAATATTCCTTAAATCGTTGTATGAGATCCCTGGAAGACTATTTCACACAAGATCTCACGCTCTCTCACTCGTTCGAATCTCTAAAAGACTATTCCACACAAGACCCACACGATTCCCCGTCACCCAAGAATCCCTTGAAAGCTATTCCACAAAAGACCCACATGATTCCCCGTCACCCAAGAATCCCTTAAAAGCTATTCCACACAAGATCCCTCAAGTCACGTGCCTGAGATCCCTGGAAGATTATTCCACACAAGATCTCAGGGAATCTCTCGTCGACTCAGACTCAAGACACCCCCCAGTGCCTCATTTCCATGATGGCACCAGGCAAACCCCCAATCAGGAACTATTCCCATTCCTAGGCTGAGCTACAATAGTCTTAAGCTACCAGACTCCTAGGTTTTCAACTCGCAACAGTGAACTCATTGTTCACCAAGTTCTAGTGTCTCACCTAACGAGCTCACCTATTTGACCTAACCAGTCCTAATTCCCCCCCCCCCCCCCCCCCTGATCAAAAAACCTCAGAACCTATTGGATCACTTGGGGTCTTATCCAAAACCTTAGGATCCAAGCATTTTCTCTTATTAGACTCTAGCCGAGTCATTAACAGGTTCAATATTTTGGATTTGTGTCCTTACTTAACTAGATTACATTGCCTTTTTATCGTATTCTTGGAGCTCAAGAGTTCCTTGCCTCTTAGCTCAAACACACCCTTAACACATTCATAAATTCTAGCCAGTACTTGTACTGGCACCAGTACCAGTACTGGCATTAATAACACCATTTCAAGTAACCCAGCCAGTATTGGTACTAAACACCAATATTGGTACTGGACAATCCTGGTATAATACCAACATTTCCATATCAGTACCGATACTGACCACCAGTAACGACACTAAGTGCCATCAACCTATTCCAAGACCCCAACAGTCCCTACCATGCCAACCAAATGCATCCAGTGACAGTACTAGTCACTAATACCGATATTGGGTGCCTTCAGTATCCTTTGTGCTTATTACCATCCGATGCTAAAAATCATCTAGTATCGGTACTACTCTCCTGGTACTAGGTGCTTCCAGCACCCAGACTGAGATACCAACCATCCACATTACATATTTACAAGGTTTAATCCAAATCTAAGACACAATCTTACCATTTTACATGAAAACATGGATTTATACCCAAACCACCTTTTTCTATCTTAGGAGCAAAAGAGGATCTCAAGGAGAGAAAACCCTACCATGGAATGGATACACCACATTCATCGACAAAATCTCGCATTCAATCTCTAATCTCAACCTAAATCATGCCTCTCATACTTCCTAATCATAGGAAAACAAGAGAGTGAAATTCATCCCTACCTTGGGGACAAGCTCGTTCTCCGTCTCTTCCTCTTCTCCTCTCCTCGCAGCAGCCCCCAACAACAACGCAGCAGCAGCAATGACGGCAGCAATAGCCGCAAGAACAGAGGCAGCAACCGCAGCAGCGGCGGCGACCGTAGCAGCAGGAGCAGCAACTACGGCAGCTCCTCTTCTCTCTTCCCTTCCACGCCCACACCACGCCAGCAGCAAGAGCACCAGCAGCAGCTGCAGTCGTTGCAGCAGCAGGAGCAACAGCCGCGGAGGATGCCAATGGGGAGGAGGGGTCGATGATGGCGGTGGCCCTCCCCTTCTCTTCTCCTCGCAGCAGCGACAAGAGCTGCAGCAACAGAGGCAGCGACAGCAGCAACAACACCAACTCCAGCAGCGGCATCAACGACAACAGCAGCAGCTGATCTCTTCCTCCCCTTCCCTTCTTCTATTCTTTCTTTGCTTTCTTTCTCTCATCCACACGTAGAAGCAGCAGCAGCAGCAACAACCGGCATCGATGAATGAAGAGGGGAGCACCGGCTGAACAGGGCAACCCGCTTGGGGAGGAGGAAATGAGATTTTTTTTTTCTCTCTTTTTCTTTTTTTAATTCCGCCACTTATACAAGGGTTGGACAAGGTCCTTCCACTTCTTTCCTAAGTCTTAAGAAAAGCCTCCAAACATAATTTTCTTGCACAAAGCCTCTCATCTTTCATTTCCTAACATTTTGTTAATCACCCAAGAATTTATCAAATTCCAAAACTACCATCACTTCAATTAAGGTTCTCAGAATCTTAATCCGACGTTAAGTAACCAATTAAGATTTTAATTAACCTATTAAAGATATTACAAATTCAGACCTTTACAGGTGACTTCCGACAAATCTTAGAATTCGCATCCACACAACATCAAGAGGATGCATCAAGTGTATCATACAACCCCACATATATTTCAAATTATGCTAAATTTCCCCAAACTATTATGATTTATAAGCTATCCTAAAGTTATAATTAAATAATTTTCATCTAACTTATATATCTCTCGAGACATATTGGATAAACCCATTATATATTAGGCACCCTCAGATGTAACCTTACTATGAGTCATTTCATAAACTCCAATCGGATTAAGTCATGCATCATCCTAAGTATTGACATAAAATGTGATATAATTTTTAAATTCTCTTGACTTTTAACATGTATGTTGTCAAAATAGATAGTAATGTGCATATACTTACATATTTAATTTTCATTTGATGTATACTCAATCGACTCAAACAATAAGTCCGTAGTGAAATTTGAACTCTATTGACCTTATTCTTCTCGACTTGCCCCTACAAAAAAAAAATATTTCAAGCAATCCATTGTTGGTAGGCTAGTTGCATCATGAGGGGGAGATTGCCGAGAGGGGAGGAGGAGGAGGGAGGAAGGTGAAGTGGCGAGCAAAGCACAAATTCATATACCCCTTTTTGACGATCATTAAAGAGAAGTCATTGCCAAAAAAGTTACAAATATTAATTCTTATAAGTTTTTGGTGATGATAATAAGAAACGTCAACAAAATAATTTTAGTAATGGTTATTCAATTGTCACCAATGACCTCATTCATTAGGATAATCTAAAATGATTTGATGATTATTACAATTGGCAACGGTTATCATAAAATCATTGTCAAATAAAATAAAAATATTATTTTTTTATTTTTTACAACGACGTTATTAAAAATGATAGCTAAATTAGTCTTTATAATAGTTTTTAGAATCGTCGCCAAAAGCCTCTTCAACAATATTACATTAAGGAGCATCTTATTCTCATTTTGGCAACACTCACAGAGAAACCATCCCAAAAAGAGTTTAAAGTGTTATTTCTTTAGTGCTTTTGGTGGTAATTTTTTATAAATCATGCATCATAAAATTCATCTTCCCAACCATTTCCAAACCACAAATGGCCAAATAACCAATGGTAAAATCGGTAGTCTTCACCATTAAATAGTTGCTTGCAATCTAAATCGAATAATGGACATGGATTCATGATGCTGAGACAAACACCGGAAATTCCTCCTATCTGCAATTGGGCGACAATTGATTTTTTCTTCTGAAAAGATAGTGGGTGACAATTGTGCAAGGCAACAAATCATAAGATCCATTATTACATCGGAATATTTGTTGAAATACATGCACACGGGATCCGCATGGAACAAATATATTCTAATATAAAATTCAAAAAGATTTTATTATAATCAATTTCATTAATGACAAAATACACAAAAAGGCAATAAGTTTCCAACATAACAGCGTAGATCAAATATATTAAGCCAAACATATTAATATAAGTAGGCATAAAATGATAAGATCCAAAATAAATCATCATGAGGGTGTTTAGTTGTCAAGTTAAATGAGTTTATGTCAAGTTAAGTATTTAACATGTCATTTAACTTGTTTTCTATTTACATCAGGTTAAGTAAACTTAACTTGACGTAAATTTATTTCGCTCTCTATTTGAAATAACTTTAACTTGTCAAAAATATTCAAACGAATTAACTCACTTATTCCATTATTTATTCCATCCATTTCCTATTCTTTTACTCATTTCACAAACTTATTCTTCTTACCAAACGAGACCCAAACGAACATCATTCATCAACACATAAAAAGAAATTAAAACAAGTTTAGAAGTTGCTCCAATCAAAATTCCCATAAAAGACTCCCCTTAAATAAACTATCTCTCCCTCCGAGAGTTGTGCCCTCTAATCAAAGACATTCTCAAATAGCACCTCGCATAATAGCAACCAAGAGGGTGGAGAGTAAAAGCCTCAAAGACAACGGCAACAAAGAATAGAACAAAAGAGAAATGAATCCAATGCGAAAACCCTCGCATGACTTAAATAGTCCACGATGTGGGTGGAAACCAAGGAGACGTGGGTGAACGAGTTGAGTACACGCACACACATGCGATCCTCAATCCCTTCCTTAGCCCTTTGCTACATATATAAGCCATGCAAGCTACAATCCTTATATGCCTCACTTGGATTTTGCCGACTTTTAATGTGGACTAAAGTCTCCATCTTTTTCTCTTTAATTTCAACATAAATTCCCCATGTCATCATTATGTATATACACCCCAATTGATGCATATGAATTCCAAGAATCAACAACATTGAGGAGAGAAACGAGCATTATCATCATTCAATGTACACACTCTCCGCATCTCGTGACTCCAATCAATCTTGGGTGATATCTCCATATTCTCTCATAGCATAAATTCTACTTGCCATGATTCCTTCCATGAGGATGATAACAAGTTGGCCACCAACTCAGAATCTCAGGACAAGCATGGTACAAGGAAGTCACGATGAGAATTTGAAAAGAAATAAAGTCGGTCCAAGCAATCAAACATTGGTCATGAGGTGATTTTACTTTCTTTATTTGAGAGATTCTCAACAAAGGTCAAGCTTTACGGGATTTCCACGCAAAGTACCAAAGAGACTGTACTTACATCTCGCATCGCCTTCAACCATCGGGTCTCCACTTTTCTCTTTAACTCCTCACCCCCTTCCATTATATGCTGCATAAAAGATCGAGGTTGATCAAGTAGTATATTATGTCATATCATGTCTTACTTTATGTAACTGAAAGCGTTTCCTCCTTTTTTTTTTTCCATTGTTAATCGAATGCAAATCGGAATATTCGACGGAGGAAAAACACTTGTATTTTTTTTCTCTTTTGCATGTAAAAGGAAATTCTTTAGTGGCCTAAAAAGTTACAAGAAAAGTCAAAGACTCTCCTAACATCCTTCTAACTCACACCTAAGACAATGTCTAACCAAAATATGAGCTAGCAGGATAATATTTCTATCTACTTTAATGACACTGTAACCTCATGTTTATCTAAAATGATCATAAACATTGAAAGATACTCCTAAATTTTCAATTAGGATGCTATAGGGCTATAACTTAATTCATTGGGTTGATGACATCACAGCCACCTCCAAAAAACCATTATCTAGGACCAAATTTAGACCTTATTAAATCATCCTTATCTTTGCTTCATCACTACTTATTGTGTTGTACTTTGAAGCTCTAACCTAAATCATGTTTCCTATAACATCATTCATCACTGCCACTGCCACTGAGTAAAATGCTCCAACTATAGCATCAACAAATATTGTGCCTTGTTTCTTAGAAATGCACTGCAAATTGAAGATTGATTGTAGTTGCAACCCAACTTCAATGCTAGTTTCCCTCTCATTCTGTCCTAGAATAGTATTGGTCATCGAGCTAAGAGGCAAAAGAGTAGCATCAAAGGAAGACCTTCAACCCCCTATTTCGCATTGCTTCTTCATGACAACCTATTCCCGAGCCAAAGCATCAATAGAGTCTTCTATGATATAGAAGTTGGCCATCCTCGTTGTAGCCTTAATTACCTCCCACAAGTTGGGGGGGACCCCTTCCATTACCAACTTACATCTATGAAGCCAAAGAGACTGCATTAAATAGAAGACAAGGTGCTTAGGATACCCTGATCATGTTCCAATTGAATTCCCACCAGCAATCACCAATATCCTCCACCCTACCCCTCAATAAAACCTTACCACTCTCATGAATGCACAACCACATACTAAATGCCACCAATCCTCTGATTCTATTTTACAAAAAGGTAGCACTAATTAGAGGTTCTTAATCTTTTAGCAACCAAAGATCTTATCAATAAAGCTTTTACTAGTGCCTTCCAAAGGAATACATTAGTTGTTGGTGCAAGGTGTTTGATGGCCTAAAGTTTTCTACAAAATTGTAGATCCCTCTCCCTTACAATTCCATCCAATCCATGTTCTTTTAAAAGAGCCTTATAGGCCAACTTAATAGAAAATTTTCCTTTTGACCTAAACTACCTCTTCATTCCATCTTTTATCTTCTCTCTTCATCAGCTCCGCTACCGAGGTTAACTCCAATTCTACATTGTCCATTGGCATGACAACCCATACCAATCTCATATCCACTTATCCCTCCATACATTTATGCCCTCTTCGTTCCCCACCAACCACATCACTTCTTTAATCTACCTCAAAGCTTTCATAAAATTTGAATCAGAAGATTTAAGCATATATTCCCAAAGTGACTTTAGAAAAATATTTGGCATGTAATTGACTCTGCCATAAGCCCAGCTTCCATCCCATCGTCATTAAGAATGCTAAGTTTGTAAGCCTAATATTCATAATACCCAATCCACCCATAAGCTTACGAGGACACAAAGAACTCCAAGCCCTCATGTAAAGATGCTTCTTCACATCAAAATGCCCCCACCAAAAATCCATTGCTAATTTATCCAACCAATTAATAACAGGTTTTTGGAAAAGTGGTTTGTAGACATGAGAAAATTGAGGATAGAGCAAAGCAATGATGGGAGAACAATTCTCGTACCTACTTGTGATAGTACCTTGCCTTTCCAACATGCAACTTCTTGGAACATTTAGTGATCACCAACTCCTTCAATTTTGATTGATTGGCAACATCAAGAATGGTACACCCCAAGTAGAGCTCCTCGCAGATCATGGCTCCAACACTCAAACCCCTTCTGAGCTCATCTTGGATATCCATCTGCAAGCCCTTCCTGAGAAAAGCCTACAATCGAGAATTTTTCAAGCCAATTATGAAAAGGTGTTTTTTAGGCGTGTATCCTGCTTGGATATCCATCTCAAGCAGCCAAAGCCCTTCAATCGTGAGCTTATATAGCATTTGGAAACTTACAATATCTTCCCACGATATAACGCCAGAAAGAAATGAACATGGATAAAAGCCTTTACGTGTTAGTTGCAATCGCTCTCGATATACCTTGATCCATTACAATTTGGTGGAGGATTTCCTGTCTCGTCCCTTAATTGTCCTACTGTAGGTGCTTGTGGCAGTACAAAAGCCAACATCTGAGGAAACAGAACTTCACAGGCAATTAAAGGTGCCCGTATTTTTATTTTTATATTTGATAAAAGGACAGGTTTTCTACGTAAGATGCACTTAGCAGGTACCTCTTGCAATTCTTGTTGAGTCAATGGTCGTGTTAAGGAGATTAGCAAAGTCCTGAAATGACTTAAAGACACATCACAGAGGTTGCAGGCCAATCCATAGAGTATCCACGCAGAATTTGGCTACAATGGATGAACAAGTTCAGGCCCAAGTCGTACCCAACTAGTTCATGGATCCCAAACTGGGCCCAAATTAAGCAGATTACGCAGTAGTCGGATTTGTTACAAACATACAGGTCCATTTGTTTAGGAAAATAAAATAGACCTTCCATATTTCAATCAGAAAATCCGGAAGAAAGTTACATCGGATTAAACCCAATTATACCAACATAAAGCTATTTCAGGAGCCCTTTATTTCTCCTCAAATCCAAAGTTAGACCCAAACAGCATCGGCACAAAATGTTAATTCCTTGTATAATTCCACTAATTTTTTTCCCTACAAACTGCAACATCATTTGCACTGTGTAATCTCATTCATATCTTCTTTAATGTGAATATAGCAATCTGTTAGGATTGTTCCTATTATAAGCGTAAGCGTTGAGAAATAGCGAATGCCTACATGCTAAATTTATTACTAGTAACTTCAAGAAGGAAAAGAGAGAGAGAGAGAGAGAGAGAGAGAGGTTAGAGAGATTCCAGTTACTCCAATGAATCAATTACGTATACATTATGGATAACCCAATACATATTAAATGGTTCGGTTTCTTTGGGTGCAAGAAAGTATTACTTAATCTCACTGTTTTCTTGAACAGTAAAAGAAAAAATTGGATCTTATCTTATCTACTAGATCCAACATCTATTTTGAAATGCTCATTTCACAAGCATTCTCTGTATTATGCCTTGAAAAGAACTCGAACCTCCCCGTTATTCAGCACAAGATTTGGAGTAACCATCGAGACATCTCCAAAGTGAATCCTATTCCGCAAATAATCCTATTCCTCCTCCTCGTTCCTTTTGACCAAACTAAATAAAATGGTTTATGTCACCTTCTTAAAATTGAGTATATTTTCCATGATCAACACGTCAAGGCCAAGCTAAATGATCCTTAGCCCTATTATTCCACTACGTCAAACCGTCAAGGCCCAAAAGGCAGCCCACATTTTAAACCACAGTGCCAGACCTGAACCTAAAGAAATGCAGCCCATGAGCCACCACGATATTTTCCACGAAATTAATCACCAACGGTGCATCGTAGCATGCAAAAAGGCCCTTCCACTGGGCACCATGTGGATGGCATTGCAAGCCCTCGCACCAACCACTTCCCGCCACGTCTACACCCCTTACTCTTGCAGGATTTCCCGTAGCGACCCGCCAACGTGGCAAGTCCAACTCCACCGCTTCTACCCACATTGACGAAATTACACCCCGCGCCCCTTCCCCCGATCCGACGTCTCCTACCACCCGATATCCGAATCGTTACCATCCTAACCGTCCGATGAGATGAGGACGCGACAGTCCTGGGAAAAAAGTGCCACCGGTCACGTAAAATTCCATTCCCTCCCTCTCTTCAGCTTCCTCTGTCTGAACCTCCGCTCTCTGCTCCGTTCGTTGCTCTTGACACAAACGCATACAGATGCAGCTCCTTTCTCCTTCCAAGCCCCAGCTCCCTCTGTTCCAACCCCTATCCAGAAACCCAAGCCCCCCTTCCAGACCCTTCAACATCCCCTTCAATTTGCAATCCCAAGCTCTCCTCCGAACCCCTCCCTGGTCCGCTGTGCAATCCGTCCGACAGTGTGAAGATGAGGAGCTCGAGCCAGGCTCGGAAAAATTCAACGACATCCTCGTGGTCAGGAGGCCCGCAAAGGTGCCTTCGTCGCTCAGCGAGGAAGTCGGTTCTCTGCTGGACACCGATGATGACGAGGAGGAGCAAAAGGAAGAAGACTCCTCACCAGGAATCGAGGACGGTCTCGACAAGTTCGCAAAGAAAATGCCAATCTTTGAGCCGCTGGAGCGGGTCGTCGTGGTGCCGGAGGAGAGGCCTCTGGCAGTGAACTTGGAGCTGGCGCTGTACAAGGCGAAGGTGCTGGGGCAGAAGTTCCAGTACAGGAAGGCCGAGAAGATACTGCGCAGGGTGAGTTGCTGTTGGAGTTTGCTAGTGTTGTTCATCTGGGGGTGGGGGGTGTTGGTGGGTCTTCCGATTTGTGTGCTTGGTGAATAAACCTGGTGCTTTGCTGCAGTGCGTCATGTATTGGCCAGAGGATGGGAGGGCATATGTGGCACTGGGGAAGATCCAGTGCAAGCAGTCTAAGTACAACGAGGCGCGGGTTGTGTACGAGACAGGCTGCCAGGCAGCTCGTGGGGAGAATCCTTATATTTGGCAGGTAATGTTGATGCTTTGCACCAATAGAATCGCAGTTTCACCTGGAAACCATGTGGTTGTCTAGATTCCTAGATGAGCATTCGTAAAATACAGAAACACTAGCTTTAGGTTGTAGACTTCACACTCAAGGATTTGGTATCTAATTCCAAATAGAGATTTATCATAGCATGGGGAAACACTTGCCATTGATTCAAAGTAAAACATGCAGCATAAAACATGTCTTTCACAGAAGGGGGATATGTATAAATAATGTATCATCACGATTCAGGTGGCACTTTTCACAGAAAATTAGAGCAACCCAAAAGAGTTAAAAAGAATAACAGCATGATAGCATTGTACCGACGGAATAAATGCTTGCATGTCTAGATTGTGAATATTTAGCTGTTCAACTGAAAGCTAATATATCTTTGTACATGTTACAAATCTCATTATGGGTTGTCTAAAAGTTCCTTGGTAATCTGAAAAACAGTGTTGGGCTGTGTTGGAAAATAAACTCGGGAATGTCAGGAGGGCAAGGGAGCTATTTGATGCAGCTACAGTAGCTGATAACAAGCATGTTGCTGCCTGGCATGGATGGGCAACCCTAGAGATTAAAGAAGGAAACATCAAGAAGGCTAGAAATCTTCTTGCCAAAGGCCTCAAATACTGTGGAGCTAATGAGTATATATATCAAACACTTGCCTTGTTGGAAGCCAAAGCAAATCGAATCGAGCAAGCTCGGTATCTATTCCAGAGGGCAACAGCCTGTAATCCCAAGAGCTGTGCCAGTTGGCTTGTGAGTTTCTAACTCCAGTTCTAAAGATATAACAATTTGATGAAAAAAAATCAGGATTAACAAGCCTTTCGTTCTGATATAGGCATGGGCACAACTAGAGATGCGGCGAGAGAAACCCTTTTTTGCTAGGAAACTATTTGAGGTGAGATTTTGTGGTGAAGCTCTACAATTAAATTGCTTAGATTTTCAGCTTGACTTTTAAATATTTAAATGCAGAAATCCGTACAAGCTAGTCCAAAGAACAGATTTGCTTGGCACGTGTGGGCAATGTTTGAGGCCAGTCAGGGTGATGTAGATAAAGCAAAGAAGCTACTTAAAATAGGCCATGCAGCTAACCCCAGAGATCCCGTTCTTCTCCAGTCCATGGCATTGCTTGAATACAGGCATTCCTCTGCGAATTTTGCCCGTGTTTTGTTCAACAGAGCATCTGAGATAGACCCAAAACACCAACCTGTATGGATGGTAAGAAGATGTTTTTGAAAACTTTTATAACCTATTTCTATCCATCTAAATATGGCTTACGGCCTGCTTATGACCTATAGCATTCTTCCTTAATTATGTTGCATTATTTAAATATCACAAGTTCCGTAGTGTAAGTATTTCCCACATTTATTCCTGTCTCCATCTGCAGTGCTAAAAGAAATCTTCCTTAGTCTTGATCTAGCAAGTGGTAAGCATTTGTCGAATCTGTTGTAGTTTGTAATACAGAGTGGCATGCCCAGGGCACGGCAAGATAAATTAATCAACAGATAATAGCTTATGCCTGTTTCACATCCATATACAACCATAAAGAATCTTCCTCCAAGTGTCACATATCATGATTACTGCATCAATCACCATGTCTATGCTGTCATATGAAACCCCCATCATGCAGAAATTGCAAGAGGGCAGGTAAACCCAAACTGAAAACTTGAAGATGAATGTTCAACTTGAGACGTCATTATTCAAGGTGTAAAGATGTTATTGTTATGTATGTATGGACCAGTTCTCATTCAGACTTATGCTGGTCAATAAGGGGATAATAAGCTAAAAGTGATATGCAGGCCTGGGGATGGATTGAGTGGAAAGAAGGAAATATATCCAAGGCAAGGGAACTCTACCAGAGAGTTCTATCAATTGATTCAACAACCGAAACTGCTGCTCGCTGCCTACAGGCAAGGAAATATATTCCACAAGCAATGTTTATGATCTATTTTCTGTTTTCCATTGTTCAATTAGACAGTTTTTGAAGGAAAAAGAAAAAGATTGCATTAGACATGCCAAATTCATTACTAAAGTAAATTGCACAAGAATAACAGGATTTTCCTACTTCATTCAAAACATTCAATTGGACGTTTCACAAAGGCCAGATTTTAGTCTGAAATTTTGATTTACCTAATAGGTTTTAAATAATAACATGTGATTTCCCTTTTTTTCCCTTCTGTATCTTGCAGGCTTGGGGTGTCCTAGAACAGAGACTTGGTAATCTGACAGCTGCTAGGAGGTTGTTCAGATCTTCACTCAATATAAATTCCCAAAGTTACATAACCTGGATGACATGGGCATCCCTAGAGGAAGAGCAAGGGAATGACGTTCGCGCTGAAGAAATTCGCAATCTATACTTCCAGCAGGTCCATAATTTCCTCCAATCTTTTCCAGCCCTTCCCCCTTTTTGCCTAATAGATAACCCTAAAGTACCCTTCCAAAAAAAAGGATAACCCTAAAGTAAATATTGTATATTTCTACTCATTTAGGTCTACCAATATATTTAAAAAGCTTGCTGAAGAAAATGCCATACTCACTACGAGGCCTTCATCTATATGATATAAATACCAGTCAATGGACTTCACTCGCCTGACTTTCACCAATTCTCAACTCACTGGACTGTGATACTTTATGACATTCTAAAAAATATGAGATAAATGCGACCAAAGGAATGTATAAATCACTGTTAGTCATTTTCTTCGTTAGCCTATTCCATCTAACCATACTGGCACAGTGGTTCTCTTTCTGAAAATTCCTAATGTCACTCAATATTCAATATGTTAACTATGATCAAATCTTTGATTTTCTGTCATGGCACAGCGCACAGAAATCGTTGATGATGATTCCTGGGTAATGGGCTTTCTAGACATCATTGATCCTGCTGTGGACGGTATTAGACGTCTCCTGAAGTTAGATCATAGTTCAGAACTCAAAGAAGAAGATATAGTTAATTTACAAGGACTCGGACACAGATCTGTTCAAGGCATCATAGAACCCGAACAGGAACAAAGTAAGGAGCCTATCCAAAAACCATCACTTCCGTCCTCGAGCTATGAAGAACATGATGACGACAGCAGAGATGAAGAAGCGATAGAGGAGATTGACAGGTCATACAAAGTAGAACCTACCATCCCAGTGGCAGAGTTCAACTTGGATGCCTTCATCAGAGATAAACTATCGATTAATCCATCCAACTTGGATGCGGTGCTAGATTTTGGAGATTCCAAAAGAACTAGCCCAGTGAGGAGGACATGGAACCCCAAGCGTAGAACAATTCCAGTTCAAGCATGAGTTGGAGGTTACATGCTTTTACATCTTGAACATGAAACTTTAGTTTCAGGGTCCCCATTTTGTAGAAATCTGAAAGCAGAATTGTTGAAAGGATTAAATTGTAAGCTTAGCAATTTAGATCAAGAAAATGACAGATTTGTACAGTGTAGCTATAGAAGATTGAATTTTTTTTCCTGCCAACTATTGTTTGTAAAGTAGAATTGGCGAGAGAAAAGAATTCAAGCATGTGCCTAAAGGGTGTCAAAAACATGTTCTCATTGTTGAGAGTTCTACTTTTTTCATCTTTTCCGTATTTAGTTCGTTGCTTATCTTTTCTATTTCTATATAGTAGAGGAGTTTGTCTACAGTTTTCCCTTGCCCTCTCCTCTATATATAGAGGCCTAGAGTTTTGTAATAAAGTGAATACATCATTTTTCTTAATGTGATATCAGAGCGGCAGTTCTAGACCGAAACTCTATACCTAAGTGATATATCAATTTTTTTCTCCATTAAATAAAGATTAAGGTCTCTTCTCTTGCATTGGGATTATGAACCCATCGAGAGAAGAAACCTTTCTCCGGATTACATTGGGGTTTGTGGCCTAAGAAACCCCACCAAAACCATTGCTGCCGCAACCACCTTCAGAGGAGCCCAGTGTCACCGCTTATGCCAACACCTCCAACCCACCAATAGAGGGGGTTCGGTCGATCAGCTGATGGAGGGGTCATCGGCCCGTGGCTAACCGATCAGACCCACTCCGTCCAACCATCGCCAGTAGGAGCACCATCGGTAGGACTTTAAGCCTACCAGCACCGTCCTTGCTCCTATAGAGAGAAAGGGGCCCATCGGGAGCCCTGTTCAGCCCAACTAGAGCTTGAAGGGGGTTGCCCCAACCCTCTTTCCATCCTTGTAGTGCCAGGAGGACGTCGGAGAGTCGCCATAATCGTCGAAGAGCCACCTCGACTTACTTTGGAGCCAATTTTGCCACTGTTACTGCTTGGAAAGAGTTCACTCTTCTTTTTGATATCTTTTATCTATACGGCTACAAACTAAGTAGATAGTGATCTTCATGCATTAATAGTAAAGCTTATTCGCCAATTGGTAGTTGTAGGACTCTGATTGTGGGTGATATGGCATCCAAAGTGGTAGATTCTTTTGCTCAAGGAGATGGGAGTCATGGGGAATGATCACGAAGTTCAACAGGTCCGACTATGTGCTTTGGTCACAATCAATCCCCAATGTGGTTAAGGGTCAATGATAAGAAGCATATACTCCTCAAGTCCAAGCCCACCAAGAAAGTTGGCAAGTATGCCACATGGAAGGACAACACCATGGCCAGGGCATGGATCATGAATGCAGCCATACAGTGAATCACTACAAAGATTATGTATTATAAGACCACAAAGGAAATGTAGGAAGTACTTCGCCATACATATTCTTAAGAGAAGAATGCAACACGCACCTTATAGCTCCGTCATAAGATAGCTCATATGAGGCAAGATGGTAAGTCGTTGGCTCAGTACTATTTTGCACTAAAGTCGGCCTTTGAGAGGCTTAACACCTATACCCTTGTGTGCTTCCATGAGTCGTAGAGACTCTACAGGACACAAATCATGGTGGGTCATTTTCTAGCTAGCTAGGTTGGACCCTACCTATGAAGCAACACAATCTCATATGCTAACACTGCTAGAGATATCCAATATGGAAGAAGTGTACGACCGCCTAAGCAAACTTGTGGTTTCCCAGTCACAACTTCTACATGTGTTGAGCACATGTTGACTATGGTTGCCTCTCAGGGAAGAAGCAGGGACACTGGATAGTTCACTCATAGTCGTAGGTGAGGACAAGGAGGCTAAGGGCGTGCTAGGCCCCAATTTTCACATTACAGGAAACTTGGTTATTCTAAAGATACTTATCGGATCAAGTATGGGAAACTTATCAATGCATATCAGGTTGTTGCTGGATCAGAGACTAGTCCAAAGTCTGCTCCTATTACCAAGGTAAAATATGATAAGTTGATCCAAAGGTTCTCTCGTCATGGGGTATTGACGCCTATTGCTGCTGCTTCAAGCTCCTTACCAGGATTTGGAGATACTGCTTCTCTTGCCAAGTCTTCAGATATATGTCTTGCCTATCATGCTAGTGTTGAAGATACAGATTGATTGGTTGATTCTAGCACCTCCTGACATATCTGCGGAAAGGCTCAGCAGTTTGCCAGATTACAAATTGACTCGTCAAGGAGGACTATTGTTGTGGCTGATGAACGGAATCCCCTTATAATGGGTTAGGGGGAGGTTCAGATAGCCCCTCATGTAAGGCTACAAAATATTTTCCACACCCCAAATTTCCTTTAAATTCTTTTAGTCAGTCATCTTACGAAAAAAATTAAACTACCAAGCTATATTTGATGCCATGTCTCATCTTTCAAGATGTACTATCAAGGCAAGTGATTAGTTGTGGCCATGAGGAAGGGAGATCTATCACCTTTTTCAATCACCATACACAAGTCAAGCTACTTTTTCCTGTGGAAGTTCCTCTAGTTATCTTTTACACCTAAGATTCAAGCATATTCCTCTGACTAAGCTACGACAGGTCAACACAGATTCCTCCCACTACCACTTTCCAGTGTGAGACCTGTCAACTGGGGAAGCATTACAAGAGCTCTTTTCCTAGTTGGCAGTGTTGTAATGCAAAGTCTCTTTTCTAGTTAGGTCACTTTGATATTTGGGGTCCAAGTTGTGCTCCCAATCACATGGGACACATGTTTTATCTTATTGTTGTTGATGATTTCTCTAGATTGTCTTGGGTTTTCTTATTGAAGTCGAAATCTAAAGTTGGAGGTGTAATAAAAAAACTTCCTCCTTGAAATAAGGAATTAATTTGGAGTCAATGTAAAAATTGTTAGAACTGATAATGCTTTAGAGTTTTACACTCATCCTCTCTAGTCACTATTCCAAGGGCATAGGATAATCCACCAAACAAGTTGCCTACATACCTCCCAACAAAATGGTCATGCGGAGAGAAAGCTTCGCCACATTTTGGATGTTGCTCAAACCCTCCTTATCCAAAACAACGTTCCCCTTTCCTACTGGGGAGTTGTTATGCATACTGCGTACTACTTGATAAACTGAATGCCTTCTACTGTACTTACTGAGAAGGTTCCTTGCTCCCTCCTGCTCCCTGACAAGGAGCTCTTTAGAATGCCTCCTAAGATCTTTCGGTGTGTGTCCATTCTGGTTCCAACAAGGATAGGTTATCAACCAAGGCTGTCAAATGCATATTTGTAGGGTATTCTCAAACCCAGAAGGGCTACAGGTGCTATGATCTCGTTGGCAAACGCCACTATGTCAATGCCGATGTCTCCTTTGAGTCAATTCCATATTATTCCTTAATGAGTCTCGTATTGTTACATCTACCCCTTAGAACGAGCCAGTCCTACCTATTCCAACCCCTAATGTTAAGCAAAGTTAAATGCCAAATGTTGGGAAAGATAAGCATTTCAGACTTATCTATTCTCATTACCCTAGACAAGGCCCCCCCTCCAGCACTAGAGTTGTCATCTACTCCTGAGGTAATCCCTCCTGATAATGTTAGCATGGGAATAAAGTCACGTGGTAAGAGTCAAGCCGTAGGCCCACTATGTGGGTGCGTGATATGTGTGTGTTAAGAAAATTGGTTTAGGTTCAGTTGTTTTCCAAACATGTTTTGTGCCACTTGTGGCTAATTTGTTTCCTTATTTGGATATTTAGTTGTTTTAGGAAATAGGATAGTCATTTGTTAAGATTGTTTGATTAAGATTGGTTCCCAGTAAATAGAGGCCAATTCTCTTCATTTATTTCTTGAGTTGCAATAGTATTTCCTAGTTTCCAAAAGTCCCTCCTTTCTCCTCCATAGCCGTCAGCCCTCTCTCTCTCTCCTCTCTTGACACACCAACATCAACAGGAAGAAGGGCCCTTTCCACGAGTTCCAAATCTTAACATGGTATCAGAGGGGGTTCTTTAGGCCTACTAGCATCCACGCATGGGAAGAAGGAGCACAAGGAAGATGTGTGCCTCATGTAGAAGCTTTGTTTCACGCATAAGATCTCCTTCTTGTGCATGGAACACATGGAGATCAATTTAAAGTCGAAGCATCACACCTCGACTTGTCTGGAAGGGGAGTGCTCTCACATACTCTAGGAGAACCCAACATCTTACGCGGGCTTTGTGGAGACATACAAGAAGAGGCTCTGACAACATAATCTCTCACGTACCTCAAGAGATCCTAGCACCTTACGCAGGCTCTGTATGGACATAGAAGCAAAGACAACTCATTGTTTGAAGACAGCAATGGCAGATGCAAGGGCCAAAATCATCTACAACCTCCACATTATCCTAAAGAGCGCACTCGAAAATTGCGAAGGGACCAAGGCTAAGAAGTGGAGGGAGAATTATGTAGTCTCGTTTACATTCGCAAATTTAGAGAGGCTCCTGGCATTAATCAAAGAAGAGAAGAGAAGATAATTGCAGCCACAGCAACGACTTTCGAGGTCGCCAAAGAAAAAATGACTATTAAGGTTGCAAGAGACTCACAATTGCACTAGAAGATACATTCAAAGAAGATCTGAGAGCATACTTGGATGTGGATAGTTTCACAAAAGTTTAGAAGAACAAAAAATCAAGCAAGTCTTTGCCCTTCTCTGACCTCGACTTGAGGGTGTGTGTTAGCATGGGAACAAAGCCACATGGCAAGTGCCATGTGGCAGCAGCAATCATCGACCACGTGGCAAGAGTCCAATCCGTGGGCCCACCATGTAGGCATGTGTTAGGAAAATTGGTTTAGGTTTAGTTATTTTCCAAATATGTTTTGTGCCACTTGTGGCTAATTCATTCAAGTCCTTATTTAGAGATTTGGTTGTTTTGGGAAATAAGTTTAGTGATTTGTTAAGATTGTGATTTGATTTTATTGAGATTCACTCTCTATAAATAGAGACCAATTCTCTTCGTTTGTTTCTTGAGTTGCAATAATATTTCCTAGTTTCCAAAACTCCCTCCTTTGTCCTCTATAGCTGCTAGCCCTCTCTTTCTCCTTCTCTCTCCACGCGCCAACATCAAGAGGAAGAAAGGCCCTCTCCATGAGTACCAAATCTTAACATGGTATCAAAGTGGGTTCTCTAGGCCTACTAGCATCCACACGTGGGAAGGACCACAAGGAGGTAGTGTGCCTCGCGCAAAAGAAGCCCTATTTCACGCACGAGATCTCCTTGTGCGTGGAACATGTGGAGATTAATTCAAAGTCAAAGCATCACAACCTAACTTTGGAAGGGTGTGCTCTCACATACTCCAAGAGAACCTGGTGCCTTACACAAGCTCTATGGAGACATACAAGAAGAGGCTCTCTGACAACGTGATCTCTCACATACCTCAAGAGATCCTAGCACCTTACATAGGCTCTGTGCAGACGTAGAAGCAAAGATAACTTGTTTTTTCAAGGCAACGACGGCAAACGTACAGGCTCAAATCATCTACAAACTCCACATTATCCTAGAGAGCCCACTAAAAAATCGTGAAGGGACCAAGCCTAAGAAATGAGAGAAGGTGAATTATGTAGTCTCATTTACATCCGCAAATTTAGAGAGGCTCTAGGCATTAATCAAAGAGAAAGAACAAAAGACAATTGCAGCCACAACAATTTTCAAGGTTACCGAAGAAGCAACAACTATTGAGGTTGCAAGAGACTCCTAGTTGCACTGAAAGATATGTGCAAAGAAGATCCAAGAGCACACATGGATGCAAATAGTTTCACAAAAGTTCAGCAAAAAAAAAAAAAATCAACCAAGTCTTCACCCTTTTCCGGCCTTGACTTGAGGGGGCGTGTTAGCATCAGCAATCATCAGCCACGTGGCAAGAGTCCAATCCATGGGCCCACTATGTAGGCTTGTGATATGTATATGTGTTAGGAAAATTGGCTTAGGTTTAGTTGTTTTCTAAATATGTTTTGTGTCACTTGTGGCTAATTTGTTTGAGTCCTTATTAAAAGGTTTAGTTGTTTTAGAAAATAGGTTTAGTGATTTGTTAGGATTGTTATTTGATTTGATTGAGATTGATTCTCTATAAATAGAGACCAATTCTCTTCATTTATTTCTTGAGTTACAATAATATTTTGTAGTTTCCAAAGCTCCCTCCTTTCTCCGCCATAGCCGTCGACCCTCTCTCTCATTCTCTCTCCATGCACTGACATCAAGAGGAAGGAGAACCCTCTCCACGAGTTCCAAATCTTGGTATATAATATTGATACTCCATCTAATTCTAGTGTACCAGATACTATCCAAGGCATTCTGGCACCTCAAGATGACTCTCTGCTACCAAGGTCAGTTGAGAAAACTGAGTTTGTAGATGACAAGGGGAATGTTGATGTTGATATAACGATTTCCTTACAAAAGGGGGCCAAGACATGCACCATTCACCCCATTTCTAAGCATGTGTCATGGCTAGCCTATCTCCTAGGTACAAGAAGTTTGCCAAAGCTCTCTCCAGTGTGTAGGCACATACTCTACATCAACAAGCACTTAATTATCCAGAATGGTGAAAGGCCATGAAGATGAGATGTCGACACTATTATCACGTGGGACCTAAAGCCTTGTTGATTCACCATCAAATGCTACTATAGTAGGATGCAAATGGGTCTTCACAATTAAATACTTGCCTGAAGAATTAGTGGAGTAGTACAAGGTGAGATCGATAGCGAAAGGATATACACAAACATATAAGATCAACTATTTTAATACTTTCTCCCCAGTGGCAAGGCTCCTACTATTTGGATTCACATTTCTGTTGCAGTTCATCTTGACTAACAACTACATTAGTTAAATGTCAAAAATATCTTCCTCTACGAGGATCTCCAAGAGAAGGTCTATGTGCATCAACCTCCTGGATTCAAGGTAGAGTGTTCCAAGGTTTGCAAATTACATAAGGCCATTTACAGTCTCAAGTAGAGCCCACGTGCATGATTTCAAAAATTGTCTGAAGTTGTCGAAGACATGGGCTTCAAGAAGTCTTCAATAGATCATTCCTTATTTTGTGAGAAAGGTCGAAAAGAGGAGAGTTGTGATGCTAGTCTATGTGGATGACATCATCTTAACTAGAGATGATATTAGAGGCATCACCATTACTAAGGAGTTTTTTTGCAAAACACTTCATTACAAAGGATCTGGGCCCACTCCGATACTTAGCATTGAAGTTGCTTGGAATGAAAAGGGAGTTACCCTTTCACAGAGGAAATATGTACTTGACCTTCTTCAAGAGACGAGCATGCTTGGTGCCAAGTCCGCCTCCATTCCTATAGACCCAAATGCGCATCTGTATGAGGATGACTCTATTCTTGTGGATGCAAGGTAATTTAGATGCCTTGTGGGCAAGTTGTTGTATGTGACTATCACACGACCTAACATTGCCGTTGAGGTTAGGATGGTAAGCCAGTTCATAGACAAACCAAGGAGAGTTCATTAGGATGTAGCAATCATAATTCTTAGATACCTGACATCTGCACTAGGGAAAGAATTACTATTTACCCAAGGTGACTCGCTGGAGGTGATGGCATATATTGTCGTAGACTATGTTGGGTGCCCAAAGCATAGGAAGTCCACTACTGGATTATGTACATTCATTGGAGGAAATCTTGTTACATGGCAAAGCAAGAAATAAACCGTAGTAGCGAGATTGAGTGCGGAGTCGGAATACAGGGTTATGGCTCAAGCTACCACAGAACTCATATGGATTCAGTCAATCCTTATAGATCTACAGATTCCTGATTGATTCTATGGAGATGGTGTGAAAACAAAGTTGCATTATTCATTGCTAACAATCCGGTCTTCCATGAAAAAACCAAACATGTGGAAGTAGATTGTCATTATATGCAAGATATGATCCAAAAGGGATGCATCCGCACTCTCCATGTATCATCCAAAGAATAGGCAACAAACATGTTCTCCATGGCATTTCCACAATCCTCCTTCAACCGATGTTCCAAGCTAAGCATAATAGGCATCCATGCTCTAACTTGAGGAGGAGTGTTGAGAGTTTTACTTTGTTTTTGTATTTTCCATATTTAATATATTGCTTATCTTTTCTATTTCCATATAGTAGAGGGGTCTATCTACAATTTTCCCTTGACCTCTCCTCTATAAATAGAGGCTTAAGATTTTGTAGCAAAGTGAATGGATTGTTTTTCTTTACACTCATGTTAGTATGTGCATGCATCCACAGATATGTTTGTGAATCAGGAAGAATTTATCTTTCAAAACAAAATGGTAAGGAATATTGACAATAAAGAAAGAAAAGGACGAACAAGTAAAACTTTGCTGCAGATCAAGGGCCAAAATTTCCAACATAAGAAATTCAATGTACTAAATCTGCCAGAATGCCGGTAAATAAGAATTTGACCAATTAAACTCTTAAATAACAATTGTGTTTGGATCAGCTTCTTGGGTCGTATTATCATATATGTCCATAAAAACTACTTCCAAGAAGAATCGTCCACACAAGGGATAGGAATTTTGTAAAGATGCAAAATATGATTCTCACGGATGAGCTGGAGCTGACAACTGCAAAGCACCCCAACATTCAATTTCCTTTTCTTATGTCCATTACTTCTATGAAGGTATGCTTGTAGTTGTTCCTTAATGTCTCTGTATAATGAGAGCAACAATTTCTCAAATAATCAAGTTAAATCATCTATTCTTAATTAGTATTTGAGGGCAGTCCTAGGCTGAAGTTCTGTACCCTCCTTTTCCTTGTCTCTTGTCCTCAACCAAGAGAGCTTGTTTTTGCTGCCTTTATCTTCATCATGACCCTGGGAACCAGATTCAATCTACCAAGAGATCACAGACTCTTACTCAAGGTCCATCTCCGGCAGCATCACCACTATCATGACTGGACAAGGGCCTGCCTGAGTGCACTTTTACCCAAACAACCCTGATTGATTAAACCATGCAGCCACCAGGTCTATTTCACCCGATCGCTACCAGAGCAGGCCTGTCTGTTTGCTGTGAGCCATAGGCAGGCTATCATCACCGCCAACAGATTGGCAGAGACCACTGCTTGGTCATCCTTGGGACCACTAGCCCAATAGGGTTCTGCCTGGGAAACCTGCTGGCTGCTGCAGCACTCATCGATTGCAGTCTGCAGCATTCTGGCAGTCCCATTTACCCCAAGCATAGAAGAGATTCTGCTGAACCAGTTTAGTTCACCTAAAACGATCAGGTTTGAGTGAATCAGTCTGGTTCATCTGAACCAAGTTGTCTGTATTGACGACGTGAAATCTCATGTGATGGTTTAAACATCTAATGACCATTTTACATATGTAGCTGATCAAGGCCTGTAGGTGGATATACCCTCCTCACCTTCTGCATGACCATTTCTACTCCAATATCAGATTCTAGATTTGAGACAAATGTACAATAACATGTTTTTAGACCCAATGACCGAGTTGGATGCATGGTACCATGCTTGCCTGTCATAGACATTCTTGATGATAGTGGAGGATCATGACAAGTAATGTATCCTGCTCAAATTAGAGTCAGCTGCAAAGGCAGGCAAGTGCACAATCTAGAAGAAAGATAATGCCATGATCCATCGTGAATAGTATTATGCCATGAATCAGGGATGAAGTGATGTATACATGACAACTAAGGGGATGTTAGATGATTTGGTGACGCTTATTCCCATGAGAACAACTCCATATTTCTCACAGTTATAATGAGATGGAGTATCTAATACAAGAAGAGAAGCCACTTGTTCAACATTATTTGGCTCTCAAAGCAATGTTTGAGGAGCTAATTGCATGAAGGCCAATATGGACCCATGGTGACTCAGAAAGCCCATCATGCAAAGTCGATAGTCAGAAACTTTCTGATTAATTAAAGGTTATAATACACAGCTGTAATTTGTAGATGTCCCCTCTAGTTGATTTACCTACCTTGGAGGACATGTACAATCACATAAGCAAGCTTTTGGTTATGCTTTTAATTGAAGCTAAAGATTCTCAAACTTCTGCAATGGCAACCACGTTTGGCAGAGGTCAGAATGCCAATTCCACTTGAGGACTTGAAATGTAGGGTAGACATGGATAGAGCCAAAGATGACCACCATGCTTGTACTCTAGCAAGTAGGGTCAAATCAAGGATACCTATTGGACCCAGCATGGAAAACCCACAACTACTCACAAGGTGATTGAGACCATTGATGAGACACCAACTGAGCCAATCATCGTCACCAAGGTCAAGCATGATGAGATGGTGCAAAAGATTAGTCAAATTATCTTCAAGCACCTTCATTTCAAACATTATTTCGTCACCCCTCAAGTATAGTAGTTGCTTTTTTCTTTACAGGCTGACAATTAGGGGAACTTATTGTTTGGTGGATTTTGAACCCTCTAGACGCCTTTATTATGACAGCAAGTGATGCTTTGTTAAACTTCAACATATCAATGGAATCAAATATTTCATGTTGCTGATGGACGGCATTGCCCCATCATTAGTCAAGGAATAGATCATTTAACACTTGTATGAAGCTCTCATATGCTTTCGCTAAGCAAGATTGTTCTTAGCTTTCCTATTTATCAGCTAAAAACTGCAGAGAGATCTTTAACCCTATATCTTATATGTTTTGGGACATATTGACAAGGAAGATTTTTTTTTTTTGTTGAAAAGTACAAGGAAGACTATTGGTAACAATACTTAACTTTCCATATGTTGCCTATGTCACCCCTTCCTCCACCACATCTAGTTATCAATGGCTACTTCAACTTGGTTGTCTTCTCTTGGACAAGCTTAAATGTGTCATTCCCTAACGCTTACATCCAAGTTTAACTGGAGGCGCAGCTTGGAAAGCATCACGAAGGTTCCCATCCATCTAGTTAGTGTCCAAGGACTAGGTCACCTTTTCAGTTGCATATGGATGCATGTCAGGTCCTAGACGGATCCCAGACCAACAAAGACAACATTATTAGCTTATACTTGATGGTATTTCTTGGTTGTCCTAGGTGCTTGTTTGGTATCGGGCTCCAGAACAGGATAACATACCACTAGCAGGATAAAATGAATAGTATTCATAGGTTAGCGGTGGTTCTCCATACTTCCATAGGTGAGAGGGAATAGCATGAGGATGCATATTAAACACAACTTTCTTTTCTGTGATAGGTCACATCAAATGTTACTTTCTCTTTCATCCATCAAATCAATTGCAATATCTATTTCACCAACAAATGCACACTTTCTCCATATGACACTTTCTAAAACCAATCCAATCTTGAAACTTTACCCCAATTCAAACACAGTTTAAATAATAGGTCTGATGTCGGTTCCATATAAAAGATTTTCTCATAGGAATGAGAACCTTAGTTCGATGCTAATGCTAAAATCAATAGATCTGATTATGACCTAGAGTTTTACACCTAGATTCGTTTTAACTCTTATCACACCTGTGGGGTTGTTTAACAAACTACTTGCCCTTACACCTTTCCAAAAAATTCGCTTTGATAAAGTAAGCATTGTTATATTCAAAATGTTAAGATGTTGTTGATTCACAATAACTTTACGGGAACAAAAATTGCCACCTTGCTTGTCCATTACCTCATTAACAGGATGTCCTCACATGTGCTTCATGAGTGGGATTCCTTGTTCATATCTTATATCCTAAAGCAAAGTTCCTGTTCATTTTAAGGTATTTGGATGCATGGCTCTTGTTCATCTTACATGGACCTGGCAAGAATAAGCTTCCACCTTGAGTTATTAGATGTGTCTTTCTTGGATACTCATGAACTTAGGAGGGATATCAATGTTTTTTTGAGAGAGAACAGATATTGATGTTATGGTCCTGTTCCTCATCGCCACTATCTTAACATCGTCAACTTTTTCAAGTCTGTCCCATACTTTTACATGGCTGAATCGATGGCAACTATGGAGTCCTCTAAGGGTGTAGCTAAACCTATTCCTTATGTTCTCTTGGAGGATATCCATTTGTCTCTATTACAACCTTTAATTCCATGAGTAATCCATCAATAGAGTGGATCTCCACTTAAAGCCTATACCTTCATCTAAGTCAGATTTAAGTACAAATGACTTTGTCTACTAATGTTGCTTTAGTTAAAAATGCATCAGGTATTACAAAGGATGAGATCAATGCCAAGATGCCATCTGCAAATGAGAACAATCATGAGGACATCACTACTGATGTAAATTGACCTACCAATTGCCATTAAGACACTTCCTCCAGCACTCTTCATGACCTATGTCATATGTTTTTGTCATGCCTTGGCAACTGCCTCTATGCTGACCTCTCATTAGCAGACACTTCCAGATTCAAAAATGGTGCAAAGTTATGGAAGAAGAGATGTTGATACTCATGTCTAGAGGCACTTGGAAACTCACCTTCTGAGTAGACATGGTGGGATCCATGTGTTCTTCACAATGCAACTGAATAAGGTTGTAAAGAGGTACAATCAAACATATAGGATGGACCTTTGACACTCTCCTCTTAGTTGCTCGATCGCCACTATTTGGATACTAATTTCAGTAGCAATGCAACTTGACTAGCCGCATCACCATCTTAATGTGAAGAATGCTTTCTTCTGTTGTGAATCTCGTAATCTTCATTTTTTTTATTTTTTGAAAAGGTTCAGAAAGTGATACATATGCAACAATATCTTGGTTTTTACATACAAAAGTATCATAAAGTTCACGCAGGTTAAAGGCCATTTATGAATCCATCATGCTCTTCAAGAGGTGATATATATACAATAGTCTCTTAATTTTGAAACTCAAAACTGTCATAAGGTTTGTAGCTTGAAGAAAGGCATTTATGGACTCGAGCAAAGTTCCAAAAATATGGTTCTACAAAATATCTAAGGCTGTTCAAATTCTTCGCTTTCGCAGATCATCAGCTAATCATTTCTTATTTGGGCAAAAGGTTGCCAAAGACACAAAGGGATAGTTGTGATGCCATATTTGTGGCTACTATCATCTTGAACAATATTCAGAGGATCCACTACATGAAGAAGCACTTAGCCAAGGAATTTGTCACCAAGGACTTCAGTTCTCTATGATATTTCCTTGAGGTTAAGATTCTACAAAGCCGACCAAGTGTCATGTTGTCTTAAAGTAAGTATGCAAAAGTCTTGCTTCAGGAGAAAGGCATGCTAGGTGCTAACCTATTTCTATTTCTATGGATTCCAAGGTAGACGGACAGTACAATACAACAGGTTTTGTCAATGCCCGTTAGCATACAGATCGGTAGGTAAACTTCTTTACTTATGGTCAAAATATTTCCTTGGTTATAAGGAAGATAAGTCATTTTCTGAAGAAGCCTATAAAGTACATCGGGATGGTAGTATCATAATAGTCAAGTACTTGAATTCCTCCCTAGGAAAGTGTCTCCTATTCACCAAACAGGCATCCCTAAATATTATGGGCTACAATGGTGTTGGTAATGTCGAATTTCCAAATGATAGGAAATCTACTACATGTATTAACACATGCATTGCTGGGAATCTTGTGCCTATGAAGTAGAAACTAGTTTTCAGGTCAAGAGCAGAAACTAAGTACCAAGCTATGGCTTAGCAAATTGTTAAGCTCATGTTGATCTACCCTCAACGATCTTCATCTACATATGATATCCTCTATGAAGATGCAATGTGAAACTAGAGCTACCACATCCATTACCAACAATCCAACGTCCCATGACAGAATTAAGCATATAGAGATGAATTGTCATTATGCTAGGGATCTAGTTCATAAGGGGTCCACTCATACCAGGATCAAGTGGTAGATATCTCACCAAAGTGCTCCTTTAACAGATGCAATTCCAAGTTAAGCATGATCTACATTTATACTCCAACATAAGAGGAAGTGTTAAGAAATTTTTTTTTTTTTATTCTCTTTCTTCTGTTTATTGTTTCTACAAGGATATGCGCATGTGTCTTTCCCTTGGCTCTCTATACAATAAGAGCTAAGGTTCATCAAATGGTCAATATTTTCCATAAGATAACTATTAGTCATAAGGCAATCACTTCAAATAAGATTTTTTAGTCTTGAAATTTCACCGAGGATATTTTTTGTGTTTTACTACATCAACAACAATAACCAAGTCTTTTCCCACACTAAGTGGGGTCGGTTATATAGATTCTTTACCTCCACACAGATCAATTTTCAGTCATTTCAGGACTTAAATTAAAGTAATTGAGGTTATACTTAATAGTTTCCTTCCAACACTTGTTTGGTCATCCTCACCCCCTTTTAGCGGGTTCAACCTCCAACTTCTCACATCTCCTAACTGGAACATCTAGTGGCCTTCTTTGTAAATGGCCAAACCACCTTAGACGTGCTTCTCTCATTTTATCCTCTATCGGTGCCACCCTAACCTTTTTTTCTAATAATCTCATTTGAAATACGGTCATTTCTTGTATGACCACACATCCATCTAAACATCTTCATTTCTGCTACAGACATCTTCTGTACATGCCTATAGTTTATAGCCCAGCATTCAGAATTGTACAACATGGTTGGTCTTACCACAGCTCGATAGTATTTTCCTTTGACTTTTAAAGGAACCCTCTTATCACAGAGAACACCAGATGTACCCCTCCATTTCAACCACCCTGCATTAATTCTGTGTGTAACATCTCCATCAATTCCACCATCATTTTGGAAATTGAATCCCAAGTACTTAAAAACATCTTTTATTGGAATGCACTCTAATTTTTACATCAATCCCTTCATTGTTCCCTCTACTACTAAACTTGCATTCCATATACTCAATCTTCGTCCTACTTATGCGTAATCCTTTATCTTCCAGGGCTTCCCTCCAAAGCTCAAGTTTTCTGTTCACTCCATCTCGTCTCATCAACCAACACATCAGCAAAAAGCATACACCAAGGCACCTCAACTTGGATATACTTCGTCAACTCATCCATGACCAAGGCAAAAAGATAAGGGCTTAAAGTCGAACCTTGATGCAGACCAATGGTGATATCAAAGTAGTCTGTCAAATCATCCTTAGTCTTTACACAAGCTACCGCTCCATAGTACATATCCTTTATGAGGTTGATATATATAACTGGCACTTGTCTCTTCTTCAAAATTCTCCACAAGATATCTCTTGGGACAGAATCATAGGCCTTCTCCAAATCAATAAAAATCATATGTAACTCCTTTTTCTTGACTTTGTATGTCTCCATCATACGTCTCAAGAAATGTATTGCCTCAATAGTAGATCGGCCTAACATAAAGTCAAACTAATTTTCAGTTACCATAGAGACTTGCCTCACCCTTCTTTCAATTATTCTCTCCCAAAGTTACAAGTGAGTTAAAAAACTAGCCTTTTCAAATTACATACTCCAAATCACACAGTCGTGAAGAACCACTCAACATGCGGAAAATAACTCCAAGAATTTGTCCACAAGAATTTATTCTTATAATCCTCCTAACCCTTGCACTAAGATACTTACGGTTCGTCAATGTGAAGCATTTTTTTCCTTCATGTTCATGCTCCTCTTCGAGGCCCACTTCACAACAGGGAATGTACCCCATCAACAGCACTTCCCCCATTTTGCTCATAATCCCACCCAAAATCAATGCACTCCACCAAACTACCCCTCCTATCCTACAAGACTACCGCATGTACCTTAAGCAAAAGGCTTGCTCAACATTAGGCGAGAGAAGCCCTAAACTTAGCTCCCATATCACGTGAATCATTATCTAGTTGGCATTGTGTTAGTTAATGCCTTTTTGTTGATGACATTGTTTTACGTTACGGAGTTCTGTGGTTGTGTCGTACGTGTGGTGTGTTATTATATTTTATTTTCTTTATGGGTTGCATGAATTTCAACCACTTCTCTCTTTATATAAAGAGAGGTAGGGTTAGATGAATAAATTGATTTGCTCATTATTCCTAACTTGATATCAGAGCACCGATCCTAGATCGTAGCTCTAGGTATCCCACCCCTCAAGGCCTCCTAAACCCTAACAACCAAATCCCTGATGTTTCTCTCTTCCTCGGTGGCGGCAGCAGCACCCGACGGTGCTCCGGCGATGGCAGTAGCACCCGACGACGCTCCGATGACACGCTGCAACACATGCAGCGACGCTGCGAGGGCACGAGACCTACTGCACCGATCCAGCAGTGCTCATGACGACGCCATGATCTGCAAGCCACCTTGATCGGCGCCTGAGAGAGCACTGCAAGTTCCCTTTCCTCTCTCTCTCTCTCTCTCGGAGGGCTCCTAATCAGCGGCGATAGTCCCTGCCAGTGAGGTTGCTGCTGGTGGGTGCTGCCTCCTCCCATCAATGGCGACGACGGAAGGGACAGTCCAAACCGGCTGGGCGGCAAAGCTTGAGGGCTTCTTTGCTTTCATGTGCACCCCCAGTTGATCCTTGCAACGCGGGATCATGCCCCTAACATGATTTCTCGAACTGCTTTTGTCCAAATCCTGTATTAGGATTCGTTTTTGTGAAGTTTGGTGTTCTGCATGATCTGAAAAGCAGATTTTCAATCTGATGATAAGGACCATCTGCTACTACACGGATTTTCAGATCTAATGATCAGGACCATCTGCTGCTACAGTCCTTTGATATGCCTGGCTATAGGTTGCACCAAGGCTATTGATTGCAAACTACACTGGTAATAGCAATCTAATTTTTTTTTCCTTGGCTGATCTACCCCGATTGCCTAGTATGACTCCCTATGATGTTGATGTTGGTCCAAGCATCTCTACCACACAAAGGTTGGTAGAGGCTATGGTAACCATTATCAGGAGTGAGTATGAGAGACTACTCCGTGGTTGTAGCCATCATGATTAGCTCCAAGGGGCTAACGAGTTGGGCTCCATTGCACAAAACAGGAATCAAGGTAGTACGGAGTGGTTGGTTGACTCAAGAACTTCACGACATCTCAATAGAGATCGGGATCGTTTTACCCATCTCAGATCTGTATTCGTAGGCAGAACAATACAAGTTGCAGATGGTAGGCATTCCAGGATAGAAGGTAAGGGGGAGGTACCTATGACTCCTACCTTGAGATTGTTTGATGTTTCTTATGTGCCAGGCTTTCCTATGAGCCTACTTTCAATGAGTACAATTACCAAGGAACTTACTTGTCGTGCTATCTTTGATGATATGGGTTGTTTCATTCAACATAAATTGACAGGGAGGACGATTGGCAGTGGAAATGTAGAGAGTGGAGGCCATCGCCTTACTCAAACTCCACTCGCACTTACATGTCGAGGAGAGGCGTCTTCTGCTTCAAGGAGTGTACTTCAATGGCATCGAAGGCTTGGACATCTTCCTCTGGAGAGTCTTCATAGAGTCATTCCGCAAATATCTCTTGCTACCAGGATATGCTGTGATGCGAGTCAGATGGGCAAACATCACCGTTCCTCTTATCTTGTGAGCACTCATTTTGGATCAACAGCCTTGTTTGAGTTGTTACACGTTGATGTATGGGGGCCGAGAAGGATACCAGATAGGATGGGTCACCATTACTATTTAGTAGTTATTGATGATTTTTCACATCTATCTTAGGTATTCTTGTTGAAGAACAAATCAGATGTTGAATTTAACATTCAAAATCTCATATTCGAAATCAAGAATCAGTATTCAACTACTGTTAAAGTAGTAAGATCTAATAATGAATTGGAGGTATGCACTGCCAGGTTGTCTGCATTCTACAGGTCCCATGGGATAATGTATCAGACCACTTATCCTTACACTTCTCAGCAAAATGGGTGGCACAGAGAAAGCATAGACATCTTTTGGATGTGGCTCGTACCTTGTTGATCCATCATAGTGTGCCTCTGTTATATTGGGAGTATGCGATTCTTACGGCTTGCTATTTGATCAACAGGATGCCCAGTTCAATACTTCATAAGCAAAAACCTTGGCATATAGCACATCCTAAGCGGGAGCTATTTCACGTACCACCATGAGTATTTAGTTGTGCTGCATTTGTTCACCTTCTTTCTCCAGGACGAGACAAGTTGCCACCACGAGCAGTCAAGTGTATTCTTGGGATATTCACGAACTCAGAAAGGATATAAATGCTTGGATTCTCTTACTGATAGGCACTATGTGAGTGCCAAGGTTTTAAATATCGATATCGATATTGTATCGACAAGTCAGAAAAGAGATATATTGATGAATTTTGGGGAAATCACTCGGAAAGGCAAAAAAATATCAAAAAATGTTACAAATTTTAAAATTAACATTTTGATAGCTAATACATCATGAAAAAATGCCTAGAAAACATGTGTGTGGGCGAGTGCGGGTGCATGTCGCAAATTTTAAAATTAACATTTTGATTGCTAATCCATCATGAAAAAATGCCTAAAAAAAATGTGTGTGTGTGTGTGTGTGGGGGGGGGGGGGGGGGGGGGGGGGGGGGGGGGGCGGGGGAGCCTACCCATTTTCAACCACAACCCCTTCTCTATTTCGTGAAACCTCCCGCCCACTTTTCTAGATGCATTCCCACCCAACAATAGCCTTCCTATTTTTAGCCAAATCCCTCCCGCCTACCACCCAGCTCCCGATTTTCAACCTCGCACCCAGCAGCAAGCACTTTCTTGCCCAAAAAACAATGCTCTCAGCGATATATCGCCGATATTTCGGAGATATCGCCCGATATATCAGCAATATATTGTGATATCGACAATATCATGAAAAAAATAATACTGCAAGTGGTATCGATATGGTTGAACCCGACGATACCGGTATATCGACAATATATCGCCGATATCTCCAACCTTGGTGAGCGCGAATGTTACCTTTCATGAGTCTATCCCATATTTTTCTATTATTGCACAGAGTTTATCCCATGAGGTTACAGATGCTCTCATGCCTATACCTTTTGTTCCCTTGGAGGAGATACCTATTTCTACTCTCCCACCTACTACGACCAATCCTGTGAAGTTCTCTGAGCCCATTGTTACATATCAACGACCTCAATACTTTTCATATGCCACCTCCTACAGATCCCACAGAAACTCCACCTTCTCCACCTCAAGAGACCACAGACAGGTTGTAGAGCAATGATACGGCGGCACCCCCTAACGATAGATGTCTGGATGAGAATATTTCTACTTCACAGCCAGGACAAGAGGATCAAATAGCTGATCTTGACCTGCCTATTGCCATTAGGAGGGCACCTAGTAACTGTTAGTCCAGATACCGTGTTACAGGTAGTCTAGCTACTGTTGGCCTTGGGTCAGCTTTTGGGAGCCTCTGTCGTGTTCTTTCTGCCATATCTATCCCTACCACCTACCAACAGGCCATGCTTGATCCAAAGTAACGCCAGGCCAAAGAGGATGAGATGGTTGCTCTTACTTCACGTAGTACTTGAGAGCTTACACCTTTACCAGAGGGTGCTACAATAGTTGGCTGCAGATGGGTGTTTGCAGTCAAGTACAATCCAGATGGGTCAGTCGCATGCTACAAGGCTCGACCTATTGCTAAAGGGTTCACCCAAACATATGAGGTAGACTTCTTTGGCACCTTCTCACCGGTGGCTCGTTTATCTACAGTGAGGATTTTGATTTCAATGGCAGTTCAGCGAGATTGGCATCTTTACCAGTTTGATGTGAAGAATGCCTTTCTCTATGGCGATTTACAGGAGGAGGTCTACATGCAAAAGCCACCTGGTTGCGAGGTTTAGGGGGAGTGCATATGCAGGTTGCAGAAGTCCATCTATGGCCTCAAGCAGAGCTCGAGAGCTTGGTTTCAGAAGCTCTCCCAGGTGGTAGTATGTGGGGTTCATTAGATCGTCGGCAGGTCATTCTTTATTTGTCAGAAAGACCGGGAAAGGTATTATGGCTTTTTTGGTGTATGTTAATGGCTTGATTGTCACTGGTGATGATACAGCAGGTGTGGTTGTAATCAAACAGACTTTGGTAGCTCAGTTTGTGATGAAGGATTTAGGGCCCTTGCGATATTTCCTTTAGATAGAAGTAACCCGGAGTAGGGTGGTATTGTTCTATCTCAACGAAATATGCCCTAGATGTGTTGAAAGAGACAGGCATGCTGAGAGCCAAGCCAGCGAATATTCCCATAGACCCTAAGGTGCGACTATTTTACCGTGATGCAGAGTCAGTTGATAGTAGGCAATATCGCTAGATGGTGGAGAATTTGCTTTACTTGACGATAATTAGGCCAAATATTTCCATTGTCATAGAAAAGTTGAGTCAATTTATGGAGAGGCCTACTAGACAGCACTGGGAAGCAGCCATGATAGTGCTAAGGTACTTGAAGAGAGCACCAGGGCAGGATCTCTTCACTAGAGAAGCATTTATGATTATAGTTGGATACTCTGAAGCAGAATATGCAAGCAGCCATGATGATAGGAAATCTACCACAGGTTTTTGTACATACGTTGCAGGGAATCTAGTCACTTGGAAGAACAAGAAACAAACTGCAGTGTCCAGATCCAGTGCTGAGTTTGAGTATCATACTATGGCTCAGACCTCAGCAGAATTGATGTGAGTGAGATCCTTGTTGAGTGATCTACATATACAGATTGATGGGCTTATGGAACTGAGATGTGACAACAGGGCTGCCACTTATATTGCCAACAACCCCATGTTTCATGAACGCACCAAACATGTGGAGGTGGATTGTCATTACACAAGAGATTTGATTCAAAAGAGATTTATCTTTACCTCCCGAGTTACCTCAGAAGCTCAGACAGTTAATATCTTCACCAAACAACTAGCTTGATTTGCATTTTATACATGTGTATCCAAGCTGAGCATGATTAATATCTATACTCCAGCTTGAGAGAGAGTGCTATGGAGCTACATAGTTGTGTGGTTATGTGTAGTGTGTGTGGTGTGTTATTATATTTTGTTTTCTTTATGTGGTTGTATGAAATTTTCACCCACTTCTCTCTCTATATAAAAAGAGGTAGGGTTAGATGAATAAATTTATTTGCTCATTATTCCTAACTTTTTAGTTAATGAGATAAGAGATGGATAAATGGAAAACTTGAGCTTTATAAAGATACCTTAGAAACCAAGGGCTTTCAACTAAATGGAACAAAAATTCAAAAACTAAGGGCTTTCAAATAAGTAGAACAAAAATTAAGTATATGGAATGCAATTTAATGGTAGAGATAAGATATGGGCAAAAGTGAAAATTGGAGTATATTGCATTTCAAAGAAAAATGTTTTTAAATATTTCAGGCTCATTTATTTTTATCTTTTTTTTTCGAAAGGAAAAGAATGACTATCGAAGGTTAGTAGTCATCCACTTCATTACTACTAAAAGGGTAGTACAATAAAGGCTCATAGAAAATTACAAGAGTGGCATCCAAAAAAATATATTAAGAATTGACTTCCCTTACTACGTTGTCAACCCATGTCTCTCGCCCTTGAAGACGACTCCATTCTTTTGCATCCAAATAGACCACAAACCCACTGCAACCTTCAATTGGATTGTTGGATCAGCCCAAGCATTACGTCTAAAAGCCCTCCTAAAGGCATTGAATGTGATATCCTCCAAAGCAGGGATGGATACCACCTCAAAAGAATCCCACATAAAGGAACATTAAACAAAAAGGTGATCAAAATCTTTGTCCTCCACACCACATAGTGCACAAAGGGTGTCTATATTAGGAACCCATTGCTTTCTCCTCACCTTGGTGACAAGCCACTCCCTTCTATAGAGCTACAGGAAAATTTTAATCTTTAAAGGTATCTTCATCTTCCGACTAATACTGCAATCAAACACCCAAATTAGTATCATCAACAACCGAGTATCCTCTCAACAACATGCAAGCCCTGTTAACTAAGAAAACTCTCTCCAAGCCAAGGAGTTAGCCAACCCCTTCCTTGGTCAAAGCTAACTCCTCTAAAGCTTGGACTCTAGCCTCTGAGAGAGCCCCTTCCACACATAGAATCCACACCCTGCGTTTCTCTCCATCATACCACTCCACGTATCAACCATAAATAAAAGCATGTCTATTTGTTGCTAGTGCAAAGAGACAATGCACCCTTCTTGCAAAAGATTCTTCTTCGGTCCAATCATCTTCCCAAAGACCAAAAGTCTTACCATCACCTAGAATTGGCTCAAAGAATTGCAAGGCATATGGCATCACCTAACATAAGCCTCTCCAAAAAGTAGAAGCACCCATAGTTGTAGAAATCGACAGTCAGTATTCAGTCGATGAGGTCACCGATTAAGGAGCATATGATATGCGGGTGATTAATCGAGGATTAATTGGTGTAATATTTTTTAATATTTAAAATTTTAAATATAATTATATATACTATCATGCATATTAAGTATACATATATATGAAATGAAATATCACATATACATTAATATTATTTTTTTGATATACATATTCTCTCAATATAGCTTCTAACAAATAACTATCAATATCACAATACATAAGATGAGACAAATAAACTAAGATCGGTGCATCATAAATCTAAAGAGGAAAAGTTGGGGTAAAGGAGACAAGGACTCAGGACCGAGGGTTTTGCTTAGGGATAAGGCTTTCGTACGTTGGGACTTAGGGTAATGGGAGGAGTCAAGTTTAATTGGGTGCATTTAGGCATCGAGTTTAGTCAGGTCTTGGTTCGGGGGTGCATTGCACGTGTATCAAAGCTAAAAAAATGAAACCTTAAAACTTACTCGACCGATTAATCAGTTGATTAATCAGATAATTCGTCGATTAATCCAGTAAAACGACTATAAGGCCGAATACAAGTACTTGATTCATTTTTGGACTACATACGATTATGCAGCCAATTAATCGATCGCATAGATCAATTTTTGCACCCTTGGAGACATCACGAGGGACTACCCTCCTATCCTCCCAATCAAGCGCATAGGCACACGAGTCCTTCAATAAGTGGTGCCCAGTGAGAATTTCCATTCTACATTCCTATTTAGCAAGCAACACATCATTGAAATCAATCAAGTGTAGAACTCCAAGGCCACCTTGCTCCATGGGTCAAAACAAATCCTCCCACTTAACCAAATGAAGAAACTTCCCTTCATGCATTGGACCCTTCCAGAAAAATCTCCTTCCGATTGCGTCAATCTTCTTGATAATCTTCGTAGGAGGCCAAAAAGCAAAAAGATTAAAAACTAAGATAGTGGACAACATAGACTTCAACAAGACCAAGCAGCCACATTTAAAGAGCACCCAACCACACCAACCTTATTTCCAACTTCTCAATAATAGGTAGCCAATCACACACAGTGGATTGTTTCCCTTTAAGGGGCAAAACCCAAGTAGACTAAGGGGAGTGACCCCACAGCCATACGCAAGCATTGTGAACATGAAAGGCTTTCTTCATCTATCATGCCAAATGGAACAAAAGCTAGGTTGTTATGATTAACCTCCAAACCAGAGATAGAACCAAAAGCTCGGCCCAAGGCCCCCCAGTTTTCTACCTCTCACCTTCTACCTTCAAAAAAAATAAAATATCATCTGCATACTATAAGATGGGTGTCACCATGGACCCATCACCACTCAAGGAGAAGCTAGAGAGAAGGCCCCCAGAACAAGCCTTAAAGGCCATCAAAGCAAGTGTATCTGCAGCAATTATGAAAATAAGTGAGGCAAGGGATATCCCTGTTTAACTCTCCACTGAGGCTGCATCCAACCCACAGCTGGTCTACCATCCATAAGGACTGAGAAGGAGATGCTTCTTATGCATCTTTTCATCTACATCATCAAAGCTCTTGGAACCACCTACACCTTAAAATTTGCCACATATATGACACATATAGTACCATAAGTCCTAGAAAAATCCACCCTCCATAGAAAACCATGTCCCTTCTCCAAGCTACCACCATCTCTTTTGCCATGATAAATGATTCTTGTAAGGACCTGCCACGTGTAAAGGAGAACTGAACCAACCCAACCAAATGTGTAAGCATATCCCGAAGCTATTTGCCTTGGCCACAATGAGGTACATAGCATCACCTCAACCCTCTTCGATCTAGACTTCTTTAGTAACAAGAACGAGTAAAATTTATTGATCTTCAAAGCCAAAGTTGCTTGTCTCAAATTCAACAACTGTTGCCAAAAATAGCTCTTGATTACCTCCCAAAAGCTCCTTTCAGAAGAGAATCTACAACCCATCCTGCCAAAATGACCCTTCAGACCTAAGGCCACAAATAGCCCTAAGCACCTCCTCCTTTGAGAAATTACGAACAAAAGCAGCAGAGGTCACTTCATCCAAAAAGGGGACCCATTATCCAATACTTGAAATCATGAAAGTGTGTCTTCAAGGCATGCACCATTTGCTCTCTCTCAATAGCAGTCTCCTCTCCAACCTTTAAAGAGTTAATAATGTTAAAACTACTCCTCAAACTAGCTACAAGGTGGAAAAAGTAGGTGTCTTCATCCCCTTCCTTCGACCACAATTGCCTAGAATGTTGATGCCAATCAACTTCCCGCTCGAGGTCTTCCTAAAGAATAATTCGTTGCAGCTAGCACCTCTTCTCTTCCTCATCGGTTGTCAAGACTCTAGAGTCTTCAACCCTATCCAAGGCTGATGCACCCTTTTCTCCCTAAATTCCTTCTTGTGAGGCATCAACATAAGATGTAGGTGTTATACCTTGGTGGCAAAGGTGCAAGAGGAAGAAGAGGACAGCTGAACTTCCTCCCACTCCTCTCTAATCAAATCCTTGAGTATGATCCGAAAAAGGCCTCAGCCTAGTAGAAACCTTCACTAACTGATAACATTTCACAAGCTCTACCAAGCAAATAAAATGATTGATCTTGGATCTGACCCTTGCTGAGTTCCTACACGTAAATCGGGCTCCCGTTATTAAGATGTCATAAAGTTTAGGGTCTGTAACCACATCTGCAAAAACTTAAATAGACCCATCAAGGCAATCATCACAAGACAACATAACATTGAAATCCCCTCCCACCAACCATAGCACTCCATTGACAAAGCTAGACACCTCCCTCAACTCCCCCCATAATTTCGCCTGACAAGCATCTTCACGGGGCCCATAAACCGAAGTACATGCTTAAGTCATCCCATCTGCAACATTCTTGAAGCAATCCATCAACATCCATTGACCTATTTTGTGCAAAATCAAGTCAAAATTTTCTTCTTTCCAAACCAAAAAAAATATCCCTCCTGACCTTGCCCAAAAACTTCACCTACAAGAAGTCCTTAAAAATAAGCCCACCAATCTCTCTTTTCATGAGTCCTGTAATATCACAATCTTCATTTCTCACAAAAGTTGGAAATCGATCCCCCATTTCATTGCACATCTGAGTAGTGAACCCCTCTTGTCTGGATCCTGAGTCCACTAACATTTCATGGAAGGACTTTAACCATTGGTAGTAGAGGCCCATTTTCTAATGAGATGGAGGAAATGATAAAGATGTCGCACATAGGATTGATATATGATGGTTGAAATGGAGGAGAGTTTTAGTGTTCTGTGTGACAAAGATTCCATTAATAATTAAAGAAAAATGTGATAGAGTGGCTGCGAGACTTGCCACATTGTATGAATCCGAGTGTTGGACATCAATTGTAGGCACGTGCAGACAATGTTTGTGGCAGAAGTGAAAATGTGAGGAGGGTGTGTTATCATACAAGGAACAATTGAATTTGCAATGGTTTATCACGGTTAGGGTGATACCAATATGAGAAAGACATGTTTAAGGTGGTTCCTATAGGAAAGGCCAAACGATGCCCTAATCGAGAGATGCAAGGAGTTGAATGTTGTGCCTACCAGGTTTGGTGGGGAAGGCCTGAGAAGTACCAGAAGGAAACACTCAAATATGATCTTGATTACTCTGAGCTAAGCCCAAGAATGATTCCAGATGTATCTAAGGCAAAGAATGAATGTACCTGATCCCTAGGAAAAGGCATTGTTGTTATTGAATCATTATCTGCTTTTTTTCTTTTGAAACTTACCATTTTCTGGTTTTATTCCTGTCTTTTTAGATGTTCCATTTTTTCATAACCAGTAATGCCTATTTAATAACATTCCAAAGGTAGAAGTTCTAGCATTTTTCTTATATAAAATCCAAAGGTTGAGTAGCATTCAAAAGATGGTTATTATAAAGGTTTGACCATTTTTGCCATTCTTTTACCTTACTATCCTCTCATAGGTTTTAGACTACTTATCACTTGAAATGCTTCTACAAGATGGTTAAGGTTTACCTTCCAAAAAACATCGGTGTTAAGGTTTGCATTGCAAGCAAAAGACAAGGTGGGCCCCCTATTCCCCTCTTGAAGCTGGCAATCTTCATCATGTAGAGCTACTGCTAGAGAGTCTATCTCACATAGATGCTAAAATTTCAGCTTTGATCTCCCCGTGAAAAAAGTCCATGCATGTGGCACAAAACCACTACCTTTGGTGATGGCCCCAAAAGTGTGAGGAAAATCCATCTCACTTTTGTATATGAAGTCTTTTTAGGCACCACCTTATCATTCCTTAGATCATCCACAAGACCTGAAGAGCTCATTGCGGCCACGCATTATTGTCCTCTCTAACTTGCCTTGTCTTCTAGCCAACTAGAATGACTAAAAATATAATTATATAAATGAACCCTACCACCAGGTACATGAGTGAACCATATTGCCGAACTCCCTCAAAACACCTCAAAAGAAGCTGTAGAAGCTTCCATTATAGTTAAAAATACAAAGCACCATATATTTTGGAACAAAAAATACCAGAATTTTTTTTGAGAAAAAATACAAAAATGATGATTGTAACAATAGCATTGGAAGGATTTTAGAGTTTTATTCCGGCCATTTTGAAATTTCTGGTAGACAACATCCTTTTCTTTTTCAGGAAAAATACCTCGGTGGGCAACCATACAAAAGATGGGCATACAACAATACAACAAGGACCAACCAACATTTATACTAAAACAGACTCCTTAAATGAACATGACAATTACTTAGTTCTGCGAGCTTGGAATAAATAATATGAACTGATGACAGAAATGAGGCTTGCTCTATGAGCTGAAAAGGGAAATCCAACTTCAGCCCAGGAGCTAAAGATGTACTGGTGTATTCATTCAGAATTTTATTAGAAAAATTAACAAAAAAGAGGATATGAAACAGCATCTGTACATCACTCACTATGTTTCCTCAAGCTTCTCAACCTCTTGGCGACGCTTTCTCTCCTCTCCCTCAAGGTCCCTCTTTTCATCTTCCTCCTCTTCCTTTTGATCAAGCTCCTCAAACTCCTTCTCAGCAGCCATGGCTTTCACTATAGGATCTCGAAGCTCCGAAATTAACCCACCACCAACCTTGTATTCTTCTGCATCTCCAATAAGGAATATGCGCTGATCAGGCCCTGTGGCCATAGGAACGTCTACAGCAAGCAGCTTTATGTCATACTGCAGGGGAAGAAAAAGGTTTTGTGATCAGCATCTTCTCAGCTTAACAATATCCTCATAAAGTGAACAATACAACAGCCATCATGTTCCTGTTACTGCATAGCTTCAAGTGAAGGAAAAAACATTGGAAGCACAGCCTTCATTGTTGTTTCTTTTATAGGGAAAGGAAGCATGGCTTCCTTGTAAAACATAAAAAAGAGGTTGTAGCCACTATTTTTTTGAGGATATTTCCAAGATTTCTAGAGAAAAAAAACATGGACATGTCCAACCAATATTAATGCATTTATCTATGCCCTTAATTTGCTCGCCATTTAAATGTATATCAAAGATGATAGACCAAGCTGACCTGGCCTTTCCTTTTCTTTGTTTCAACGCTTACAAGGCCTCTTCTTTCAGATCCACGGATAGGGAAAATGAGAAAACATCTCTTGCCCCTGAGCTTTAACTTGAAATTCTTCAGCTTAGGGCCACCTCCAGATGTGACATATGCTCTAACATCTGTCCCAGCTAATGGTGCACCCATGATCTCAAGAATCCCAGCAGAAGTGTTCAATTTTCTCATTGCAATTCTATAAATCTTGTCAGGATTAAGAGTGTATCTTGCACGAACATATAGTCCCTGGAAGAAAGCAATTGCCAATCAGACTACATCAACCCAGAGATATGCGGTCAGAATGAAGCATTGTGTAAAGCATGTAGGGTTGCAACTATCACTCTCAACCATATATGGTAAATGAATTATAAAATTTAACCCATATTTCATCAATTGACACAATTAAACTGCATCCACATTCAGATAGTTAATATGAACTCAACACCAAACAAGAAATGTCCCCCACCCCCCCAAAAAAAAAGGCGTATGCTAAATAAGTTTGCTGTTGCCTTGTTGGAGAAGGTGGCAAACCAAATTGTAGCAGAAAAGTAACATGGCTAGATTCTCAGGTTATTCGCATCCTTAAATAGTTCCAAAGTATAGTCCACCTTTTCCGTGATAGGTATTGCATTTGACAGACCAGAATTAAAAGGTTTAACCAGTAAAAGAGCATAAAGTCATATACTTTTAGTATGAAAAAATGTAGAGTATACATGTAAGATTGTTTGATGCATTAAAGATTAGTTAATTTGGAGAAAAAGGCTATTAAGAAACAACCTGCTCCCTATAAAAAACATCAAACACTTGGTAAATACATTATAAATAACATATCACGAGTTGTTAGTTTAAGGAATGTCCCTTCCTCAAAGAGGTAAAGAAAAGGATGATGACTTAAGGCCAAAATTCAATAAAGTTATACTCACGAAGGGACTATTGATGCAGCCTAAAGTAGTCCAAGTGCATATTTGCAATTTTCCCATTTCTTTTCAGTTATATTTTGTAAACCTTTTTCCAACCAAGGGATGCCTTGGTTCATCCAAGTAGTTCCAAGGATGCCTTATTCTAGTTGATAGCCCTTATATAAGGAGATCAACGGCTAGTTGTATGGACAAGTAGGAATTTTGGATTTTTGCTCATGTGAAAGTCATTGTTACCTCTCTCTCTCTCTCTCTCTCTCTCTCTCTCTCTCTCTCTCTCTCTCTCTCTCTCTCTCTCTCTCTCCGCCACCATACTCTCCCCTGACTATTTCTTCTCTATCCTCATCCCTCCCTTAACTCCATCGGACTCTCCCTCACCCTGCCCTCTCCCCTCACTTCTCCTCCCTCACCTCTCATCTCTTCCCCACCACAATCCACCACCACCGCTCACCTTTCATCTTCCACTCCACCATAACCCATCAACAACAACACCACTGTTGGCACACCAAGCATCGCCGCCACCATCCTGTCGCCTACTACAATCTCCACTTGCACTTCCATGCCACCCTACCAGAGCAACCGACAGCAACTACTACGACTCCTCCATGGGTCGTTTCATTCCCACCCGACCACCCGTTCCTCAGAGACTACTGCGGCTATTCTCTCTGCCTTCCCCATCGCCACTTGTGCTACCCTTGCACGGCTCCACATCCGTCATCACCCACAGTTCTAATGTTGTCGCACAACCTCGTTCTAGGTTAACTCATTTAGCATGTGAAAGCTCCCATCTTTTGGTGAGTTGTTGCAATGACTCTGTGGAATTCTCTACGATTGATATACTGCAAGAATGTCACTTGTTGCGGAGCTTACATCTTTTGTTTAATCACCAATTTGGCTATACGGAATTTTTATATACTTCGCTGTGGTGGATTGGATATTTTTACCATATTTGGCATGTTCGAATTCCCTAATTTAAACCATTGTCGCATTAATGAATCGTTTTCCACCTCGGTACAGTATTTCCGATAACAGCAGTAATTCATTTTATTTCCATTTTACTTAAATCCCCATTTAGTGCTGTTTAAACTGGAGTAATTTTAAAATTAGGCCACATTCTGAACTTTGGGAATTTTAGTTCCTTTGCAACCTGTTTTGCATCAAGTGGTATCAAAGCCACTCAATTGTTTTGCCAAGTTTGCTACGTTCTTTTTAATTATTTGCATCGCAAAAAAAAATGTTAATTATCTTATTGGCACCATTCATTTGTCAAAAACAAAAAATGTCGTACTTGTTTTGCATGTCGCGGATTAGATAAATACAAAATCATTATGGACAATCAACCCAATCAAATCACTAGGTTCGAGAAGACCGTGACCACTTTGACCACGATCGTCCACAACATGTTTGACCAATTGAACATACTAATGTTGAATATGTTAGAGCGTGACCACCTTCAAGAGCGGAGATCAAGTCAATCCACCTAAGGGAGTAGTCGACATCATCATGGTCAAGATAGTTCCTCGTGCTCGGAGTCAAGTGACTCTAGTAGTGTTGAGTCTAAGCCAGTGGAAGTGGAGCCCCCTTCTCTTCCCCCTCACCCACAAAACCCATAGCCCCCACCCCAACCCCCTAGACAAGACCAAGGGGGAATCGCAGCATTCGCATTAATGTCCCTGATTTTGATGGGCATCACAATCCTGACACCTTCCTCGACTGAATGGATCATGTCAATCACTTATTTGACTGGAAGGACATTTCTAGTGAGCACAAGGTGCAATTTGTGACCCTAAAGTTCAAGGGATATGACTTGCTATTGTGGAAACACCTCCAAGAGGAGCATCACTGCAAGGGTTGAGGTCGAATTCATTCCTAGCCTAAGATGAAGAAGCTTCAGGAAAAGTTTCTTCCTGACGAGTCACTAGAATTTGTATACCCAATTGCAAAATTTACGTCAGGGCACTCGTAATGCACAAGAATACATCGAAGACTTTCATATTCTGGTGGCTAGGAACAATCTTAGGGAAAGGGATGTACAATTGGTTTCTCGATATATCCATGGATTGCAATCCAATATACAAGATAAGCTCTACATGTGTGATTGCAAGATTGTAGATTCTGCATGCGACTGAGCTTTTAGAGCCGAGTTCAGGTTAACTAGGCTCACCACCCATACGACCACACAATCCACTAACCCCCGTATCCCCTAGTGCCCCTACCTCTACTCTTCCCCTAGGGATGCCAGGACCATTCCTCGTCTACCTCCTAAGACCCCCACTCTTTCTTGTCCACTTTCTGGACAACCCTCCTCTCATCCTACTTTCACCAGGTCCAAGATCTTAGGGAATAAACCTAATGTAGGACCCAACACTTATTTTCATTGCTATTAAAAGGGCCATCAAGCTGTAGAATGTCCTAGTCCCCGAATAGTTAATGGTTATTAAATACAGGATGAGTCCCTTGATCTGCTTTCTTCTCCCCTACCGATGCTAATGGGCATCCCGCAATGGTGGCTAGGTACACACACCCAGATAAGAGATTTGATTGTGCAAAGGTCGAAGGAGTCTTCTGGTCCATTCTTAGTAATTGAACACCAAGCATTTCTTGGTGAAAATAGTAGACCAATGGAGATTGTTAAGCAATTGATGCTCACTCCCCAAGCGAAAGACGATTCCTGGTTGTGACGTTGCATTTTCCGCACCACATTAGGGATGCAAGTTTTGGTAAACCCAACCCAAAAAAAATGGGTAAAACCCAACCCGAACCCGATCGGATTTGGGTATGGGTTTTATCAAAAAAACCCGACTGGGTATGAGTAGGGGTATGGGTATGGGTATGGATATGGAACTATACCCGACTACCCGACCCAAGTACCTAAATAAAATTCCCATTGACCCAAGATATATAAATCTCTCCTTAAGTCTCTCATTCCCCAAAGCCTAATCTCCCTCATGATTCCCTCCATGATTTTGAAGGTTGGGAGTACTTTTGAAGCTTCCAAGGAACATTTATTTCAGGGATGGGGATCTTTTATTTAAAATGTATTTGTATTTCGTCTTTCTTTGTATTTTTTATGTTTTGTTTTTGATATATTCTCCTTGAAGGGCTCTTTTTGTAATAATTTCAATAGAAATCAATCAAATTTGAGTAACCTAAGTCCATATGTTTCGAGCTTGTTAAAAGTAAACAATTGATGAATCGTCCTATAGATTTTTTTTCTTCTTTGGGTCAAATTTGAGTGCTATGTGATTGTAAGACCAATTTATAAATAGATACCCGATGGGTAAATAGATACCCGATGTTTAAATGGGTATGGGCTTGGAACTTTGGATTTTTGTACCCGATGGGCAAATGGGTAGGATAATGGGTATGGATTTTGTAAATAAGTATAGATATAGGTTTAACCAAACCCAACCCGACCCGTTTGCATCCCTACTCATCATTAATAGTATGTGTTGAAAATTGTGTCCCAAGAGATGGTACACAAATTGGGTCTACAAGCTCAACCCCTAGACCAGCCTTATAACATGGCATGGTTCGAGAGGCCTTAATACCTGTGTGACATCAATGCCCTAACCAATTCTGAATTGGACCGATTTATAAGGATGAGGTCTGGTGCCACATTGCCCCGATAGATGTTTATCACGTCCTTCTGGGACGACCTTGGCAATTCAATAGGGATACAATTCACAAGGGTAGGAAGAACACCTATGCATTCTTTTTGGGCAACACTAAGATCACCTTACGACCTCAACGTGGTGCCCTCAATCCACAACAGATGGCCATCTCTACCTGCCTCTTCTCGTCCTCCTTGTGACTTTGCTCCTTCCCCTCCATCATCAAGAGAGGCCAATGATAGTAGACCAAATCCTAAATCACTTATGTTTATTGATGCTACACTATTTGAACACTTACGAGACTCGCTCATGGTGTATGCATTAATAGGAAGGGACAGCAACCAAAAGTCCATGATTGTGTCCCCCTAGGTACAACCTCTGTTGGATGAATTTAGTAATGTCATGCCAAAAGAGCAACCTATGGGTCTACCTCCTCTCCATGATATCCAACACCAGATTAACTTGGTGTTAGGCGCCACACTTCCACACTATCAAATGAGTCCAGGCAAGCATGAGGAAATGCAACGCCAAGTTGCATAGTTGATTCAGAAGGGGTTTGTGCATGAGAGTATGAGCCTCGTAGCCGTACAGGCTCTTTTGCCTCCAAAGAAGGCTGGTTCACGAAGAATATGTATCAACAATCTAGCTATAAATAAGATAATTGTCAAGTACAGATTTCTCATCTTGAGGCTCGACAACATGCTTGGCATGCTCTCAGGAGAAACCATCTTCTCCAAAATGGATCTCAGGAGCAAATATCATCAAATCTACATCAAGTCAGGCAATGAATGAAGACTACTTTCAAGACACGCAAAGGTTTGTATGAATGGTTGGTCATGCCCTTTAGGCTATCCAATGCCCCTAGCACCTTCATGCATGTCATGAACCATGTGTTGCACCTTACATAGGGAAATTCGTTATCGTTTATTTCGATGATATTTTGCTTTACAACACAAGTCCTTCCAATCACTTATCCCATCTCCGACAGGTGTTGCAAGCCTTGAAAAAGCATCAATCGTATCTTAATCTCAAGAAATGCACCTTCTTAATGGATTTAGTCAATTTTCTAGGGTATGTTGTTTTTGTTGATGGAACAAAGGTTTAACCCCAAGAAGATTGAGGTGATCCGCTCTTGGCCTACGCCAAAAACTCTCATTGACATTAAAAGCTTTTGTGGTTTGGCTTCTTTTTATAGGTGATTTGTTAGAAACCTCAGCTCCATAATTGCGCCTATCACATATTGCCTGCATGGTAACTCCTGTTGGTCCCCAATTGCAGAAGAGAGTTTCTAATGAATCAAGGATCACTTGACTTCTACACCTGTTCCAACGCTTCCAAATTTCTCGAGGATTTTTTAAGTTGATTGCGATGCCTCACAGATAGGCATTGGCATCATTCTCAATTAAGAAAGATGACCCATTGCCTACTTTTGCGAGAAGCTCAATGACGCACGTTCCAGGTACTCTACTTATGATGTAAAATTCTATGCCACTATCCAAGCACTAAAGCATTGGCATCATTACCTTATCCAACATTAATTCATCCTCAACTCTGATCATGAGGCATTACATTATCTAAATTCACAACAAAATTTAAGCAACCATCATGCCAAATGAGTGAGCTTCTTACAAGAGTACACTTTTCACCTCAAACACAAGGCCAGAACATTGAATCGAATCACCGATGCACTTGGTTGACAAGCTCATGTTTTGGCTACCACTCTGTCCAAGCTTCCAAGTTCAAGTTTCTCAAGGGCTTGTACCTGAACGATCTCGACTTTGGTACTATTTGCAACAACCTGAGTGGATCCTCTAACCCTACATCTTCGTATCTTATCTAGGATGGATTCCTTTTTCGTGGTACATGCTTGTGTATCCCCACAACTTCCTTCCTTGAAATTTTAATATTCAAGATTCACAAAGGACGATTAGGTGGACATTTTGCCTATGATAAAACCCTATCCATGGTACATGCTTGTGTATCCCCACAACTTCCTTGAGAATTTAATACTCGAAATTCACGTTCCCAAACGTGCTGACGCTTGAAAGGTCATACTCAGAACACCGATCTACATATCGCCTTACCCATCCCTATGACACCATGGGAGGATATTTCAATGGATTTCGTGCTAGGATTACCTTCAACGACTCGTAATGCGGATTCCATTTTTGTGGTGGTTGACAGATTTTCAAAGATAGCGCATTTCATTCCTTGCAAAAAAATCATTTAACGCATCGCATGTTGCTAACTTGTTTTTCCAAAATATTTTTCAATTACTTGGTATTCCATGCACTTTTACTTCCAATCAAGACACTTGTTTTCTAAGTCATTTTTGCCATATTTTATGGGCTAAGTTGGGCACGAAATTGCAATTCAGTACTACATACCACCCCTAAACCTATGGTCAAACAAAGGTTGTCAATAAATCTTTGGGAAACTTGTTGCATTGCCTTACATGTGAGAGACCAACACAGTGGGATCTAGTGGCTCCACATTAGACCTGGCCATGGGTCGGGTCAAGTGGGCCATGGGTTGAATCAATTGGGGCTAACTTTCAAAAACTTTGGTCCAAGCCCTACTCGAGTAGACCCATGGGCCTAAAAACTTGGCCCAAGCCCTATTTCCAAGGGTCGGGCCGGGCCTGGCTCGACCCATGGGTCAAATATAAAATAACTTATAATCAGCCTCTCCCATTCAACTACATACTTCCACATTTATTGGATCACCAAGAAGCTCGACGCCAACAAGTTCAAGACCATCCACTCCTAGGTCGACCAGGACCTCCTCCTATGTTAATGCACTAGCAGTTGAGTCCCACCAATCCCCATTAATAGCTTCCAATCTATTACTTTTTACTATATTAACTATCAACTATCAAGTATGTTGCCCCATGTTTCCCCCAGATTGAATGTGTATATACTAAGGGCCTTGATTCATAATTAAATAATAATAATATAAAGGAATAAACAATAAAGGAGGTGAAGTTCTTATACCTACATGGCATTGGCAAGTTGGAAACAATAGGCGGTGGGGACGATGGGCACATTGGACAACAGTAGGCACAGAGTTGGACATTGGATGTTGGACTTCTCGAATGTGTTAGGGTGGAGATTTTAGGGGAGCAGTCTTTGAGAGTTTGAGACAATGGTTAAATAGATGGGAGATTTGGCATTCAACATATGGGATTGGGACTGTAAGAGTTCCAAATTGAAATGTTGAAGTTCTTTTTTTTTTTAAGTTGAAATGTTGAAGTTCTTGATTTTAAATATTAATGATTTACGGGCCAAGTCGGATCAGGTCGTAAATTGAAGACCCAAGCCACCCATTTAAAATCGAGCCAGTTAGAGGGTAGGGTCGAGTCAGCTCACGATAAAAAAATTGAAGCCGAAGTCCACCCATTTTGCGGATCAGATAGATCGGATTAATGGGGCCCCTAGCCCATGGCCAAGTCTACTCCACATGCAGAGTTCGCTTATAACAACTCTTTCAGCCGATCAACCAGCAAGTCTCCTTTTGAGTGTGTATTGGTACCCTACTCCCAACTTCTTGACCACATTTCTAAGGGTGTACATGAGTCGAGTTCAACCCAAACCCAACCCAACCCATAATCAGGTTGGGTTGAGAGTTATAATGGGTTGGGTTGCATTGGGATTTTCCCAACCTAATAAAAAATGGGTCAACCTAACCCAACCCGCAACCTGATAGAACCTAATTATACATACATATAGAGATATATATGTGTGTGTGTGTGTGTGTATGTGTCAAGTTTGGCGCAAGCGTAGAGCGTGGAGGCTCCTTGGCGTATGGAAAAACAATCTAAGGGTTGGACTGTTTCACGTTGAAAAGGAGAGAGAGCAACAGCAATAGCCGGCGATCTAGAGAAAGAGAGGGTAGCCAACGGGTATTGGAAGAGAGAGAGGAGAGGAGCAATTGTGTTGGAAGAATTGTTATTACTCAAAAATAAGAGGAATTATAAAGGCTCTCTTTTATAGAAGATGGAACATATCACAATCCTCTGAAAATAGTAACTAATCAAATCTTATCTCCTAATTATAGAAAAGAACAAATCCTAATTAACAAACCAAATCTTTTAAACAAACATACTAAAAACAAACATACCAAATAAACAAAACCTGCAACTAAAGTAAGACCTAAAATAGGACTTAAGGCCTACCAAAATCGATGCCCAAGTGGACCCCTAGCCGACTGCCACGCGACGCACTTTATTCCCAACACTCCCCCTTAAGTCGAGGCCGAGAGGACGATAACTTGCAGAACTTGATGATAACGTTGCTATACTATTCTTCTCTAAAGAGTTGAGAATGGTCTTCGTGCATCTTCTTCTACGCTCGAGAGTCAAGCCCTTTATCTCGGTGCTCCCCGATGCGTTAAAGGGTTCCACGTACCTTCTCGAAGAGTATGGCGCCTTGCTCATCAGCCTGAAAAGACCCTCGACTTTTCTTCGAGTTAAGGTCACCAAGAGAAAGTGGAGTCAATGTAATCTTTATAAAGAGGCTACACTATGCCTCTTCTTCTTCTCACTCTTGAGTCGAAGTCGATGCGGCAACCACTGGTCCTGACACACCCTCAATAGTCGATGCTCCTTTGGCACCCTTGGATCTTCTTGAAGTGTTTGGCACCCTTTGTTCCAATAGAACCTCCTCTTTTAAAGAGTAAAAACTCAAATACAAAGGCATCATACAAATTGAAATACCTTTTGATAAATCTCCTCCTCAATCTTCTTTTTCTTGGTTGCACAAATAACCAGCTTGCCTTCTCCTAATAACGTGGCAACAGTGGTGTCCGTCATCTTCAATCTACGATCCTCCTACTCCGCATAAGACATTGGATTTGATGAGGATTTGTCGAAGATGAGGACCACACGTGTGGCCTAGAGAACACGCAAGTCGAGGAGCCTAAACTGTAGACTCTGATACCATATCAAGTTTAACGCAAGCGTGGAGTGTGGAAGCTCCTTGGCGTGTAGAAAAACAATCCAAGGTGTGGACTGTTTCCACGTTGAAAACAGAGAGAGCAGCAGCAGCAGCCAACGGTCTAGAGAGAGAAGGTGGCCGGCGGCTAGGAAGAGAGAGAGGAGAGTAGTTGTGTTGGCATAAATGTTATTACTCAAAAATAAGAGGGACTACAATGGCTCTCTTTTATAGAAGAGAGAACATATCACAATCCTCTAAAAACAATAACTAATCAAATCTTATCTCCTAATTATAGAAAGGAACAAATCCTAATTAACCAAATCTTTTAAACAAACCTACTAAAAACATACCAAATAAACAAAACTTGCAACTAAAGCAAGACCTAAATAGGACTCAAGGACTACCAAAATCGACGCCCAAGTGGGCCCCTAACCAGCTGCCACGTGACACACTTTATTCCCAACAATATATATATAAGGGACGCCAAGCTACGGATCAAAATTTGAAACATTATCTCGAGTCTTGACATCTCCTCACTCCTACATCCCAAATTCCCAATTTTCAACCCTCACCAACCCCTTATCTCACCCATAGTTACCTCCACCGGCCCCAGGTGACACCCTCTGCCCTCACCTTACCTCCAAGCTTCACTCCAAGTAGTGCCTCTCCTCAGTTCCAAGCTCTAAGCAATGCCCTCTCCTCTCCTCAATGGCGAGGACACCCCGCACTCTTTAGGTAATCCTCAACCTTCTCTCCTCCCTTAACCCCCACCTCCGTCCAAGTCCCTAATGACCCACCTCTCCTCTCCTCCTCCTTGCAGGGACCCCCCCAAAACCTTTGGACAACTCACCTCTCCTCTCTCTTTCCCCACAAGGATCTCACCACCACCATCGGAGCACCCCTTTTATATTTGTTGTCAATTATTGATATAGACCTGAGCTTTTATATGTGCCTATCAAGTTTATTATCAAGTATGCATTTATCTTTTATCGTTACTTTTAAATCATATCTCTATTTTTTGTTTAAAGTTTTATGTTTTTATTTTTGCCTATTTTACTCCCTTTTTTATAAGATAAAAGTTGTTTATGACTTTAAGATTTTTTTTTATTTAAGTTTGAAAGACATAGGAAGCATGTAGGAGATAAACATAAGCTTTGAATAGTCAACAACCCGCTCAACCTAACCCAACCCAATCCAATTTTATGGGTTGGGTTCAATTCAATTCGGTGGTGTAACGAGTTGGCTTGGATTAGAAAAATCCCAACTCACAAACCGTGCGTTGGGTTTAGGTTAAGTCCCTATGTATTTCTATTAACTCACCTGGAAGAACAAGTGCGACAGTTAAGAAGCTAGCAGAACAAATCCGCTTAATCCACCAAGTCTAAACTAAACTGTAAGCCATACCTCCTAATACGGAGCCCAAGCCAATACCCACAAGAGAGAGTCTAAGTTTCATGAGAGAGATTAGGTAATAGTACACTTCCACAAGGAGAGATTCCCAATAAGTGCCTACCAAAAATTCAGTGCTAGAAAGTTTGGTCCATTTAGAGTAATTAAGCACATTGAACAAAATGCCTACGTACTTGATCTTCCGCCTAGAATTCCCACTTCGCCAATCTTCAACATCTCTAAGCTTTTCCTTTTTCATGGTGACACATCTGTTGCAAGCAATTATGAAGATCATGATCTTAGTCAACCCGACTCAACCTAACCCAAGTTTATGGGTTAGGTTCGGTAGTAGAACAGATTGGGTTGAGTTAGAAAAATTCCAACCCACGAACCGTGGGTTGGGTTTGGGTTGAGTCCCAACCCAACCCGACCCATGTGCACCCCTAATTTTAACTATAGCCTAACAAATGGCAAGTCAGGTTCTTGGTGGAAAGACCTTGATCTCACTCATGTTACTTGATAAGGAACCTTCTTAGTTTCAAAAATGTTTGGGTGCATGTGTTTTACCCAAATTTTGATGCTCGATAGGTCAAAACTTGACCCAAAATCATGAAGGTGGTGTTTTTAAGATGCTCTACTATGGCCACAAATGCTCTACCACTCCATGGAGAAGTTTGTTGCTAAGGATGTCACTATTCTTGAGCAAATAGAGGCAAATCACATGCTCAAGAATAGCAACCCATGGTAGAGTGAAAAATGTGGATAATAAACACCAAAAGTAAATGAAAATATTGACTTATCTTACCACAACTAGACCAAACATTTCTCGTGTTATGAATGTCTTAAACTCATTTATGCCTATCCTCAAAGTGTCCACCTTAAAGTAATATATAGAGTACTCTGTTGTTTAAAGAAAATCCAAGGAAAAGCTTATACACTAACAATGGACTTACTATTGAAGCTTACATTGATGGCAAGTCCCACTGATGATAAATGGTCTACTTGTGGCTATTTCCTATACCTTTCATCACTTGAAGGAACAAGAAATAGGCTATTATTGTTAGATCATGTGCAAAAGCCAAATAAATGATGACAGTCGTGACACAATGGTTGCTTTCCAGTAGCTATCGGTGGAAAAAGGCATGATGTGTCTCCTTATCCACAGGCTAATCCCTTTTTGCCTTTCTGCTTCCCTCATTGTAGGTTTTGTTAACTTGTGGTGGTTTAAGTTTGTTTTAGTATCCCAAGAGAACAAAACCTTCAAGGCCCCCTTTACGTGGGTTACTCCGAATAGGTCAAGTCCTTAAAAGGAGTCCACTTAGGACTTCTATTGCTTATGATTAAATAAGTCAAAATGGCACACATGGCAGAGCTTTTGCCAGGGTTTGTCGCTAATGGGCAAACATCTCGATGAAGCTTACACCTCCTACCACTATAAGACATTATCTACCTCTTTTATTGAGTATAAATATCATGAGTGCCCCTTCATTTCTTCCCCCTTGTAGTAACACCTAACCCCTTATATAATGTATGATTAGAGTGTAATTACATGGATTATGGGCAAGTAATTGTTGGGTCTAGCTCCAAGTGCACCAAGTCATCGTCGAGCAAAGATAGGTTTACCAGGTTGACCGACTCATGTGAGAAGCAAAATCATCTCTCTTGTTTAACACCAAGCACTCATGCATAGGTCATAGATCATGACAGCATGCCTAGCATGCCTAATGTGTAAAGTTGGTCTAGTTGTAGGCCTTTTTCAAGAGGGTTGCCCAAGGTTGAACCTTGGCAACTCTTTAACCAGCACTTCCCTCGAGCAACCTAGACTCCTCTTGCTATCATCTATCAAATCACCTTGGCAATCATCCGTCTCAGCTACTTTGCCTTACTAACTGCCAATTCATCATAGCATCATCGTGCTATGGCAAGCATGGTTGTCCAAAACCTACTTTATCAAATTGGTTCCTTTTTAGCATATCATGTCTTCGGTGCAATAGCCTCTCATTAGTTTGGTATCTTGGTTTGTTCACTTGGTTTGGCCTTACCCTTGAGCAATCTAAAACTTAGCACAATTTCGCCACTCATAAGGGATGAGTTCAACCTTATCATGCCCAATTGGTTAAATTTTTCTTGAGCCTTTTGCAGTTGTGGCCACTCTTTCTAAAAAGGGTAATAGGTTTTGTTTTCAAAGGTTAAAGGATGACTACTAGAGGCCAATAGTCTCCAAATTCATTCCTCCACCAAAATAAAGGCATACAAAAGAATCATAATGAATTAACCAAAAGCTACAAAGAGAAGAGGACTCGCTTACTACATTATCCGCATACACCCATGATGAGGGAAGAAAAATCCTCTCAGTAAAACTTTGTAAATTGATCAGGTGATCTGGCTGCCTGGCATCCTAACGAATCCGGCTACCCGATAGCTTGACACGACTATTCGAAAAGTTTGTCGGATTTAGTCGGATCCAAGGATCTAAAGATCCAATAACCCGGCTGAAGATCCCATTAACTGCAGTTGAAACGAACGACCGTTGTGCCGACGTCTACGTTTCCGGTTTACGACAATTAATTAAATTCTATTAATAGCCAAATCGCGAGATCATGGGGAGGCCCATGAGATCCACAATCAAAGGACGTTCATCATATAAATACCTAGGATGAGCTAGCTTTTATTTTTTACGCAATCAGAGAGAGAGAAACAAGAAAGTGTGATTGTATTACCTATGAAAGTATTATTGGAATTTGGGAGCATCGCTCTCCCCTCAGACGTACGCCATCTTAGGTGAAATTGGGTCACCAAATCTCTATGTGATTGCCTTGTGATTGTTTGTTTGAGTCAAGGTTCCTATTCTAAGGGTCTCGATCAACCCATGAGCCTTAAAAGATAGTTCTATTGTGGTCCAACCATAGTGACCAGAATCCAAAAAAGGGCAATAACCTATTGGTCTCTTTTGGTTTTGTAGGTGTCATGTGTTCCACTTGATTATCGTGTGGACTAGGTTCAATAATGGAAAATCGAATCCTTGTTGGATGGCATGCCTTGGTTGAAACTTATTCAGTTATTCCACGTTCGTGTATTGTTCACCAAGAGAGGTCTGAACCCCATTAGGCAATAACCCATGATTACTTCACTAGTTCCAACAGATTTGGACCTTGGGGGGGCTGGAGCCCAATCCCTATTAGGAATTGTTAGTCCAAAGCATAATTTGAATTTTGCTCTTTGAGATTGGGGGCTATTGGCTTACTATGATTAAGGGTGATTCCCTTGCTTGAAGTTGGAGAGGATTTAACCTGAAATGTACACTTTCCTTAGATATGAAGTGAGATGGAGCTGTTGAAGTTGGGTAGGACCACATCTCTTTATGGAAGCAGGGGATACTTTTAAAGGTCAAAGTTTCGTTCGGCTTCTTAGAAGAGGTAGATTGGTGAGTAAAGTGTCGAAAGGAGTTGGAATTAGATGCTACTTTGCTCCCTTTATTGCTATATGAAGTGACACATTTCACATTCAACCTTTTTAATGCAACTTCTCAAAGGAAGTCTAACAACAGCTTCAGGATATTTCAGCAGATCTCTCATTGAACAATGCTTTCTAATCTGCACTTGGAAACAGCAGGAATGGAAATCCAAGTAGATGGGTAAAAGTCTGTGGTCACTTTGGCTTCAAAGGAATAGGTGGTTTTTAAACCAAAGGAACAAGTGGCCATGGGTAGATAATGTTGATAGAGAGGCTTCATGTTTGTATAATTACTGGATTCAATCTAAATGGTTTTTTTCTAACCTAGCAAAGGAAGTGGATGGCCCCTGACCTCCAATAGTCACATTTTACCCCTTTCAAAACTATATTCCATGAACCTTAAGACACATACCTGCTATGAGAGTACCGATTGTGTTGGTGCCAGCAACTCTAGCCTCTAGGTGTCAACTAGGGACTTTGCTGTAAGCATCAATTGGTTTACGAACAAGCTAACCAAGGCTCATTCTAAAGCTTCAGTGATGAATCATAGGTGCTTAAATTCTTAACCTTACTCCAGTTGTTGGACATGGATGCATCCCCAAATGCATATTATACAGGGTGTATCTCAATAGGAAGTCCATTGCTAGATTATGACATTTGTAGGCGGCAATCACATCTCGCAGAGTAGCAAGCAATGGAACATTGTCTCTCATTCTAGTCTTACATCCCAATATAGGGCGAGGACCAAAGCTACAGCAAAGTTGATGTAGGCAAAGTCTATGCCACTTGATTTGCATCTATCTCTCAGTCAACCCATGGTCCCTGTGGAAGTTACTTTCATAATTAACTGATTATAACTCATTAACAAATTAACCATGCATGGTACATTTCTCTACCGACGTTATTACTCCACCAAATCAATGCTTTTCATATCCTTGGTAGAAGAGATCAAAGACTACCCGCTCTCGATTAATTGCATAGTACATTTTCTCTATTGATCTTATTACTCCACCGGATCAACGCTTTCCATATCCTTGCTGGAAGAGACCAAAGACTACACGCCCTCAGTTTCTCGTAGCTTTGCCCCAATTTCTTCGTAAAAACGAAAAGCCAGGCCCCTCCTTCCTTTCTAACCTTTCCACCACTCTCTCAACTCCCAAACACACAGCATCACCACGGCTCACTCATATCGGATAAAAACAAGGCAGCTGGCAGCGGCACTTACAGCAAAGGCAACCATGGCAGACGCGAGCGCGAGGAAGCCGTACTTGGCCATGCCCTCGGAGAGGCCGACGAAGGTGCTGGCGATCCCGAACATGATCCTCCACAGGAGGATGCAGAGCGCCACCGCCCCCGCCCCCACCAGCACCAGGTAGTTCCTCTTCCAGAAGGCCTCCACCTGCAGCCCCGCAGCCGTCTTGTACTTGGACGCCACGCCGACCACCCCCCCCAGCGGCCGCCATGCCGCGGCCTTCGCGGCGCTCGCGTCGAACCTCCCCCGCGAGCACATGTTCTTCGCCGCCCTCCTCAGCCCGCTCCCGGCCATCCCCGCGGGCAGAGGCGGCGGCGCCTTCTTAGGGCTCGCTGCCGTGACGATTCGCCTCAGGTTCGACCACGCGAATGGGGAGATGTCGCGAGGGAAAGGGATTCGGCATGGGGGAGGATTCAGGGGGGTGTTGGGATAGAGAAGGGGTGGGGAGAGGTGGAAGGAGAAGAAGGATTGGAATGGGTTGCAGGAGGAACGAGTGAGAGTTTGGGGGGTGTGGAAGCGGTGGAGAGCGTAGAGGAGGAGCCTCTTAGAGGGGTTCGCCATTGGGATGGGGAGGTGGGGGTTGGCTGTTTCAGGATATGCGGAGGAGCATGGCGCGTTGGTGTTGCGTTGCTGTTGAAAAAAAAATTTGACTGAAAAAGTTTCTCGTTAATTAAGTACTAAGAAAACATATTAAGAAGGAATCAGTTATATGGTTAACTCTTTCGTCGGAAAAAAATAAAAAAAAAAAAATATATATATATATATATATACACACACATAAACACATCTACATAAAGTAAAGGAGAAGCTGACAACCTCAACATCTCTCAAACAAGGAAACATTAATATCTCCTCAAAAAGGGGGGAACTCTAAAACACCAGGACACAACAAAACAAAGTAAAAAGAAGTATCTACATAGTAATTCCATAGCAGACCTGAAAACTTATCCCACGTCACTTGATACGATTGCACCACTAAATTAGCAACAATCAAAACAATCTACGCAAACGAGTAATACAAGATCAAGGATCAGCCTTCAAACTCAATCGTGTTGGACCCAAATTCAAATATGATTCTCGAGAAAACCTACAACATCAACAAAGAAAAATTGAAAACACAATGATAGAGAACGAGGACGTGAAGACAAAGGAGAGGTGGTTGTGGGAGCATCTCAGCCGATGAAGCATCGATCGACCCACCAACGAGCACCACATCAACCTCGGGCAAAGATCTGAGCAGGCGGGACCAACCGACGCTAGAGAAGCCTCGAGTAGCCGATGATGAAAACGTCAAGCAAGGACGCCTCAAATGAAGATGAGGCAACTATCCTCACCGAGACGCCACAACACCAAGCTGTTAACACAGTAAGAGGGAGCCACCGACGGATGTAGCCCACCCGAAGGAGATGAGACGACGTCGATGGTTGAAGAGGATAAAGTATGGTGTGGAACTTCAGTCAAAAGCAAGTCGGGTCTTTCCCAGTACAATTGTAGGCTAAGGCTGCCCCCCCCCCCCGACGATCGGAGAGGTTTTGAGGACTCGCAAAGAAAGGGAGGAGTTCAGAGGTTGAGAAAAATGAACTGGCCTTTTAGAATAGAGTATACGTGCTATAGTTATATAGTTGACTCTTAAAACATGCTTTAACCTAAAGAAAATTGTCTTTTAGAAAGTCATTTCAGGTAAAATGAAAAAAACTCTTGAATAGTTGACCTTGTTTAAACTAAAGCAACTCTTGAAGAATCACTAAGAGTTGACTTTCTCAGTGAATATTCTAAAAACCACCTAATACTTGTACTGCTCCTCATCATTACTCCTAACCTGCAACAACAAAAAAGAAAACTGCATCTAATAATGATATTTCATGTCATCTTAGCAATCATTCTCTTCTAAATCACAATCTCAAACAACAAAAGAGATCCTCACTCCATCACTCATTACTGATCCCACTCTACCACCCTAACAAAACATACATAGAGCAACATAATTATACCGCAACAGTTTAGGAATTATGGGGTCACGTGGACTAATCATATCATGTTCAAAATCAAAACGACTACTCTACTTCCACAAGAAATGAACTACATAAGTTTTCATTAAAAGAACACACGTACATGTGTATGGGTTTCAAAACAAGACATTCGATACATCACATATACATGACTTAGAAAAAAAGAAAAAAGAAACATCTATCGATTCTTCTTTCTTTTCTTCGTTTGATATGTCTTCAAGAGCTCTACACGTAGGATAGGCTCAATCTGCATCCTAAGGTCAATATTCTCTATCTACAATCCTTCGAGGACTCATAAATAACGAAAATCGAGGTGGACCATGTGGAACCCAGGACAAGATGTGCAACATCTCCAAGGTCATCTCCATCCCTTGGTCTCTTCTTTGGCACTTGTGCAATAGCCAATGCAAAGTCCACTATCATAGCTAAGGGAGTAACCAAAGTAGTCTCCTAAGCATTGCACTCTACTTGAGATTCACCTCTTGCCTAATAATTGCTCTCTACCTAAGTATCGACTCCACCACAACCTCTACCTCTAGTTCCCACCATCACCACATCCCCCCTCTCCTTGCACCTCCTTGGACACCACCGCCACCAATCCTTAAGCTCGTCAAGCTTCACCCTCCTACGGGGTGGTCCTACTCATGTAGGTGACTACATGCATGGTGAGAGAGAGGGGGGGGGGAGAGAAAGAGAGAGACGTGGTGCATAGGGGGGAGGTGTGAGTCTCTTGGTGGGATGAGGTGTCGACTGGTTCCCACGCAAGCCAACAAATGGGAGGGTGAGTTGGGTTGTGTGTGTGGGTCAATTGGCAACAAGAGGGAGAGGAAGAAGGAGATGAAGAGAGAAAGGGAGAGGTGATCATGGAGGTGTAGCTATTACTACTGTGGGGGATGGGTGTGAATGCGTGAGATGGAGGAAGGAGGAGTTGGGGCAAGTGTTGGTGACGGTGGCGAGCTGCTAGTTAGTGGGGTGTGGTTTAGCGTGTGCACATGACAGAGAGAAAGGAAGAAGGAGAAGGGAAAGAGAAAGGTCAAGGTGAAGTATGATGTTGTTCATATGCGTACGTGAAAGAGAGGAGAGGGAGGAGAAAGTGGTGTATGTGGTAGGCTATGAGAGAGGGGGAGGGAGAGGGATAAGAGATGAGAAGTCTATAATGGTGCTTCACATAAAAGATTACATTACTCGTAGGATTTGACTTATAATGGTGCTTGATTATATATTTGAGATTGTTAAAACTGTACATCTTGCTATTAAGACAATGAAATTTGATTGAGAAGTCTATCCTATTACTTGAAGGAAACCCAAAATTAAATAGATGTCATCATCCAAGTGACAAGGGGGAAAATAATAACTCTAATGAAACATGAAGAAGATAAACAAGTAAAATATTTATTTCAAGTATACATAGAAGAGAAGTTTAAAAAAAATAATAAGGTTTTTTGTGTACTGCAACCCTTTCTAATGGAATATACCTTGTTATGACTAAGCATTAATAAATCATCTTATCAAGGTCTTAGGTAAAATTATTCAATATGCAACCAATTTTCGTAAATGAGAGCAACTTGGGAATAGTCATATGATGACCTTGAAGAATATCTCTTATTGGATGCATAACCTATATTATAATTCACTTGGGGAATGTCAAATTAGCTAAGGCATGTGACCTAATTAGTTTGCCCTCCTTTCACTTAAGAAGAGGTATTTCTAGACATGTGTTCTAGAGTGAAGTGGTATTTTAACAATTACTCTTGACAATTTCATGAATGTAGACAATATTGGTGCTAAACAAGAGCATAACCAGCTCCTTTTGGTCCTTTTTTTCTTAGTGGATGTTCGGCTTGGTGCACTTTCCATAGTTCCTAGGCAAAGTTGCTTCTAAGGTTCCAACCACCTAGTGTTAATTTATTAAATGAAGTTTGCAAAGCAAAGATCTATTGCATTTATCTTTGTTCTACAAAGGCAAAAATATGCATGTTCAAGTTATGTGTGTGATGAGAGACAAAAGGTACTCTTAGAATTAAAACTTTGCACAAATGTCAAAGGATCAATTTCCCTGATGACTCGGTAAATGGCCACCCGATTGTCCAGCACCCATGTGGATTCTGGCGGATCCAGCTAGCAAAGGGTCTATCGAACCTAACCTACTAAAAGATCCAGTTGACCTGAGTTGAAGAGGCAGTAGTTATATCCATGTCGGTACTAATGACCCACTCCATTTAACCACATAAATACTATTTATAGCCGAGTAACGGACGAAGACAAGGAAACCGTGGAGTCTGTCGCGGAACAAGAAATTGTTACGAAATTTTGTTGTATTATAAATAGAAAAGAGTGAGCTTTGGGTTCTCTCTTCACACATTAAAAGAAAGAGATAATGGAGTGCAATTATACTACCAACCACGCATAGTAAAATCTTGGGAGCATTACCCTCCCCCAGACATACAACCCATTGGGTGGAATTGGGTCACTAATTTCCTGTGTCTCTAATTCTTTGATTGCTTGCTTTATTCCTTAAGTCGAGCCCCCTACCAATCAGAGCCTTGATCAATTGGCACCGTCTAAGGGAAATCGACTATCGCTTGATATCGTTTCCTTCCTTTGGATCTAAGTAATGGCCCCCACAACACATAATTCCTCCTGCGCTAACATCGAAAAGGTTGCCTCGGCGGAGTCCAATGTTTCAGTGTCCAAGGAACGCCATTGGCACGCTTGACCCAACAAGGAGAAGCCTGCACAACCCAACCGGCAACTTGAGCCTTCTTATCCTGAGAATCCTCAGCAGGACTCTCCTTGAAATACAGGTAGAGGAGAAAGAGTATGAAGTCAAGCTAGCAGCACTAAAGACTAAACAGCAATTGATTGTAGATCAACTCCTTGAAATTAAGTTGATCAAGGAAAATCGAAAAGTTCAACCGGAGGAGTGCCAAAATTCTAGCCCCAACGACGACCAACTGAAGTGGCATCGTATGGTAGAGGAGGAGAATGCCCACCTGCGCGAACAACTCAAGAAGTTAAAACGTGAGCTACGTAGCCAAAATGGGGAAGTTCCTCTTAGCCCACCTAAAGCTCCCCCTCCGCCTTTGCGAGAGTCAGGGAAGTAATTTGGGGCTCACCCTATGGTGACCAGCGGAGGAGGCTCACTACTCGAGATTGTCCATCAGGTCACTCAGGTAATGAGAGGCATATGGCCACGAGCCTATGTTACTGCCTACCCCTTTACAGAGGAGGTAATGACGACACCTTTGCCGGAGAAATTCAAGCAGTTCGTTATGGTCCCATGTGACGAAACAACGACCCCAACAGCTTTGTGGAGAGCTACCGCCAGATGATTCTCGTTCACAATTGTCTTAACAAGGTGCTTTATCAAGCGCTCCTGTTGTATCTGCCCAACATGGCTCATGAGTGGTTCAATGAGCTTCCAGCAGGACAAATCGCCTGCTTCCAGGAGTTGGCGGATAAATTATGCCAATATTTTGCAGGACAGTAGCGGGTTAGAGATAACCCAGAAAGGATGTCGGAGATCCGGCAGTGGAAAACTGAGTCTTTCTGATCTTAACTAGATCGGTTTAAGGCTTAATATTTCAAATGCAAAAGGTCCCATGACGCCATTGCCATTCAGTACTTCAAGTCAGGTCTCCTGACTCAAAGGTTCTGATATGATATAGATGATTTCCCACTTAGAGACATGTCAAAATTATGGGACTGAGCTATGAGGTTCGCAGAATAGGATGACTTGTTCTGCTTCCATAGTCGATTGGCAGATGGATACGAAGACGATCTCTGCTCTGCTAAGGAAAAGAGAGTCTCGGGTGAATCAGCCTCTATATTCATTTGCAGAGGTAGTTGCTTCAACAAATGGAAGGCCAACTTCGAAGATCAAAGGGGGGAAAGACCCAGCAAGGGCCGAAACAAGGGGCCCCTCCAATCCAGGTAGGACTTCTTTGAAAAATACACTCCCCTTGCCATGAATCAGGTGAACGTGTTGGCGAAAGTATGGTCCACCAACAAGGACCTCCTACCCCGCCAAAGCCTCTCAAGAAGAAAGCCAACACCGGGCCCTATTGTAAGTATCATCGGGCCCGAGGACACGCTACGGAGGACTGCCAGGATCTCCTTGACTAGATTGTGTCTCAGATTTGGCACGAAAACTTGGCCCATTTCGTTAAACTAAATGAAGGTCAGGATAAGGGCAAGAGACCCATGGAGGGTCCGAAAGAATATCACAAGGAGAAGCTTCAACAGCTTCAGGAGGTCAATATGACCTTCATGGTTGAGCCAGAGCCGAATGAATATGAAGCTCATAAAACAAAGCATATGGTGTCTCCGTGGCTTCCCCCTGCAGTATATCACCGACAAGTCCTGGTGGTGAAGGTAGCACTACCCCAAAACACCCACCTCCTGCCGCCTGAATCAACGGGTGGGAAGGTCGAGGTCATTTTCGAGGTCAACGTCACTCCAAGTCGGTAAGTTGCTCCCTCCAAGGTGATGCCTCGTAACGTGTTCCCTACCCTTTAGTGGGGTAATAGAGGCTCTATCAGGCAGGCAACCTCAAAGCTACTCTCCACACTGTTGGATCCAACAAAACACACAGACCCACTCCTGGTGACCCTCCTGTTGGTGGGCCAATTCTAGCCTAGGCTCCTGGTGGATGGAAGCAGTGCAGTGGATGTTTTATTTTGGAAGACACTGCTAAAGTTGGCATTTAAAGAAGAACACCTTTTTCCATCGACTCACCAGGTTGTGGGGCTTGGGAATCATAAAGTAATGCCGAAAGGAGATATAAGCTTACCCATATCCATCTATGATGGGGATAAGCAACTGAACCAAACGCCTACATTCATCGTGGCCAGGTTGACGGCGCATTTGATGGCATTATTGGCTGTCCAAAACCCATGCTTTTAGGGTGATTCCCTCCTCTTATTTCCAATTCGTGCTCTTCCAAACTCCTTGAGGAGTGGGGATAGTACATGAGGATCACTCAGTCGGGTGCGAACTCCTTCAGATCGAGTTGGAGCGATCCATAGAGCCAAGGCCCCCAAAGCCACAAAAAATGGGGAAGAAAAAGGAGCCAAGTCCAGGCGATTCATTAAAAGGCAAACCCGATTGATCCTCCAACAACATCAGAACTTTAGCAATGCTCTTCATCCATGGCTATCCAATTATATCCTAACAACACAGCCAAGCTCGTCAGAGTTGGGGCGGACCTTGATCCATCCGAAGTCCAGGAGTTGCTGCTCTCATTAAGAGCCAACGCAGATATAATCACTTGGTCCGCCAATGACTTGACAGGGGTTGACCTGTCTCTGATTCAGCTTCGCCTCAATATTCAGACAGATGCTTGAGTAGTAAAACAATCCTGTTGGCACAAGTCAGCAGAGCAGTGGCAAGCAGCTGAAGCAAAAGTCAAAAAAGTTCTGGAAGCCGGCTTCATTAAGAAGTCTTTGTACCCAGCATGGCTATCCAATGTAGTCATGGTAAGGCAAGCAAACGGCAAATGACGGATGTGTGTCGACTTCATAAACCTGAACAAAGCCTACCCTAAGGATGAATTCCCCTTGCTTAGTGTCGATGCATTGGTGAATTCGTGTAGTGTGCAGTCCCACATGTCCTTCCTGGATGCCTATAACGGATACCAGCAGATAAGCCTTGTTTCAGCAAATAGACCTCATACCTCATTCATAACATATAGGGGTCTATTTCAGTATAAAGTCATGCCTTTTGGTCTGAAAAAAGCTGGAGCAACTTACCAGCGTCTTGTAAACATGATTTTTGCACATTTAATTGGACAATCATTTGAGGTGTATATTGATGATATGTTAGTGAAGGAATCAAATTCCCTGCAACATCTGGAGTACCTGGTTGAGGTGTTCCGTGTCTTAAGAGACACTCGCCTTCGCTTAAACCCCGAAAATGCATTTTTTGCATTTCTACAGGAAAATTTTTAAGGTTTTTGGTTTCTAACTGAGGAATAGAAGCCAACCCCAACAAGATCTAGGCGATCATGGCTTTGGAGCTGCCAAATACTCTAAAAGGAATACAGTCGCTAGTCAACAAAATCCTCTCTAGGTCAACTCTTGTCTCAATCTTCTAACAGATGTCTTCCATTCTTTAGGGCATAAAAAAGGGCAAAGGCTACACAGCCGCCCATTGGACCCTTCACTACCAGAAGGCTTTAGAGGAGTCAAAAGAAGCCCTTAAAAGTTCTCCCATTCTGACAGCTCCTAAAGCCAGGGAATCTTTATTCCTTTATGATTGAGAGAATCTTCGCTTAAGTAGATAATATCAAGAAATAATGAGTCGTAGTAAATCATGTGATGGAAAATCCTCAATCAAAAGTTAATAAAAATATACTAAAATTATACCACAACTTCATATCGCATCACAGGGAGGCACACATGTAATAAAATCACAACTATGTATTATTCCTAGTCAGAAATTCACGATTCGTATCACAATCTAGTGCGAAATGAGGATGATATAAAAAAGCCAAGCAATAACTCAAGAGGGCAAGGATCTTGCAGCAATTTCACCTCAATAAAATAATCAAAACTCAAATTCAAAGACCCACAATGGCATTCAATGTAATAACTAATAGAGCCTAAAACATACGATTCTTTCCCCTCTACTGTTGGCGCTCGTGGGACCACAACAGTCAACGAAGAGCGGGAGGAAGGTCGGTGTGGTCGAGGGCTACACGTTGGTGGTGACAGCAGGATCAACAGCTGTTACGACCCGGTTCCCAAATCCCTACAGGACATGAGACCGGACCGACTCGACTGATCCTAAGACCCAGTCGTCTAACGAGGAAATAATCAAAAAGCAGTAAAATAAACCACATTCACCATACGAGCAACTAACAGTAACAAAAGTACAGCAGTAAAGAAGTAAACTACTACAGTACACACCACCACAACAGTGGAGAATTTAAATAGGTACAGGAATGTAAAGTTTATAATAAAATAGTACATAAGTGTAACAAAAATACTCACTACAACAGAACGGTACAACAAAAAGGTACACTACTGGGCTCTACTGGGCCCAGCACCCTCTGCAACCGTAGGCTCTGACTGCTCAACACCTGGACCTGAAAAAAGTTATGAGTACAACACGTCAACGAACGCTGAGTAGAGTGGCAACCAGCTAACAAAAAAAGGTAAAGGTGGATAGGTAGCTGTTGTTTTTAATTTCTTTATTTATTTATCTATTTATTCTTTCTTTTATCACTTGGTTTATTTATCGGGTCTTTTTCTTGATCTCGAATGTTCCTCGTGGGAACGATCTTGATTGCAGCCTTTTCCACAGAGTAGAAGTAGCACGTGGTACTCTCATGACTGGGAGAGTCCTCCGTGGTGGTCCTACACTCAGTCAACCACCCCAAGGTCACTGACAGACGTAACGGTAACTACGGCACGCACGATAAACGCATGGATAGCTACCCCACACTGGGACACGGTCAGTCATTTCCGTTAATGAGTGCGCCCGAAGCACATCACGGAACCAGTATAGGGTAGAGCCCTCTCAGTAACAGGAGTCTAGCCCCGAAAAATCAAACAGGGGTCACGTCCCTCCACAGTCCGCGCACCCTTGCCTGACTACTCTGGTTTACCCGATAGGCCTAACAAGTCGGTGTAGGACGGCTAGCTGAACCCCGAGCCCTGTGGGGTGGCTAGCTCTCTCCTTACACTAGTAGCTCTCCCAAATGCTCTATACGCGAGGGCCAAAAAGTTGGTACAAAGTGGCCAATCCTAACCCTAGGTCCCAACCCTAGGGCGGCTAGCTCCACTCTGCACTAAAAAGGAGAACAGTCGCTCTTCTTGGTACTCCGTACTCAAGGGCCAGCTCAGTTCCATTCTATTTATTTCCAAGAGCTCTACTCCTAATTCCCCGTAGGGTTCATGCTTATGTTTCTCAAGCCAAGCCATACTAGGTTTTATCATTTTAGGTTTATTCGCAGATAACACGTGTTTCCAACATTCAATCTTTCTTTTCCAATTTATATACAGGCAGCTTGTATTTAATTGCAAACTACAGGAATTACATGTAACAGTTACTAACAACAGTATCTACATTTCACAAGCAGCTGTTATCCAATTACAGGCAATTGTTATTATTCTATTTACTCATCCAAGACTGCAATTCATGTATTCAATACAATTATTCCAGTGTTTCTAATCCTAGGATAAAATGGGCTATAGAGCTGGCAGAATTTGACATTCAGTACCAGCCAAGGAAATCAATAAAAGGTAAGGTCCTGGCGGATTTTGTCACGGAATTCATAGACCCAGATGCTTCTCTCTCTTTGCCTTGGAGGTTGTATGTGGATGCTCCTCCATGACAACTGGATCTGGGGCAGGTATAGGGTTCATCTAATAGATTCCAGGTTGTGCAATTTGTCGGTTTCCTTGCCCCTAACTTTTCCAAGAGAAATTCGGGTGGTTTCTTCAACCAAGATTATAAATGTTGGAGAAAGGATTTCTACTATTTCCTTGGATAGCCGACACATCCTCATATCCAGATGATGATGAGGATAAGTGTGTGGACTTAGGATAGTAGGGATCAAAGGTCCCTACTTGGGTCCCATACAAAGGGCCCTGGGTCAGTTGGCTCGCATCTTGTGCCATGTGTAGCTTGTTCACAAACTCCCTCCCTGAGTGGGTGGTGGGAGGGTTGCTCCCTTTCTATTTTGGCTTATTAGTTCATCAAATTTTTTTGAAACAACCTAAACTTTGTCCAGCTTTTCATAAATCAAGTTCATATCCACATTGCTGGAGCTCTCCTGAACCTCATAAATTCCACCTCTAGGTTAAATGGATCTTCCATAAGTTTCCATGCAGGCATTGTTCATGGAATTCTCACTCATATTCTCAAATAAATCAAAAGCATTGTTTTCATCTTTACTCATAAAGTTGCCTCCACAAGCTGCATCCACAAAGCTCCTTATATGATCATTAAGCCCGTGATAAAAGATCTATACTAATTGCCACCTAGGAACCTCATGATGGGGGCATTTTCTAATTAAATCCATGAATCTCTCCTAAGTTTCATGCAATGGTTCTTTAAGGTGTTGGGAGAAGGTGGTGATAGCTCTTCTAAGTGCATTGGTTTGGGAAAAACTTCTTCAGGAAGGCACTTCTTATCTCCCCCCATGTGTTAGCGGGCCTTCCTATAGACCTCAACCAATGACAAGCTTTTTCTTTTAGGGCACAAGGGAAGAGTTTCATTTTTAGCACAACATCATGTAGATTAGGAATTCTAATTGTCTCACTAATGGCTACAAAATTTTCTAAGAATTGAAAGGGGTCTTCATCATTGTTTCCCATAAAATGAGGCAGGAGTTGTATAGTGGAGTGTTTAATCGCAAATTAAGCCTCTACGGGAGGGACCTTAACATAAGGTTGGTGTTGATACTGGGCAGGGTTGTAAAAATCCCTTAAGGGTCTAACCTACGGATGTTGGATTTGTAAAATCTTAAGCAACTCCTACATTTGGGTTTGATGATTTTGTTGAAACTGGTTCAGTTGGAGTTGAGGTCTTGCATCTAAGCCTGAGGATTCATCTGATTCTGTTGTGAATTCAAGTTGGCTGGGTTAACCATCAAATCAAGATCAGAGTCCGAGTTAGATGTAGAACTGGATTCACCAATAATCAGTCTCCTCCTTGGTTCACTTTGCAGAGGTGGTACCAAGTGTGGATTTTGTGAACTAGTTCCGTGTATACACTTGGAAGAATGGTATAGATGTAGAGAGAACAGGAGAGAGAAGTGCGTGCACAATGCAAGCAATCAAATTTTAGCTCTAAAGGGTTGCACCTATTGGACCTAGTCCAAATTTCGCTAACCCTAACTAAATGACCTGACTTTTGAATTACTTGGCTGCCTAGAAGGGTGGGAAACCCTAGGACATCCCGTATGGTGGAACACTACTAGAGGTTAATGTGGTTATCGCATCGACCTTTCTTGTCATCAGTTGTTCCAAATAGACAAGACCTCAAATATAATCAACTAGGTATAGCTTCAGTTTGGAAATAAAATCCAACATAGACGGTGCGTCTATCAAGTTAATTAGGACTTACGATTTAAAATGCACAGGATTATATGATAGGCGTGAAAGGAGTGGTTTCCCAATTAATTTAATTCAGATGTGTGTGCATGCCAAACGAAGGTCCACAAATAGATTTAATTTGTGAAGTATCTTTTAATGCTCAAATAATTAATTCACCAATTTTAGGATTCAAATTTCAAGGCCTTTTCAAATAAGTTTTGAGTGAAACAGATAGTGTTTTGCAATCATGGGACCTTAATCTTTTTCTTTCATATTGTTAATTTTGCAATCCTAATGTGGCACCTTAGCATGTAGCTTCTAAGTGGTGCGGCCTAAACAATGCAACAAGTTTCCCAAACACCAGTTGACCAAGCACACACAAAATCATTTTTTTCAAAATGTTTAGGGATCTTAATTTTTTTTTTTCAAATTTTTTAACATAGAATGCTAAAATAGTCCAAACAGACCCCTAATGAGTATTTTCCAGAAACAATAATGATACATTCGTTAGAAAATTTTCTTAATTTTTTTCCAAGAAATTAGATTTGATTAGAAAATTCACTGAATTTGGAGTTGTATAGAATTCATGAAAATTAGGTGAACTCGGATCTCCAATAGAAAATTTTCATATTGACCCACTGACAATAAAATATTTTTCTAGGATAGCGCAAAACGAATCTTCATGTGAATTTGGTGGGTTTGTTCTTGATTTCAAGGGGATCACGCAGCAAAAAATTGGGAATTTTTTTATTGCACCAATAGTTTTGAATTAAAATTTTAATTCAGCATGAAATATCAATCCAAACTTGGTTATGATAAGATAAAATCTTTGAAGCACAAGTAGAGTGAGATAAGAGATTTGTTTTTAAATAATACTAAATACAATTATTCCTGAGAGTCATGAATCTACCTAAGTATAAGATGTTGATGACTTACCTTGATATCTTCACCCGCACTTTTTCTTCTCATTGCTTCGCAATTCGTTTTTGTGCAACTACACGGTCCTGCACACAAAACAATAAAAAAAGAGGAACAAGTTAGATCTCATAAATGCAAATCTAGATGAAGCTATTGAAAGCAAAATAATCATCGTGCCTTCCCAGCAACGACGGCAAAAAGTATTTTGCACGCAGGATAAGTACGCAAAAAACATGTTCATCATAGTAAATGCATGTAGAAACTCTTAAATTTGTAAATGAAATTGAACTCGTATAGATTTTCAAATAAAAATATGGGAGTCCGAGTTCGTAGGGTGGCAAATATATCAAAATTGCTTTCCTAATTAGAACTAGAATCAAATATCAAATAGGATGATTATTAAGACTAATATTAAATCTAAAGGTATGCAACTACTAGAACTATAATATACTACTACTAAAAAGCATACAACTTGAAGACAAGTTGAAAAATGAATACTAAAAACTTTTATTGAATTAGATAAGAATTTAACACAACTAGAGGAATGTTTGGAAAATTACAACTAAAACTATATTCTTACAACTAGAACTAGACTAGAGAAAATGCATAAACTATAGGCTTTGAAAGCAAAGTTTAGAGCGTCAACGTAAATGCAGATGTGAAGGTGCACCCACCAGAATCATCAAAGATGGCGTAGATTAGCAATAGTTAGTAGAGACTATGTGGAAGTATAGAATTCTAAGTAGGAGATGTCTTAAGGGGGGTGGTTAAGTATAGTTATAGGAAATAGGGAGGCTTCCTATTGGTTGGTTTAGATTACCTAGGATTTAATGGGTTAGGCATCAAGGGTTAGGATTTAGGGATAGGTGAGAGGATACCTTAGATTCTTATTGAAAATAGGTTAATGTTATAAATTAAATAGGAAGGATGATGGATGACTTAGACTAATAATAGGATGGAAAAAGAATAATTAAGGGGATAATTGATTAGGAAAAGAAGAGCAAATTAATTAAAAATACTGAGAAGGAAAGGATGGAAAGTTGATGAACGTAGATATGCACACTACAACAAAAATTATATAAAATGACAAAGAAATAACAACAATTAACAATATTTATCATTATATTTTAAACTTAACAAAGATTTAAATTATTCGTTATCATTTTTTTTTAAATAAAAACGATTTTACATATTTGTTGTTACACTTATCAATAAGTAAAAAACATCATTGTCATTAGTTTTTTATTATGACAAATAATTGTTGTTATATTATTATTTATTAATCTAAAATATAAAACTTAATATGTAATTTTTCCAAATAAAAGTCCTCTCATCACTCGGATCGTCACATTCCTAGACCCTCGTCGCTCTCTCCCCTACTCTCTCCCAAGCCCTCTCGCGATCTTAGACTGGAGAAGCTCTCTCGCGCACCATCACCGATGTGACCATCACTGATCCCTCGATCGACATCGATCGCGATCTCTTCTCGAGGGCCTACGGGCGATCGTGGAGGAGCAGGCGAGGCGAAAGCTCCAGGAGGCCATGGCGGCGTTGTAGCTTGCGCAGCGGCGGCTGGGGGAGAAGGACGTGAAGCTCGAGGCGATGAGGAGGCGTGTGCTAAAGCTGGACTCGAGGGCGGTGCAAGTTGTTGTAGAGGGGCAGATATGGCTCCACGTGGCGAGGAGCATCGAGGCGATGGTCGCGAGCCTCCACGCCGCGATCGAGTAGGCCGAGGCCTCGACGCCCCTCCGCGACTAAGGGGATGAGGAGTCGTGCTGCGACAGCGGCGGGGGTGTGTTGGGGGAGGAGGGTGGATGAAGAGGAAGTAGAAGGAAGTCCATTCTTCTGTTGCATGCTCGTGAAGTCAGATCCTCATTCCATTGGAGGTGATAGTTTGTGGATAATTTGTTGTATATATGTAAGGTTTTCATGTCCGATTTCAAGTTTTTCCAGGTTCAGTTAAAATCAGCAAAAGGAGATTGTATCGATCTACGAGAGATACGAAATGGTCAAAGCCTTCGCTTCTCCTTTCGATCGAGGAAGAAAAGAATAGGGTATTTGAATCGGATTCTCTAATCCAAGCTCGTGCAAAGGCTGCTTTCTTTTTCCTTTTCGTCTTTAATTCAGAATTTTGTTAGATTGCGGTTCTGGACCCTTTTGCCCCCCTTTTTTTTTGCTTACAATGCTCTTTGGACAGTAACATTTGGGATCAAAGCTCCTTATTGGCACCTTCCCGGATCGAGACAGAGCAACGAGGAGAGGCGGATCACGTGTTCAACTTTCTTGCCACTTTAGGTGAGCTGCAATTTTCCAGCTTTTTGGCCTCCGTAAAGGCTTTCTGTTTTGAAAGATTTATAGATCGATCTCGGTCCTATCATTCCTAGAAATTAAGGTTAGTATGTTAGAATAGTGTACTTGGTAGAGATTCAAGGATGACTTCTGCATGTTAAAGAAAAATTAGATACATGTCCGCTAAAATCTAGGTTCACCATTTCTCTGCAAACTATTTGACTATAATTTCAGGCCTCTTTTATTATAAGGAGCTTCTGAAGGCATGGTGAGAGAGAAGGTGTTAGAAAAGAAAAACTAGATTACAATGATAGACTGCTGCAAGGTGATGCTACTTCTGCAGTTTACCTTGTGGAAGCCTGTTAGGAAGTACATGATTTTGATCAAATGCCGAACAATAACAATGAAACCTTGAAGTTGCTTGTATTGATTTATCAAAATTGTATACGTAAGGGATCAGGTTTGAAGTTAATTAGTCTTAAATGAGAAAAATTTACCCTAAACAGATTGATTTATCTATCAGGCCTGTCTGATTCTTTTCCCTAGTAGGTCATTGGAATTTTACTCAAACCCCACCTCACTTAATTTTCCCACCCCCATGAGATCCTCCCTCATTTCATGAGATTAGAAAGTTACAATGGCAAGGAGTTATGAGTTTGTGAGAAGGTTGGGGTGGAAAGGATAAATTCTTTGATGGGAGCTTGCCTATTACTACGTGGTTTTGCTGCCCCAATTAGGTTAGTCTGATGCTTCTTTCCCTTGATGGGTAATTGGCAGAATTAGCAAGTGGGCAATGCATTTGATCTACTTGGATACAATAACGGAAAATCATATCCAATCTGCATTGCTACTCACGTACATACATTCGATGACAAAAGAATAAATTCAGTGCAAAAGATACCTTTATCTGAACTATGTTTAATCTGTTTCCATCCATAACTTGCACTCGTTAATTTCATGTTTGATGCTTCGTCATGTTGAATGCTCTTCTCTGAATGTCAGACAGAAGTAATGTTATAGCTTAACCTTTCTTTGGCCACTTTGATCACGGTCATTTTATTTTCTATGTGCTTACCTAATAAATTGCAATTCCATTAATTGTGGCAACTTCATCTATTCTTTGATTTCAAACATCCAAAGATGAGTAGATACTTCAAATGACCCTCTTCAGAAAAAGAAAGAATACTCACAACGACTACTGCTACCGAGTAGTCATCATTTATGCTTACAAAAGAAAATTATATATCCACCATTGTTAGAAGTTTGTCTTCCAATCCATGCTATCAAATGCTACTATGATGCTGAAACAAATGAAACTATGTGCTTGAAATATGTGATCATTTATTCTTTTTTAAATAAAGAATGACTAATTTTCTCCATCCCTGTAACATGTAATCTTAACTTATGATGCAAGGATGCACTTGGTTGTTCCAGAAATTCTTTTCTCCAGGGAAAAAAAGCACAAAGGTACATTTGCTAGTGATTGCTTAAATGGAAGGCCATGGAGTTCTAATTACTGAAATTGGCTTGTTGAATGATACAGGAAAGCAACAGATTTAGGGAAGACAGCAGTGGCATACAAATCGGAGAAGAGGGCATTGTTGGAGGCAGGTGGGTACAGGATATGTGGCAACTCCGGGGATCAATGGAGTGACCTCTTTGGAATAGCCATGGCCATACGTTCCTTCAAACTCCCCAACCCCATGTATCACATTGAATAAAAGAACATGATGTCATGATTGCCAGCAAACATTGTTACAATTGCAGTCCCTTAAATTCAGGATATATATGCCTCATTATTTGATACCATCACCTACGATGGCATCTACATGTTTGCCTAGAGCATAACACAATCCTTTCTTTTTGTTAATCTTGAGGGTTAGGGTTAATCCTCATTTTTCTGAAGGGTAAATTTGCAGTCTTAACCTATGTTTTAACTTGCTCTGTGCTTATTGAAGTCTAAAGTATTTCTTATTTTTTTAGTTTTATTATATAAACTTCAGATTTAGTTTTGTTACATAAAGTTCAGATAACAGAACCATTTGAAAGTTATTTAAGGTATCATTTAGATCTACTTGTCTTCTTTTGAAAAATCTGAAAGTAGTATTTGTAATTAGGAGCTGAGAACTAAATTGTCAAAGGTATTGGATTACCATTCGATGTTTGCTTACTTAAAGGGGAAAGTTTAGTTGGCAACGAAAGTTAAACCAAGAGTACTTCTATTAGACTTTGAGATTTTTCTTGGGTGCACTTTGGGAATGTCTAAAGAGATCTTTGTTGCAAGTTTTAAATACATTCTATGTAACTAATGAAGAATTTATTGTATTTGAGTATTTAATTGCATCAATTGAGATGTAATTATTATATGGTGATGTGGGAATTTATATTGAAATCAATGAAATTTGAAAAAGATTTTTAGTTTTATACTAAAAGTAAATAAATTTCTTAGTGGTTGTAAAAGACTTTTGTTTTCCATAACTTATGTAGTAAAGAGTGAGAGGTGGGATTGGGGACCAAGCACGTACGCGTGCCTCGATTTAGGTTCAAGTTCAGGTGAAAATTAATTTGAAAATTGAAACTTAGATTCATTTTATTATGGATTTTTAATCTCACAATTTTGACCTGAATTGGTCTATCAAATTGTAAAATTGGTTGATCAATTATTTTGATCGATAAATTCGTTTGGTAGATCAATTATTAAAATTTGATCGACCAATTATTTTGGTCAATCAATGAACTTAATTAGTCAATCAATTGTCGTGATTCCATAAAATAAGAACTTTAAACATCTGGTCATGGATTTTATATAAGGGTCACGAGAGAATTCTTATTTGATACACAACAAGAGCAGAAAGCCTCTCTCCACTCTCTCCCTCTCTCTCTTGTACTTGTCTCTCTTTCTTGGTGCGTTCGTTCGACGTGAGATTGATAGAAAAATCTTCGATCACTGTTGTCGATCTTGTATAAGGAGATTGAGAGATCCACGAGTATTTTTTAGTTGATCAAATCATTCAATTGATAGATCAATTGGGAATTTAGTTGGAAATCAAATTGTCTCGACTTCATTCTCCTAAAGCGATTTTCGAGGACATTCAAGATTGGAGTGCGTCAAATATTGGAGATAGATCGTCATATCTTGGAAGGAGTTTGTCAGATTCCGACGCACCAGTATTGTGGGGGGCGATATCTTCTCTAAGGGAAGTCCTTAATGGACGTTTTGATTGAAGTAAAATCTGATCCCTTCTCATTTTATTTATTTGTGTTATTGTATGTTATTTGTTCTTTATTTTTTTTTTATCTTCTTAAATTATATTTGACTTAATTTAATATTTTTGATTTATGTAAAAACATTGGAAATGCATATCTTTTTACTTATTTATTTCTTATATGCGTTTATTTTAATAATCTTAAAGAATGTATCGTTTAGATCTAAAATATTTAGAATGTCGGAAATGATTTTCAAATTATATGTAGACTTATCTGGTATGCTTGAGAAATTTGGTGGATAAAATTTTAAGCGTTGGCAACAACACATGAGAATTTGGTTAAGCACCATTCGTTTGATCTCGGTGTTGGAAATCTATTGCCCGATTTTGGATAAGGAAAAATCCACTCTTGAATGTCAAAAGGTGGTAGATGTGTGCAATGAGTGCAATCGTATTTGTCATGGTTGTATTTTATTGGTATTGTCCAATGTGCTGTTTGATGTGTATAGTACATCCACATTCATTGCGAAGAGGTTATGGGAGGAGTTGGATAAAAAGTATAATACTGAAGACTTTAGTATTGAAAATTACTTTATCGCAAAATTCTCTCAATTTCAAATGACTGAGGGTAAATCGGTATCGGAGCAGGCATATCAATTTTTGTTATTGCTCCATGGTTTAACGGAGGTTAAAATGAAGCTTCCTGAGAAGTTTCAAGTTATGTCTATCATTGAGAAATTTCCTTAATCTTGGGAAGACTTTGAGATGACTCTTAAGTATAGGAAGGGAAATATTTCTCTAGATGATTTGATGATAGCTATTGTTATTGAAGAAGAGCATAAGAAAAAGAACCTCAAAAGAAAGCTTTTTTTGTTTCCTCATAAGGAAACACAAAGAGCTTAAAAAAGGAAGTGAAGATAAAAGAGGGGGTGAAAAGGAAGGTCTAGAACATTAAATTTCTTTATCTCATCACTCCATTTATTTCTTCTTCCAACTTAAACAACATTGTAAATCCAACACTTATGGGATGTAGGGTGAAATTGAATTTCTATTTCTAATTTATTCTTGAGGTATTTTTTTGTTATTCTTATTTTAAGAGAGAGTTTTACCATGTGAGAGTTCCTATACTTGAGTTATATACTATTCTTAAGGCCTTCATATGAATGAGACCCTCTATTTAAGGCCTAGATATCATTTAGGCATGAGGAGATGTTCCTAGCCTAGGTTTATCCATGTAGGCTTGGATATTTTCTATAAGGCTTAAATTTAGCTATTTGATGTTTAGATTCTAGCCTAAGATGAAGAACGTTGAATAACAAACTTACTTCGAGATGACAAACTATCATCAATGTAACATCAAATCATCATAATGTCATTGAAACCTATTAAATATAGATGTATGTACATTTCATTATGAAGACAGCATATAAAACTTCTTGCCTGCGAAAACTTTGATGTTTTCCTCCTTTTACCGGCATTTAATCTATAATGTCATCCTTGTTAATACATATTTACTTTATCTTTTAGATTTTTAATTTTGTAATTATTCTCCAACATATTAATCTATTTTTACATATACTTGCGTTAATGTTGAAAGTTTATCATTATTACTATGGCTAGATACTTAGTAGGAACTATTATGGTGAGCATTTTCCTCTCTTATTTTACAGGGTAGCTTTGCAGAATATGTTGTACATGTGCCTTTATTGGCCTTTTATTCATAAAGTAAAACTTTGATGTAATAGATCTTTTCATGTAGATCTTGTCTACTATGGTACCCATGTTTTAGAGTAATTTAACAGTTATTTGAAACTTTTAACTATTTTATATTGTTGGATTTTTTGTGATTCCTTTATCATAGAAATGAATTAAATTTTGGTCCCTTCAAACATATGTTATAATAAAATTTGTTCACAATTTTTTAGGTATATTTTATATAAAATTTTCATTGAAAAATTTCAATTTATGTGGAATATTTTGGTGACTATTGTAAAATAATTACTTATTTTTTAGATAATAAAAATAAATTATAAGTATGATATATTATGAGTATTTTTAAGGATTAATAATAAATTTTTATATTATTTTTATATTACAACGAATTAATCATTAATATATTCTTTACCTGACGATCGAAAAAAATATTGTTAAAAAAAAGTGAAAATAATAAAAATATTTATTGTTAAATTTAATTCATGTGATGATTTTATTTATTATTTCAACGAATATCACGACGAATAAATGGAGGGAGGGTTCACGTAGAGGTATCATGCATGGATTGATGGGTCACATGCACGAAGGGTTGGGTTGTTTGTGGGATTTTCGGTGGAGTTATTTATTGCATGGGAAGGACAATGGTGTGGGATGCGGTGGATTTTTGGTGGGAATTTGGCTGGGATGGATTGGGCAGTACGTGGGTTTTTGTTGTGTAGTGCATGGGATTAGGATAAGTGTGTATGTGCATGGACGCGGGATTTAGGAATTGCACAAGGGTAACGCAGGTGGGCGTTGTGTGGTACATGGACTATAATAATTATTCGGTAGGGGGTTTGTTTCAGGGGATAAATAAGGAAGGGAAATGTTTAAATAGGTTTAGCTTAGGAATTAGGTAAAAGAAATTGAGCTCTTAAATAGGTTGGAGTTGAGGTTTAATTGAATCTTTAAATAGGTCTACTTATTAATTAACTTTGTTCTGATTAATTTGAAATTTTATATATGTACATATAAAAATAAACATGTTAAGATACCAGATATAATTACAGGAAAAATTACAGAAAAGCTCAAAAGTGTGCATTACATTACAAAATAACATAAAATGTATAATCTGACCTAATTAAATGCAATCTAATCCAAATTACCTTCAGATTAATAATAGTTGAGCATTAATTACATAAATAATTATAGAAATATCACATCCTTATGTCTAGCTTTTGCTAGTTCTCGAGTAAAACACTGAGCGAAAAACTGAGAAAATAGTATGTACACGGAAAATCAACTTGTGAGTTTTGAGCTATACTAAATCAAAATTATCAATATTGATTTTTCACCAAAACAAATAAATTGTACACAAAACCTTAACGTCAAAGACTCAACAGTTCTAAAATATCAACTCAAATCCAAACCTCCCAAATCAAAATAAAAAATCATATTAGCCATCGGACTTGGGTTGCTAGAGTAACTTTCTGTGACTAAGTTGGCCCACCCAAGGTTTGAATTGAATGTGAAAAACAAGCATCTTGTGTGTGAAATAATCTGACTTGTCAGACGGGTAACTAAGTTGATTCTTAGCATTCAATAAAACTTAGAATATTTCTATGCTCTCTTTGAGACAATCCCATTTTCAGTTAGGTCATACTAAGATTTGACAACTTTCTTCTCATTACTTTTCTACCCCGAGATCAACACACTAGGTATATATGACCTTTGCTAGACCCATTAGTTTCTTATTCCTAACTTTTTTCTTTGTATTTTTTTCTTTTTTTCTATAGGATGAACCCCCATTTGTAGCGAGATTTTTATTCGGAAATGGAAATGAATAACATCCATATATAGTGAGATGCTTTTATTTGGTAGAATATATATTTTTTCTCTTTTTAATTTAGCTCTTAGTCTAGATTAGCATAACATAATCTCAATTCTTGGCTTTTCTTCTTTGACGTCCACAAGGTCAAATCTAACCTTACTTGGATTCTGATCATGCAATACACCTTATTTTCATCTTCTTCAACTTACCACGACCATTTCTTGCTTTCTCTTCTTCTCGATTAAGTTATAATCATCAAACGCCTAATTTCCCCCTCAACTCTTAATCGCCATTGTCTATAATGGAGATCAAGAGAGTTGTTTCCACTAAATCATTCATCTAATCACCTTCACCCTATTGTATAGAACATTTCGCCTCAATGTATGAGTTCATTGATTAGAATGCTCTGTCAAACTCAAATTTAATTTTAGATCAATTCAAGTTTGCACATTTATTTTAAGCTTTCAATGATCAAATTGATAAGTCCTTGGGGTTATTGATGACCTTAGGCAACTAAGATTTGTTTCAAGCTATTCCATGAAGTTTTGACCTCAGATGTCAAATTCCAGTAGTCACTGGAGCTTCGATGAGCTATGGCGATTGACTTCTTGAATTGCACCATTTGAATCACCCTAAAAGATTCTAGATCACTAAATTTGATTTTACCAATCATTTTCCACACATTAGATTCATCATTGATTATCTTGACTCCTTGATCTTAGACCTTCACAATAGGTTCATGAGCTTTAGTGAGGTTCCCTGACACAACAATTTTCACTTCTGCTTCAACCGACAACAAAGCCTTGTTAATTGTCGTCAAAAAGCGACGACCTAAGTAGCGTCGCTAGTTCTTTTTCTTATCGATTACAATGAATATCCGACATTGAAATATCGTTCGTCCAACAAATAGATTGGATCTTTTACCATCGTTTGACAATTGACGGCAATTGGATTTCTCTTTGCTTATAAAAGAAGTGACAGCATTTTTGTCACTTTTTCTCACTTTAACGCGCAATGTTTTAAGTTTTACTGTCATTTAAAATAAAACGTCGTCGCTTATACAAGTGATAATAAAAATATTTTTACCGTCGCTTTTTCAAATAAGCGACGACCAAAACCTTTCATTTGCTAAAAAACTTACCTTTTTTATCATCAATTATTTGAGTAATCGACAGCATATACCTTTTATGAAACAACACAGCTTCGTATATATTTTTACTCTCGCTTTCTGTAATAAGTGACGGCAAATAGTCAATTTTGTTAAAAAAATATCTTTTACTATCATCGGTTATTGTAATATCTGACAGCAATGGTAGGGATATTTTTTTCAAAAAATTAGGATCCTTATTTTAAAAGGATCGACCCAAAATGAGAACTGAAATCATATGTAACCTCTAAAGATAAAATAATAGTAAAATAATAAAAGGAAGAGAGTCCTTGAAACATGTTATTGGGATCTCAAACTTAGTTGTAGAAATAGATTTCTTTATTTAAAAATGCCATACAAAGGAATCATATAGAAAGAGAGAATCTATTCTATTCTCGGAGGATTTCCTTTGTACCAAACTGGCTATTAAAATCATGGATATGTATAACATGACACTATAAGAGTTGTCAAGTGGTACGCAAAGCACTTTCTGTCCTAACAAAAATGTCAAGTGTCCACCCACATAACGGTCACAGTTTTGTGACTACTCACAGAAAGGAAATATGTTTGGAAACTTCTTTTGACACACAGCAATCAATCAAGTTAAAATTTCCCAACCACTAATTAATTGGTGTGACTACTTTAACAAGTGGCATTTTCTATCCTACGATGATGAAATTGAAGGTATAGCATTAGCGGAGGGCTTAGACAACATAGCAACCAAGGGCTCTAGCAAACGTTTCAGGTCGTAATAACGATAACATAATATTTTTGTGAGGAAGTTTCTAGGGAAGCACTAATGCTTGCATCTAGTTAAATTTTCCATCAGATGGTGGCAATATACTGGAACTCTTAGAGTTCAGTTTTCATGTTTTTGGAGGAATATTCTATTTTTGATGTGTTCAAGGATTTTGAGGGAGAAAAATGTGATGCTTTGCTAATAAATGTATCATAATGCATTGAGTTCCATGCATAAGTTACTTAAGCATCGCCATGTAATTTCAACAACTCGAGATGGATGCCGACAAATATTGAACATTTGTGATGCTATAAATCCTTCTCAATAATCAATCTAACCTTACAGAATTCAAGAGGCCTAGTTTTATTGATGTGCAACAAAGGTAAATAGCAGCTACTTTTTATTCTCTTGTATTAATTTAATGATTTATTTTTCTTTTAGAGACGATGATTTAATTTTAATTGCTTTTTTAGGGCAAGCTTGTAAAAGACATTGGTTAAAATTTTTATTTTAGAAGTTGTTGCAATTATATTTAAAATAGTCTCCGTTCCATCATAACCCCAAATAAATTAGGGGCATTAAAAAATCTACCTACACCTCCCAAACAAAAAAGAAAATCCAACCCCCATTACCTCGCTCTCCCTTTTAACCAACTTTTCACTCCTTTCATTTCCACAATTTTTCCTGCAAAATAATCCAAGTCAAATAATTAAATTTAAAACATTTTCAATTGTAAATCATCCAAGTCTTGCAAAGCATTTCACTGCAAGCCATAATGGAAAAAAAATATTAGGAGAAAAATATTTTAAAACAAACTAAAAGAAAGAAGGATCAAGACCTAATGCCCAATTTTCTGGTCTCTTCAAATATTCAACCTTGTAGCAATTTGCTAGTGATAAGTTGCCAGTCAACGATCTGTTGTCAACAATCAGTAGCAAATAAGAATAGCTCGGCTTATATTATATGAAAATACATGCTATCATGAAGTAACATGATGCAATTTGGAACGAGAGAGCATTTTGTCACATGGAGGGCAAGCGATGCTGCAACTTGAGGTAAGAGAGAGCATTTTGTCATTTGCATTCTCAAGAGCCCTATCAGATAACAACCAAAAGAAACAAACAACTAACATGCTTCCCATGTAAAATTTTGAAAACTAAACTGCTACGACTCCATGCATCTTGTAAGATAAATGAAAAAGAAAGTATATCGATGGTTAACTAACCTTTCACCACCTACAACGCAGACAACACATGCTAGTTGGAGCAGTCTCATCTTCATCATATTGTACCTGCTCAACCATCAGCACAAACCTACATGGACAAAAGCTTGCTTTTCCTCCTAAAGGAAAAAGGCTACCTGGAGAAATCCCACGTAGGCTTACACTGACACCAGGCAGACTTGTTTTTCTTCATCTCCTCCCTAAATTTATCCTTTCCAATACAACCCATGTAACTTGTAGCACTAGGAACTTGAAGCATATCCACTGCCAGAACAAAAAAAATGCAATGTGTACTGTGCCCACTAAAGTCATATTTATCAAATGAAAGGTTCATGCATGAAAAAATTTGCATACCTGAGCAACCCTAATAGAATTTTGAGTCGCCCCTGCAAGATTAAGATCTACATCAAACTCAAAGATAGGCAAGACAGTTACTACTGCAACGTAAGGTTTGCATGATGTCCTCCAAATTTCCAATTTTAGCCCTCCATTAGCATTGTGGAAAATCACACATCATACCTCCCATAACAAACATTTCATGAAATTTCAGTCAAAAGCCAATTTCAGTCTTCTAATAATACCCCAAGAAGAGGGGAAAGAAAATGGTATAGCAGGGTAATGGATGCAACAACCCTCTAAGAAAATGATATTCACATCCAATGTACTCCACATTGTACTTTGTAGCTATCTTAATGAAAATTGTGGAAAATTATGGAAAATAAAAATGAAAAGTATATATTTCACAAATATAGAGTTTAATACAAAAATAGTTTCAAAATAAAATATTTACATTACAAAAGGGAGAAATGGAAACATAACAAAAGAAAATCGATGAGAATCAAAATACAATTGCCTCGATGCCACCAATTCCACCTACCCCGCTCATGTCATCGTCGTCTTGTCTATGAATGCTGGGATCTGATGAAGACGGATGCTCTAACTGTCTCTTCTTAAGAAGAATGGATAGAACTATCTGAGGCTTATCATCTATCCTACTCATCTATGACTGCATAGCATCAATCTGATTTGTCATCTCTACCTCTCTCTTCTCCCTCTCTGCCTCTTTCTTCTCCCTCTCCTCATCTCGTTTCTGTAGTGTGTTGATCTTTTGATGCAGCTGATCGATGACACTAGATGTGACGGCACCTTTCCTCCCATACCAGCTGCACAAGGTGTGTGACCTCCCCGTACTACGAACGAAACCACCGTGGTCTGGTGGCATCACTCTCCTAAATGCCTCATCTAGATCCAGAGGCTAATGAACACTGTCGGAAGTCTCGTCGTTGGGGGAATGCACCAATTTAACCATTCTCTCCTAAACATATATGTAAGTTATTATTATAATATATGTATATATATAAAGTCATGAAGTTTTTAAATTTAGGAAACTTACGTGTCTCTACTGGTATGACTCGTGAATCCATTTGTAGGCACCCTCAACTGCAGTCTTGCTATGGGTGACTTCGTAAATATCTATCCTACTCATATCCCTCCCCTCATGTAAGGCTGACTAAAAATATAAAAGGAATACAATTATATGGAGATAACTTATAATATTAAATTACGAAGTTATAATAAACTTATATAACGGTTTTTGACTGTCTCAACGCTTCTTCGACCTAAATAATGGGTCTGTGCAGGAGCTTTAGTCCTATTGGTCTTATTCTTCCTTACTTGCTCATGTAATAAAGGCATATATGTATGTAGATTATTAAACAAAATGATCATTTGTTATGAATTTAAGATATGTGAAATTAATATAAACATTTAAAATGGATAAGTAACCTCCGCTTTGGGATCCACTTAATGCTTGCATGCCTGATTCCAATGTTTAGGCATGACATCAGGAAGACAACTCTCAATTGCCTCCTCAAGGGAACTGCAGGGAGAGAAAAATTAAGTATAAAATATAAAATGTTAGAAATAATATATGAAATTATGTACATAATAAAGATGTAAATCTGTAAAAGATTTTACTTTTCTCTTCGTCTCCATCCTCCAATCTCTGTAGAGCTTGATGGCATGTTTAAGAATATATCGGGAGGTATTGGGGTTGTCACCTCAATCATAACTTGCCTGCATTTATTTTAAAAAAAATATATCAATCTTAAATGAAAATAAATTTAAGATAAAATTTTAGAAGCAATATTGAAGATACATAGAATTACCTCCAACTATCGGAGGAGCTGCCTCTTTAGCTCTGCGGGCGCCTTTTTCCAATTGAAATAGCAAATTGTCACAATAGTCTTCACCATTGTGCCCACTCGATTGATGAAACCTGGGTAATTCTCCACCTCCCCCATAGTTCTAAGCCTGATCGATATCCTTAGGCCCTCGGGGATAAGCTGGAGATCAAGATTCTTTGTCTTCTCTTGTCCTCGTCGTACTTTACTTGCGTAGACATTAATCATGGTCATCGTGGATATATATGAACTCATAATAAGTTTTAAAATATATAAGCAATTTACTTCTTAAAAGTACAAGTGTTCTTAGTAATACTTGTACTCGCCGCTCTCTGGTCTACATGTATCGGGGATGTACCCTCCACCTGCTCATCCTCCGCCTCCTCTCCCTCAACATTATTGGAGGTCTCTTTGTCATCCTCCTTTGATGCACCGTAATCTGGATCAGGCTCTACTCGCTCTGGCTTAGTAGGAGCAATTTCCTTCCCCTTTCCCTTCCCCCCCGCATATATGGCATCACGAGATCGTGCCATGTCCCTAGGTCATTCAAAACGAGAATGGAAGGGAGCCTGCTGCTGAGGGGGTGGCTGAGCCTCGGGAGACAACTCGGGCTGGGTGGATGGTTGTGTCTGAGGGTGACCCTTTTTATTCGATTGTTCTTAAACACCTTCATCTATGAGAAGAAATAAATACAACAATTAGTACATTTGAAAATAATATATAAATCATTAATGAAAAACTTTAACGAATATTAGAAAAATTTTAAAAAATTTCAATAAAGTTCCCCCTTAAATGTGGCGGTTTTTTTATAAACCTGCATAACATGTAAGTAGGTACACCCCATTTCCATTCAAATAAAATAATTAAACATGTAACACAAGTGAGTATACCCCACATCTATTAAATGAAATAAAAAATAATATGTGGGCACACCGCACATCTAGCAAAAACCTGTAATTTCATTGAATTAAATTGAAAACATTGAAATTATACCTCTAATTACAATGGCTTCCGAGTATCTCCGTCACCGATAATCTAAAATTTGAAAAATAAAAATAATCAAATAGCACATTATTATCTTATTAAAATATTGTAAATAAATAAAAAAAGTATAGTGAGTAAGAATAACATATTTTGAACATATATACGTGATTAGTTTTAGGTTTTAGTATTTCTAATGTATAGAAAATACTAGTAGAAATTTAAGTTTCTTATTTAATTAGAAATAAAAATCTAAACTAAAAATCTAAATAGAACCCTCTCCTTTCCACTTTCCTAGTTTCATCTTCTTTCTTCCTTCACTTTCCTAATGTTACTGGTGGAGAACCTAATAATCACTAGTGCAATGTATCTCCTAAAGTTGCTATGTAAATTTGCTAAGTCTATCAACAACATAGGCAATATTAGCTCTAGTAATAGTAAAATAAGGCAACTTGCCCATAATAGAAAGATAGTTTGTCACATCTTTTAATTCTGGACTAGCTAAATTTGCAATATGCATGTGAGGATCTATTGGTATACCTACATTTGTATTTCGTCACCATGACTCTCATAGTAGGTCTAGTACATACTTCTCTACGATAAAATGAAACTTACATCAATTTGACTCACTTTTATACCCAAGTCTACCCCCATATCCCAAGACCTAGTCGTCAATAAACTTACATCAATAAACGGCTCATCTCGACTAACCCCAAGATCTAGTCGACCAACGAGAAATAACTAAGTGTATATTATTCCACAACCACACGTGCAATGTAACTAAGTAGAAAGTACATGGTAGACAGTAAAGGAAATCGAACAGTATATCTCAAGGATATAACATGGCACAAGCGAAAAAGTACAATCACGAACATAGCCATCACAACAAAAACTGGCAGAAATATAACCGAACATAACAGAACAATTCACAGGCTACAAGTACTCACTACTAACAAAAACTCTGCAACGAAATAGGAGAGAAGACTACGGCTGGGCTCGACTGAGCCTAGCGCCCTCAGCAGCCGATGGCGCTGGCTACTCAAATCCCTGACCTGAATATGATTATATAAATCCGTGGTCAGCTAATGCTGAGTAGAGTGGTGGTTAAACAATTTACATGCAATTAAACATAATTAAACAAACAAGTAGCTAATCATACATTGCCGGTTATGTATTATTGCTAAATCTTCTTGTTCCTTAAGGGAACGATCTCAATTAAGATCTCACTTGTAGTTTTCCCACGATGTAGGATGTACATGTGGCACTTTCATGGCCGAGAAAGTCCCTCATGGTAGTCTTACACCCGATCTACTACCTCGAGGCCATGGTCGTGACATAGCGGTGACTACAACACACGCGATAAGCGCACAGGTAGCTACCCCGCACTGGCACACGGTCAGTCGTTTCCGTTAGTGGGTACGCCCAAGCGTACAACACGGAACAGCACAGGGCCTTGTCCTCTCAGAACAGAGGTCTCGCCCCTCCACAGTCCGCATACCCTCGTCCGACTATCCCAGTTCGCCTAATGGGCCTAACAAAGAGTCGGTATAGGGTGGCTAGTCCTAACCCCAGACCCCATGGGGCGACTAGCTCCCTCCCTATACTAAGTAGCTCACCCCGGTACCAAGTATGCGAGGGTCAAACAAGAGTCAGTGTAGAGTGACTAGTCCTAACCCCGAGTCTCAACCCAAGGGACGACTAGTTCCCTTCTACACTAAAGGGACAGTCGCTCTCCTCAGTACAACGTACACAAGAGCTAGCTCACTTCCCATTACCAGGTCCGAACAGTCGCCCGTAGGCAACATGTTCCATGACCCGTCAGAGTTTCCGTATTACAATATCTTGATTTTCTTCCAAATTCCCCGTAGGGTTAGTATTTAGACTTTCTCATTTCCACATCCTAATTCAATAAATGCATAACAAAAAACTCAAGATTTTACAATCACATCCATCAATTATTCATAGCATGTGTTTCTGTTCATGTCATGATTATTTACAGGCAGCTCATGATTTACTATTTTCAGTAAACAACAATTTAATCATTCATTAAATGTGCATTCATTTCTTTTAGCCTTAAGGTTCATTTCACATCTTAGGGTTCAATCGAATATTTCTAAAGTAGCATATATTTATCTCTTTCAGCCCTAGAGTTCATTTCACAACCTAAGGTTCAACTAATTCTAAAGCATGTAATTTAATTATTAAATCCGGGATTAATGAGAGAACCACTCTACCAAGATAACCAAGAGATGTGGGGGCACAAACGATGGATCTCACAGCCCCCGCAGGTCCCGTGCACACCATGAACGGACGATCTATCACATTGATCCACATGTCAAAAGGAGCTCAAAATAGTGCAGACATTATACCACAACGTAGAGTTTCGAATGGAAATCAACGATAATTCGTTTGCGGAAAATTGACTCCGTTTGAGCCCTAAACAGGCTCAAAAACACACTCTGACCAAAATTAGACGTCTGGGAAGAGTCACAAACGTCTTAAACGAACGCAGTGGCTCACTTTGCTCTCTTCGTCTTTTTCAAACGTCTGGAATTCCTTGCAGACGTCTGAGGGAGTCTTCAGACGTCTGGTAACACTCTTGAACAATTGAAACCACCTCGATCCTCGTGCCAGTGCACCTTCCCAACCTTTGACATACACATGCACGATCAGAACTCAGCAGGGAAAAATTAATTGAAAACTGCGCACCATTAGACGTTTGGTATTACCTCCGGACGTCTTACCAGGCGTTTATCGAATTCCACAGACATCTAATTTTGCGGAAACATGCCTTCGCAGAACCCTTCATGAGCTTCTTTCCTTTGTGTGCTGCTGCACCCCGCAGCAGCAGCTTCTGCACTGCGAACCTCCTACTGCCCTCTTCACCCACTCTCTTTCTCTCTCCCTCGCCCACACTCTCCTCCCTCTCAAGCTCCTCTCGCTCCCCATCCTTCCTCTCCTCCCTCACTCGGTTGCGGTGGTGGAGAGAAATGGAGGACGGGGGGGGGGGTTTATGGATGGGTGAGGGATGGGCATGAGTGTGGTGGGGGAGTATGGTGGGAGGTATGGGCATGGGGGGTATGGTGGGAGGTATGGGCATGGGGGTTTTTGCAAAGATGACCCTGCGGAAGCCTCCTATTCCTACAGAGCCCACAAATTAGAAACCCAAGGGATTTACAATTGCAGTAACACCTCCATAATTCTGAGAAATTTCCGAACGACCCTTGGCAAGGGTCATTTCAGTCACTGTTGCCTTCCCTTCCTCGCTCATGTCTCACACCTGCTATCCCATGGCCATCCACAATCCCTCTCGCAACCCAACTGCCACCATCCTTCAACCCCGTAAGCATTGACGACTGTGAAATCCTGGCATCTCCCATTCATTAGCCTATGCCAACAATGCTAGACAAGTTCCCCTTTCTTGAATAATACTCTTTCTCATGTAGTTTATAGTTTATTTCGGTTTAAAGGTAATGTGTGACTACTTGAGGTCATTAGTCACCCATTGCTTTCACAGATAGTTGTCCAGGGCATGGTGCAATGGGGGATAATGAATTGTTTATGGCACATCAATTTCACATGTTTCGAGCAAAGCTGGAAGTAAAGGTAGAAAATATCTCCCATCTCTTGGCCATACAGACAATAGGTTTGGTCCTTATTAGTCTTCTCCATTGTAGTAAACAAACAGAAATGAAGTCCATCGAGCAACAAGGCAAAAATGTGAAAACTATTAGTTTGAATAGGATGGGGAAACATTCAACCTATAAGCATCATGAACTGGGAAATCTTAAGAATTCTGAAACAGATTACCGAGCTCATCCCAAAAATAAAAGTCATCCCTTTAACCAAGCCTCAAGGAGAAAAAATGAATTGACCCTGACAAATGGCCATGACTCTTCCAAAAATTGAGGCCCCCTAGCAACGTAAGCTTACATTCCCAATTTATCCATAGCAAGCAAAGAAAACCTTACTCTAAAGATCATTTGCCCCATGTTTTTTGTATCCCATTTAGCTAGCAAGGTTTCATGGACAGCAGGTGTTTCCCTCCCAACCTACCTTGTTGAATGGTCTGCAAACAATTCTCAGGCCACTAGCTATTCACCCCAGCTAGCTGAACCAAAATTAGTTCAGAAGGCATCGTCCATGCGGCCCACCAACCTGTTTCCCCATGCGCAGGCACTTGAAAACTGGAAAGGAGCTACGTCGATGGCTTGAAGACTTTAGAAGATTATGTGCCCACCCTGCTCTCCTCGAGGCCCAATTTTCCAAATGTCCCGGCATCCTCTATGCCATTGAAACCTTTGAGATAGAAGCCTATCTGATGACAACAAATGAAGGTAAGAGACCTGCAATGATTCTCACATGGTCATCAAATTCTTCCACACATTTTTCCACTTTCTCATCAGACATTGACTTGGCCTAATCACTTGTTAGATCCAAAGGTTCCCAAAAAAACTCCAAAGCCATCTTCGTTTTGTTTTTTGAAGAAGAAAAGGATAATCACATGAGATTAGAAATCATCCAAAAATATATATTAATAAACTAAACGGAATGGAATGTTCTCCCAGAGTCTCTTAACAAAAGAGACATCTCTACAGACATTTTCAACAAAGAAAATCTCCCCCCTAAAGATGATAGCATTTCGCTGAAGCCAAATTGTCCATAGAACAGAAAAAGGGGAAGCACGTTCCCGTTTAGATCTGAAAGTGCTCGCAGACAAGCTAAAACAATGTCTTGTGTCAATGATTTTGAGTGACGGCAGGAGGAGGAGGAGGAGAGGAGGAGGGGGAGCAGCGCAGTAGCGGGAGGAGGAGGAGGACGGTAGTAGCAGGAGGAGGGAGAGGAGGAGAGAAGGAAGGGGAGCAGCGCAATGGCAGGAGGAGGAGGAGGGTTACGGTAGTAGCAGGAGGAGGGGTAGGAGGAGGGGAGGAGGGGGAGCAGCGCAGTAGCAGAAGAAGGAGGAGGAGGGGGATGGCAGTAGCAGGAGGAGGGGGAGGAGGAGAGGAGGAGGGGGAGCAGCGTAGCAGGAGGAGGAGGAGGAGGAGGAGGGGGACGACAATAGTAGGAGGAGGGCAGGGACAAGGAGGAGGAGGAGGAGGGGGCCGGCGAGGAGTTACCTGAGGAGGAGGACGGCCGGTGATTGATAGAGGATGAGGAGCGGCGGCACACACACCAGAGGGCGATCGACAAGGAGGATCATGAGAGGAGAGGACTCTGCACATGGGTTGATTAACAGATATTTTTCATCGATTTTATTAGAAACTAACGATAAAAAGATAAATTAAATCTTTGTATGCAATTAAATTTTGACCGTTAATTTTTAACATATTTTTTACCGTCATTTTTTTAGAATAATCAAAGGCAAAAGTTTAAATTAAATTCCTTCTTACATCCAAATTTTACCTGCTAAATTTAATCATCATTTTTTTACATTAACTAATGATAAAAATATATTTCTTGTCGTTTAATTAATCGACGATAAATATTAATGACCATCGTATACCATCACTTTTATTTTTTCAATTGATGTTAGTGGGAGTATATACATTCACCGTCGTTTCTTTAAATAAGCGACGGTAAAAATATTTTGTCGTCGCTTTGTAAAATCGACGATAAATAACCGACGGTATATCCCATTTTTCTAATAGTATGAATTCTAAACAACCCTTAGATAAGTTATCAACACTCTAAGTAGCTTTGTCGAACAACCTTCCATTTGAACTCAGGCAATGACCTTGGAATTGATATGATGTAGGTAAATTTTGGGTTTTGTTGCCCTTATTCCTGAGTTGATTTGGAGACTTTCTAGGTTTTTAATTTGATCAGGAATACTTTGGAGCTGAAAGTCAACTTTTACATCGAATCGGTCAACTCTGAGTTGCAATGAGTGTAGAGCTTCCGAGCTTAGTTTTAAGGGTTGTTTTGTGTTATGAGAGTTATCAGGAATCATTTGGATATGATTTTGGAGAGTTTTTAGTTGATTTAGGTTTAATTCCATATTTGGTCAGTTTGGGTTCAGTTTGAATGTCAGAGAGCTCCATTGAGCTCTTGATAAGATTTCGAGCTAATTTTAGCTCAGAATATTAGGTTGTGATCTTCTAAATAGATCTAGATCTACTCTAGAGGATATAATCTCTTATTTGAGTCTTTTAAAACCTTGATTGAGTTGTTCTAATGAACATCAGAAGATATTGAGGCTTCTAGGTGTTCCTAAGCTTCCCAAGTTTTCTTTGTTAGTTCAACCCCTCATAAATAATATTTTGATGATTTTACAAAGTAAAGAAAAATAGATAAAACAAAAGTGTAGCATATTTTTCTATGTAATAACACAATTGCAGGTTTCATGGAGTCTTCCAAGTCGGAGGATTAAAAGCATGAACACTAGGTAGCATGAGTATTGTTATAGGTCATATGCATTTATGTAAACTTTCAAACGTTGTAATCTTTATTTTATTTGAGTCTAAAGATGTTGTAAAGAGCCCCCAAATATAACTCATAAATAGCTAACTTAGGCTCTCTACACATAGGATAAATTAGAAACAAAAACCTAACACTAAAATTCAAATCAGACGTCCATAACAACTATCAGACGTCTAATTTTCAACTTTAAGACGTCTGATCAGTGTTTCAGACGTCTAATTACCTATAGCATTGCTTTTGCATTCTGACTTCTTAAGCATCAGTCAAAACAACCTTCTAGCAGACGTCCATAGCCTCATCTAGACGTCTAATGGTTTGCCTGGACGTCCTTAAAACAACCGTTAGACTCAAGCACCCATTTTCTTTCTAATAATAATAGGCAAAATACATTTCTAGACGTCTGTACATGTCTCCAGGCGTCTATCATTGGACCATTGCTCATTTATTTCTGTGCAAATCTCATTAGGAACCAAAGATCTACTATTAGATTTCCAAGACAAGTCCTTTTTATGTTTCCAAACAACTAGGGAATCTCATAAACGTCCATACTGACGTCTGTTCCTTGAAATCTAGAACCCTATTTGATCTGGTCAAAACAGGAACGAATCGAAGTATAATTAGACGTCCAATATTTTTATCAGACGTCTTATGCGAAAATACCAGACGTCCCTGTTTCGATCCAACGAAACCAGTAAAGCCTGGTTACTAGTATCAAACGACCATAATTGTAATCAGATGTTTGATACTAAAATCAAACGTCTGATATTGCTGTCAGATTCATGATTACCCAGATTTGTATTGGATTTCATCCCAATCTCTTGGGATTTGCCTCCAACGGCTAGGAGACCTCTCTCAAGCATTTTTGAAGGTTCCAAACTTGCCTATAAATAGACTACAAATCCCTCTTAGGCAAGACACACCTCTTAAGATTCAATTCCCTTAGAAAATCACTTACTCACTACTCTTACCTTCCTTTTGCCTTTGTACTATGCCAACACTCTAATTAAAGGGTAAACCCACACTCCCGGTGCACTTCATTTTGCAAATTCTCAGGGAGTTCTCTTTATGCTTAATAGATAAGGAAGTCATCAAATTTTTGGGGTGCTCTATAGTGTTGTTTCAATTTTACTTTTATAGTTTGAGTATCCAGCCTGTTGATAGGCTCGGATAGGTTATGTTAATATGGTGAAATTATCGTTGAAGTGAGTATAGTGGTTAACCTAAATCAAGCCTAACCATCTTTTTACAAAATTTTTAACCTGGCCTACTTAATTTTATCTTGGTTACTTTTAGGCCTAGGATCGAACTCAGGGAGGCAGGGATTAAGAGTGAATAAGTTTCTACGCTTTTCCTACAACGAATCTCTTCCATGCGTTTATTATGTTTTTGGTTCTTTTCTATTTAAGATTTTTTTGCTGATAAAATTCATCCTTGAGGTACACCCTCAAAATCAGGTTCTTGGCTTCGAGCCAAATTGTTCTTGGCTTTGAGCCAAATTAGGGTTCCAAAAACTGGTCTTGCTATTCGCAAGATCGAGTACCTGCAATACAAGGATTATCTTTTTTCTTTTACTTTTTTTTTATCTTTTTAATAGCAAGAAACAAAAGAGAAATAAAAACTAGATAGGTTGCTTGTAAAGAAATAAAGTATATATATATATGGAAGTGGAAATGGCGTGTAGCACGGTATCAAGTTGGTCCACGTCTAGTAAGATGCAACCAACAGGATGAAGTGCCGCGTGGTGTGTAGGATGGATGTGTAGGAGTGTGTACGGAGGTGCTTTTTTTATTCGGGTATCGGGGAATATCAGCAACTGGTGCAGATATTCCCGCGATATAACGCGTGGTGGAGTGTGTGTATGTAGTTATGTATATGTATATATAGATATGTATATATATATATATATATATAGGTATATATATATTTAACTATATAGATATTTATATATATAGTAATATATGTATATATATATACGTACATATGTATATAGATATATATAGATATGTATATGTATATATATATGTGGGTGTGAATGTGTACAAGTGAGTGTGTGTGTATGAGTGTGGTAGTCTACTGGAGAGTGTGAGAGTGGGCGAGTTTAAATCATCCAGAGGGGGAGAGAGTCATCTGGATGTCACAGGAGCATGCAGGCGCAGGCGTGCAAGGCTGCTCGAGAGCACTGGAGTGAGCGCGCGTGAGGGAGAGCGCAACGCAGTGCACTGCGTAGCGCAGCGCGCTGGAGTGAACGCGAGCGAAGACGTAGGCGCGGGCGCAGACGGGTGTTGAAGCTGGCGCGGGCGCAGATGCTGGCACTGACACAGGTGACTGGTTGGAGGCGGTGGCGGCGAGGATAGAGAGCGCGCGGTGATCAGATAAGTGAGAAACTTTTCGATCATCACACTGTAGCTACAGTGTCACGCAGAAATGCATGAACAGTAGCTACAATGCCGCGCGCAGAGGACAACCGGTTGCGGTTGGTTCTGCATGTGCGGGCGTGCTGGAAGGCGCCTGCACGCGCGGAAAGGGGCTGCGGACGGTGCTGGCGTGGTCGCGTGCTGCTGCTGCTGCTGAGCTTCAGAGCTTGGGTCTTCGGCAATGGTGGGAAGGGTTGAGCGATGGAAACAGGGAGTGAACCCACCACGCCCACCTGCTCTTGGATGAGCTGGGCGGTGGTGGAACTCACGGTGGTGGTCGTGGGACAACTGTAAGCCTGCTCCTGCCCGCAATGTATCTCTTCAGTGGGAAGAGGTGCTGCGTATGGAGGGGAGAGGGGAGGAAGATGGCCTGGACGAAGGTCTGCAGGTGTTTCTCTGTTGGTTTCCAGTCTCCTTGCGCACGGGATAGAGCAGGGCTTTTTAAGGAAGTAGACGCATGCCCAGCCATGCTGGTGGCAGAGCATGCTGCTGGCAGAGAATGGCATAAAGAAGAGCAAGCCCATGCCCTGAGCCGCGTGAGGGAGAAGAAATTCAAAGCAAAATAAAAAATGATGGTGAAATTGTGAGGCAGCACTTGAAGAAGATGTTATTTACATGGCCAATTATTCACTTTCCTCCCCTCTCAAATAAATGCATGCAAGCGTCTTTTTTTACAAATGCAACTATGGCTACCTAATATGCAATGGCAGTGCTAGGAAATAACACAAGATGGCATATTTGTTGGTGTATTTTTGCTGTGCAATCACCTGTCGGGCCCTGTCTCTTCATTGTGAAGGGAGAAACCTCTGTTTAGGGATCAGAGGTGGGATTTGTAATT